>JADLZK010011054.1:0-1200000 GCA_015847255.1 Hyparrhenia diplandra
GATTTGGGGTCTGCCGGAGCCAAGTCGACAGTCATTCGAGTCGCTGACCGTGCCGACGTCGAATGATAAGGTAAGATGGGCACAAGCGATTATACTAGTTTGGGCATAATGTTGATATGTCCAGTCATTGGGGCTGGTGTGCTACCCTCTCTTTGTATTCAATTTGCAAAGGAGAGTTGGAAACAAAGGGTCGAGAGAGAGCCAAAGAATGGCCCAAGTCTCTATGTTGGTAACTATGTGTGTAGAAGATGGTGGCACTGATAAACTATGGAGTCCAGTAGCGCTCTCCCTTAGAGCGGTTCCCAGGCCTCCCTTTTATAGTTCAAGGAGAAGGTTTTGGAGTACAAGATGAAGGATAAGGGAGGAGGAAGACTACTTGCCCATTATAGAAAATAAACAAATGAACCTAGGGGTCTTCGGGAACCGCCTAGCTTCTTCCCTTGTTGGTCATGGTTCCATTTCATGGTCGTAATGGGAGGAGAGCCGTTCTCCATGTCATTGTGTCACCACGTATGCGGTGAGGCTAGTGGTCCGAGCTACATTATCCTAATTGGTGATGTACAAGGTTTAGGTGGCACGGTGTCGGCCGAGCCAGGTCCACCTTGTGCGTGCACCCTCTGGTTAGACTTGTCATTGCCACGGGCGACATAGGGTTCTCCTTTCTCCCACTCCTATACTTTAAGGCCCTGTACATATCCTCCATGAGTAGGGCGACAGGAGACCACTGAGGCCTCCTAAGATGCTGGATACCATTTGCCCGACCTTTCCTTCTGCCCAAGCCGTCTAATGAGTTGTGGTTCTTGCCAACAGATTTTAGAGGGACTGAATAGATCCCGATGGTAACAGGCGAACCGGTGTTTTCTTCCCATGGGTCGGGCGAGACAGATGAGGGTGGCTCAGCCCTTGGATGGGTCACGCCGGTTGCTAGGTCATCTAGGCCTGCTCACGGGCCTCTCAATGGCTCATATTCTAGCCCAAGATGTGGCATTATTCACTATCGTTGTGATGTCTTTAGGGCCTAGCACAGAGACTACCAAAATATTGGATCCCGACAGGTAGGTTATATCGATTGTTGAACTTATATTTTTCCAAAGAAAGGCACATGGGTTTGTTCGGTCAGTAGATATGTATGTTGGGAGGATAATGTGTTTAGCAACAAGGGGAGTGGATGGTGGAGAGGATGGGTGGATGTAAAGGTGGATAAGATAAGAGGTAGAAGAAAAGGTAGCTGGAAGATAAGGGTAGCTAGAAGATAAGGGTATCTAGAAGTATGCCGAGCTATGTGGGAAAGAGAGCGAACTATTCTAAGTAACAAACTTTCGACATTTGGTGACTGGCAACTCATCATGGAGTTACCTAGGACGATTATTTTGGGGGAATCGGCACATGCAGAACTTGGTGGTAAACGTAGAGACAATGATTTATATTGGTATAGTTTGCTGAAACAGCATCGGCGTCCCTACGTCTAGTCTGGGTGAATAGTATATTGCACCCTGCGCTTGGGGTATATACTGTGATATCTGAGGTCCGGCCTATCAATTTAGGGAGCTCTGCCCTCCTTTATACATAGTCTAGGAGGCAAGAGTCCTAGTCGGTTATTGCACCCTGCGCTTGGGGTATATCTTTGTGATATCCGAGGTCCGGCCTATCAATTTAGGGAGCTCTGCCCTCCTTTATACATAGTCTAGGAGGCAAGAGTCCTAGTCGGTTATTGCACCCTGCGCTTGGGGTATATACTGTGATATCTGAGGTCCGGCCTATCAATTTAGGGAGCTCTGCCCTCCTTTATACATAGTCTAGGAGGCAATAGTCCTAGTCGGTTACAATGTATTTAATAGTATTATAGATAGCAATGTTACTAGGATTATATGAGAGGAACCTTAGTTAGACTAGATCTTCTCACCCTTCCTCACGGGGTACTCGGGGTATTATGTTTTGACACAGAGATAATCTAATGATTAGATAAACCTATTTAGCATGATAGGGCATACCTATCCTAATCTCACCCAAAGGGTTGATTAGGCACAATAGTACCATGTCAGGCCCTACATTCTAATAACAAGACCCAACATGTTGTAATACAGAGGACGATAGAGTTATCACTACGTGCCAACTACCACAATCTATCCAGGGATCTAGCCGTATCCAGAGGCAAGCTATAGCCTAAACACCACACTTAATTTGTAAACTATAACTACTTTGATCAGAGCTCCGGCCAAATGAGATCGAAGTTCCTACCCTAACCAAAATGTGGAACCCGTACATATGCACGTTGATCAAACTAAACAAGAGGGGTACGTAACTATGCTACTAATGCCAAAGAACAAGCACCTAAGCTCACTAATGATGAACAAGAGGGAACTAGAACTTGACAAAAGAAAGCTATATTACTAAATAAGTACTTGAACAAAGTAAAGTAATATAAAGTAAATGCTAATAGAGAATACAAAGGAGCTAGTCCAGACTCCAAGGAAGCTCCAATCCTCTCTAGCTCTACTTCCACCATTAGCTAGCTACTACTTCTAGAGCTACTACTTTTAAGCTTGGAGAGCTTTAGAATGCTTGGGATTCTTGGAGATGCTTGGGAATTCCTAGGAATGATCTTTGCCAAGCTCCAAACCTTCTTTTTTTAGCTTAAAGAAGGCATAGGGTACTTGTAGGCAGTGGAGTAAGGCTCTGGCATGCCCGAGGGCATCGACCGACTGACCCTCTGATGCACTGCCTCTCCATCCTATGCTCTTGATTGGCAATGTCCAAAATGTGAAGTTTCTCCATAAACTTCAGAAGTCATGTACTTGGTAGTCCATGGCTTGTAATGTTTCTTGGGCACGCATCTCTTCTCGCAATTCTCTAGTCTTTTTGCGAGTAGATCCATATTAGCTGCAACCATATGAGGGCAGATGGCATTGACGGGAAAGATCAACGTTCTGAGACTTCGTTGAGCGGGACTTCAATAGGCGGGGTTTCCTAATCGAACAATCAAAGGATTTCCTCTACCAAGGCCACGTTGTATGAGCCATCACCCTAAAAAGTAGGAGTCAGGAACCGAAGCCACAGAAGCAACATTAGAAAATAGGGTATCCTAAGCAGCTAGAGGAATCACATCAGGACCAGGTGACACAACGGAAGTAAAACCCGCTTAATCAGCGTAGCAGGCATGCCCATGGGAGGCACCCTCCAAATCACTAGAAGCAGCACTATACCACCACAACTAGAGAATCCCAATGCGCTTTGAACTAGGAAGACGAGGATGCTATTCTTTAAGGAACCGAGCTTGACAAGCATTTCCCATCTTTCCCCTTCTTGATGAGCGCACCACGACTCATTCAAAGAGAGAGTAAAAGGAAGGATTTCCCATGCCAAAGGATCGGAACAGTCGGGTCTCAATCCATCCGTACTTGCAATTTCATCATGATCCTTATGAACCGAGCTAATCGATACATTTATAAACAATGATCTATACATCCCTTATACCTTGCTTTGTGTTTCCCATCCGTTCAAGTGGATAATCGATTCGGTTTTCGAGGGTTCGCTCGTCATTTATTTGTAGTAACGTCGTGTGCCTATGCAGCTAAATCGATAGGAATAGGATTCTCAAAGGAAAGGGCGGGTGGACATACATTGCGGGTGTCCAGTTGGCATGGGTCTAGGTTCGGCTCATCAACTCGAGCGGTCAATCTTTGGCACGATACCCGGCATCGTTATCGTCACAAGTTGGGGTGGTTGAACATGAAAAACAACAAGGCAGGCGATAGGAAAAAGCAAAGGGGAACTGGTTCAAACTAAACAAGGAAAGGAACCGAACCGTTGGGATATGCGAATTCGATTACCAGATCGGATTGGAGGAAAAAGCAATACTCCCTCCACATGATATTTCTCATATATAGATCCAAATCCATTCTTTGCGAACGGCTGCTCGTAATCGGCATGATAACAAGCGAGCTCCTTTACGAGTACTATGAAGCGGGGCCTACATTCCTTTTACGCGCTCATCCTCTTCGACCCGGTATGAGAGAAGAGCTCGACCTGCTTAGCCATCAGTTAGTGCCGATGCATGACTTCCATTCGAAGACAGGAACGATACTTCCAACGGCTAATGCAATTCAAAGCTAAGGCAAAAAGCTAATGCATCGAACCCTAGCGCTTTTGATGCCGTAGTCATTTGTCGCTCCATCCTTGGTTGAAAACCATCTTCTCGATCAATTAATGCCTTTTCATCCGTGACATTAGCGAAAAGAATGCTCCTCCTGCAGCAGCAACTAAATGGCTCCAATCTAGTGGGACTAGCCCATGGCACAAATTCCGGATCAAAAGTCAGTTTTCCATACCATGGTGTGGGCATGCAAAGACATACTCTTGCATTCGTCCTTGGGCTTCAGGAATTGATTCATCAGATGCCTAGCTGGGAACGAAATTATTAGATCCCAGCATTCAAAATGTAAAAAGTACGTCGGAGATCTCATTGAGTGCTTCAACTTTGCTTGATAAAAAGTATCTTCATTTGATACCATACAAAAATGATATTGTTTTTCTAATGCAACAAGCGCTACTACGCGATTATTGTGTTGCGGATGTTTTATATTATTTTCTTTAGCATCTTAACGACCTAAAATTTAAAACCTCAAAATTGCATTGAGGTCTATAATTTTCATATAATGTTCATCTCCATCCGACGTTGTGTCGAGGAGTTATTATTTTTTTAAGGTTCAATGATAGATAAAAGGTTTTTTCCACATTGGAAATAACATCTAATATGACAAATGTCGCCGCGCCAGCAGCATCAACAAGACCAAAAGAGTTGGATCTGTAAAAAATTAGAAACAATTTATTATTAAAAGAATTAAAGTTAAAAAACTGTATCACGACGGACGCTTGTTATGGTAAAATAAATAGTGTAGAAATTCCTTATATATACACACACAAGAGTGAGGAAACAGGTACATCCGACACGTACACTCTCTGCTCTTTATCTTCTTATATATCAAAGAGATGCATGCACCAACCACATCGTGCATTATTATTGTACGATAATTCGTACAGTAGTACGTCGTCGTCATCGTCTCCCATTAGGCATGGCGAGCGGCCGGCGTGACCACGTGAATGGCGTGTTGAACTTCCAGCCTCGCTACGCTCTTCCGCGCGCTATATAAACGCGTAACATCTCAAAGCTGAACAACACACGCCACCACCAGTAGTAGCGAACCATGGTGACCTGCTCGCTCCTTCCCATGAAGAACTCCCTGCCATGCCTCCTCGTCATTGTCCTCCTAGCTGTCTCCCTCGGCGCAGTCGTCGGCCAGCTGGTTGGCAGCGGCTACGACGACGACAGCAGCGACGGTGCTGCTGAGATGATGGAGCGGTTCCAGCGGTGGAAGGTAGAGTACAACCGAAGCTACGCGACGGCTTCGGAGGACCGGTACCGTTTCCAGGTGTACGCCAGCAACATACGGTACATCGAGGCGAGGAACGCCGAGGACCCCTCGTACGAGCTCGGTGAGACGGAGTACACGGACCTCAGCACCAAGGAGTTCATGGCCATGTACTCCATGGTCACGCTGCTGGACGATGACTTGGACGACGACGACGAAGGTGGCGACTTCAACGACAGTGAAGGCGTCGGCGATGGCGATGGCGATGATGGCGATGGCGGTGTCTTTGACGACGTCAACAGTAGCGGCGGAGGGAGGCGGCGGCGGTGGCGGAGGAGGAGGAGGCGGAGGCGGTGGCGGAGGAGGAGGCGGTGGTGGAGGAGGAGGAGGAGGAGGCGGAGGCGGCAAACCCGGTTGCGTTCGCCGATGTGTTCGCCGCTGCGTCCGTGTTGGAAGCAGTGGAGGCGGAGGCGGTGGAGGAGGAGGCGGTTGCGGCGGCAAGCGGCAGTGTTGCATCCGCCGCTGCCGCCGTCGTTGCCGTGTTGGCGGAGGAGGAGACGGCGGAGGCGGCCAAGAGACGATCACCACTCGGGCGGGAACCGTTCATGGCGGTGGCGCCGTGAGACTAGGTGGTGTGTTTGTGAACTCGTCTTCCAGCAAGCTACCGGCGCGCGTGGACTGGCGGGCTCGCGGGGCCGTCACGGAGGTGAAAAGCCAAGGCAGATGCGGTACGTGTGTACTCTAGCATGCATGCATTCACTTGGGGTGTCCTGATATAACCTAGCAGCGTGTGCAGGGTCGAGCTGGGCGTTCGCGGCCGTGGCCGCTGTGGAAGGCAAAACCCAGATCCAGACAGGGAAGCTGGTGTCCCTATCGGAGCAGGAGCTCGTGGACTGCGACGACACCAACGAGAATGGTTGCAACGGCGGCTGTCAAAACCGTGCATTCCAGTGGATCAAGCGCAACGGCGGCATCGCGTCGAGTCCGACTACCCATACGAGGGCGTGAAAGGGCGCGTGCCGCTGGCGCACCCACCACGCCACCGCCACCATCGCCGGGTTCCAGCGCGTCGCCGCCAACGACGAGGCGTCGCTGATGAATGCAGTGGCCCGGCAGCCGGTGGCCGTCGCGATCAAGGCCGGCCACCCGGACTTCCAGCACTTCAGCGGGCAGAGCGTGTACCGTGGGGGCTGCGGCACCTGGTTCAACCACGCCGTCGTCGTCGTTGGGTACGGCAAGGACGCGGCCACCGGGAAGAAGTTCTGGATCGTTAAGAACTCGTGGGGGACCAAATGGGGCGACGCCGGCTACATCAAGATGAAGAGGCAAGTCCCCGGCAGGCCATGGGGCTACTGCGGCCTCGCCGTCAAACCTTCTTTCCCAACCATGTGATGCGATGCGATGCATTTGATTGTGAGACACATGGATCGTCGTCGGAGATCTATGTGTTCACCATGCAGCCGGCCGGCCTCCTCGATTCGCAAGGACTATTGTATGTGAGTTGTATGGTTTTTAGTTTATTCCGTGCATTTGATTGTGATCATGGCAAGCTAGCCCTAGCCGTGTAGTGTGTCTATGTCGTATATCGTGTCGTCTGTCATTTCTACTCTACCAATTGTAATGCAATGAATAAACGGCTGCTTCAGTGTGAAGGTGATGTTTGGTGTCTTTGGATGCACGTGATTATTGTGGGGGTACGGTATGTACGGTGTTGGCTTGCTCAAAGACTACACATACTGCTAGGTGTATGTACGCAGAAAAGGCAAAGTCTTGCTTTTTCATACCAAGCTCAAAATGTGAAATCATCCAATAGATTGTGTGCTGGACATCCATGCCCAGTCAAGAAAATTCATTGCGTGTAGGCAGAGAGAGGTCAGTATTGTGCCTTGATTAGAGGCAATTATTGACCTGAGGCCAGCCTCAAATACAGAGTTAAGGGAAGGCCCCTAATTGTGCAGTAGCAAAGGTGAAACGAACAACCACCAACAGGCCAACTCAAGCTAGAAAAAGAACAACTAGTCTAAGCCACACTAGGAAGGATTTCTCATACATAGTCTCTACTGAGTTTTTGCCTCCCCTCCAAGTAGGCACGGGTCATCAGCAAGCCACTATATGGCTAACTCATCAAACAAAGGTATGAGCAGCACTGGCTGTTCATTCATGTTCTTATGTCTTAGTTCTAGAGCTTATGATTCTGAGAATCTAACAATGGCAACAAGAGTCATAGAATATTATAAAAAAGATTTCATAGGGGTTTTCAAATATGCCTTTGAGGTGGGCATGATTTTAACCGAAACGGTTAAAAAACAACCTCACAAAGTCGGTTGATAAAGGTGGTTCAAAATAACCGCCTCATAAAATCTATTAACCAAGGCTGGCTTTTATAGGTGGCCGCTTCGAAAAGATAACCCCATTTTTGGATGGGCCACTTATAAGGATCGCCTCAGTCAATGTGGTTGGCCCCACGAGATAGCCCACTCAGTATTCCCTCCCTCACTCTCCTCCTCAACGCCACACACCTCCTCCCGCGTCGCTCATCTCATGCTCTACGCACACCTTAGCACTGCGCGGTCCTCAGCGTCGCTCATCTCTCTCCTTCCCCTCATGGCCTCACTCTATCTCTCTTCTCTCTCACATCGGCCTCAATCTCTCCTCTCTCGCACCTCTCCTCACACGGCGCGACAGTGGCTTAGAGACAGCGCTCGACGAGGGCGTGTTGTCGGGGCGCTCGCATGTCTCTCCTATCCCGCGACTATAACGGGCGGAGCAGCAGTAGCAGTCAGTAAGGCTAGGCGATGGCGGCTCCTAGCGGCGCAGATCCACCAGATATGAGCTCCCCTGCGTGGAGCGCCCCTGTGGTGGATCCATGTCGTCTGCATGCTCCGGTTGCACATCCAGGCCGACTGAGGTTCCCAGCGATAGATCCAAGCTGATCGAGCACCTGGCGGCAGATCTAGGGCTGGCCAAGCTCCACGTCAACCACTACCCTAGTGCTAGATCCAGGAGGCTGCGAGGACGCTAGCGTCAACAAAGGCGTCGGGTGCAGCAGCGTGGGCCCATCGATGGGCTCAGCGGGCCTACGATGGACTTTTTCTTTTTTTATTATTTTTCTGTTTTCTTTATTGAGGCGGGCAAGCAACTGCCTCCGTTAATGCCGAACTTATCATGACCTTTGGTCGGAGGCGTTTGGCTTACCGTACCCGTCTCGGTAAACCATTTTTGCCTGCCTCAGAAAAGATTTGTGTAGTAGTGATAAGCTCAAGATAGGACCAACTTGTGCATACCGTGTTCATGTGAAACAAACACATTAATGCCTATCTAGGATTTTCATTATTAGCAATCCATAGAATCAGGAAGGAGAGGAATTCAAAGAAAGAGCACACAAACACTTCAAAATCCCCAAAAGCTCTTAAACCCTAGATCCCCAAAGAGATCTCAAAATTTTCACTAATTTACCCAACCTAAATAAAAATAAAATGACGGTGGATACACTTCGAGCTTGTGGCTGTCACTATATATGGACTATGGTGGCGCCACAACTAGCTACCTGTCCATTGTGCAAGCACGTTCATGCCTGTTCCTCATGTGTGATCTTGTCGTCGTCAAGGCTAGCCACCTCGCAGCACCGATGTGGCTGCTGAGGGCTACTGCCATGCAAACAGCACACCTGTGAGGCCATCGCCGTCAAGGTCGCTCCCAGGGGTGTGTGCGCCACCGCCGCATCGCCATGGCACCATCGAGAAACCGCTTGATAAAGCCACATGGAAGCCTGACATCGAATCGGGTCACACACACTAGCAAGGACTAGCACGCAAAATCATCTACACTAACCAGCAAGCCTGTTAGGCTGATTCAACGTCTGTTCTGCCTGATAGGCTTTTGAACACCTCTTTTTTTTGAAGGGAATTTTGAACACAATGCCACTGAATCTCATCGGAACAACAAGAATAGAGAGAGTTAGAGAACAAAAATAGTAGAAGTGTTATTTTTGACGATTGTATGCTTCTTCAAGTTTTCCATGACCGAAATTAGGTCTAGACTGAGTTGGATTTAGCTCATTTTCGAAACAAGGAAACCAGCTTGGCAGTATTCTCGAGGCTGGGCACCATTTTCCAGACAACACACGGCCTATCCAGTTTGGCAATCCCGCTACGCCAGTTTGGGTAGATTGAGCCCAAATCCTCCTTTTCTTGATCGTCTCGACGTGATGAATTTGATGGTGAAGTCCAGTATTATTGTTGGCACTTTTTCTGCTTTCAACATCAATATAGCACGCGACTCCGGCAAAGGGGATCTTTCTGCACTTTTCTGCAACACCTGCTAGTTTATACTATTGGTGGTCGTTCCTATATGCATCATGTCATGCATGCATGAACCACAAACGCAATAAATCCAGGAGCCCGTGATGACCTTTCTGCACCCCTCAAGTCGGGAGCGCTGGAGAGGAACAAGCACACCAATGTCACAAGCGGCTGAGTATCGTACTCCTCCACACATGGCTGGTGGCAGCTGTGAGCGAGGCATGATTCATGTCGTCTGCACGGCTGGCCCAATGCCGCGTCGACGTCGTGTTGGCGCTGCCTGTTCTGCACCGCGTGCTGGTGCTGCGTCACTAAAGGGGCGTCGTACTCGTCGGCGAGCCGGCGAGGTCCCTGGTCGGGACCAGGGCGTCGATGGGTGCAGCGAAGGTACACCACGCCCCCGCTGTGTAGTGCACACAAAGCTGTCGTCACCGCGTGCGCATGGCGGCGACAGCCGAAGCCGGCCGGCTCGCTGCAGCACGACGACGCTCCAGTCCTGACCGTCGCCAGGCCGGGGCCCGTCCACACCAAGACCAAGCCGTTGTTGTACCAGTTGTCGTCTGTCGGCAGCGCGTCGTTGCGGGCATTTGGCTGGCCGTCACGTGACGTGACGTTGGTGAGCCAGACGCCCACTGCGAGGCGGTCGCCCCGTCGTCCACGGCGTAGAAGCCGAACACGAATGTCACGCGGCGCGCGGTGGCGTTAGGCGCGGTGTTCACGGTGGCAGCATGGCCGGCGGCGAATGTTTCATATGTGGGTTGGAGGAGCAGCGGCGGCGCCGGCTTACGCGGTCTCGCAGGATGAATCCGTGTTGCCGGAGTGTGTGGGATTACGCGAGCGCCACTACCAAGTCCAATCAGAACGAAAGCTGAACGCAAGGTAAATAGAAAGTGTCCGCTGCCCTAAATTATAGGGATTTATCGCAGCGGACAACAACAGAGCCCGCTACGGAATCCAAATTTGCAACACTGCAGAAAATTGTTTTTGAGGTAGTGTAGATATGAGATTTACTGCAGCAGACAACAAAAGAGTCCGCCACGGAGTTCAAATTTGCAACGCTGCGGAAGATCGTTTTTGAGGTAGTGTAGACATATTCCTCAGCGGCCTACAGGTATCGGACGGGCCTAAGAGCAACTCCAATGTTTTTGTAAATAGGCTTGGCATTCTTGTTTTTACAAAAAAAAAAAAAAAAAATCTAAAAATCTCATATCCAACGGTTTGGCAAATGAGCTTGGCATTTTTAGCAATTTGGCAAACACCGGGTGATATCTGGCATATATGCCAAACTGCGGTTCGCTTCAATCGCCCTCGCGCACTACTCCGCGGGGATATTCCCCCTCGCGCACATAATTTTAGTTTTGCCAAGTCTAAATGCAAAACCGTTGGAGATTGACTCTTTTTACCTTTGTCATATTAGTTTGAGAAGAGTTGACAAATACCATATTTTGTCAAACAAAAAATACAAAACCGTTTGAGTTGCTCTAACAAGCCAATCGGAAAATAGTTTTGCGAGCCCAACATGCAGAGAAAAGGGAGGCCAGGCCTACCGTGGGAAGGTGTAGTCCATCATCTTTTATGCTCCAGCCTCTAGCACGCTCATCCACTTTTTTTTTTTTTGGATGAGTCCTAATTTCCTTTCTCTCTACCCACCTAGACTTCAAGAAGGGAGACTGGCTCTATGTTTTTTTTTAGTAAGGTCGGCAGGGGAGTCCCCTACCTATATTTTTGGTATTTTATATGAAAATGTACAAAGGTACAAGAGCAATTAAAGGGCAACCAATGCCCAAAACGAAAAAAGATATACATTAGAGGTTACTCTCACACCAATTTTCTAAAGCTAAAGCTGTTCTTCTCTTAGCCTTGATACAAACCAGACTAAGCTCTTCCCTAAGTCTTCTTCTCCACTGTGTTAAATTGAATGTCTTGCCATAAAAAATCACTCCATTCCTGGTTGTCTAGATGATCCAATAGGCTGTGATGACAATTTCTCTGAAGATATGATTGTTGAAGAGGTTTCTGGCTTCACAGACCATATCAAGAGGGTCTAAATTCAGATTCCAATTGATGTTGATGGAGTTCCAACAACTGATGGAGAAGAGGCATGAGAAGAAGAGATGGAAACAAGATTCTTCAGTTAGGGAACAGAAAACACAGGAGTAATCATTTAGGTGCATATTTTTTCTCCTAAGCATTTCCCTTGTGCTGAGCCTATCAACAAGCAATAGCCTGAAGAAAAACTTATGCTTGCCAAGATTGCTGCTTGACCAAAGCCATTTGAAAAGAGGAGAAGCTTGATGAGAGCCAATAAGGATTTTATAAGCTTTGGATGAATGAAAAGTGGAGGAGCCCCAAGAATAAGTCCATGAGTCTTCAATGAGGGGATCCAAATTCAGGTTTTGTAGAGAAGAGTTAACCTCATTGAGCTGTAGTGATGCTTCAAGTGGAGAGGGGACAGAAGAAGATAGTTGAAGTGTCCTTATCAAAGAAGTATCGATAGAACTTTTTGGCTTCCTTACAAAGCTGAAAAGTTCAAGATATTTGGAACTGAGAGGTTCATCACTCCATTTATCTTGCCACATCATTATAGAGTTGCCTTTAGAGGAAGAGCGGTGGTGATTTGTCTAAAATTTTCATGTTGCTTGAGGACATCTTTCCACCGAAGGAGCCCGGTAGGACATCTTGCATGAGGGGGGGTATTAGGATTGTTATACAATTTATTCCATGTTAACTGTACCCAAGGAATTTTGCATGATTATAAAACTTGTCCGTGTACTTCATGAGTAAAGCAGAAGTTCTCGCTTTTCTTAAATCAATAATCCCTAATCCACCTTCTTCTTTTGATTTGCAGGCTATTTCCCAGGCAGCAAGACATGCTCCTTTTTTGTTGATCTCACCACCTATCCATAAACAACTTTTCCTATATTTATCTATTTGTTCAATGAAACCTGGAGGTACTTGGAGAGTGCACATTGTTGACGGTCACCAACGACATATTTTTAACGTCAACATTCTACCAATAAGGGGGTGAAACTATACCTTACTACACACATATACATTTATTATTGACATAATTCCACTTGTAGTGCCAAATAATGTTTTGCAGGATTTATATAAAAACCAAGTGGAAAATGCACCAAAAAGGCGCCTCCCCGAAAGCGCATTCCTGAGAAACATCAAGCCCAAGGGAGAAAAGTCCATAAAATATCAATATCCAAGCACAAGCCCAAGAGGTCGAGGCCCGAGTCCAACATGAAATGATAAACGGACCGCAGGACATGGGTTCAATGTTTTGGGCATAACTTTCTCATACGAAATCGGATTTCAGCGAACGAATACTCGAAACGAAGCTAACTCCGAGGCCCACGTGCTCATGCAAAGTTTCAGCCCAAACGGACAAAATATTGGTGCGGGCGCACCTTAGGGATGTAGCGCGCACCCATCCGAGGCCAAATCGGCCCATCTTCGTCTGGCGGCCCATCTCGACCTGAAAAGTTTGGAGGCGGTGTTTGCTTGTAGAAAACGGTGCGGGATTAGTACCAAATGGCTTAGCCAAGAGAGGATCCCATGGTGAAGGTCCTATAAATAGATGGGCACTCCCTCACTTGTAACACACACCTCACAATGTAGCCTCTCTCCTTCTTCTTCTTCTTCTTCTTCTTCTTCTTTTTCCCTTTCTTCTTCTTTTTTCTTCTTCTTCTTCTTCTCCCTTTCTTCTTCTTCTTCTTCTTCTTCTTCTTCTTCTTCTTCCTCTTCTTAGTAGTTTAGGATGTGGAGCTAGGCAAAGCTACCAAGGAGGGCTTGGCTCCTTGGAAGATGGATTCTGGGAATAAATCTTTCTATGGTATTCTTCCAAAGCCTTGCTCTTATCTTATCTTGGTTGTGCATTAGGATTAGAGTCTTCATGTTATTTCTATGCCTCATGATTTATCTTATGATCTAACATGTTGTTCTTGACATGATCATGACACATGAACTAGTCTATAGTTTCTATGTTGTGATATCGTCATATAGAACTTTATGCTTAAACCATTCATGCAATATAATTGGGTAGTGTCGGGATTGTGCTGAATGGCAGTTCGTTGTGTCCTTCGGGGCTTGCTCGTGTCCTATTCCGTCCATCCGTAGGGTGGGGGCCATGGGGGACATGAGTAGTGTCCTAGTATGCGGACGTGGTGTCTGGATGCCAGGTATCCTTCGAATATGAGTGCATGCCACGGTTGAGGGGGTAGGCGGCTTGGTCGTGACAAGCCTTGACCGTCCCTTGAAATCCCCCCACGTTCGTGTGTGCTGTAGGAGTTCGTAAATGCCTTCCTTCAGGGCGGATGCTCCGGGAGGTCTCCCTGTCCATTTCATTCTTAGCTCCGACCTCCTGCTCATGCGTGTTGCCTGACTATCAACTGGTTCTATGCACAGCCATGACTAGAATCTGTATGCTCCACTTAGGACTTTCTTTATTCCTTATTTATCTTTATCCTTGAGTTTGGCTCGAGTGAGTGTGTCAAGTTATCCATTTACCGTTCCTTTATATCCCTGTTATGAGCATTGGTCCATTACATAGTCATGTTATCCTGTTCATGTCTCTATTAGATCCTTTTCCACCATGCCTTCCTTTGGGAAAATATAAATAACGATACCCTGAATACTTCCGGGTGAAATGCTACAATGATAGATCCGCGGCGCTGCGGATGAATATCTTGTTTGGCAAGATCTATCACCGTTGATAATCCCGCTTCGGATCACCCGACACGGTGGTTTCACTTGGGAATGTCAACGGCGCATTTCTCGGCGCCGTTATTAGAGATGGGTTCTAAACCTTGTTTCTAGTGATTGCGCTTTTTAAGAAATGCAACAAGCATTTCGGGCGCCGTTGCCAGGGGAAGGCATTGGTTTTTTTATAAGGCATCTTTTTAGAACATGTTCGTCATGATAATATGCATGTGTAGTAACCTTTGTTCATAACAGGTTTATCTAAAAGAAAAAAAAATCTTTTATAAAAAAAACTCTTATAAAAAAAAAAAAAAAATCTTATAAATAAAAAGCAAGGACTTGTTATCAAGTTAGTATGCACCTTCGGGTATTCTTGTCGCTAACCATTTCAGGTGGAGACTAAGAAGAACAAAGGGGCACGCGACGCTTGAAAACATGGGGGCTACATCAAGAAAACTTTGATGCTCTTGGGTGGAGGAACACACTCAAAAGGAGACCTCGACTTTGCACATTTGACTTTTTACGAAAGTCCAAGTGTGTGAGGGAAGATGGTGAGAATATCAAGTTCCAAGTGCACCAAGGGGATTATAAAAAAAAAGAGCTCGAGTAAAAAAAAAAAAAAAAAAAAAAAAAAAAAAAAAAAAAAATATGATGAAAAAAAAAAAAAGAGAGAGATGAATAAGAGATTAGCCTCCCTTGCTATAAAGGAAAAGAAAAAAAAAAAAGAGAGTTGAAAAAAAGAGAGATATATATAAAAAAAAATTATATAATAAGAGGAGAGAGGAGCAGGTTAGGCCTACATGGTCAAAGTAAAACAATGAAGACACGTGACTCCACCTCGCATTGCTTCCATGTAAGCAAGAAGGGATCTTTTCTCCCAAGACCTTTGTTGCACTGAGTGAGTTCGGTATGTCTCCCTCTTCTCCGGCCAGAAGTCATAACCAAACCAAGATCATCATGCCATCGACACAGCAATTATGAACTCTATCCTCAAGTCGTCGGTCAAGTATACTCAGGTACACAAAGGTCCAATAAAAAGAAAAAAAAAAAAAAGTAAAGAAAAGAAAAAAAGAAGGTAAAGGAAAGGAGGAACATCCTCCTTTACACCTTTGTGACCACTAAGGCCCATGGTCCATATACACTACCTGTGTGTATCACCTAAGCCTTGTGGCCCGCCCGAGATAGATTATCAAGCTACCACCGCGAGAGTTTCAACACCTTGCCTTCATGCGTGGTTGGTACACAAACACTCAGTGCACGCAAAGGTAATAATTCACCAATTCTTTTTACTCATACTTATCTCCATATAAAAAAATCATGTCTTCTTTGTTTATGAAATATGGTCCGGGTTTGGATGTGTTTACATGGATCCATGTGATACATCCATAGATCTTTAAATCAAGCATGGTGCTTGGGTTAAAATGGTCTTCTTTAATCAAAATTTGACATGGTGTCGATTTTTGACTAATGAACCTAGGGTGACATCATAAACATGAGAATTATTCTTTGATGGAGATAAAACAAGGCTAAACTTATATTGCATCTTTATCTTAGCCTTGTTTGAGTATGAAAAGTTTGGTGAAACTTTTATATGTTCTCCCTTGATAATAAAATCCTAAAATAAAAGTCTTTGAAAAAAAAAAAAAAAGCTGCTCTTTTGCTCCTTCCTACATATGTTTTAAAATTTGGTAATCGCAGAGGATGATAAGTCCACTCGCGAATCTACCATATACTAACCATGCGGGAAAAAGACCAAAAGCACGGGGTACAACCCCGATCCGATGAGCATTAAGCTAGCTTGGGGAGGACCCTACCAAGGTAATGAGAAACCTACACTCTCATCCTCTCGTCCATTACCTTCCAAAAAAAGTGTTTTATAAAATATTTTACTATCAAAATAAACAAAAAAAAAAAATATTTACTACACAAAAATCTAAAAGTAAATATTTTCAAAAAAAAATGGGGTATATTTCAAAAAAAAAAATGGGGTATATTTCAAAAAGAAAAAAAAAAAAATCAGGTATATTTAAAAAAAAAATATATGTTTTATAAAATATTTTGTTATCAAAATTAACAAAAAAATTATTATATAAAATATATATATAAAAAATCTTTATAAGTAAAATAAATTCTTCTATGAAAAAAAAAACTAAAAAAAAATATATTTTTTTTTCAATAAAACATATTTTCTGAATAATTTTTTTTAAAAAAAAAAAAAGAGATTTAATCTTTTTTGTTCACCTTTCAAAGTCTTCATCTTCATTGGATGAATCTTATTGCTCTTTCATGCTTCCTCTTTCTATATTGGCACGTTTAAGTTTGGAAGTTTTTTGTCATACTAGTTGATCATACTTCCATAGGCGTTTTGAATTAAGCATGGTGCTTAGGTCAAAAAGTCTACCTTAATCAGATTAAACATGGAGTCGAGTCTGATTATTGAACTAGAGCTGCTAGTGTAGATTTTGGTCAAATCTATGGACTAAGCCCTGCAGGAATTTATCAAACATCATGAGGGTAAGTCCAAGAGATGACAATGGAGATCAGAAGTTGTTTGGTGAACCAAAAAATAATAATGATAATGATAAAATAAAAAAAAATAAAAAACCTTTGAAACCCCAAGAATGGTTGTCCCGCTCTTCCAAGACCATCACAAGACAAGCTTGGGGGGGAGTCTCCTGGCACGCTCAAAAGACGATGCTAATCAAAGATCTATTCATAGCGTTCACAAGCTAGCAACATTCATAAACCGAAGGTAAGTCAAAAGCTAGCTTGGGGGAGGACTCCCACAAAGGTAACTCGTATCTCACATTCCATTCAGTTATTTTCTTATCTTATATGAATGATGAGGTATGAGAATAAGAAAAAAAAAGAGGGGAAGAAGAAAGAGAGAGAGGGGATATTCCGCTCCATATATATGTGTTGTAGAAATGTTTAGTTCTACCCCTGTTGAAATGATGAATAGTTGCTCTGTCTTATGTTTTCTTTGTGCCTAGTTTATAATTCAAATTTCTCTAAAGTTTGGGATTATTGGCTAAGTCTAAAAACTCATCCCGAAAAAAACCCGATTCATGTGGGTTGCATAGGCTCTATCTAGTCTAAGTTGTTGCCAAGTATGATATGGTACAAATGGATTTGCTATGATTTCGTCCAAAAAAGAGAAACTTGACATCCGGAAATCTAATTTGAAAAGAAAAGAGAAATGATATGGGCTATGCTAAAAAAAAAAAAAAAAGGGAGAGAAAAAGAGATGAAAAATGGACATGTGTCCAAGGGCGAGTAGAGCCCACATCTCCAAAAAAAAAGAGAAAAAAAAAAAGAGAGGAAATAAAAGACAAAGTCTAGGGCGAGCAAGAGCCCACCTCTCCAAAAATATATATATATATATATAGCAATAAAGCCCATACTTTCTCGAAAAACAAAATAGAACTTAAATAAATAAATCCTGGATGAGAAAGTTGATCAAAAGGATGAATGAAAAGTATTTCATTTATAACCGTTCTATCTGGCAACCGCCCAAGGCTTTGAGAAAAGCTAAAAAGCCCCGCTACGATGAAAGGTAATAAAGGGTGAGCAAAGGCATGCCATTTTATCCAAACTCTAGTAGAAAATCTTATTATAACCCTGGCACTTGTGAAACATAATCGGCATAGTAGCAACTCACGATCAACAACCAAGTACTTATCTTTGCTCGAGGACGCACAAAGCGTAAGCTTGGGGAGTTTGTTGACGGTCACCAACGACATATTTTTAACGTCAACATTCTGCCAATAAGGGGTGAAACTATACCTTACTACACACATATACATTTATTATTGACATAATTCCACTTGTAGTGCCAAATAATGTTTTTGCAGGATTTATATAAAAACCAAGTGGAAAATGCACCAAAAGGCGCCTCCACGAAAGCGCATTCACGAGAACATCAAGCCCAAGGGAGAAAAGTCCATAAAATATCAATATCCAAGCACAAGCCCAAGAGGTCGAGGCCCGAGTCCAACATGAAATGATAAACGGACCGCAGGACATGGGTTCAATGTTTTGGGCATAACTTTCTCATACGAAATCGGTTTCAGCGAACGAATACTCGAAACGCGAAGCTAACTCCGAGGCCCACGTGCTCATGCAAAGTTTCAGCCCAAACGGACAAAATATTGGTGCGGGCGCACCCATCCGGAGAGCCAAATCGGCCCTTCTTCGTCCGGCGGCCCATCTCGACCTGAAAAGTTTGGAGGCGGTGTTTGCTTGCCCAAAAAAAGCGGTGCGGGATTAGTACCAAATGGCTTAGCCAAGAGAGGATCCCATGGTGAAGGTCCTATAAATAGATGGGCACTCCCTCACTTGTAACACACACCTCACAATGTAGCCTCTCTCCTTCTTCTTCTTCTTCTTCTTCTTCTTCTTTTCCCTTTCTTCTTCTTTTTCTTCTTCTTCTTCTTCTCCCTTTCTTCTTCTTCTTCTTCTACTTCTTCTTCTTCCTCTTCTTAGTAGTTTAGGATGTGGAGCTAGGCAAAGCTACCAAGGAGGGCTTGGCTCCTTGGAAGATGGATTAGGGAATAAATCTTTCTATGGTATTCTTCCAAAGCCTTGCTCTTATCTTATCTTGGTTGTGCATTAGGATTAGAGTCTTCATGTTATTTCTATGCCTCATGATTTATCTTATGATCTAACATGTTGTTCTTGACATGATCATGACACATGAACTAGTCTATAGTTTCTATGTTGTGATATCGTCATATAGAACTTTTATGCTTAAACCATTCATGCAATATAATTGGGTAGTGTCGGGATTGTCTTTGAATGGCGAGTTCGTTGTGTCCTTCGGGGCTTGCTCGTGTCCTATTCCGTCCATCCGTAGGGTGGGGGCCATGGGGGACATGAGTAGTGTCCTAGTATGCGGACGTGGTGTCTGGATGCCAGGTATCCTTCGAATATGAGTGCATGCCACGGTTGAGGGGGTAGGCGGCTTGGTCGTGACAAGCCTTGACCGTCCCTTGAAATCCCCCACGTTAGGTGTGTCTTTGTAGGAGTTCGTAAATGCCTTCCTTCAGGGCGGATGCTCGGGAGGTCTCCTGTCCATTTCATTCTTAGCTCCGACCTCCTGCTCATGCGTGTTGCCTGACTATCAACTGGTTCTATGCACAGCCATGACTAGAATCTGTATGCTCCACTTAGGACTTTCTTTATTCCTTATTTATCTTTATCCTTGAGTTTGGCTCGAGTGAGTGTGTCAAGTTATCCATTTACCGTTCCTTTATATCCCTGTTATGAGCATTGGTCCATTACATAGTCATGTTATCCTGTTCATGTCTCTATTAGATCCTTTTCCACCATGCCTTCCTTTGGGAAAATATAAATAACGATACCCTGAATACTTCCGGGTGAAATGCTACAATGATAGATCCGTGCGCTTGCGGATGAATATCTTGTTTGGCAAGATCTATCACCGTTGATAATCCCGTTCGGATCACCGACACGGTGGTTTCACTTGGGAATGTCAACGGCGCATTTTCGACGCCCGTTATTAGAGATGGGTTCTAAACTGTTTCTAGTGATTGCGCTTTTAAGAAATGCAACACACATATAGAAAGTAGGTAAAGCACTAAAAACTGAGTTAACTGAGAATCAGTCTCCCCGATATGATAACATTTTACTGATGCCTCCTAATCTTTTTTTCAATCCTGTTCAACATAGGGCCAAATTCATTGATGGTTGGTCCGGTGGTACCAAGAGGGAGTCCCAAATAGGTTGTTGGTATTTCTAATGTCACTAACTAGTAATGGCATCTAGAAAGAATATCGATGTTGCTTCGAGATAAAACTTAAAAGAAATATTCATTGCAGTTCATAGCATATCACGAAAAGGTTGTCATCCCTATAGTTAAACTACTAATATGCAAGGAATATAATATTCGTACTATGCCTTGATAACTTCTTAATAAGTAAATAAACAATTATAACGGGTATCCCGCAGCGCACGAGATATGAATATATACCATTGTAGCATTTTAACCGGGAGTAATAACTGGGTCTTGAATTTATATTCTACCACGGGGAAAGAAGTACATTATCTTGAATTAACTAAGCATAGATCTTAATCTAACCATCTCTCATGTGCAAGACATCAGCATTAATCTCATCAATTACTTAAGCAAGGATCAAAGTTCATAGTAAAGATAATGATAAAGTTCTAGATAAACAGATTTGACCAAAAATCACGTTGGTTGGCTTAGAAAGTGTCTAACAATGGACGATAGCAATTCATAGGCTAGCTAGCATTAGAAACTCCAATATGTAACTCTAAACTAAATGTTAGGATCTACCTAATTATGCAATACAAATAACAATCATCGAAGAAAGACTAATTAAATCCGGACATGAGGACGAGAATCCGTGAAGACTAAGGCCGAAACTTAGAACAACCCGAAATCTAACATCCGCTAGGCCTACATACGGGGTGGATTGCAAAGGACTCAATGATCTTTGTCACCACCACGATCTACCACACGACCCGGCACATAGGGTGCAAACGCAGTAAATAAGATCTAATCACCATGATTACATCATCTCTACCACTCACCTTCCGATCTAGATGATGAGCGCTATACGAATCCATGCATGAACATAACAATAATTCAACTATGCTAAATGTGTAATTAAAGTAAATACTAGAACAAATAATCTCGAATATAAACATGATCAAGATATTCATATTAAGCATGTGTCGGAACTTGAAAACTACTTACAATGAAGAACTTACAAGAACGAGGCCCGATCTTGAGCTGGCCTCCGACGATCCGGAGCGGATTTCTCCCTTCCTACTAGTTCTAATCTTGATTGCTACTCTTCCGAAAAGCGATGTTTCTCTAGCGTTGAATATGACTTGGTATTTTAATTAGAAATATCTTTGTTATAGAACTTGATGATCTAAGAAGGGGGTCTAGGGGTCCTAATATATCGGTCTTCGCCCTGCCTCTCCATCTTCATTAGGCGATGTGGTATTAACCTTGAATCAATCCCGCACTTCTACCGCCGCCCTCGGATCAAACCGACTCAAATCAACCGGTTTAGATCGAGTCTTAGAGGCGGTGGAGGAAGCTTCCCGAGCAGAGCGAGTCGGCGCCACAGGGGGGGCCGATCGGCCTAACTATTGGGCCGATCGGCCGGGGGGTGCTCCCCCCTCAGGTCCCGTCGTGCGTTGCGTGCGTGGAGTCTTCTAGATGATGTATTTCTTGGTTCGAAGTTAGTTCACGTCGGGATTAATCCAAGCCTTCTAGACTTGTTTCGGAGTTGGATTGCGTTGCGTTACGTCGGCCGTATGCCACGTCATCTCTGCTGATTTTCTGTTAAGTCCCTGCAAATCACAACTTTACCAAAACTGATGGAATTATGTTAGTGACACCCTATTCTAGGTTGTTATTATTATTTATACCCCTTTCTCATGTTTAATTAATTAAAAATTTTATATGATAACAAGTGTCAACAAACTCCCCCAAGCTTACCCTTTGCTAGTCCCTAGCAAAGCTACATGCTATAGTAGGATCGGGAGTTGCTACTACGCTTTCATACCTCAAAAGTAAGTTTGTTTTTTTAAAAAATAAATTCTCCTCTTAACTGATTACTCTTAATGTTTTACCATGGGCGTAGCCTTGTCACGAATCATAAGCAAGATAAAACAATCAAGTTAAGTACCATGTCTCAAATTCTTTGATCAACTATCATCCTGGGGTTTTGCAATATTTTTTCAAAAGAAAATCCTCGGAGATCCTATGTATGACCCCCTTAAGTAGATGGTACGTAGTGGAGTTACACAAGTGGTAGGACATACATAGTGGGATGATAGTGGTGAAGTGGATGAGGATGAAAGGTAGTAAATAGCCTTTAGCCTTTTTCTAGTATTTTTCTTCTCAAGCATCTCTAGTCTATATCCCTCTTTCTAAAAATTGCTAGGATCTGGGCTGTCCATTCTTGGAGAGGTGGGCTTTTCCCTGAACTTGTGTCCATTTTTCTCTCTCCTTAGAGATGTGGGCCCTGCTCACCCTCGGACACGTGTCCATTATTCATCTCTAAATTTATTATTTTTTTATTATTAGGGAGGTAGGCCCTTCTCGCCTAGTATGACTTTTGTCCGTTACTCTCCCTCTCTCGTCTCACTTTTTCTTTTCTACTTCTCTCTCTTTTTTTTTTTTTTTTTCGAATGTAGCCCAGCCTATATAAAACATTGAGAGAGACATATCTAAAGATTGCAAGAGCTCTATTAAATATTTTTATGGCTAACGGCTAAGTGAAATATGGGGATGCGTACTTCCGAGTTAGAAGCAGCGTATTGGTGGAGTGGGATGATCTTGATGGAATACTCTTAAGGGTCATAACTAAGGACTCATCATGTAATTTTATAATTTTTAAAGATAAAAACCAGGAGTCAAGTATCTCTAAGAATATGATAAACAGTAGCTCAACTTTTTATGCACTATTATCTTTTAATGCTAAGACTCAGATCAAGCATGTGCTTCCCACAGGTGTTTTGGGTTTAGAGTAATTTAAACATTTAAAACTTCAGGAGAATCTAAGTCCAAAGTGTAAGTACTTTTTAAGAGGAATTAAGGCGGAGCAACTATTCATCATTTCCTCAGCACATATCAAGATCATAATTAATAGGAAGAAAGTAGTCTAACAAGTTCTAGCACTTTATTTATTTGACTCTTTAACACTAAGACTCTTTAACTAAGACACATTAAATAAGACTCATTAGCTCTAAGCAAATATAACTAGCTAAAATTTAAAGACATAGGGTAATAATACTTATCGTGATAAATGGGGGTGCTCTCCCCCAAGCTAGATCTTGAAGTAGTCCTTTTCGTTCATCCTTGGAATCTGCTCCTCTTTCGGGGTCTCCTTTTAATGTTCTCCCTGTTAATATTAATTTCGCACATACCCGAAGGAACAAATTCTAGGATGTTAATGTGAGCCTTCATGTGCTCACGTCTTTTTGGATTTTTATATAAAAGGTGTGGACCTTCATGTGCCCACATATTTTTGGAATTTTCTATGCAATAGGGATGATAATGCAAAAACATATGAATGCAATATTTTTATATTTTTATATATTTTTATGCCACCACAGCAAGGTGTGCTTGCATGGGGCTTAAGAGACTGATGCACATGCAGCAAACATATTTTTGGGATTTTTCTAATGCAGGTTTAGGAAAAAATAAATATGCTAAAGTAAACATGCTAATTGAAATATGCTGTGCAGAAAATTAAAGATGCAAATAAATACCGAGTTACCTCTCGGCAAGAGTTTAGAGAGCACTTACTCCCATGGCGTGGTGTCGTCTATGGGCCCCCGTATAAACGTTGTACCTGGTATGGTTCCTTCAATGATCTCGTAGGTGGGCGAGACGGTAGCCGCAGGTCGATTGTTCATTTGTTGATGCCTTTGGTTGGGTCTCCGGGGTGTATTCTTGTTGCTCTTCTTAGCAGACTTCTTTCTTCTTCCAAGATTGCTTCTTTGGTGGAGACCTCTCCCGGTGTAGTTGGTGCATCATTCAAGATTGGTAGGAGCCGAGTGTACTTTTCTTGGATGTCTTTTTCTATCCTCTTAATGTGCTCCATCTTTGAGTCCAAACTTCCTTTGTAGTCTTTGGAGACGCTTCGGCTCTTGGTCCTTCTTCGGGGCTGTTCATAGTTAGTATAAGTATTAAAGAAGCGGCGCACCTTTTTTACCTTGAATATGGAACTGGATTTCGCCCGGCCCCGATGTAAATGATTGCTCTTGTAGTATTCGGGAACGGCCTTCCAAGTATTATGGGAGGATCTTGTTCTTCGTCTCCCGTGTCCATGACTAAGAAGTCGGTGAGGACATAGTCGTCTTTGATCTTGACCAGCACGTTTCGCACAATACCTTCCGGGAATCGGTGTGTTTGATCCGCCACCGCAAAGTAGTACATAGGTGGAACACAAAGGCGATTACCATAGATTAATTTATACGTTACCTTTGACATTAGGTTGATGCCTCGATCCCGTGTCGCAGACGGTTGTATAGAAGTTCCATTGATTAATGGAGCAGTGGATTGCGGAACTCCGTGGTCGTCTAGCTTCTCTCTGTGGTGGTTGATTGCGCCGAGTCTTGCGTCCGAGTTGACTTGATTGATCATCAAGACTCGTTCTACGTGTGGTCGAGGTTGACGATTGTTCTTGTTCTGCTTCTTCTTTTTATCCTCTTCTCGACATACTGGGTATGTGTACTTCAGGGGGTACGGTAGTGGTACGGTTGGAGCAGGGGAGCTAAGGTCTTGTGTTTGCGGTTGAATCTCTCCCTCGTCCATTAAGCGTGAAGACGATCTTCGCGGTGTCGGCGTAGATGATTGCCTTAGTGGTAGTAGCCGGGAAAGGGCGGCCCCGGAATGATCGGGCGTTCTTACCTTTACCCATATCCGGGACCACGAAGTCGGTGGCCACGCATGACTTACCGATGTAAAGGCATACGTCCTCTAGAATACCCTCGGGGTAGCATAGCATTGATGATGCGCAAGTTGTAGGCACATGGTTGTGTATACTAATTGCGAATCTGGCTCAAGGTTTACCTTAGGCATGATGTTGACACTTGAGCCGAAGTCGATGAGTGCGTTGTAGGTGCGGGCGCCTATGTTGATGGTGACGCACTGGTCTTCCTGGATCTTCTTTCTTAGCGGGCATTCCCGGTCGACACAATTGAATTTCTTTGTGCGAGTAGGTGGTCCGCATACCGCATAGTAAATATCGACAAGATTTGCAGATTCTAATTCTTTAGGTTGACCCGAATCTTACTGGGTTAGGCATAGGAGCGAGATAAAGCCCGGCTGGGATAATTGTGATTCTATCATTTTATTAAAGCTATCTTTGGTTCTTTATTTCGTAAGAAAAGCTTTCCATTTTAGTACTAATAGTTTCTAGCATTTTATCATTGGAAGCTAACTTCTTAGATAGATTATCCATAAGTCTACCTTGGTTTTGTACTAACTCTCTTAAAGGTGGGAAATTATTAAAAGAGTTATTACCTTGATAGTTACCGAATAGTTACCTTGGTAGTTGGGTCTCTGTTGACTCCATTGTTGATTCGGAGGGCGATCTTGGTTGTTGTTATTGTTGATGTAGTTCACGTCCTCTTCTAGCTCGGGACGGTGGCTGCCGAGTGTCGATGTTGCCACATTCTTCACATGTCATGCGGGAATCGAAGAGTTGCATGACTTCCTTCTTCTCGGGAGCTTTGTCTTCAAGCTTCTTCATAATTAAGTCCATTTTGGCGCACAAACATATCTACCTCTTTCAATTTGGTGCATTCCTCTCTCTTTCTTGCGGGGTTGACGGTCCTCATTCCAAGCTTGGTTTGATGCCATCTTTTCCACAAGGTCGTAGCTTGGTTCAGTGTAAGTGATAGGAAAGCACCTCCGGAAGCGGCGTCCATGGTCTCACGGGTGTTGTTATTAAGCCCGTGGTAGAAGGTCTGCATGAGTAACCGGGTTCTCCATTCCATGGTGTGGGCATTACGTGATGTAGTCTTGAAAGCGTTCCCACGCCTCTGGAACAATTCGTCGTGTTCTTCTTTGAAAAGCTTGAGATTTTCCTAAAAGGCGTTGGTTTTGCCTATAGGGAAGAATTTTTGCCGGGAAGGCGTGAGAGCAAAGTGCCCAAGTAGTGAGTTTGTCTTTGTTGGCGTAGAACCACTGCTTCGCTCGTCCCAAGAGTGAGAATGGGAAGAGACGAAGTAGGATTGCATCACTTGAGACATCTTTGATAGTGAAGGTGCCACAAATCTCTAAGAAGTATTGTAGGTGAGCATTGGCATCTTCATGAGCTTTTCCACGTAATTGGCTAGCTTGTACCATGTTGATGAGTGCGGGCTTGAGCTCAAAAGCTTTGTCTCCCACATCGATTTGTCGGTCCAGTGCGGATGTTGGCCGTAGTCGGTGCTGAGGTAGTATTCGCGAAGGGTCTTGTTTGCCATGTCTTCAAAAGCGGTGCTAAGCTACACGGGTGGAGGAGTCTTCCGAGGTAGTGTTCTTGGGTTGAGATTTCAACTTGGATCTTGCCTCCTTCAAAAGTTTTTTTTGGATCTGATTGGAAGTTTTCGGGAAGATTCCTTTTCATACATTACCCTCGCAAAAGATAGGAAGAATAATAACAAGGGTATACTTGTTTAAGCAATTGATAAAATTAATCGATGCGTATGAGAGATGCATGCATGTTAATCCTATGTGTTTTTATTTTATTGGGCTATAGACTTTCTTTCCCGACACGGCGCCAAAAATGCTTGTTGGTATTTCTAATGTCACTAACTAGTAATGGCATCTAGAAAGAATATCGATGTTGCTTCGAGATAAAACTTAAAAGAAATATTCATTGCAGTTCATAGCATATCCGAAAAGGTTGTCATCCCTATAGTTAAACTACTAATATGCAAGGAATATAATATTCGTACTATGCCTTGATAACTTCTTAATAAGTAAATAAACAATTATAGCGGGTATCCATAGCGCACGAGATATGAATATATACCATTGTAGCATTTTAACCGGGAGTAATAAACCAGGTCTTGAATTTATATTCTACCACGGGGAAAGAAGTCATTATCTTGAATTAACTAAGCATAGATCTTAATCTAACCATCTCTCATGTGCAAGACATCAGCATTAATCTCATCAATTACTTAAGCAAGGATCAAAGTTCATAGTAAAGATAATGATAAAGTTCTAGATAAACAGATTTGACCAAAAATCACGTTGGTTGGCTTAGAAAGTGTCTAACAATGGACGATAGCAATTCATAGGCTAGCTAGCATTAGAAACTCCAATATGTAACTCTAAACTAAATGTTAGGATCTACCTAATTATGCAATACAAATAACAATCATCGAAGAAAGACTAATTAAATCCGGACATGAGGACGAGAATCCGTGAAGACTAAGGCCGAAACTTAGAACAACCCGAAATCTAACATCCGCTAGGCCTACATACGGGGGTGGATTGCAAAGGACTCAATGATCTTTGTCACCACCACGATCTACCACACGACCCGGCACATAGGGTGCAAAACAGTAAATAAGATCTAATCACCATGATTACATCATCTCTACCACTCACCTTCCGATCTAGATGATGAGCGCTATACGAATCCATGCATGAACATAACAGTGATAATTCAACTATGCTAAATGTGTAATTAAAGTAAATACTAGAACAAATAATCTCGAATATAAACATGATCAAGATATTCATATTAAGCATGTGTCCGGAACTTGAAAACTACTTACAATGAAGAACTTACAAGAACGAGGCGATCTTGAGCTGGCCTCCGACGATCCGGAGCGGATTTCTCCCTTCCTACTAGTTCTAATCTTGATTGCTACTCTTCCGAAAGCGATGTTTCTCTAGCGTTGAATATGACTTGGTATTTTAATTAGAAATATCTTTGTTATAGAACTTGATGATCTAAGAAGGGGTCTAGGGGTCCTAATATATCGGTCTTCGTCTGTCTCTCCATCTTCATTAGGCGATGTGGTATTAACCTTGAATCATCCCGCACTTCTACCGCCGCCCTCGGATCAAACCGACTCAAATCAACCGGTTTAGATCGAGTCTTAGAGGCGGTGGAGGAAGCTTCCAAGCGAGGAGCGAGTCGGCCACAGGGGGGCCGATCGGCCTAACTATTGGGCCGATCGGCCCGGGGGTGCTCCCCTCGGTCCCCCGTCGTGCGTTGCGTGTTCGAGTCTTCTAGATGATGTATTTCTTGGTTCCGAAGTTAGTTCACGTCGGGATTAATCCGAAGCCTTCTAGACTTGTTTCGAGTTGGATTGCGTTGCGTTACGTCTATTTTGTATGCCACGTCATCTCGCTGATTTTACGTTAAGTCCCCGCAAATCACAACTTTACCAAAACTGATGGAATTATGTTAGTGACACCCTATTCTAGGTTGTTATTATTATTTATACCCCTTTCTCATGTTTAATTAATTAAAAATTTTATATGATAACAAGTGTCAACATAGGTAAAGGGCATTGAACCAATCTTTGCACCCAAAGGTATGAGCCATATGTTGAGTTTCTTCATTGTTGGTATTTATTAAGTGCAAAAGAATATAAAGGGTTTCAAGCGCCTACAGAATAAATATACCATTGTAGCTTTTACCCGGGAGTATTCAGAGTATCGTTATTTATATTTTCCACGAGGAAGCAATGGTAAAGACTATGATAAATTACCATCATGTATCTACTAACTTATTATATCAACTAAACTAAAGTGAGGGGTAAATAATGTATATGATATGATTAATAATTAATAGCACTTAACCGAGGAGAATATTATAATATAGAATAGATAACTAGGTCGAGAGGACAACGGGAGAGATCTAGGTTCTGAATACTTCTCTAGTACTTTGGTTCTTGAGTAACTAAGGCATGAAAAGGGTATAGCGATTATATAAGAACACTTGAACAAGCGGTACCGTCCCGATCCTCGAAAAAGACTGGGAAAAGGTGATCGGGGAAGGCCGCCAAAAAGCTCTACGAATCACCAACCCGAACGTGGTGGAATACAAAGGATTTGACAGGTTTGTCACCCCCAGGGCTACCACAACTAACCGTGGGATTGGGCGCAATCTAAGGTAACCTCTAGTCTAGACACCATGTCCACACTATTAATTACTACTCTAATCATCATGAATAACGAGCACTCAATACGGCGAAGATCCCATGCAATTATATAACAACTATATTCTAATCAATAAATGAAAGGCATAAAAGTAACTAGAGAAGATAAATATATTAAAGCATAAGTCTAATAGAGTTGAGATACAAAGATATACCGAACGCTGAAGACTTCTCGAACTCAGGGAGCTAGCTCCGCTCTCCCTAACTCTCTACTAGATCTATTCTATTACATTGTAGCTGTCTAATCTAATTCTCCGGGCGCCGTGCCTCCATCGATGTATGAGATGATCGAGAAATTGATCTTATCGAGATGATTGATGATTAGATGAGGGGTCTAGGGGTCTATATATATGGGTCTTCTCCTATCCCTTCGACTTGGCGATGCGGTACTAATCCGGTGTTTGATCTTAATCCATCCCGTGCTTCTACCGACGCCCTCGGATCGAACCGACATCAAACAACCGGTTTTGATTGCGTCTTGGAGGCGGTGGAGGAAGCTTCCGGAAGCGGGGCCGATATGGCGGAGGTAGCAGCCGATCGGCCCAATAATAATAGGGCCGATCGGCCCAGGCGGGCCCACCGGGTCCCGTCGCGTCGTGGCTTCTCGGACCTTCGGACTCCTAATTTACGGGTGTTAAGTCTTGATCATGTCGGGATTAGTGCGGAGCCTTCTAGAGCCTTTCTCGGAGTTGGATTGCATTACGTCGCGTAGTCGTATGGCTCGCGAATTCTAGTGTTTTCCTGTTTAGTCCCTGCAAATCATAACTTCACCAAAACTCGTGGAAATATGTTAGTAACACCCTATTCTAAGTTGGTATAATTATATATACCCCTTTCTCATGTTTATTTGATTAATAAATTTATACGATAACAGGTGTCAACAAACTCCCCCAAGCTTACCCTTTGCTAGTCCCTAGCAAAGCTATATGCTATAGTAGGATCAGGAGTTGCTACTACGCTTTCATACCTCGAATAATCGTGTGTTTATCGAAATAAATTCTCCTCTTAACTAGATTGCTCTCTCATATCTGTTTACCATGGGGCGTAGCCTTTTCACGAATCATAAGCAATTAAAAGATAAAACAATCAAGTCAAGTACCATGTCTCAAGTTCTTTGATCAACTATCATCCCGGGGTTTTGCAACATTTTTTCAAAAGAAACTCGAGAGATCCTATGTATGACCCTCTTAAGTAGATGGTGGTAGTGGAGTTACACATGTGGTAGGACATACATAGTGGGATGATAGTGGTGAAGTGGATGAGGATAAAAGGTAGTAAATAGCCCTTAGCCTTTTAGTATTATTCTTCTCAAGCATCTTGGACTATATCTCTCTTGCTAAGGTCTGGGCTATTCATTCTTGGAGAGGTGGGCTTTGCCCCGGACTTGTGTCCATTTTTCTCTCTCCTTAGAGATGTGGGCCCTACTCACCCTCGAACACGTGTCCATTATTCATCTCTAAATATATTTATTAGGGAGGTAGGCCCTTCTCGCCTAGTATGACTTTTGTCCAGTTACTCTCCCTCTTTCATCTCACTTGTCTCTCTACATATTTATTTTTCTTTCTTTTCTTTTTCTTTTTTTCTTTTCTTTTTTTTTTTTTTCGAATGTAACCTTGACCTCTATTTGGCATAAAAAACACTGAGAGAGACATATCCAAAGATTGCAAGAGTTTATTTTTATAATTATGGCTAGCGGCCGATGGAGTATGGGGAGGCGTACTTAGGGTTAGAAGCAGCGTATTTGGTGGAGTGGGATGCGAAAGATAAACTCTTAAGGGTCATAGCTAAGGAACTCATCATGTAATATTTTATAATTTTCAAAGATAAAAACCAGGAATCAGGTATCTCTAGGAATATGATAAATAGCAGCTCAACTTTTCATGTATCTTTTATCCTCCAACGCTAAGACTCAGATTAAGCATGTGCTTCCCACAGGTGTTGGGTTTTAGAGCAAATTAAGCATTTAAAGCTTTGGGAGAATCTAAGTCTGAATTGTAAGTACTTTAAAAGAGGAATTTATGGCGGAGCAACTATTCATCATTTCCTTAGCATAGGGATCATCTTCAGCGTTAATTTTATTCTAGCAAGCATAAGCACACTATTTATTTATTTATTTATAAACTATATATATAACTTAAACTTTTTATTTAGTTTTCTATAGTTATGCATATTTTTATATTTTTTTTTAACAAACACACCAAACTAGTAGTAAATAAGGTAAAGGATAAGAGTACTTACGGATAATGGGGGTTGCACTCCCCCAAAGCTGGATCTTGATGAGTCTTCTAAAGATGTAGAAGTGAGGTAGATTGTGTGGTGGTGTGGTAGGTTCATGCTAAACAACAATGAACGTGCACACCGATGATTCTTTCCTGCAAAATATTAATGGACGTATACCCGAAGGATTGCAACTAATTGAAGAACGGGTTATTGTCCAAAGGTTGATATAACCTCATCTATGCTAACAAAAGGATGGTTCATTGATTACTTTAGCACATATATTGTTTATCATGTTTTTTTTAATAAATTATGTTCTTAGCTGCACTCTAGCATGGATCAAGGCAAATGTAACTTTTAGCAAAAGACAAAATAAATGATGTGATACTTACGGATCTTTCTTCTATGAGGAACGATCCAGGGTCTTCCTTACGCCTTGCTTCATCGTGAGTTGATCTCTTGACTTACCCAATTGGATTTGAGAATTTTTTTTTTCAAGGGGGTTAGTCCAACAATAGCCAATGTCTACACAAGCAATTATTAGTTCAATAATTAAACTAGACTCCATGTCTAATTTAACTAAGGAAAGCGATATAACCTAAGCACCATGCTTACGTTTAAAAGCCAATGGAAGTATGTTGAATACTTCCAAACCAAAGCATGCATGAGCAAACAAAGATAGCATTGAAAGCACTATAGAGATTCACTTAAACAGAGATTAAAGAGCATGATCTTGGTGAGGATAATATTTTTATTTATTTATTATTTTTATATGCAAACGACATGATGGGTGATTGCAAGGAATTAAGCATGCAATGGATCTACGATTAAAAAAAACATAAACTAAGTGGAGTGAATGCATGGATTATTCAAAGTAAACATGCATGCAAGAAATTAAATGATAACTACTTAGTTAATTTATAATCAAAATTATCTCACTTTTTAATCATACTTACCATAGTGTGCAGCTTCTATGTACGTCACTTGAGATGTATGTATTGAATTCTTGTGACGGCGACTTCTTCTTCCATCGATACATGGTTAGAATAATATATATATATTTAAATACATACCTTGAGATAGCGGGGTTCCAATGGTGATGAATCTTGATTGAGCAGGCACCCCAATTCTTCAATCGTGGAATCTTGTGGGAAGATCGCATAGCGACATCTTTTGTCTGTCTATTCCACAATTCAACAGAACAAGGATAATCCTACTAAAGCTAGTTAATACACTAAATTAGCGAGATATCAAGATCATTATCAAAATCTTTACGCCAATTGCTTCCCAAGAACGGCGCCAAAAAAGCTTGTTGGTATTTATTAAGTGCAAAAAGAATATAAAGGGTTCATAGCGCCGCACGAGAATAAATATACCATTGTAGCTTTTACCCGGGAGTATTCAGTATCGTTATTTATATTTTCCACAGGAAGCAATGGTAAAGACTATGATAAATTACCATCATGTATCTACTAACTTATTATATCAACTAAACTAAAGTGAGGGTAAATAATGTATATGATATGATTAATAATTAATAGCACTTAACCGGGAGAATATTATAATATAGAATAGATAACTAGGTCGAGAGGACAACGGGAGAGATCTAGGTTCCTGAATACTTCTCTAGTACTTTGGTTCTTGAGTAACTAAGGCATGAAAAGGGTATAGCGATTATATAAGAACACTTTGAGAACAACGGTACCGCCCCGATCCTCGAAAAAGGCGGGAAAAAGGTGATCGGGGAAGGCCGCCAAAAAGCTCTACGAATCACCAACGAACGTGGTGGAATACAAAGACGACAGGTTTGTCACCCCCAGGGCTACCACAACTAACCGTGGGATTGGAAGCAATCTAAGGTAACCTCTAGTCTAGACACCATGTCCACACTATTAATTACTACTCTAATCATCATGAATAACCGAGAGCACTCAATACGGCGAAGATCCCATGCAATTATATAACAACTATATTCTAATCAATAAATGAAAGGCATAAAAGTAACTAGAGAAGATAAATATATTAAAGCATAAGTCTAATAGAGTTGAGATACAAAGATATACCGAACGCTGAAGACTTCTCCGTAACAGGAGCGTAGCTCGCCTCCCCTAACTCTCTACTAGATCTATTCTATTACATTGTAGCCTGTCTAATCTAATTCTCCAGCGCCGTCGTGCCTCCATCGATGTATGAGATGATGCGAAATTGATCTTATCGGATGATTGATGATTAGATGAGGGGGTCTAGGGGTCTATATATATGGGTCTTCTCCTATCCCTTCGGCTTCGCCCGGCGTGCGGTACTAATCCGGTGTTTGATCTTAATCCATCCCGTGCTTCTACCGACGCCCTCGGATCGAACCGACATCAAACAACCGGTTTTGATTGCGTCTTGGAGGCGGTGGAGGAAGCTTCCGGAAGCGGGGCGATATGGCGGAGGTAGCGAGCCGATCGGCCCAATAATAGGGCCGACGATCGGCCCGAGCGGGGCCCGCCGGGTCCCCGTCGTGCGTCGTGGCTTCTCGGACCTTCCGGACTCCTAATTTCTGGGTGTTAAGTCTTGATCATGTCGGGATTAGTCCGGAGCCTTCTAGAGCCTTTTTCGGAGTTGGATTGCATTACGTCGCGTAGTCGTATGGCTCGCGAATTGCGGTGTTTTCCTGTTTAGTCCCTCGCAAATCATAACTTCACCAAAACTCGTGGAAATATGTTAGTAACACCCTATTCTAAGTTGGTATAATTATATATACCCCTTTCTCATGTTTATTTGATTAATAAATTTATACGATAACAAAAGTGTCAACATTCATCATTCATATTGATAGGAATAATGGTTGACTTTTGATAATTTACTTTGAGACTAGAACTATCAGAGAAAGATCTCAAGAGACCTTTAAAGTTAAAAAGAGTTTTGCCATCAGCTGGTAGTATCATCAAGGTGTCATCAGCATATTGAACAATAGGAAAGTCACCACTAAAATCATCACTCAAAGGGTGCTTGAGAACTCCCGAGGTCCAAGCCTTGTTGACAATTGTTTACAAAAATCATTTGCAAGGACAAAGAGGAGAGGAGAGAGGGGGTCCCCTGCCTTACACCTCTTTTACAGGGAAAGCTTTTTCCAGCAAGGCCATTTAGAGCGGCGGTGATGTGGCGAGAGGTAAAGATAGAATTGATCCACTTGTTCCATCTGTCGGAGAAGCCTTTATGTTTTATTACTTCTAAAATGAAGGGATGCTCAATTTTGTCAAAGGCCTTTTCAAAGTCAATCTTGAGGATGACAATTTTTTTCTTGGAGTGATGACAAAGGTGAAGAAATTGGAATGCCCAGGCTAGACAGTCCTGTATGCATCTGCCCTTGATGAAGCCATATTGATTATCATGAATCAGGCGGGGTAACACTATTTGAAGTCTGTTGGGACAGGAGCTTAGTGATCCCCTTAAAGGAGTAATTGAGTAATGAGATGGGTCTGTAGTCATTCACTGTGGTAGGACTGTCTTTCTTGGGAATTAAAGCTATGTGGGAATTATTGATGCTCTGCAAATTAACAGTTCCATTGCTGAAGTCTGCTACAAGTCTCAGATAATCCCCCTTGATGATGGACCAGCATTTTTTGATAAACATCCCATTGAACCCATCAGGTCCAGGTGCATGATCATTAGGCATATCTCTGATAACATGTTCTACTTCATCCTGGCTAAAGGGTTCATCAAGGCTAGATAGGTCTTGAGGTGTCAGTAGCTCGGACATGTTATAAAGTATCCCAGAGAATTCACTGACCCCTAATCTATTCTGAAAAGCTTCAAAGAGATGATTAGCTTTCTGATCATGATCTGCAATGAGCATGTTGTCGGAGTTGAGAGGGATACTATGAAGTTTTTACGTGGTTGATGGTGACAACGATGCGGAAGAAAGATGTATTTTCATCACGGGATTGACCCATCGATGGTGTTTCTTTGTTTCCAATAGATTCTTTTCCTTTCTAGTAGATGACTTCGGGTGGGACTTTGTCAAATTTCCGAGAAGCCATTCAAGATTTGAAAGAGGTCTCCCGCTCCTCCGGCCCATCAAGAAGCAAAAGGACCCAATTACGGTTATGAATCAACTTTGCTAGATTGGAAAATCTTCGACTCAGGTTACGAGACCACTTGACCTGTTTCAAGCCTTGGCTAAAAGTCTTGGCTGGATTAGCATAATACATAGCATTGTTCCAATTATTTTGTACCATCCCAACAAAATCTTCATGCTGAATCCAGTGATTTTCAAATCTGAAATGATTAGACTTTGGGATCTGGGTGCCTATGTTAATGACATAGGGAACATGATCTGAAATGGGCCTGGACAGGACCTGAACACTTGTGGCTGGGTAGCTGAGACTCCATGAAGGTGAAGTGAAGACCCTGTCTAACTTCTCTAGTAAAGGATCAGGCTGCATGTTACTCCAGGTAAACCTTTAGCCACTGAAGGGGATTTCTGCTACATCAAGATCAATGATCAGTTCATTAAATATTTGCATTTCATTGATTTTACCTCCTGGCTTATTTCTGTCTTCATCGATCGTAGAGATTAAAGTCTCCTGCAAGAATCCAGTCATCAAAACTGTCCCTGTCCAAGTTGAGAAACTAAGTAACAAAACTGAATTTCTGGTCAGAGTCAGAAGGAGCATACACATTGGTAACATGAAAAGAATTATTGTTCAACGAACAGTGGAAATTAACAGTTATAGCATAGCTGTTGGCTTGGACTAGGGATGCAGTGAGAATGCTGCTATTCCAGATGGTAATAAGGCCTCCAGAGGCTCCAACTGAGATAAAAGGGGTCAAAGGTTTCTCTTTGTTTCTTGTAAACAGACAATATAGCCGAGGCACTTTACGTAATTTTGTCTCTAATGGCATCCCATTTCTATTGAGAATTAATACCTCGAACATTCCACACCAAAATTTTTAAATTTACATTTGTTATCCATGTGGGAAACAAAAGTTTGAAAAAGAGAGGCATGTGCTTACGGTATGCTAGATACCAGTATACAAGATAGGGAAAACATATAGGGCAGGTAAAGCAGATAAGACATAAGCCAAACCACATAGAAGCAAACCATATAGTAGCAAACCATCACCGATAAAGCATAACATAAGGTTTTGGTGTTCTCAGGATAAAAGCAAAAGATAAAAGACAGTAGCCTCCATAGGATGGCTATACTGATTATTCGATGCGCTTCGCGGAGCAAGACTATCATGTAGATGGCGGGACTCTTTGTTTGAAACAAAAGCGAGGAAAAAAAAGGGCACATGTGAGGCATGTGCCATCCTTTCTTCTTCGGTCGACTTCCACATCTTCAAAGATCATCAGATTGATTATTGTAGTAGACACGGCCGTAGGGTGCATCTGCAGAAAGCCAGTGGCAATGCCCTGAACAACATCTTTGGAGAGGTGGGGTGCTGGTTCATTGGCTGAGCTAGCAGGAATGATAGCCAGTGGCTTGGGGTTGAGCACTTCCACAACAGATTTGCCTTTTAAACCACTGGCTTTCTTGGCTTGCCTTTTGCTCCTCCTGCAGAACTCTTCAGGCAGTGGTTCTTTCAGCTTCTTAGCCCTCCTCTTCTTTGGGGTGTGATCAAGCGGCAGCTATCTCTGTCACCTCTAATTCTTCTTCAATAACCTTTGCCATAGTGTTGATAGCATCGGGTTCAACATTCAGGGGATGTATCAAGCATAAGAATTTAGCCGGATCATGTATATTAGAAAAGAAGTCAGGTGCGAGAGAAGTCTAAGTCAAGATAGTAGATGCTGACAGAATCAAAGGAGGTACTGATAGGAGATTTTGGAACAAAAAACTGTACCTCAGCAAAGAGCTTCTTGTTGAACATTTGGTGGGACTTCAAGCCTTATCAGAGAAGAGTTAACATCAGCAGCAGGGTTGACATCAGCAGCAGGATGAACAGAGGAGCTGGCATTTGTGACTAGCACAGGCTTGATTCTTGGCTTCACCACATCCGATCTTTGCGGCTGCTACATCGATTCGGTTACACCTTTGCTATCAAAATCGAGCCATTGATAACCAAGTTACCATCATGAAGTACTGGCATTTTGAACTGCAATGGAACCGGGGCTTCCTCTTCGGCGGAAGGAGCAACAGGTAGCAGAATGAACTATTCTCCCAAGAAGGCAGAGGGAGCTTGATCGGGATTAACATTCTCTAAAGGGGCGGCCCGAAGCGATTCATCGGCGATGTTGATGTCGATGCGAGGCGGCGGCGGCTTCGTCGGGGTTAATTCCATCTGTGTTTCCATTCTAACTGTACTCATAAACAATCTACAGATCATCAACGTGTATTCCAGCACTGTTGCCATGGACATGGTGTCCCTGTTCTTCACCTCTTCCCTGAATATTATCCCCTGCATTTGATTCAGCTGGGGTGAGATCTGAGCCAGCTTGAGGAACAGGTCCATTCCAGTGAGGAGCTTCAGGCATCATGGGGTGGAGAGGACCAACAGTTGCAAAACCCTCTTCATCACGCAGTTCACCAATGTTAGAACATTTCAGAGTGAACACAGGCACAATACAAGATTTTCCTTTGACAGGCATACCAGCAACAATCTTAATGGAAGAAGAAATCATTCTATCATCATTCAGATTTGCTCTAACAATAACCCTAGCCAAGGTAGCCTTCCGGTTGACCATCAACCCAAACCCTTAAAACTGCTTTGGCTATCACATTGTCGAGACGTAGATCTTCGGGGAAAAGCAACAAGCATAACCCAAGCCTCCCTATCCAGATCTATGCTTCTAGCATTGACTGCCTCATCATGCTTGATAATAATCATGTTGTGCGGATCAAAATGCGAAGATGACCCAAGAATTTCTCCCTATCTGGGGACCGACCGAAATCTGACATAGGCATCTCCTACCGCACAAGGCTCAATCTCAAGGACTCGAGTGCCATGGGTGTCTCTGAAGTACTTAAGGAGCGATATGGCCATGAGACCGAAGTCCTCCTTGTTCACCGGGGGCTGCAACTTGATAAACGCCAGGTTCTCATTGCATCTGTTGTAGCAGGCCCCGACGAAGACTTCATGGTGAAGAAGCGGTTGAGCCGGGGGGAGCTCCACCTCCCAGCCATTGGGGACGAACGGCCGTGGGTCCACGGCGAAGTTCACCATTGCACCGGGGGGTGAGGAGCTTAGAGGTGGCGAGGGGATGGAGCTGGGCGGTACAGTAGGAAGTGACCGGGGGTTTTCTCGAATCCGTCGCTCCCTCTTTAAGGGCATTACCAACCACTGCCCCCTCAGCTTCCGAGATATTGGGCTAAGAATTCGGCATAGAATGGGCCGTGCCCTCAATACTCCCGTTGATTTCGTGATGAATAAATCTTTCCAAATTTTTTGCCTCTTTCTAAGAATGATTGGGAGGGCGTATTCACCGGAGAGACAGCCGATGCATCTGATACTATTCGACTGGGCCCTTTTGTACTGGCCCGGCCCATGGCAGATGGAGCACAAGGTGCGACGATTGGGCCAAAAGACAGAGTTTGAATTTGAAAAAGGGGGTTGAAACATTCGGGGAGCCGATAAATGCCGTGAAGCTCTCATCAAGGAGTTAAGGCTCTTAACATCCGAAAGAGAAACCCGATTTTTTAATCCAACGGCGAACTTTCTTCTTCTCGGTGCGGCGAGGATTCCGGCGAGCATGAAGATCAGGAAAGAAGTTAAGCGAGATAATCATGGGGAAAGAGAGGGCTTCACGGTTGGGATCCGAGCATGAGAAGAAGATGGGGCCTCGGGGGGTACGAACAATTTCAGCGTAAGATTTGGGAGCGGCGAGGATTGGGGATGGGTTTGCCTTTGGGGCCAACCAATGTCCATTCAAAGCATCTTTTTTGAGCACCAAGCTTTGTATTCCTTGATCCAATTAGCGCCCCGTTACCCCAAAGGAAGAAGAAAACTGAGAAGCGAGGGGCAAGAGAAGTTTTTTTCCGATGATAAATCATCAAGCCAACACGCTTACTAGATACGAGAGAAGCTAAACATCCATCCGAGAAAGGAAGGAGACTTTGAAATCTTTAGCTACACACCCCCCTCCCCGGACAAGATTGGAGCATAAGACCAACGAAATCTTCATTGAGCTTGACTGAGGAAGCGGCCGAAGGTTGCCACTAAGATGAAGCCGGAGGGAGAAGATGAAGAGCGGCCGGATGATTGAAGCGCTGGAAGACTTGATTATCGAACTCCAAGCCCGGGCCAAAATCCAGATCTAACAGGCCGGGCATGGCTGATCGGGCGAGGAAGGCGTTGAAGGATCGAGAAGAGGTCATCGCCCGGTCACCACGTTGGTGGAGATCCGGTCTTGGGAGGCGGGCGATGGTGGAGGTGGTGGTGGTGGTGGTTGGGAGGGAGGCTCTCATGGTGGTTGAAGCACATCTCTGCCTCATTCTTGGTGTGGGTATCACTTGAGCAGGACAAGGTAGTATTAGTTACTCGGACTCGTGTACTTGGGTGGAAGAGAATATTAACCCAGAGATCATCACTAGCCAATATGTATGGAATATATAATACACATGGTGGACAAGCCAAGAGGCAAGTTGCCTCACGGCATGCAAGCCTGGCCGACTGGCTCTATGTTCAAGCTTAAGAGCAAAATAATAGCAAGATATAAGCTAGCTAAATAAATAAATAATAAGATAAAAATGAGAGAAGAGGAGAGGGAGAAGAAGTTGGCAGTAAGCTTATAGCTGGTTTAGAAAAAAAAAACGATAAACTCTCTTAGAAAGATAGGTGGGCCAAATATTAATAGTGAAGAGTTAATTACTACATGAGTTGACTGACAGAAGGCTAATAAAAATCTTATATCCAGCTTATTATTAGCCTTGCTCTAACAACAACCTCCACTTCAACTAGTAAGGGCACTCACAATGCAAGACTCTATAATAGAGTCTAAGCTCATTTATTATCTCAAAATTTGTGAACTTTGAGTCTGAATAAGACTTGGAGTCTTGGGTTTTCTCCCTCTCTCTTCAATAAATATACCGCCACATCAATAAAATATCATAAATAAGAGGATAACAAATAGTCTTGTACTCTATGGTAGAGTCTGCATTGTGAGTGCTGATACTGAAATTCTCACACTGTGAATGGCGATTTGAGACTATATAGAGTGGAATTAATAACAATTTCTATTGGGCCAAGCCCACATATTCCAACACATGATGCAACGTGCACCCATAAACACACACACCATCGATCTCGTTTTGAGGCCCATACCGCTGCACCTGTGGTATTCTGCTTTACAGCTCTCTTTACCGGCTGCTAATCCTGGATCGGAGTGTCTAGTGGATTGTTAATGTGTTGGAGTTTTGTGTGCTGTGGACATAATGAGATTTTGCTAAGACTCGGGCAGAGATTATGTATGATAGCGGACAAGATGAGGTCATGTGCCTCTCATGACTTGGAAGTGGTTGGTGATTAATTCTTTTTTTTTTTTTTTCCTTTTTCTTGGTTTTGTTTTCTTTTAAAGAATCGGATGAGCTAGCCAGATGGGTCCAAAAGCATATATAGTGGTAGTGGTAGGGTGCCGAACCAAACCAAGTGTCAGTTGAGTGATGAGGTGGCAGCCGTCCAGTTTTATTTTGTGTTGGATGATGGAGATGTTCTCTTGTGTTCTTTCATAATCAAAACATGTACATGATGTGAGAACTTTCCCATCATTTTATTCTTTAGGACCTTCTGTTTAGAGAAGCAACATATTTGTCAATCTCAATTTATAAAATTACAATAAGAAGATTGCTTGTGCATAGTGTGAAATGAAGTGACATAAACATGGAGTACTCACATAGGCCTTGTTTGAATGTAATCAAATTCACATAAATCCACATTCGGCTTATGAAAAACACCAAGTGACATGTGTTGGGATGGTTTGAAGTAGAACTTGAACTAAACTACACCTCAACCCACCTCAACACAGGTGGATCGAGCTAAATCCGACAACATCCAAATAAGGCGTTAGTGAACTAAGGGAAGTCGTGTTTGGTTTGTTAAATAGACATGTATTACAATAGTACAACGTAACTAGGACATGTATATAACAAAAAGGAGCCGGTAGTTCATTTTGCATCCACCATTACACTTGTTGGCAGTTTCTTTTCCAGCATTCTGAATGTATTTTCAAAGACAAATCTAATCATACAATTTGCTTATTAGTTTATTCGGTTGTAAAGCACACATAGAAGTATGTCTAAAATGAACCATATAGCAACACATGAAATTGTAAGCGACATCAAGACGTCGATGACAAGAGATTTGGCATGGATGGAAAAGAGGAGATTTGACGGCGACCAGCGCAGCAAAAGATTCTTCTGTGCCTATGAGGCATTGCTCTCGGCATTGCTCAGCAAAATCGTCTAATCGAAAACAGAAGTTAAAAATTAAAATGTGCGATGTGCCTTGTGTCTCTATCAGGTCCACCCACACCACATTGCTCACATCCGCTTTAGTTCAGCCCCACCAACCCACGACCTCGAGCACGACTATGAGTGAACGCAGAATGCCTGGGCTGAGTTGGTCTGGGCCGGGGTTAGTGCAGATGGGCTGACCAAGCAGGCTGAGCTCAAGTTTAGTAATGCAGTTCTGTGGGCCTTCGATAATCCTTCTCCTTTCCCCTTCTTATGCGCGAGCGAGCCAGGCAAATCTCTTGCCTGCTTGAATGGATTAATTATGGCCCTTTTGGAACGTGAACGTAGAACCAGTGTCGACGTCAACGCAAAGGCACAGTAGGTCAGCAGCTACGAACTCCTTCTTCCTCAAAACAAAAAAAAAAAAAAGACCAGCTACGAACTCCAGCCATTCGTGCAATGCCTAGTTTTGCATATGCATGGCCTTTAACTCTAGATACCGAGTTTGCACAACGGCACATGCACATAAGCACATTTGTAATTTGTTGTTGGTTAACTCCAACAGTTTTGTATTTTTATTTAGCAAAATATGGAGTTTGCCAACTCTTAAATTAAATCAATATGGGGAGGAGAAAAAAAAAAGGTTATCTCCAGCGGTTTGGCAAAATTGACTTGCCAAAAAAAAAGAAAAACCGGGCGCGGGGGAGAGCGTAGCGAGAGTAGTGCGCGAGGCGGAATGCCAAGCCGATCGTGAGCTTGCATATATGCCAATTCATTTCAGGATTTTGCCAAGTTAACAAAAATGCAAAGCTCATTTGCAAAACTGTTGGATAGGAGTTTTTAGACTTTTTGTAAAAACAAGAATGCAAAGCTCATTTGGAAAAATGTTGGGGTTGCTCTAATATTCTTGCGAGAGCGGAGGATTTGTGGCTCTAATATGATACTCTCTCCTGCACCACCCAAAATAACTAAACCTTCTTTTTTTTTGTTTACAATACCAAATAAATTATATATTTTTATTTTTTGTATATTATACATATTTGGAATGTTGGTATAGCAAATGCCAAAACATCTTATAACTAGGACAAAGGAAGTACCATAGATGTTGTTGTTCCTCTCTATAGCTTTAGTCAAAAGTTAGCATGGGAGAGAGTAATGTGCATGGTTGTTTACTTCTTTTTATGCTATTGGTTTTCCTTTTAAACATCATCCATATGCAAGCAATGTTTTGTATAGTTTTCAATGATTTTGTTTATGAACCGTCATGTCACTATTACAGAATAGTTTTTCCCAACGGTATTTTCACCAATAGATTTTTTAAAACTGTTGATGATAGTATATCACGGTCGACTCAATATAAAATTGGCAATGAAAATAATTTTCAGCAACGGTTTGGGGAGAGGATCAAAGGTGAAATGAAAGGGATGTGCTTTCTCAAACTACTATAGACTATAGTGCTGATCTTCTAAAAGCACAGGACCCTCAAACCCTTAAAGATGGTTTTCAGGGAAAGGGAAAATGAGATCTAGTGGAGATGATCTAATCATCTACAAGTTCGTGGTTGGTTCTTATGGATCGGAGCAATATGATCCCAAAGAAGAATCAACCCTAAATTTTCGGACAGTGTGTTATGACACTGGCATCGTGATTCCTTATGTAGGGTGGACATATTTGGAACCCAGAAGTGGTGTGGTTGATTGAACTTCCTTTACCTTGTAAAGAGGGGGTGCCGGACTGCCGGGCACCGAGGATGTATTGCCTGCACACAGGGTTACAGTACACACCGCACACCGGCCATGAACAGGTACACACACGCCATCTGGTATTGAGGCCCATACCGTTGGCACCTGTGGTATTCTGCTTTACAGCTCTTGAGCTAGCCGAGATGTATTTTACCAGCTAATTGGCTGCTAATCCTGGATCGGAGTGTCTAGTGGACTGTTTAATGTGTTGGAGCTTTGTGGTGTGCTGTGGACATCCATCGTGAGGAACTGCATTGGCTGGATGTTTGGATTTTTGCTAGTAGGACTCGGGCAGATAGTATGATAGTTGATAGGGGCCAAGATCAAGTCATGTGCCTCTCATCACTTCGAAACGGTTGTTGATTATTAGTCCCTCTCCTTTCTTTTTTTTTTTTTTTTCTGGGTTTCGTTTTATTTAAAGGATGAGCCAGATGGGTCAAAAAAGCATAGTGGCAGAGTGCCAATTGAGTGATGAGGTGGTCATCTTTCAAAAAAAGGTGATCTGGTGGTATGTAGCCGTCCAGTTTTATTTTTGATTTGGATGATGGAGATGTTCTTGTTTTCTTTCATAATTGAAGACCGTAGATGATGCGACAACTTTGGCCATCATTTTGATTACACGGGCAGAAGTTCAAAATTGCAAGGAGAGCCTTCATCTATTTTCATAAACACTCGTGGCATGATTTTCTGATGATGATTAGTTGATAACCCAAGGCGGAGGTGAAAGTGGTCGCAGTATCAAACACAATCAGATAGCCATGGGTCCAAATTCGAGCTAAAAGTATGACCAGAGTTCGAGTTTCACAGAGCTCCATCCTCGAGACGCCATAGGCCTGTCTGGGACAGAACATGCTGTCTAGGTGATCTCGATTTTGTCTAAAAGGATATATGTCAACAGAAATGCTCATATAGATGATGAAGTCTTGTTTGGTCGCTAAATAAACGTGCATTACATAGTATACTTTAGAAAAAAATAGAACTAGTGCGAACACATGGTTGATTTAGCTCGCATGTGTTTAGTTTTGTGATTGAGTAATTGTCAACAATCAACATTTTCCTTCTATTTTCTTTTTATCTCTTATGCTTGGCTATGTTCACGCGGCACACGTGGAGTGTGTCGAAGACGTATCTCTTGGTTCGTGTTATGCGGTGTGGAGCTCGGAGATGGTAGCTGACTTGGCGAGGTGAAGGGGCCAAGGAGGGCGTGCCGGGCCGACGGACCGCCGGAGGTGAAGGACGGACGTGAGGCTTGGGCCAGGGGACCGGAGCGGCCGGGCGGCTAGCCATGGTGGGTGACACACAGGACATCGGCGAATGCAAGAGGGCGTGGCGCGGGACCGCGGTCGTCGGGTCAAGACGGCGGCGTGCAAGCGAGCGGGGAGCTTCGGACGACTTGGCGACTTTCGGGCGGTCAAGACGGCGATGACACGTGTCGAGGAGGTTTGGTGGTTTGCCCTCAAAACCATCGGGCGCGGGTTTGGTGGTTTGGGCCTCAAAACCATCGACGGGCGGGTTTCGCGGGTTTGGGCCTCAAAACCGGGCCGGGACGTTCCGTAGACGGAAGGGCGGCGCGTGGCGGCATCGGGGAGGGTTGCGTGGATGCAAGGCTACCGATGAGGGGCGGCGGTGGCCCGTCGGATCGAAAAAATATCGAGTCGGCCAAAATAGCGCAGGGTTAGTGGTTTTGGCTCATATGTATCGGAGGGCAAAATAGGGATGAGAAATAGGGATTATATATAGAGGATGGCAGCCATCCTCCCCCTTTGATACCTCTTCCATTTTCGTTTTTATTTTTCCGATTTTAGGGTTCTTTTTTAGAGGCCCAAAACATCGATTTGGTGGTGTTTTTTCGTTTGGGAAGGGGGCCCCCAAATCTCCCCTGTCGTCTCGGACGTTTTGGATCAAAATTCCTTCTCTTTTTGTTTGGATTTTTTTCTCTGGAATTTTTGGATTTTGTTTGTGGATCTCGGTGTGTTTCTGTTCTCTGTTGTGCAGGTTGGAAGCAGCAGGGTGGCGTTCGAGCAGACCAGGTCACGCACAGGCCTGGCTCCCTCGGTTCCCTCGGCTCCACGCGCACAGGACTCGGCAGCTGCCCAGCTGCTGCTCGCCATCAGGCCAAGCGCCGAGCGCTGCTGCTGGGCACCCAGCTTCCACGAGCGCGTGCAGGAGCCAGAAGCTCGACCGCACGGCAGCAGTCCAGGCGCGCTGCTCCAAGCTGCTGGCCAAGACTCACGCACGGGACCCAAGCAGGTCGGTACCAGGAGCGGACGGGAATCGAGCAGGCAGCAGCAGCAGGTCCAGGCCAGGCGCCCCTGTTTTCCCTGTCCAGCGCATGTGCGAGAGGTGAGCAGCTACACTCGGCAGCAGCTGGAACAGCAGCTAACCACCTCTTCCCAAGCTTGATTTGTCTTCATCAAAGGTCGATTCTTCACTTGATCTGTGGAATTGGTCTTCGAGCCAATCTTTCATCTTGTGCAGGGCTGCTAGTTCCAGTAATTCTTGTGAAATTTCTAGCTTCGAAAGATCTCAGCTTAGTGTTTGTTTTCTTGCGTATCCTAGTTGTTCGATGAAATGTCTAAATAGCTATTTCTTCTAGTTTCTTCTCGGATTCTTGCTAGAATTGTTTTAGGCTCTAAATCTTGTTTCTAATTGTGTTCTTGCAACTTGTTTAGTTGTAGATTTTGAGCTTTTGTAGTAGCTTTATTTTCTTGTCCTAGCTTTTAGTTTATTTCTTGCTAAATAGAAAATCCCAAAATTATTCAAAGCTTTGTTTTGCTTTATCTTTTTTGCAACGTTTTTGAATCAAGTCGAGGAATTTGTCTAGTTACTCGCAAATCACAAGTTGGCGTTGGTAATCTAGTTCGGGAACCCGCTTCTTTTCCATAGAAGTTGGAAATCTCGTCTTTTTTCTCTCTCCGTTGAGGTTAGGGGTTGAGCCGATGGCCGAATTTGAAAAAAAAAATAGAGGCTCCCATTCACCCCCTCCTGGTCGCCGTTTGGTCCTTCAACTAGAGCATCTATGTAAAATAAAAGAGGAACAATCAGTTCATCATTTGTTGGACATTTTTGCATCCACTATTACACTTGTTGACCGTTTCTTTTCATAGCATTTTCAAAGATAAATGCAATCATACAATTTGCAAATTAGATTACTTAGTTGTAAAACACAGATATGTGGGGTTGTTCGGCTGACAAGTCCGCTTATGTTGGTAAACATTATGCATGACTCAGGGCCTCTCTGGCAGGTTATTCAGCCCGACAGGGTTTCGAACTTATTTTCTCTTACAAAATACTATTTAATCGGTTAAAAATTTGCCCGGCTTTTCAACCTGCCGAACAGGTCCATCGATAAGTCGGACTGATAAATTGAGCGTATAAAATGCCAATATGGCAGCACAAAAAATTCTTGTAAGGATTATCGAAGCAGCGCCAAAAGCATCATTTGACAAAAGATTTGGCAGGAGATTTGACAAGCATTCTCGACAGGGCGAGTGCTGAAAAATGCAATGTGTCTGTCTCAATCAGCCAGCTGACCATAGGTCCACATTATTTTTGTTTTTTTTGCTTTTTTGCCACACCACCGGATCGATCCGTGGCAGGTTGGAATCGCCCCACGCAACACATGTGCGTCCCACGTGTGCGCGAGCATGCGACAAGAGGTGGGCCCCACGAGCTCTCTAGCGGTATAGCAGCGGCGCCGCCGGCGTGCCCTGCCTCTGCTCTCCCCTGCTTCCTCCTCCTCCTCCTCCTCTCTCTCTCTCTCTTCCCCCGGCCGCCCCTGTTTCCGCCCCCGGTAAACCTCCCACATGACACCCCTGCTCAGCTCAGCTATCTATCATGACCATCGCAACTCACGTCCTAATCCATCTGTCAGCGTTTAGGAAAACGTTAGGAAAACCGAGGTTGTATATTGACTTGTAACACGGCATTACGAGCTCAGATGACCTATCTCACTCAGCTCGTCCCATAATCTTAACACAACAACATCAACGTTTTTTTATATTATATATAAGGCTTTGTTTAGACTTTAGACTGGGATCAAGGGCGTCAGCATATATGTAGGTGTCTCGTGTCCCCTTCCTCAAAATGTCAGTCACAAAGTTATTAACGAGAATTATTCTAAACGACCCTCTTGTTTTGGGAATCATAAAAAATCGGCACAAAAAACAAACAATTAGCTACTGCATAGTACCAGACATGCTCGTCTGTTTCCATCTGTCAGCCGCCCGAGCTAACCTCAGCTACCTCGTCCTGCCCATAATGTCAACACAATAACGTACTGTCATCAGCTCAGATGAAATGCTTGGCACATGAGCTTGCTGCTGCTACTCAGTTGCTTTGTTAATCAGCACAAAACAAAAACTGCATAAACCATAGGGGGTACTCCAATAACAGTCAATTAATTTAAACAGTCCATCTTCCCATTACAAAAACAAGCATAGTACATTCGAAAGGAGAGAGCAGAGCAAGGGCCAGCGCACAAAGCTGATGCTAAAGGCCACGGCACAAGCCAGCAGCCACCAGCTTCTGCGTCATGGATCGTGTCATCCTGTGACCAAAACAAACAACACAACAAACAGACGCTGATGATCCCAGTCTTCAGATGCACCAACCACAGCTGCTCCCTGTCTTCTCTTCTCCAGCCAAACAAGAAACACACCTTGGTTATTTTGCTCTCATCTCCATAATTAACCAGCAACAGTAGTTCTGGTGCCACCTTTGCTTCTGTCACTACACCACAACACTTAATCGACAACGGAGGTCAGTTGCTAAAGTGAATAATTAGCGTTGAACGGTCGGTTGCTATAGATTATCCTCGAACAGTCGGTGGCTAAAACTGAATACTGCGATGGAGCGGCCGTTGCAAAAACTATATTGTTTTTGTGTTGGGACGGTCGGTCGCTATATATGAATAACAAAGTCGGACTGTCCGTTGCTAAACAAATTTCCGATTGGCGGCTGTATTTGGGCGTTCGCGGCACTTTTGGCCCAAAAAGACCTAAACCCTAAGTCAACCCACCCCACAGCCGCCTCCACCTGCTCCTCCATTCTCAGCGCCGTCTCCACGCACGGCACACACACACTGCGCCCGCCTCCACCTGCCTGCCCGGCCGGCTATCCCTGCTGCCGCGGTGCACACGCCGCCGCCCCGACCGAGCCCACCCCACTGGCCGCCCATCCCTGCTGTCCAGCTGCCGGCCTATCCTGCCCCACGCCGGCCGACGGCCCATGCTCCCTGGCGACCCAAGGAAACCGAGAGAGGCTTCCATGCGGCGACGGCGGCGTCCCCAAGTTGAGGGCAGCAAGAAGGTGTGTAGCCCTGAATAAATCGATCTCCCTTCGCTACCTAGGCTCGATGGAAGAAAGCGGTTCCCTGCGGCGACAACGACAGCGGCGGCGGCCCAAGCTGTGGGCGGCGAAGGCACTGACGCGAGGGCAAGTGAATCCATGTTCTCTACGTGTGAATCCTGGAGCCTCAATGACATAGGTCGAATCCATTGAGGTATACGTATTCTCCACTCGCGTTCTTCTATCCTTATCTCCTTGTACTGTTGTTCTTCGTTTTTTTTTCTTCAGTTGTTCTTCTAGTGCATCGACAGATCTAGTATGTCCATGTCAATGTTCTACTGCTAGTCCATTCAGATCCTGCCGGTGGCACCAGCCTCGTATTTTTCTTGGGATGGAGAGGATTTCAGATTTCTTTGATTTGTTTCGTGCATCCTGTACCTAGATGTGTGATATTAATATTAGACTCTGCTGGCTGTCACAAATTCAGTTCATTACAAATCTGAGTATTTAAGTCAATCTGTCTCAACTATATATGTTAACAATTTTAATATCCTATAAAAACCCATGTATAAATGCTTTAAGAAGAATAAAGATGCAGAAATTAATTAATTGCATAGCTCTACTTTTCTGTCAAGAATTACTAGTTAAATTGGTCCATCCAGTCACAAGAAGCAGTACTTTGAACAATGGACATAGAATTGAGTTGTCTAATTTCAAAGAGCTTTTAGGTGTATATAAGGTTTAGAACAGAGAGAGAGTCTTTATGTGACCTATGCTGTCCAAGCTGTGCAATCAACCAATAAAATTCTAGATGTGTTCCTACTTCTGAAAGGGGATGTGTGTATTAGACAAAATTCTAGGAGGGTTGTCATATACCTTATCCAGGTGGTAGTTTGTTCCCTCAGTAGTTAGAAATACGATGCTTATCTCTGTACATTTCTGTCAATTGCAATGCTCTACTCTCATCTTCCCCCTTCTCTGCAGATCCATCCCAACAGCAGCAGCTCGGCTCACTTGTGCTCCTCACTTTCAGGTCGCAGCACTTTGGTGGGATGAATTTTTGTTTTCTTTATTACAGGTACAGAAGCAATGTACTGCTTTTTAATCATCACAGCACAGTTTGGTGTGTGCAGATAAAGTATACATCGAGTTGCATGTTTGTTTGTTTTAATTCCATTGCCTAATCATTTTTTTAATAATTGCAGCTCTTATTAGTTCAGTTAGCTGTATAATCTATACTTACCCCTTATTCCTATACTCACCTATCTCATCCCGCGTTGAGCCACTTCTTCATATCTTGTTTCCGTTTTTCCTACGACTACAACCTGTCCATCTTCCAATTCACCTTTAGAGCAAGTTTATCTTCCCATCCTCAAGCGGAAGTGCGATAAATGGATTCGGGTACCATTCTAATCGCCCATACTCATCAGATGTCTGCTTCATTTTTTTTTTTCACTTTGGAACAAACACTCTGTATTTCTATGACTAAATGATATGATCAAATCCCCATATGCCACTATTTATCAATTCTACTATTTGCGTTGTATTCTGTTGTATTGATGAGCAAACATATATAAGTCACACCTTAATAGCCCGTGCACCTGCGTGGGTGTTCCTGCTAGTTAGTAAGTAATTTAATTGGTGGTTTGTTGCTTTGTTCTGTGCTGCTTTGTGAATTTCCCATGGCCATGGTGAATAAGTACAATTGAATTTCCCATGGCAACTTGTGAATTTTATGCATCTCTGATCAATGGCTTCAGTCTTTCTACTTAGTGACTATTAATATTTGCTTTCTGTTTCAGAGAACCTAAAGGATTTGGGTTCATACAATACTTTGATCCTGAGGATGCTTCTGATGCCAAAGTACCGTATGGATGGGCAGATCCTGCTTGGAAGTGAATTTCCTGGTTTTTTTGTAGAGGAAAACAAGAAGAAGCCTTCTGACATGAGGTCCAGGGAAAGAATGAGGTACTATAGTCTTCCCGTATGATACACATTCTATAACTGTGCATTTGTGCGTACACTATCAATTTGCCATAGCATTTTAGCTAGCAAAAGTTCAGATTGCCTAGTAATGGGGACTATAATAGATGATTATAAGATTAAATTGGCTGCAGCCCCATACTGTTAACATGACATTCTAAAAATAGAGCTTGTGTGAACTTTTTCTTAGTTAATCTTGACTTGTCTACTGAACTAGCCATACATGTATAGGTGCACATACAACCATACATATATCTAATGAATCATCACCTATGCTCATAATCACAGCAGCTATATGTGTAGTTAGGAACAACTTCATTCTTCATCAGAATGTGCTCTTTGAGCCCGACTTTCTATTGGTGAATTTATTATTACTTCATTCTTCAATAGTGGGCACATACATAGTCTCATGCATAGACAGCTAGTGATCTATACGTGGGAAATACTTGAGAATAGAAGCTAGTGATATGTACAGTTATGTCCATGTCAAATAGAAGCTAACACTTGAGAAATTCTTCTGTTAACTGCCGGCTGCTTGGCCATTTAATCATTTATGTCCACTTGATTCTGTTCTCTATTTTGATATGTGGTTAGTATCTACAGGTGCTAACTAATGATACTTGACAGCTAAAGGAATGTAAGCAGCAACCAAGGTCTTCTCATGGTGTTGTTGGTTCTTCTCAGAGATCTTCTCAAGATGCTGCTCGATCATCTCAGAGATGCTAGGTGGTGGTAGCTAGTTGGTAGGAAAAGTGTTGGGGGCAGATTTGGTGCAGGATCTTCTCATGGGGTTGTTGGTAGTGTCTTGTTGATAGGAAGACATTGGTGAACTAGATGCTAAGTGTGTTTTGGTTTCTAGACTTGAACCTGATGGTGCTATATTTAGATCAATGTTGGATCACTTTTGGATGATGATCTATATTTGTGTATGAGTAATGTGCCCATTTGTGTCATTCAATATCGTATTGCTTATGAATGTGGTCTATATTTAATTACATTTGGATTTTTTTTTTTGTACCTATTAAATTGAGCTCGATGGACCCTCAGTTGCTAAAGTTTAATATTGCGATAGATCATCCGTTGCTAAAAGCTCTAACGGGTTATCCGTTGCTAAAGTTTTACCATCGAGCGGTCCGTTGCTAAAAGTTGGTCCGTTGCTGTATATATTTAACCACGGCTTCATTAGCATCTGCTGAAGTCCGTTGCTATAACTTTCAGCAACGGACTGTAAGTCGCTATCGCCCCCCTATAGCAACTCCAAGTCAGTCGCTGATTAAGGGTTGTGGTGTAGTGTGTTTCATTTCTGACATTCCACCAGCAAAATACACCTACAAGTTCCAGCAGTCCTACTGGGGAACACTACAAATCCATTCTGTCTGTCATTCTTGGCCTCACCTTATTACTATTACTACTCATTATAGGATGCAACAAGGCATCAGTCACGTGTGTGCAGGTCTTGCCAATTTGCGACATCAGTTTTGAATGTTTTACTACTTTATATTTCAGGACGGATGGGGTAATGTTCTGAATTGTTCACCGCACAGGAAACTGTGATCCAATTAATCATAAAAGATAAAAACAATAAGAAAAAATATGAAGAAGAAGAAGAAGAGATGGGAACAAGAAAAACACAACTCACCTTCTAATTTTTTTGTACGGGAAACTCACCTTCTAATGCGTCCTGCAACTCGATTATGGGCCAGTTGGATGGACTGATGGCCAGAGCTAGTGGGCTGATGATGATTGGTATCTTCTGATAAAGTGATAAGGTATTCAGGCTCAGCGAAGTGTCTAAAAGTAGCAGCCGGTGTTTCTGCGGTGCCGCAGTGGCATGCATGGAGGTATGACCAGCTCCTCTTATTTATTGGACTGTCACTATCACTCTGATTTTTCTTGGTTAGCACAATAATTTGGATTAAGTGGCAAAAATTGAACAGCTGAAGGAGCATATGAAATATTTTATATATATTAAGTGTCAAACTGCATTATTGGTGGGAAAGATACTGAAAATAATAATTGATCAAAAAATAAGTGTAGTAGTGCCCTCTACAAAATCATATACTGGCATAGAGTTTGGCGTTTTTTGACTTTTTGAACTTTATGTTTGACCATCCGTCTTATTCAAAATATTTATGTAAATAATAAAATAAATTAATCAATATTTAAGTATCTTTATTGATAAAATAAGTCATAACAAAATAAATTATATTTATGTACAAAATTTGAATAAGACGAATCATCGAACAAGATGGCAAGGAATCGGGGTGACAAACTCAATGGGATGGAGGGAGTATATAGCAATGGTGTCCATCATGGTTTCTGTACGTGTTGCAATGGCCATGGTTTCATCTGACCATGGATGTATCAGCATCCAACTCTCAACACTTGTGTAATACTATATATTCATTCATTAAGCAAAAAATTTATCTGATCACTGTGTAATGATTCCTTGTTCATGGAATGGAAGTCCCCATGGCCCCATCATCATCACTACATACATATATGCTCCTTCCATTTCCTCCAGATATAGCTTAGTGCTGTCTTATTATCCCTTGAATACTAAGAGAGAGTATAGTGATAATGATATTATTAAAAAAAAGGCTATGCACACGTGCAAAAGCAAAGGCTATGCGGTATGCACAAACCATATACTATGAAAATTTAATCAAATCCTATATGAAGTGATATAAGTGGCAACTATGTTGCGTACGTCACGTCCAAAACATCATCACGTCATGATGAAAAGGAGTACTGGTGCTATATATGGCACAAGCTACCTTCACTCTGCAGCAAAATCAAAAGAACAAAAACAAGTACTGATCTTACAACGCAGCAATCCAGATCATTAATCATTCTTAGATCAAGTTGACGTTCCAAATAATTATTTTTGTGCTCAAGTTCTCCAAGATTGGAACCGTGACCTTGCCTGGCATGAGCCTGCTTCCTTATTATCCTTCCACAAGGAGCTTTGCTAACCCAATTAATTTGGGCTCATTCTTAGATCAACCAGTAACTAGATCTAGCTAATCAAAACATGTCCTAGATCGATTAGCAATTGAAATTGTAGACGAAACAAAAAAAACTGAGGAAATCACACGATGACATTAGCTGTTATTGATCGTTGTTACCTGCTAGTCCTGTTCAGTCAAAGCAGAATCCATACGTTAGTAAAGACAGCGTTCAGTGTCCAGCGGGCCACATCTGTATGGTCCGGTCCCACTAGCCAGGGAAAGAGACACTTCTGACCTGTGAACTTGCCGCGTCGCATGACGAAAGGTGAGCTGCACGGACACGGGCCCACATGTCATCCAGCTGCTCATGCCACTCGGACCTCACCTACAACCTTCAGGTTCACATGCAAAAGGCCCTCCGAAGAATCCAAACGTTACAAAAGAGACGTGACAAAGCCAAAAAAAAAAAAAAGGAGCAGCAAACGGCATGCTCCCCTCACACACACACACTGACAACCGCCCCCGTCGACACCTGCGGGCCCACTTTCCAGCGAGTTTAAAACGAGCGGTAATCCTCCTCCGCCGCCCACGCCGACCGGGGGGCAAATCCGTGACTCCACGTCCCGCGCCAACCGTGAGCCCGCGTCTTTCCTTCCCGGCAGAATGGCTGGTGCAAACTACATTTCCAGTTAAGCCCCTGGAGAGAAAAAAAAAAGCACGTATTATTCCCATTAAACCCCTCGTGTAACAGAGAAATCTTCTCCAAGACCTCACTCCTGTTCTTCAATCCCCAAACCCCTCCTCGTCTTCGATCTCCTCCCTCCTCCGTCGCAATCATTGGGGGCGCATTTCCTCCTCTCCTCGCGTCGCAATCCCGAATTCCTTTCTTTACGTGGCGCATCCACTCGGATTCCGCAAGATTGAGAGCGCTCCCGATTTCGTATCTTTTTCATTTCATTCATTCATCCGATCGGTCGGCCCGATTGATTGATTTGTTGCCGTCGTCATCGCCGTCCTCGACTCGTCGCCGCCCACCACTCCACTTCTTGGAGGACTCGGTCCTGTCCTGACTCCGCTCCACCTGTCCGTCCTTCCCTCGCTTCCATCGCCATTGCCGCCCGCCCTCCTCCTCGCCCTCAAAACCCCTGCTTTCTTGGACCGCGACCGGGGTCCGACCCACGTTCTGCCGGGCGCGCGTAAATGCCCCCGTCCGTGCGAGGATCCCAGTCCAGCCAGCCTCCCCTCTTCGCCCCAAGTCCCGTCCTTGTTCCTTCTTCCCATCCATCCGGGAGCTCGACGCATGGGAGATTCTTTGTCGGCGTGGTCGGTGGTGCAGCAGCGTTAGGGGCTATTGTTCAAAAAGGGATAAGAAGCTTCAGCTCATGGAGCGGAATGCGCAGGTTGGGGAGACATTGCGGATGGCACAGGTTGGGCGCACGCAGGCGCCCGTGGCGATGGGGACGCGGACGCAACCGGTGATTGAGAATGACTATGCTGCATAGTCGATTTTCGGTCCATACTTCTGCTAACAAGAAGACTTGACAGTGTTGGCTAGAGACAGGACTGTCCATTGGTTGCTTGACGGAGGAAGATTCTCTATATCAGCGAGAGCAATGCTAGCCACTAATTTCAGAGCCTAGGTTCTGCTCAATGAGGGTTCAGCACATTCTTTTGGTGGATTTGTACTGTGATGAGGAATGGGAGGCTATTGTTCATGTTCATAGTTGCCATGTTCATATGTGGGGAGTTCCTTTCATCTCCAAGCAAGTAGCAATGGAGGGGAAATGTTTGCCATATCGGAATTGGATTCCCCTGTTAATTTTTTTTCTTGGGTTGCTGTATTCAAGAGGAATTGGGGTAATAAAGCTGAGGTAACATTCATTGCACATCGTGATATGATGTGTTGGCCTGGGAAATTCATTCGTCCAGTTGCAGTTTCATTTTAATTCGTTTTTCTTCTCCATTTGGTGTTTAGATGACTGCAAAGATGATGTAGTGATGTAAATGTTCACTTGTCTAGTGCTGTGGTAATTAGTGTGATTGTGATCATTGATTTCATGTCCATTTGTGTTTACATGCACTGCTGATGTTATCAGGCAGCATTCATTTCTTTATTGTTGTTTGGGAAACAACTTAATTTCTAATTATCTGGTTCCTTGTTTTATCAGGTATGACCAGCTGGCAAAATAAATAGAATTAAACAGAGGAATTCAAGTAAATGCTCTGTTAGAAACTTTCCAAACATGCTGATTTTCTTTTTTCTCTGGTAGTCTTCTAGCTTGATCATTAAGTTAGTTATAAATACTGTAAAGGTTCATTTAGAGCTGTTAGCGGGGACCTAGCCGATCAACTTTGAAAAGATATAATGCAAGTATGGGTAGTGTACAAAATAAATGTGATGTAAATATAAGGATTGAAGACTGCTCCATTTGAAAAGCTTTTCTTTTTTGCTGGTAGTATTCTCGATTGGTCTTGAATCGTCAAGTTGGTTGGAAATGTTGTAACCTTCATGTAGAGCTGTCATGAGGAGCTAGACGATCAACAAAGAAAATTAGATGCATTCATCTATTAATTGAGTCAATTGGCATTTGTTACACAATTTCCTTACTTACCACAGTTGCTGATATTGAAAGATGAAGAACCTATTCTCTTTGTTTTGCTTTGTATGTACACTCAATCTGAGCATGCATCATCTGATTCTCAGAAAGTAGTCTAGATTTCAGTTGTTTCCTCAAAAAGACTGCATAACACATAAGACTGAGAGTGAGAGGGCATGAACAGTTGTGCTAAGGATCAATGTGTGAGCTGGCCAAAAGCTTTAGGCAGGCTCACTTTGTGAGCATGCAGTGTTCTTTTGGGTTGCACTTTGTTGCTGCATGTTCAGTTTCATGTTGGGAATGATGAGGAGCATGAGAGGAAGTGATATAAGATTTGTACTTGTATATTGTGAATTGAGATGTGATTGCCACTTGAAAAGTTGAAATTTGGTGCACATGCATCTTCTCTCAAAAGTCCAGTTCCTTTATTCAGGGCAACATGGTGTGGTATGGTGCTGAAACGACAAGCAAACTTGAGTAGCAGTAGTAGATAGTAGTGGTAGCACTTGCTGCATTCACAAGCATATGTACTATGTGTACTCCATTATAGTAGTAAGCTAAATTGGTTAGACCTGCTCACACGTGAGTGATACCTTGTTGCATCCTATAATGAGTAATAATAAGGTGAGGCCAAGAATGTCTGACAGAATGAATTTGTAGTGTTCCCCAGCTGGACTGCTTTGAACTTGTAGGTGTATGTATTTTGTTGGTGGAAGAGAAAAGAAACAGAGGCAAGGTGACAACAGAACTGTTGCTGCTTGTGGAGATGACAGCAGAATCCAAGGTTGTTTCTTGTTTGGATGGAGAAGAGAAGACACGGAGCAGCTGTGGTGCCTCTGACTGGGGTTGGGTTGGTTCATCATCAGCGTCTGTTTGTTTTGGTCACAGGATGACACGATCCATGACGAAGAAGAAGCTGTTGTGGTAGTGTGTGTGAGCTTTGGAGGTTTTTTGTTGTCACCTAGGCAGGTTCAGGCACAGCTTTTTGGAGGGAGTTGTAGCTGGCTGCTGGCTTGTGGCGTGGCCTTTAGCATCAGCTTTGGCGCCGTAGGGGAATCTTCGTTGTCACTATGCACGGATTCACAGCTCATGTGCGCTGGCTCCTCTGCTCTGCTCTCTCCTTTGGAACAATGCTTGTTTTGTAATGGGAAGATGCAGTATTGGAGTGTTTAAATTAATTGACTGTTATTGGAGTATCCTTTGCAGTTTGTTTTGTGCTGATTAATACTGATGATGAGTTGTAACTTGTAATGGGAAGATGCAATTCAGCTGCAGCTGTAAGGTGTACCTTATATATATATATATACAACCTCCAGATGGGTTGAGCTCAGGAAACAGACGAGCATGTCTAGTATGCAGTAGCTAATTTGTTTGTTTTTTGTGCCCATTTTTGTTTATGATTGATGATTCCCAAAACAGGAGGGTCATAGAATAATCTCGCTAATTTTGTGACTGACATTCTGAGGAAGGGGGCACGAGACACCTACGGATATGGTGATGTCCTTAGATCCCAGGCTAAACAAAGGCTCATATATAATATAAAAATACGTTGATGTTGCTTTGTTGACATTATAGGACGAGCTGAGTGAGAGTGAGATAGGTCATCTCATCTCGTAATGCCGTGTTACAAGTCAATATACAGCCTCAGTTTTTCTAATGTTTTGCTAAACGCTGACAAATGTCAACAACAACAACAACGTCTATGAATGAACCGAGATAGGCCTAGCTAGAGGTACGCTTCCAAAGTAAGTTTATTGCTCTACTGGTCCATCACTAGCATTTGACATTTGCGCGAAACTGGTTGTTTTCAACGGCATGTACGTACCTGAAATCAAAAGGAAAATTAACGAGCGTCGTTTCGTACTGGTCAGGATTAGGACGTCAGTTGCCGTGGTCACTCCTGATAGCAAGCTGAGCTGAGGTGTGCCCTGCCCAGCGGCAGCCGGCAGCGCAAATGTAGCCTGCACCTGCTCAAGTACAACAGTGGATTCTTTTGACTCGACTTCATTGAATTTCATTTGGCCGGCCTACAAGCAATTTGGTTTTACATAAAAAAGAGAGGAGGTAGATGGTCATCCTACAACCACTGCAGCAAATTCGTATTCCGCCTGTATAGAATATAGGAGTAACATTATAACCGAAACATAAAGATACTGCACTGCAGCGCAAGAATCGTCCAGGTGTCGCCATTGGCATTGCAATATAATATTCAGTTTCAGTCCATTACCATCATCACTTGCTGCTTCCGCTGTCAGGCTGGTGATTTCGACACATGAAAGCATATAGATGAGTTTTTATGCGTTAGTTTTATTATTTAGTAAGTACAACTGAGCAAGACTAGTTTCACCTGACACAGTTACCATGTGTTCTGAATGAATGATTTGAAATTGTGTAGGATCACCAAGCTTAAAATCATAATCGATGCATACATGCATGCGTGATCCTTGACTTGAGCAGATGGTTTGATAGAGGCATTACTGCGTGGACCATTAGTCCATTAATATAATTTGTGCCAACCCCATTGGATAAGATGGTGTGTATGTTAAATTTGTCTTCCTGGCCAAGGTGGACTAGGACTATGGCTGTGCAGATCAAAATCTCTTATGTGCAGTCAAATGAGGTGGAGATTCATCTGAAAAAAATTATACTGATGATCATACTGGAACCCAAGTAATGTTACAACAATTTAGCTGGGAAGTATGTGCAGTGAATGAGGTAGAGATTCATCTGCAAAAAGATGAAGCAGAGACACTGAGGAAATCCTCATGTAAGCAGACCATCGACGTGCAGGCAGGCACTTGTGACTTGTCGGGTCGCCTTCTCTCAGAAGTCAAAAAGAGTCAAAACACATACACAGCTGCAGCTGTCATTTGCCTTCTCTCAAAACACACACACAACACAGTGGAAAATTGTTATTCTTATTCTGGACTGTAAAATGGGGTGGGTGGGTGTGTGGAGGGCAAAACAAGATCCATAAGTTTTGGTTGTACAACTATATGTATATTTGCCTTGTCTTGGATCTTCTTTTGCCTATCAAAGATGGGTGGGAGTATGGCCTCTGGCCTGTGTCTATGCCGGCCAACATGGCCGGTGATTAATTCCTTACCAACTACCAGAATGGCCAATCGGTCGTGTTAGAGTAATAGGATTAGTACCATATTATCTACCCATGTTGGGGTGTACTCTTATGTACTCTATATAATCAGCCCATGAGGCTCAATGCAACATATCCAATATTCCACCAATTATATTCTCCTTCATGGTATCACATGCCTAGGTTTAGATCCTAACCCTAGCCGCCGGCGCTTCCGCACCACGCGCCCCCGGGGAGAGGTCAATCTCCGCCGGGGGCAGCACCCCCGTTTAGGTGCCCGATCCTATTGATCCGCTGCCATCGTCGCCGTTGCGCAACAGATCGGGATCCCCTCTTCGTCGCCGCCGCCACCACCTGATCTTCGTCATGTGGGAGGTCGAAGAATCTCGCCTCGCCGCCGTGTTGGCGGCCGGGCCCGCCACACGCCTCGACTAGCGCTGCCATGGAGGCAAAGCAAAGGTCTGGCATCGCCGCCGTTGTTGGGCAGATCCGCCCATCTCCACCATGTCGATCCTGCAGCGGCGCACCGCCACCATGACGTCTTGCCGGGTACCCCCGATCGCAGCTTGCGCGATATCTTTTTGTTTGCCCGATCACTGGTCGGGATTGAGTCACCCGCCGCCCGTCGACGTTGCGCGCTACTCCGGCATCGGCATCGACTTCATCGACACCATAATCGATTACTGCGCGCATCTTCTTCGAGCAACAGGGCTGCTGCTGTGTCGCCTCATCGGGCCGCAACACCGCCACCCGTGTGTCCACCTCGCCCGGTGCATCTACATCGCCGTCCCCGTGCATCGACGGCTCGCGCTGCGTCTCGCGTCATTGCCGAGCCATGCTCGCCGACACATCCGCTTCCGTCGCATAAGGTCTTCGCCCCGATGATTGGGTCTTCGCCATCGAGCTGCCGCTACCTCGTCGTCGCTGAGCCATGCTCGCCGGCCTTAGCATCATCGCTGAGCCATGCTCGCTTATGCGTTGCTACCGCACTGCTTCTACTTCGTCCAGCACAACCATGTTGTCATGTCCCCGTGGTTGGGGCCCTCTACCTTGTACGCTCGGTATTGGCAACATCGACGCGTGCCTTCGTCCCCGATGTGTTGCTGGATCTGGCAAATCCAGCCCCGCCTCGGCGCTCAGGCGGCTTGACTGCATCGACTTCGGCATCGACCCTCCCGTTCCCACCTCGTCTGCCTCGATTGCGTCATCGCCTTTCTTCTACATCCACGACGGCCCTGACAGCGTCGACTTCGGCATCGCCTCCTCCCACGACGACTGCCTCGACGCGTCTCCGTCACCACCATGGTGCCCCTCGTGCGCCTGCAGCTCCATTGACAAGACAACCCGACCACAACTACGTCGACCGCGGCCATCTTCAGCACGGCTTCTTCGACCACGGCTACTGCGCCCTCACGCTCGGCTACCTCGACATCGGCACAAAGGGCTACCGCCTTGCATGAGGACTCATCGGCTTCTTCTCCAGCCACAGCACGCATCGACTGTAATGACTGCCGGGGGATGTTAATCAACTTCTTCTCCAGTCTCACCGTCTGTCGCGCTCCCGCTGTGACTGCGGGGGGATGTTAGAGTAATAGGATTAGTACCATATTGTCTACCCATGTTGGGGTGTACTCCTATGTACTCTATATAATCAGCCCATAAGACTCAATGCAATATATCCAATATTCCACCAATTATATTCTCCTTCAGGTCGCTTGCTTCATCTCATGCAGCATGCAAATGAAATGCTGCTCACTGAAATGAATTCACATGGTTTAATGCACCATTTTCATTTGTTTCAAAACGAAAAAAAAAGACTATGCTGCCAATAAATGCAAAGAAAATATAGCCCTGCATGCAAATCTGGTTCAACAATGGGTTGTACAGAGAGATTGTTTTAGTATAACATGGAGAAAATAAGTACTAATATTCATCGGTCCAGAAAAGCAATACCATGAACTTGATACCATAGTTTAATGAAATGCAGTGTTACTCTTTAGATGTCGTCAAGAAGAAGCTGGCAGTACCAGCAGTCTATAGCTAATATGAAACAAGATACTGGACTCAAACTTCTCATTGCCATATAATATAGTTCCATACGAATCTAAATTTATGTAATGCTCAATTTTCAATAGAAGCAGAGTAAGTGTTCAGAAATGATGAGCATTAATAGCTACTTATATAATTTACTTAATTGCAAAATTCAGATGTAGTAAAATTCACTTGATGAATTGAAAATGTAGGTGTATGTAATTCATTAAAAGATATTAAACATGGTAACAAACAAGTTTGATCAGAAAGAAACTACCAAGTCATCACCTTCTTCAGTTTTGTCCCTTTCTACTTTGTTTCTAGCAAGAGCTTGTTTTATATTCTAGCTAAGCACATCTTTGCCTCACAAAATCTGGATCGACTCAACAGATTTTTTTTTTCATGGAGTAGAAGTTTTGCTTTAGAAGCCATTGCATTAGCATCCTGAAAGGATTAATAGGGGAAAAGAGAAAAGAATCATTGCTGGTATATACTATAAAAGAATAACTTATCTGAAGTATTCCTTTAATGTCACCAAAAAGGCAAAATTTATGCTTCAAGGAAAAAAAAAAAACACTTCTGCTAATTCATTGTAAACACAGAAAAGAGCTTACTCTGCTATTCCGGTGGTCCAGATATTTTTTTAAATGAATTGGGCAGGAGCAATGCTTATGTTTTGGTAACGCTACAAATCTAAAGAACGCATTAGGTAACTTCAGCTGTCCCCCTTGTCAATTTTGGAGTCTAGACTACACTACAACTCTGTAGATGGGAAAGGAACTAGAAATAAATAGATTGGCAAAATAAAGGAACTGGAAATAAGTAGATCAACAAAGGAACTAGAAATATTTTTTAGTAGAAAATACAAACATATATGTATGCTTTCCTGTATTATACAAAAAACTAATGCTGTGTGCCCCATTTCATAAGACAAGAAAACATACTTTAATGTTGATCTGACAACAATGACCACTAAATGTTTCTCTACATAGAGGATTTATAACGTCGTATTTGTCATCAAGATTTTAGCAAGCACCTGACATCGCGAGAAGCGTACAGTGGGCACAGATTCAGGTTAATGCCTTAATGGTGAGAGATCCGGAGCGCTGGGTTTATGTGTATCTACTGCTGAATTCAGCATATGAGAACTTGAGCTAGCAGGTTTCCTTCTAATTTGAGTTTTTTTTTTTTTTTTTTTTTTTTTTTTGAGATTACACAGTACAACGCAGACGCTCAACACGCACGCACACTCACCCCTATGAACACACGTACGCAAACCCTACCCCTATGAGCACCTTCGAAGGACTGAGCCGGCAATCTTGAAGTTCACGAAGTCACCACAGGCGCCTCGCTGTCGACGGGGACGTCGCCTACCACTTAATGCGCAGCGCCGGAAATCCTGAAATAAATCCAGGATAATGTGTCGCACCCAGGATTTGAACCCTGGGTGGGAGCCCCCTAACCAATGGCCTTTGCCATTGCGCTATGAGCCCCTTTGACAATTTGAGTTTTATTTGTTTCCTCAACTCAATGATACTGGATGTCTTATTATCCATAATTGTGAGCCCTTCCTATTAACAAAGGAAGAAACGGGGATCCTCAATTTTTACAATAAAGCTCAGGGTTATGCCATTTATAGAAATAAAGAAACATGGTGACTGTGAACCACAGATCATCAAAAGAGCATATGCATTAACCTGAATATGTAGTTTCTATGGCTGGTAATTTATAAAAAATAAAGAAGTAAGGTGGAGTGGAACTAAACAATATTGGCAGATTGAACTAAGTATAAGGACATGATATTGTTTAGCAATTTTCTGTCCTCCGTAAAAAGTACCGATTGACGGCATGAGATTGTAATATTACGATATTTTACCTCAAGAGGAAAAATGCTAGAAAGTAATATGATCCAAAAGTTTAAACTGTAGGAAGTAGGAGAAATTAAATTTATTGATTAAAGAAATGAAGGGCTGCACAATAATTGTGAACTGTGGCTCCACTTGTAAGTTGTAACACAGAACTACAGAAGCATATGAGAATGGAACATATCTATATGCAAAAACATAAAGCAATTCGGTTTGTACAATCAAAGAAATCATGAATCGAGGAGCATAAGCAGTTTTTTTATATATATATATACTGGGAACTAACCTGCAGATTGCAAGGCATGCTGAAGCAGAGTTGAGTACGTGAAAGCCATGCTGATGCAGAGATTCAGCTTTGCGCATTTGCAATGCAGGCAGGCCTTGCCCCCTTTAATTTCTTACATTCCTCATAAATCTTGGCACAACAATTATCAGTGAATCGGGGAGGCCCTCCTTGGGCAACAATCTGAATTTTTGAGGCCGAGAAGGAAGGTGATGCAACCCCAGGAGGAGGGACTGCACAGCTCTGCAGTTATTGAAGTGATGCAGAAAAAGTCTCCAGTCTGATGCAGCATCTCCTGCCTTTTCAAATGACCAACGAAAGTTAAGGGGTCTGAAACTATAGAAAAAGAAGTCGCGACATGCATTTGCATGGCCAGATTGCAGGCTTTCGGCGAGCTCTGTACAGGGTTCATGTTCCACTGTTCACATTCAAATTCAATACCATGGGTCTGGTTGTCGCTGGATCCGTGGACCCAGCTTCTGAACCATGCATGTTAAGTAGCGAGCAGCAGTAAGCGGGCACACACGTTGCGAGTTCAAACTCCCTCACGTACAAGGAAAAAAGAAGCCAGATCCGCGTTTTCTCAGAGACGTTGGCTACAAACGAACCCTGATCGGCTTCATTCCCATCGAATCGATCCCCATGAGGCTGACCGTTGCATAATGAACTATTTTAGCCATATCTGCATTCAACACAACGGTCACAACACTAACTATTTTTAGCTCGTTGTGGAGAGAAACGCTTACTTACCCCATCATCCCCTCTCCTTCCTACTCATCGTCACGGATCCAGTTCCATCGATCTCCCCATCTGCCCACGCGCTCGAGCGATCAAACATGGCCTCAGCCGACACCGGAGAAATCCAAGGAGCGGGCCACAAACGTGTGCGGACCATCAGGAGCCCAAACCTCAAGGTATGTCGCTATTGTTGATTTCCTGCTAGTTTCTCAATTTTATATTTGACTAGGTAAATGCCCGTGCGTTGCCACGGAACGCATTCCCGGTCTCAATGGGGACGACCCAGCAGAGTAGGGCAGTGGCGCGGTGGCGGGCTTGGTGGTAAGGCAGCGCGGCCGCGGGGCGTAGATCGGTGGCCAGGTGGAGTTGCGCGGCGGTGGTGGCATGGCGAGCGGTGTGGGAGGCTGGGGAGGACATGCGGGGTGGCGGAGGGTAGAGGGTGAAGTCCCGGTGCTCTCTGCAAGCCCAGTTGTGCTCCAGAGGTGTTGGTGTACGTACGTGGAGCTTGCTCCAATGGCGAGAGCGACGCACCCAATTGAGGGCAATCGGAATTGTCCCCAATTTAGGAGGAATGGAGGGAAGGAGAGGGGGTGTTCCCGACGAAGGCGGATCTGGTGGTGCTGCTGATTGAGGCCGAGCGGCTCTCGCACCGGGCCTATTTATAGGCAGCAAAGGTCGGTTCGCCGGCGGCAGATTTTTCCCGACATGGGAGATACCTAATTCCCAGGATGCTCGTTCTCTTCCTGTTGGCGCACGCATTTGGGCGGATTCCGACGAAGAGGCAGCTGCCGTAGGGAGGTGACGGCTCAGGGAAGGGGTCGCCGTGGAGACTGTGGCGTTGGTCTTCGGTCTTCCTAGCTAGCGCCGGTGCGGGGTCACGACGGACCGCAAAAATATCTCGGCGCCGGTGGTCGCCGTGCTTATCCGATTGTGAAAGACGACGGCGCAGGGAGGCGGTTCGCCTCGGTGTTTGATTTACCTGGTGCGCAGTTGGGATTCATGGCGGCCATGGACGCCCACGGTTGTCTCGGCGTGGAGCGGTCATGGCAAGGGATGGGGACATGGCGAAGCTAGGATGAGACAGCTCAGGGAGGCGGCGGAATACAACGGTGCCCCCTCATGGGCCGTTGGCCGGCTTCAGCCGGCACCCAGATTTCTAAGGCGGGACGGCTCCACACGGGCGCGGACGCGCTTGTGGGAGGGGCAGCCAGGCTTCGCTGGTGTCACGACCGTGGAAGACACGGAGACATGGTCACCAGAACACGGAACACCATAAATTTTGGCTTAAGGCTGGACGACGGAAAGCCAGAAATTTTCTCTCTTTATTAGTAGGTATAGATATAGATATAGATATGATGCTTGCAAGGTGGTTCGATCGGGCCGATTTAATTCCATGAATGACCCAAAAGTGTACAGATCTCTCACCTGAAATTCTAAAAAATGTACGTGTCTCTTTTGATGATTTCTTTTTATTTGCTGTTTCTAGTTTTGCCAAACTTCACGTCTCAATCCCTAGAAGAACGGAACGCTAACACCCATTCCCGATGGCGATGAAACATCGGAGTCGGACAGTCCGGTTCTGGTACGGGTACATGACTCTACCTGATAGATGTTTGTTTGGAGATGTGAGAGGTAGCAGATAAACTGATGTCTTATTTAATTTTCTTGCAGAAACGAAGTAAGAAGCATGATCTCTATTCGACGGAAGGTGATAAAAATGCTTTGATGAAAGCTTGTATGAAGCTGATAGATGCGGGTCTCATTTCAAAAGGCCAGAAGCGGCAGGTAAGCCGCCACCACCACAAAAGCAGAGCCCCAATAATAAGGAGACTCACACGAGAGGGGCGACTAGCAGCGCCAGCAGCGAGCCACAGTATGATGATGTACACCACGAGCAAACCATGTCAAGGCCAAGCACTCTGCTGCAAGGGACAATGCTCGGCAAGACGATATCACAGTTAAATGATGAGGTTTTTTGGTCCTTTGCAAGTGTACAGGTATATATAGCCGATGTACTAACCTTGAAACGTGGTAAAATAATTAGCAGAACTTGTGTGTCTGTCTGTGTAATAACCTTGAAACCTGGTTTTCAGGCAATAGGTGGTACAGTTGATGTAGCTACGGCAACGGTGAAACTGGTTTCAGCCGATGGAGAGGAAAAAATAGCAAGTTCAGATGGAACATGTCCGGTCACTGCAGCTTACAAGGCTATTAACCAGATAATCAAGGTTTGTTGCCACCACACTTTAATTCCTTGCACTTGTAGGGTAAGGCTCTGTTTGGTTGTCGATATTCAGGCTGAGGAATTGGAATTGGCCTGGAATACCAAAGTCCTGGGGAATTGAAAATGGCCTGGAATACCAATGCCAGTGTTTGGTTGTACAATTAGCTGATTGCTGGAATCGTAGGAAAATAACCAATTCCAATTCCTGTTTGGATGTACAATATGCTGAATTGTCTGTTTTAGAGAGTACAATGAGTTTCATGACTTGCACATATATCCAACTGATTATATATCATTATAGGAAATAAAAAAAACCATAATATTTAGGAAAATAATACAAACTACAGTAAAGTAATATAAAAATGAAAAATAATTCTTTTGTGAGACAAAATGGATAAATAATTGATGAAACCACACACTACATCCATTATATAGCCAATACTTGATGATAAAATTCCATGTCTCTTACAAGTACCAACACATAGCACAAGCACTTAATTAATATTAAAAGGTTCCAAAGTGCTATATTACATAACAACAAGGGTACAGATCATCCCTACCTACCATTCCTTCTCTAATTCAACCTCTAATCCAACATAGCATGTAATTTCAGAACCATCATACGATGACTGGGAGACAGAGTCACAGAGGGCCGCGCGGCCGGGAGACAGAGGGCCGCGGCTTCTTTCTCGCAATCCATGTTCAGTCCCCTTTGGGTACAGGTTTCAGAGTCATCCATGATCAGGTTGTTGCAATCAGATATAAGACAAGCAATTAAAACTGCCTTTGCAAACATGGAGCCGTCAAGTTCACTGTCCATTGGTGGAGATTCAATGAGCCCACCCCAGCCGACCAGTAGCAATTGAGGTATACCTGCTGTGACCTGCACTCTGAACTTGATAATTCTGCTACAAAAATAATATTGCCAAAGGGAGAAAGAGACGACGATTTGTATCACACAGGAAATTTGTGTCACTGCAGGCATTTCAGAATTAGAGTACCAAAAGGGATATCACCGTGTCAGACCAACCATTGCTGACCTGCAGCGAGGGAGAACGGAGGGAAGTTAGGGGAGGGGGCGCCGGAGACCGGGGGGGAGGGAGACCGCACAGGCGCTGTGGGGGTCAACCTCCCGTCGCCTCCTCCATCGCCGTCGGGGAGGGGAAGCTGGAGATTGGGGGAGCGGACGCCGGAGGTTGGGGAGGGGATGCCGGACGTTGGGGAGGCGAGACCGGGAGGGGAGGTCGCGCCGCCGCTGTGGGGGTCAGCCTCCCGTCGCCGTCGCCATCTCCGTCGCCAACTCTCCGGGAGCGCTCGGTTTCTTTTTTTTTCGGGAGCCATGGGACTGAAGCGGTACGCGCGGCGGGGCGTCGGGGAGGGGAGGGGAGGGAATTCCACGCGAATACGGGCGCGGGGAGACCGCGGAATTGGGGCCGGATGTTTCCTTCGTGCGTACCCCCTTCGGGCGGAATTGGGCTGCAATATCTCGACCAATTCCATGAAACCCAAACAATCGAATTTGAGGACGCCAAATTCCAAAGCCAATTCTAGGAGCCCAATATCTACTTCCAAACGTGGCCTAAGTACATTTGTAATAACAGTAACAGTTAGTAAAATAATAGAGCAACATGGATGCTGTATTTTTTTTTATTCTTTTGGTTGACCATCGGACCATCACATTAATGAACAAAAACTAATCCATTTTTTTTTTTTTTTGAAAATAGATTCCAAACGTCATTGTCCGAGAAAAGAGGACCAAAGTCAAAGGTAGCGGAACTGCAATAACTCAAGTTGTTGTTGCCGTCACCGAAGATGCGAGCAACAGTGCCGCCATGCATGCCTTGGCTGGCAAATCTTTCAGGTTACTATAGTCGTCCTTTGAAATCTGTTCTCATTATTTTCTTGTTCCATGCCAATATGTCATGCATGCTCTCTGCTACATCTCTCAGTATGTATTTGTTGATTTGATTTCAGCGGGAGCGGTGAAGCCAGGGACTTTGTCGTGTCTAATGTCATAGCCTACGTGGATGCATTGAAGAAGATTTGCAGTTCGATAGTCAGCAGTTGGATAGACATCAACGCCCATTTTGATGATGAGTTGCAGGCCCTCAAGGAAGAGAATGCACGTCTTAAGAAAGAGAAAGCAGATGAGCAGGCCCAGAACACACATATCAAGAAAGACAACGCACGTCTCAACGAAGAGAACGCACGTATCAAAGAAGAGAAAGCAAAGGAGCTACAGGCACTCATCGAAGAGATAGCAGATGAGCAGGCCCAGAACGCACATATCAAGAAAGACAACGCACGTCTCAACGAAGAGAACGCACGTCTCAAGGAAGAGAAGGAGTGCTGGTCGGTTTATTATGAAGATGTGTGTCGAGCTATTAACGTTCTCCAGAACGCGCCAGGTTGGCTGGCCTGACCCGTTATTATTACATCTTTATTTTATTTCTTGTGCCGCCGTTGTGTTTTGACTTTGAACGGGTGACCGACCATGATATTCTATCGTGGTTGGCTATTGACTTTGAGCACGCAGAGTGCATCCACAGCCCGCGTCCTCCGACTGGGAACGTCTTGCAGGCAGGCTCCCATCCATCCACCATGGATTTGTAGTGTTCCCCAGCTGGAGTGCTGGAACTTGTAGGTAAATGTATTTTGTTGGTGGAAGAGAAAAGAAACAGAAGCAAGGTGACACCAGAACTGTTGCTGCTTGTGGAGATGAGAGCAAAAACCAAGGTGTGTTTCTTGTTTGGCTGGAGAAGAGAAGACAGGGAGCAGCTGTGGTTGGTGCATCTGAAGACTGGGTTCATCAGCATCTGTTTGTTGTGTTGTTTGTTTTGGTCACAGTCACAGGATGACACGATCCATGACGAAGAAGCTGTTGTGGCAGTGTCTGTGAGCTGGGGAGGTTCACTTTGGCAGGTTCAGGCACAGCTTTTCGGAGGGAGTTTTGTGGCGTGGCCAAAGCATCATCTTTGGCGTCGTAGCGGAATCTTTGCTGTCACTATGCACGGATTCACGGCTCATTTGCGCTGTCCCTTGCTCTGCTCTCTCCTTTGAAATACACTATACTAGTTCTGTAATGGAAAGATGCAGTATTGGAGTGTTTAAATTAATTGACTGTTATTGGAGTATCCTATGCAGTTTGTTTTGTGCTGATTAACAAATCAACTGAGTAGCAGCATGCTCATTCTGAGCTGATGACAGTACGTTCTTGTGTTGACGTTATAGGCACGACGAGCTAGCTGAGATAGCTCATCTCGTCATGACGACGTGTTGGAAGTCAACCTCCAGATATGCAGAAGCTAATTGTTTGTTTTTGCGCCCATTTTTTTTTTTTTTATGATTGATGATTCCCAAAACAGGAGGGTCACAGAATAATCTCGCAAATTTTTGTGACTGACATTCTGAGGAAGGGGACACGAGACACCTACGTATATGCTGATGTCCTTGATCCCAGTCTAAACAAAGGCTCATATATAATATAAAAATACGTTAATGTTGTTTTGTTGACATTATGGGACGAGCTGAGTGAGAAAGGTAATCTTTTTTTCGAAACCGGGCACTTTAGCCCGTTCTGCATTAAGAGGAAAAGGAGTTTAAGTTTACATCCTCACGAGTGCCCTAGCGAGGTGCACGGAACACGCGAGGCGGGGCACACTAACACAAATCACCGACCGCAACGGTGGCGCTTAGAGTGGTGTGGCTAGTAAGGAAACTATGTGAGGCGACTAAAAAAGAGCGACGGAGTGGTCACCGACGCCCGGGCGACCGCGGCGAACCTCGTCGAGCACCGCGTCACGGGGGAACAAGACACGCACAAAGACGGGCGTTTGTAGCCCGACACGTGTCCCCCCGGTGTCAAGCAGCCGCCCCGTCACCGCAAGGCCGCCGAGGGGGTGGAGGAGTCAGCATTGTCCGGGCGCCCCTCCCACTTGTTGAGCGGGACGCCGCCGCGCGTCGTTCCCGCCTCGGGTCCCGATAGACTGATTTGGCAGTTAGACGGGCGCTCCGCCTAGGGACCCAATCGCCCACCCGAGAAGTCCGTGAGGAGGCAGAGGAGATGAGCGGCTGCTCGAGGGGCAGCCGGAAGGAGTCAACAAACGCATGATGGTGGCTCTCCGTAGGGAGGCGCGATCCGACGACGGCGCATCAGCCGAGATCGGGACATCCGACAGATAGGTGCGCCGCAGGCCAGGCGCCGACCGGGCCGGGTGGAGGAGGCTGCGGCGCGCAGCGGGGTGCAGGTGCCGGAGCGGTGGAAGCACCGGGCGAAGGCAGACCCGGCGGCCGGGTGGGGTGCCCCGCCGCGGGCGGTGGACGGGCTGGGTGGTGGGAGGGCACCGCAAACTCCGCCCGGGAGGTCTCCCCACCGCCGCGTTGGCGCGCGCCGGTGGAGAAGGAGCAGCCGGGGTCCCGGGGCGGAGGTGGTACCGCTGGGCCGAGCGGACGGGTAACGATTCCGAGGACCGACGCCGGGGAAGCAGGGGTGGCCGCAACCGTAGCGGTGTCTTGAACGCGAGCTCATTGGGAGCCAACTCCCCCACCAGTCCATAGGGCGTCAGGGGTTGGTGCTCGCGTGGAGCGCGCGTCATAGAGAAGCCGACCGTTAGGGGGTGGCCGGCGCCGCAAGCTCGGCGACGGCAAGGTCGGCCCACCACGGCCGATGCAACTCGTGGCGCCCGGGCGTGGGGCAGCGGTCCTCCTCGGCTCCGGTCCCGAAGGACGAGTCCAGGGCAGGAGGCACGGACAGCGGGCGCGGCGAGCTTGGCCAGCGGAAGGAGGAGTGTGCGAACCTCAGGACCGTCGATGATGACGGGGCCGGGCAGAGGATCTGTCCGACGAAGAAGGGAGATGCGGGCGGCCTGGGACGCCCTAGAGGTTCCCATGGCATCCCCACAATGGTTGACGCCGCGGCGGTCCGGAAGGAAAGGCCGTGGGCGCGCCCCTCGCGCATGGCCCACCGGGGGCACCGAGCGGGCGACGGTGGCTCAGCTGCGATCCCGTGCCCGGTGCTTCGTGCTAAGGCGCACGAGGCAGCGGGTGGGAGAAGAGCACCGGGCGGCAATGTGATCCTCGGCAAGACAGTTGAAGCAAAGGCCGACGAGCGAAGGCGGTACAGGTCGGTGGCAACGAGGGCGAGGTGAGGTATGGCGGCGGCCCCGCCTACGCCTCAGAACGAGGGTGAAGCCATCGGCGCCGACAAGACCCTCGCCGGCAGTGGCAAAGGGCATGGTCCCGAGCAGCGACGCCGGCCATCGGGTTGCGGTGCGCGGGATGGCCGCGCCAAGGCGCCGGTGTGCGGTGATTGCGGCGGCGGGCCGACCAAGCCGCAGGAGAGCGGGCACCTAGCGGGCCGAGGGCGCCACCAGAGGGTCGCTGGCGGCGTCCGAAGACGCGGCAAGCTGGCACATCAGCACCCGCCCCTCGACCATACGACGTTGTGGCGTCGCGCGTGGCGCCCGCCATGGCGGGTTGCGGCAGGCCGCCACGGCGTCCACCCCGCCGACGGTGGCCGAAGGCACGGAGGTCGACATAGCCGCCGTCGGGAGCGGCTCCCTACTTGGTGCGTGGAGTAGACGGCGAGGCGTGCCGCGACGACGGTGGGAGGCCTCCCCGCCGACGTCGAAGTCCTCCTCGTCCGAGTAATCGGAGAAGTTGTCCTCCCAACGCCGTTCCTTGGACCTTCCCCGCGGAGGGGAAGTAAGGTGCCGCCTCCGAGGAAAGGGCCCTACCGCAGTCGGCCGGGCAAACCGAGGGTGGGGCTGAGGGAGGCGGCGACGGGCTCGGTGCACGGGCGCACGAGGATGGCGACGGCCCCGCACCCGACCCCCCGAGGCAGCGACGGTGCGAAGGAGCGCCGGGCAGGCTCCAACCCATCGGACGGGAGCTGCGTCTCCATGCGAATCGGCCGAGCAGCGCCTACCGCTGCTCCGGGCGGACTCAGCGTGGCCGCGCCGGATGGGGGTGGGGGCCGTCGCGCCTAGGAGCTCTACGTCGGGGAAAAGGTCGACGATGACACCGGGCGGCCGCGGCACTAGGGCGCCAGTCCGCCGTCAGGCGCGACTCGCTCGCAGCCGCACCAAGAGTCCTGGCGGCGTCGACTCCCCGGCAGGGCGGGTGTCGGGAGAGGCCGGTGGCCACGGTATCCGGCCGCGGCATAGCCGCCCGTTGCCGTGACGTGAGGTCGGCGCCGGCAGGGGGAGAAAACGAGGAGGAGGTGGGCCGGGTGCAAAGGCGACGGAAGGAGGTGGACCTGGCCGTCGGGGGGAGGAGGTGGGCGACGGCGGTGGGGGGTCGGCGCCGCGCCGCGGTGATCGCGGGGCGGGAGGAGCGCTGGCGCCGAGGCAGGGCGCCGTGGTCGCGTCGCGCCGGCCGGCCCATCCCACCGAGGTCCAGCTGCCGGGCGTCGCCGCTGGCCCGTGGTGGCGGGGGGTGGGCGGCGGCGGCAGGAGGGCCCCGGAGGCGTTGGGGAGTCCGGGCGACTTCGGCGGCGGCGCCCCGGCTGCGGAATGCGGGCGGCGGGCGCGACGCCAATCTCCTCCATCCTGGGGAGGCGGGCGACGCAGGCGCACCTCCACGCCGAAGAGGGGGGGGGGGGCAGGGGAGGGGGGGCGGATCCGCTGGAGGAGGGAGCAGTGGGGTGGCGGCCGGCGGCGCAGAGGCGGCGGCGGGGGTCGGGTCGCCTTATCGCCCCCAACGGTTACCCGAGCGCTGACATGAAGGGGCAACTCCTTAGGAAACCAAATTTAATAATCTCGATAAGGTCCTGAGAAAGGTCATCTCAGCTGGAAATGCCGTGTTAGAAGTCAATATACAATGACCTCGGTTCTAACGTTTTCCTAAACGCTGACAGATGGGACGAGCACGTATAGGAAACAGACGAGGATCGGAAACTGGTTGTTTTCAACGGCATGTAGGTACCTGAAATCAAAAGGAAAATTAACGAGCGTCGTTTCGTACTGGTCAGGATTAGGACGTGAGCTGCGGTGGTCCTGATAGCTAGTTGAGCTGAGGTGAGCTGAGCAGGTGTCATGCCCAGCGGCAGCCGGCAGCGCAAATGGAGCCTGCACCTGCTCAAGTACAACAGTGGATTCTTTTGACTCGACTTCATTGAATTTCATTTGGCCGGCCTACAAGCAATTTGGTTTTACATAAAAAAGAGAGGAGGTAGATGGTCATCCTACAACCACTGCAGCAAATTCGTATTCCGCCTGTATAGAATATAGGAGTAACATTATAACCGAAACATAAAGATACTGCACTGCAGCGCAAGAATCGTCCAGGTGTCGCCATTGGCATTGCAATATAATATTCAGTTTCAGTCCATTACCATCATCACTTGCTGCTTCCGCTGTCAGGCTGGTGATTTCGACACATGAAAGCATATAGATGAGTTTTTATGCGTTAGTTTTATTATTTAGTAAGTACAACTGAGCAAGACTAGTTTCACCTGACACAGTTACCATGTGTTCTGAATGAATGATTTGAAATTGTGTAGGATCACCAAGCTTAAAATCATAATCGATGCATACATGCATGCGTGATCCTTGACTTGAGCAGATGGTTTGATAGAGGCATTACTGCGTGGACCATTAGTCCATTAATATAATTTGTGCCAACCCCATTGGATAAGATGGTGTGTATGTTAAATTTGTCTTCCTGGCCAAGGTGGACTAGGACTATGGCTGTGCAGATCAAAATCTCTTATGTGCAGTCAAAATCAACTCACGTACTGGTCAGGATTAGGACGTGAGTTGCGGTGGTCCTGATAGCAAGCTGAGCTGAGCAGGTGCCCTGCCCAGCGGCAGCCGGCAGCGCAAATGGAGCCTGCACCTGCTCAAGTAGTCTAGTGCTGCTGAGATTACTTGGTTAACGAAGCAAAATTATATAAGCCCTGGATTCTGGATCTAATTAATCATAGGTAGGTAAGTACACTACTCAAATGTTGTGGCTGTAATAGGGATGAGACTAGTATATGCAAATTGCTCTAGCACCATATTTCAATTTTGATCCAGCCAGTAGCTTGCCTATCCGGGTAGCTGTCAACGATATATTGCTCGCACTCGAGTTCCTCGAGGGATGCAGGCAATTCCGGTAGTGTCTTGGTATTTGGGCAACCAACTATTCCAAGTTTCTTGAGAGATGATGGTAATCCTGGTGGTGAATATTTTCGCAACCATAGATAAACAATTTATTGAGCGATGCCAGCTGCTTATGCTGAGAACCTGACCCGTCGCAACGCCCGAAGAAGAGACGTTTCACTGGGCTTTGGGCCTACACCAACCGAGTGTGCACGGGCACAAGAGATTGTGGACCCAACTCTGATATCCTTTGTTGGCCCAAAACCGGAAGAGTTGGCCCAACCGTGCGCACACCCGGAGGAAGTCTTGCTACACCCCAAAAGCTAGCCTAAGAGGTGAGGGACTCCCCCCACTTTTAAGTTGGTTCAACTCTCCCTCATAACCAATGTGGGACTAATCCCAACATGGAGGGCCTCAAGGATCTCCTCTGGCTTAGGAGGAGTAACTACATGTTGATTATGGGCAGCAGTCTTCTGTTTTTCCTTGATGACGACCCCGTCTCCTCATTCCCATTGGGTTCCCAGTGAAGATAGAGTTCTGAGACGTTTAGCTTGTTGCTTAGGTTGGACTGACGAGCATCGTCCTTGTTTTCAATGTTTCCTAGTCCTTAATTTGTCACTTGGCCATTAATGTTGTTCAGGTTCTCCACTTGCCTCATACTCCCCCTTTTCCTTCTTCACTGTGAAGCCAGACAGAGTTTGGAGCCACGGCATCCGCAGATTCTCAAGGTCGGCCAGCTGATTGCTGTCAAGACAGCGCACTTTTTGAGCTATATACCATCTCGCAGGAGCGACGAAGAGCTCCTGCAGATGGTATAGCTTGGCAAATGCGGGTGGCAGATCTATAGTAACAAATGAGAACAGGGGCCCATAAATATCAAAGTAGCCAAGAAGTTTTAATTCACCAATACATTCTGGAATCACGTTCGGTCAAAAAAAAAAAAATTCTGGAATCACATTCGCTTCAAAGTTCTCCAGCCACACACGCACGAACCGCAGCTTCTTCATGTCTTTGAGCACGCGTTTAAATTTTTCTTCAGAACTTCTTGACATTACTAGAGTCTGCAAGGTGTCCACCTTCACAATCTGCTCCATGAGTTCTCCTAGATTATCGGAATCAATGAAAAGATAACGAACATCTTGAGGAATTTGGTGGTCCACCATATCTTTCTCAATTGAGAAACAAAGGTGTGTAGTGCGGTACTGTGTTTGTTAGCAGATATTCATATTGCAGCAAACAAAGGGATGGAGCAGCAGCGAACGCCGGCAAACAAGCAGCATCACTGGAAGCCGCCCGATGATGATAATCTGAAGATCAATATTGATGGGGCTTTTAAAATAGGAACTGTTACAGGGTCATGTGGATTTGTGATGGCAGGAGCAGCGAACGTTAGCCCAGTGAGCAGAGCAATGCCTGAACCTGATGGCCAAAGCCATGACATGCAAATTTGCCATTGAGGCTGCTGAGATGCATGGTATTTCAAAGATTGAGTTGGAAACCGATAGTGAAATGCTTAAGAAGGCGCTGCTCACAAGCTACTGTGATCTAGCTCCCGAAGGTGCTTTGTTCAGAGGTATACGAAATCATCTAGTGAATCATTTTATGTGTGACAAGATTTGTAATATTCTTCATCATTGTAATTCCGTATCTCATGAGATTGCTAGAATGAGTATGTTTTTGGGACCCGGGACAATCGGCTATATGGTTGGACCCCCTCCTAGAGTTTGTAAAGACATTAGTTGCTCGCGATTCGGCTGAGCACATAATTAGGGTCACATGAGACCTAAGTTCAAAAATAAAAATCTTGCGTTGCAGCTGGATGAATGAGGTGGGAAGATAATGAGGATACCCTTATCGACGCAGAGGCAACGAGACTTTTGGGCCTGGCACTATGAAAGAACATGAGTTTTCTGTTTTCTCAGTAAGATGGGCGTAACAGATGCTTGTTAGTAACCGGTAGCAGAGGACGGACTCGATTGAACACAAGGTAAGTGCTTCAGTTGTAAATGCAGATCAAAAGGGCTGGACAAACTTGTGGAAGGCCCAAGTTCCATCAAAGGTCCGGGTTTTATGGAGACCTGCTAGGCACGAAACAGCAGATGTTCGATTTGTGGAAATCTAGACTCTGGAGACACTCACTGCTGGATTGTGACATTTTCTGATTTTCAGCAAAGCAATTCCCACCACAAAAGCAACCATTTGTTTGCAAATGTCAAGTACGCCACGGCAAGCACACAATTGTAACCAGAAACAATATATAGACAATATATTAAACTTATCCTGCATAAACTGCTGACATGCCAAATGGACAATTGTGGGCCTAACAAATTCTGTTTAACAGTACATAGACAATTGATTAAACTAATCCTTCATAAACAGCTGACATGCCAAACATGCCAAAGGAGAGACGCCAGCGGGCTAATCAAGGTGACAAAAATGGATGATCTCAAGCCGCATCCCGGTTACTAGCATCAGCCATCGCACGGTCGTCCCAGTCCGAAATGGCCCTCAACCTGGCAGAAGCCCTCTTTGTTGTCATCAGCCTCCTGGTGCCGTTAGAAGCTGCTGGCATGATGTGGTGGGTCAACATTTTGACCTTGGGTGCCTTGATCTTGTTTGAGCCAGATAAAGCAGCACGCCTGTCAACAAACAAAACAAAACTTTGAGTAAAGCATGTGAAGCTGGGATTTTAACAATTGATTTGCATGGCAAAGAAAAATCATTAAAGAACTGTAATTTTAACAATTGATATACATGACACAAAAAAAATCAGTTATGTACAACAATGCACAGTTACACAAATCACAAACACACAAATCAGTAACAAATGGACATTGAATGAATCTTTATCCTCAAAAAATTATGTTACCTTAAGGCAGCATTCACCATATGGTCCACTGTATTTTCTATCTCTGCAGAAGTACTGTGGCCAGACCAAGATAGAAAATATAAATTACTATTTTACCTGCAATTTACTACAAAAAGAGATAGAATAGAAATCTGTTAACCTCAACGAAGCTTTAGGCTTCAAAGCATGGTTCTTTTTGCTTGGGGCAGAAGAAGCTGGGTCCTTCAGAGCCTCAATAACGGCAACCTACTTCATTGTCCAATCTATAGATTCAAGTTGAGAAACACTTCTAACAAAGAAGAATATTAAGAATGTCAGAATGAGCAGTATAAATAATTCGAAATATTATACAAGCAGTACACTAGTAAAGAACAGTGAACCTATTAACAAGGAAACTATTAACCCGAAAGCATTGTTAGACGATCAGCAGCAACGATCATTCACTATTTTTGAGATGTCACGATCAAGCTCTTCAGTGGGAGGGAGAGGCACATGGCCAAGCTGATATACAGATGACATGATGACAACAGTCTTGTCCCTAACTTTCTTGATCGCTTTCTTAGATTCATCTAGCGTTTTCTGGAATGCATCAATTCCGAATTGTTCAGCACGGCCTTGAATGTCCAGGTAAGTGTTGGTCCTTGCAGCCAACGTTTCAGAGTTTAGGATCAGGTTCTCCTCGAGAGACCTGACCTCACCTAGGCCCAGGTCGAACCCTTTGGGGACCACATACTGAAACATTCAAAGGAATTGTGATTAATATTAGCTTTGGGCACCCCATAACATCAAAAGATACAACTTACAGAGGTCACATGTGGTTAATATTGTTGGGACACGGCCCTCAGACAGCTGGCGGAGGTGTTCAACCGGGCGAAGAAACACAGATAGGAAACCTTCGCTAACCAACTAAACTCTGCTTGAGTTTTGTATCCGTCTTGCAGGACTAAGTATCAAGCCAGGACGCAGCAGCCTAGAGCGGGCGGAGGTCCTTCCTCCAGCATTCCTGGGGACCTGAGATAGTGACCTCCGCCAGCACCGTGGACCGGGCGCCAGCACGGGCGGAGATGCCCAGCCTCCGGTCTCCAAGCTCCATCAGGGAGAGCAACCGGCGAAGGTCTTGACTGCTGGGCCTGAGGAAAAACAATACCCCCCAAATGGGCCGGGCGGAGGCCCATTTGGCCAAGGCGGTTCGAGCTGAAGAAGGACGCCAAGGCCCCAAGTCAACAAGGCAGATGATGGAATATGCGGGGAATATCGGAGGGCAAATTTGTAATCTTAAATTCCTGCATATTGTAAACTATAAATAGGGGTAAACCTTCTCTTTTGAATGGTTGGTGAATACTACTTATGGCCATTCATTATTGAGTACTCTGCATTTTTATAGTCCCGTTAGTCCATTCCTCTCCCAGAGTTTCGCTCGGGCGGAGACCCTACATCCGTGTTGGAAACCCTAGTTTCAACAAATATTAGCAACAACCTAAAGCTAACTTGACCAGTTGCCCCCCTAGACAGACTAGATAAACAACCCACTTTACATTGTTATATCAAATCAACTGTGATGACCATAATCTCTCCACACCAAAAAATAAAGTTTTTCAGGAAAGCAATAACTAAAGTGAAGGCATATGTCTTCCAGAAAATAGCACACACAGATGAAATAGTTTTTAATCAAAAAGTTCGGCAATAAGGTTGTAATACTTGCAACAAATGATTATTTTTCCGTAGTACACAACATAACACCAGAACAAAGAAATTAAGATTAACATTAGTAGAGCATCAAATAATTTGTCCACCACGTTCTTTAACATCAATCAAAAGATACTATTTACAGATAAGAAATGTGGCTAATATTAGCAATTCATCGACAACTAGGGTATCTGAATGCAAAAACAGTTTAGATTCAGTAGTACGGCAACAAATGAATGCATCAAAAAGTTTGGGCCAATTCGTAGTACAACTAGTAATGAGCTCGCCTGCAGATCTTAAGACAAGAGATAAATACATTTAAGTAAAACAACCAACATATCTGTGGCATGCGGTTAATATTAGCAAATCATTATCAAATCAATTGTTTGATTGCAATAACAGTTTAAATTTAGTAATGCAGCAACAAAGAAATTGAGATTAAAATTAGCAGAACAACAACGTAAAGCTAACTTGACCAACATTAGCAAATCATCATCAAATCAATTGTTTGATTGCAGTATATATAACACCAGTACTCCTTTTCATCGTGACGTGATGATGTTTTGACGTGACGTACGCAACATAGTTGCCACTTATATCACTTTATAGAGGATCTGATTAAAATTTTATAGTATGTGATTTGTGCATACCACATAGCTTTGTTTTTGCACGTGTGCATAACCCTTTTTTAATAATATCATTATCACCGACAGCACTAGCTATAGGTATAAGAAATGGAAGGAGCATATATGTATGTAGTGATGATGATGGTGCCATGGGGGGCATCCATTCCCATGAACGAGGAATCATTACACAGTGATGAGGCAGAATTTGGGCCTTGTTTGGTTGAAATGTCCTATGAGTTTTTTTAGTCTCAGGACCTTTTTTTTTAAAAAAAAAAAACTCCAAAAAGGTACTTCTAGATACATTTAGCAAGGTCTAAAAAAAAATCCTCCCATGTTTAGCTTCATAGGGGGGACTTGTTTTAGTCCGAGTAGAAAAAAGTCCCTAGAACCAAACCAAACAGGGTCTTATGCTTAATGAATGAATATAGTATTACACAAGTGTTGAGTTGAATGTTGATACATCCATGGTCAAATGAAACCATGGCCATTGCAATACAGAAACCATGATGGACGTACACCAGTGCCATCATATGATTTTTGAGAGGGCACTACTACACTTATTTTTTTATCAATTATATATTCTTTTCAGTATCTTTCCCACCAATTAATAATGCAGTTTGATACTTCATTTATATAATATTTCATATGCTCCTTCACCTGTTCAATTATTGCCACTTAATCCAAATTACGGTGCTAACCAAGAAAAATCATAGTGATAGTGACAGTCCAATGAATAAAAGGAGATGGTCATAGCTCAAGAAAGAAAACACCGGCTGCTCCATTCTAGTAGCAAGCTAAATTGGGTGACCTAGTGACCTGCACACACGTGAGTGATACGTTGTTGCATTCTACAATGAGTAATAATAAGGTGAGGCCAAGAATGACTGACAGACATTATGGATTTGTAGTGTTCCCCAGCTGGAGTGCTGGAATTTGTAGGTGTATTTTGCTGGTGGAAGAGAAAAGAAACAGAAGCAAGGTGACACCAGAACTCTTGCTGCTTGTGGAGATGAGAGCAAAAACCAGGATGTGTTTCTTGTTTGGCTGGAGAAGAGAAGACAGGGGGCAACTGTGGTGCCTCTGACTGGGGTTCATCAGCGTCTGTTTGTTGTGTTGTTTGTTTTGGTCGCAGGATGACACGATCCATGACGAAGGACGGTGAAGACGGTTGGGGTAGTGTGTGTGAGCTGGGGAGGTTCCTGTTGCCATTTTGGCAGGTTCAGGCACAGCTTTCTGGAGGGAGTTTTAGCTGGCTGGCGTGGCCAAAGCATCAGCTTTGGCGCCGTAGCGGAATATTTGCTGTCACTGTGCACGGATTCACAGCTCATGTGCGCTGGCTCCTCTGCTCTGCTCTGCTCTCTCCTTTGGAACAATGCTTGTTTTGTAATGGTAAGATGCAGTATTGGAGTGTTTAAATTAATTGACTGTTATTGGAGTAACCTATGCAGTTTGTTTTGTGCTGATTAATACTACTGATGATGAGTAGCATTGCATATCTGTAACTTGTAATTAATGGGAAGATGCAATTCAGCTGCAGCTGTATGGTGTACCTTATGGCCGATGCAGTTTTGTTTTGTGCTGATTAACAAAACAACTGAGTAAAATAGGATGCTCATGTGCCAAGCCAGCTGAGCTGATGACAGCACGTTCTTGTGTTGACATTAATTATGGGCAGGACGAGCTTGCTGAGATACTTCACCTCGTCAGGACGACGTGTTGGAAGTCAATATATACAACCTCCAGATGGGTTGAGCTCAGGAAACAGACGAGCATGTCTAGTACTATGCAGTAGCTAATTTGTTTGTTTTTTGTGCCCATTTTTTTTATGGTTGATGATTCCCAAAACAGGAGGGTCATAGAATAATCTTGCTAATTTTGTGACTAACATTCTGAGGAAGGGGACACGTATATGATGATATTGTTGATCCCAGTCTAAACAAGGGCTTATATAATAAAAAAAAAATACGTCGATGTTGTTGTGTTGACATTATGGACGAGCTAACGTTTTGCTAAACGCTGACAGATGGGTTGAGCACGTACAGGAAACGGAAGAGGATCGGAGCAATGAGCATGTTTTTTTTTGAAGGGAAGGAGCAATGAGCATGTGAACAACAACAACGTCAATATACGTATGAATGAAGCGAGTGGCCTAGCTAGAGGTACGCTTCCAAAGTTTATTAATTGCGCTACTGGTCCATCACTAGCATTTGACATTTGCGCGAAACTAGTTTTCAACGGCATCGGCATGTAGGTACCTGAAATCAAAAGGAAAATTAACGAGCGTCGTTTCGTACTGGTCAGGATTAGGACGTGAGTTGCGGTGGTCCTGATAGCTAGTTGAGCTGAGGTGAGCTGAGCAGGTGTCATGCCCAGCAGCAGCCGGCAGCGCAAATGGAGCCTTCACCTGCTCAAGTAGTGTAGTGCTGCTGAGATTACTTGGTTAATGAAGCAAGCAATTATATAAGCCCTGGGTTCTGGATCTAATTAATCACAGGTAGAGAGAGGAGGTCCGTGGTCATCCTACAAGCAAACAAAGGCCTTGCCATTCTCTAATTAATCTCTACTAATAAAGTAGTAGTAACATCGTATTCAGCCTGTATAGAATAAAGAGATAACAGATACCTACTGTACTAGTTGGCATCATCATCATAGAACGAAACAGAAAGATACTGCATTGCGTGTAAGAATCGTCCAGGTGTCGCCACTGCAGTACAAGTAGAAAGGAAGGCAAGGCCGTGCAATGCAATATTCAGTTTCAGTCAATTGCCACATCACTTGGTGCTTGGGCCAACCCCAGCCCATTGGATACGATGGTTTATACTTGTCTTCCTGGCCAAGGTGGACTAGGAGCATGGCTGTCCAGATCAAAATCAAATGAGGTAGAGATTTTCATCTCAAAAATTATACTGATGATCATACTGGAACCCAAGTATCTTACAGCAATTTAGCTGGGAAGTATGTGCAGTGAATGAGGTAGAGATTCATCTGCAAAAAAGATGAAGCAGAGACACTGAGGAAATCCTCATGTAAGCAGATCATCGACGTCCAGGCAGGCACTTGTGACTTGTCGACTTGTCGGGTCGCCTTCTAAAGAGAGTCAAAACACATACACAGCTGCAGCTGTCATTTGCCTTCTCTCAAAACACACACACACACACACATACAGTGGAAAATTGTTATTTTTATTCTGGACTGTAAATGGGGTGAGTGGGTGGGTGGAGGGGCAAAACAAGATCCATAAGTTTTGGTTGTAGAACTATATGTATATTTGCCTTGTCTTGGATCTTCTTTTGCCAATCAAAGATGGATTGGAGTATGGCTGTGTCTATGCCGGCGGCCAATCGGTCGCTTGCTTCATCTCATGCAGCATGCAAATGAAATGCTGCTCACTGAAATGAATTCACATGGTTTAATGCACCATTTTCATTTGTTTCAAAACGATGGCAATCACGCCTCTCGTTTCTAAAAAAAAACGGTGAAAATAAGTACTAATATTCATCGGTCCAGAAAAGCAATACCATGAACTTGATATGTCGTCAAGAAGAAGATGGCAGTACCAGCAGTCTATAGCTAATATGAAACAAGATACTGGACTCAAATTTCTCATTGCCATATAATATAGTTCCATACGAATCTAAATTTATGTAATGCTCAATTTTCAATAGAAGCAGAGTACTGAAAATTCAACCCTTACGCAAGTGTTCAGAAATGATGAGCATTAATAGCTACTTATATAATTTACTTAATTGCAAAATTCAGATGTAGTAATATTCACTTATCATTTTGGTCACCTATTGAGTGTTCTTGATGAATTAAAAATGAAGGTGTATGTAATTCATGAAAAAGATATTAAACACGGTAACAAACAAGTTTGATCAGAAAAGAAATTACCAAGTCATCACCTTCTTCAGTTTTGTCCCCTTTCTACTTTGTTTCTAGCAAGAGCTTGTTTTATATTCTAGCTAAGCACATCTCTGCCTCACAAAATCTGGATCGACTCAACAGATTTTTTGTTCATGGAGTAGAAGTTTTGCTTTAGAAGCCATTGCATTAGCATCCTGAAAGGATTAATAGGGGAAAAGAGAAAAGAATCATTGTTGGTATATACTATAAAAGAATAACTTATCTGAAGCATTCCTTTAATGTCACCAAAAAGGCAAAATTTATGCTTCAAGGAAAAAATAAACATTTCTGCTAATTCATTGTAAACACAGAAAAGAGCTTACTCTGCTATTCCGGTGGTCCAGATACTTTTTTTAAATGAATTAGGCAGGAGCAATGCTTATGTTTTGGTAATGCTACAAATCTAAAGAACACATTAGGCAACTTCAGCTGTCCCCCTTGTCAATTTTGGAGTCTAGACTACACTACAACTCTGTAGATGGGAAAGGAACTAGAAATAAATAGATTGGCAAAATAAAGGAACTGGAAATAAGTAGATCAACAAAGGAACTAGAAATATTTTTTAGTAGAAAACACAAACATATATGTATGCTTTCCAGTCTGATGATCCCATTTCATAAGACAAGAAAACATACTTTAATGTTGATCTGACAACAATGACCACTAAATGTTTCTCTACATAGATGATTTATAACGTCATATTTGTCATCAAGATTTTAGCAAGCACCTGACATCGCGAGAAGCGTACCGTGGGCACAGATTCAGGTTAATGCCTTAATGGTGAGAGATCCGGAGCGCTGGGTTTATGTGTATCTACTGCTGAATTCAGCATATGAGAACTTGAGCTAGCAGGTTTCCTTCTAATTTGAGTTTTATTTGTTTCCTCAACTCAATGATACTGGATGTCTTATTATCCATAATTGTGAGCCCTTCCTATTAACAAAGGAAGAAACAGGGATCCTCAATTTTTACAATAAAGCTCAGGGTTATGCCATTTATAGAAATAAAGAAACATGGTGACTGTGAACCACAGATCATCAAAAGAGCATATGCATTAACCTGAATATGTAGTTTCTATGGCTGGTAATTTATAAAAAATAAAGAAGTAAGGTGGAGTGGAACTAAACAATATCGGCAGATTGAACTAAGTATAAGGACATGATATTGTTTAGCAATTTTCTGTCCTCCGTAAAAGTACCGATTGACGGCATGAGATTGATATATAAAACTAAAAGACGGTGTAATATTACGATATTTTACCTCAAGAGGAAAAAATGCTAGAAAGTAATATGATCCAAAAGTTTAAACTGTAGGAAGTAGGAGAAATTAAATTTATTGATTAAAGAAATGAAGGGCTGCACAATAATTGTGAACTGTGGCTCCACTTGTAAGTTGTAACACAGAACTACAGAAGCATATGAGAATGGAACATATCTATATGCAAAAACATAAAGCAATTCGGTTTGTACAATCAAAGAAATCATGAATCGAGGAGCATAAGCAGTTTTTTTTTAATATATATACTGGGAACTAACCTGCAGATTGCAAGGCATGCTGAAGCAGAGTTGAGTACGTGAAAGCCATGCTGATGCAGAGATTCAGCTTTGCGCATTTGCAGTGCAGGCAGGCCTTGCCCCCTTTAATTTCTTACATTCCTCATAAATCTTGGCACAACAATTATCAGTGAATCGGGGAGGCCCTCCTTGGGCAACAATCTGAATTTTTGAGGCCGAGAAGGAAGGTGATGCAACCCCAGGAGGATGGACTGCACAGCTCTGCAGTTATTGAAGTGATGCAGAAAAAGTCTCCAGTCTGATGCAGCATCTCCTGCCTTTTCAAATGACCAACGAAAGTTAAGGGGTCTGAAACTATAGAAAAAGAATTAAGTCGCAATGTAAAAAGGAAAGACAGCCTGGAATACACGAGAAGTTCATGTTCCACTGATGAGTGGCCAGATTGCAGGCTTTCGGCGAGCTCTGTACAGGGTTCATGTTCCACTGTTCACATTCAAATTCAATACCATGGGTCTGGTTGTTGTTGGATCCATGGACCGAGCTTCTGAACCATGCATGTTAAGTAGCGAGCAGCAGTAAGCGGCACACACGTTGCGAGTTCAAACTCCCTCACGAGGAAAAGAAGCCAGATCCGCGTTTTCTCAGAGACGTTGGCTACAAACGAACCCTGATCGGCTTCATTCCCATCGAATCTATCCCCATGAGGACCGTTTTCTCAGAGACGTTGGCTACAACACTAACTATTTTAGCTCGTTGTGGAGAGAAACGCTTACTTACTCCCCCATCATCCCTCTCTCCTTCCTACTCATCATCACGCACGGAGGCAGTTCCATCGATCTCCCCCTTCTGCCCACGCCGCTCGAGCGATCAAACATGGCCTCAGCCGGCACCGGAGAAACCCAAGGAGCGGGCCACAAACGTGTGCGGACCATCAGGAGCCCAAACCTCAAGGTATGTCGCTATTGTTGATTTCCTGCTACTTTCTCAATTTTATATTTGACTAGGTAAATGCCCGTGCGTTGCCACGGAACGCATTCCCGGTCTCAATGGGGACGACCCAGCAGAGTAGGGCAGTGGAGCGGTGGCGGGCTTGGTGGGGCAGCGCGGCCGCGGGGCGTAGATCGGTGGCCAGGTGGAGTTGCGTGGCGGTGGTGGCTTGGCGAGCGGTGTGGGAGGCTGGGGAGGACATGCGGGGTGGCGGAGGGTAGAGGGTGAAGTCCCGGTGCTCTCTACAAGCCCAGTTGTGCCATGGTGCTCCAGAGGTGTTGGTGTACGTACGTGGAGCTTGCTCCAATGGCGAGAGCGACGCACCCGATTGAGGGAAATCGAATTGTCCCCAATTTAGGAGGAATGGAGGGAAGGAGATGGGGTGTTCCCCGATTTAAGGCGGATCTGGTGGTGCTGCTGATTGAGGCCGAGCAGCTCGCACCGGGCCTATTTATAGGCAGCAAAGGTCGGTTCGCCGGTGGCAGATTTTTCCCGACATGGGAGATACCTTCCCAGGATGCTCGTTCTCTTCCTGTTGGCGCACATACTTGTTGCCGTAGGGAGGTGACGGCTCAGGGAAGGGTCGCCGTGGAGACTGTGCATTGGTCTTCCCTAGCTAGCGCCGGTGCGGGGTCACGACGGGACCGGACGGGGTGTCGGCAAAAATATCTCGGCGCCGGTGGTCGCTCGTGCTTATCCGATTGTGAAAGACGATGGCGCAGGGAGGCGGTTCGGCTCAGTGTTTCGGTTACCTGGTGCGGCAGTTGGGATCCATGGCGGCCATGGACGTCCACGGTTGTCTCGATCGGCGTGGAGCGGTCATGGCAAGGGATGGGGACATGGCGAGCTAGGATGAGACAGCTCGGGGAGGCGGCGGAATACAACGGTGCCCTCATGGGCCATTGGCCAGCAAGGCGGCTTCAGCTGGCACCCAGATTTCTAAGGCGGGACGGCTCCACACGGCGCGGACGGGTTTGTGGGAGGGGCAGCCAGGCTTCGCGGGTGTCACGACCGTGGAAGACACGGACATGGTCACCAGAACACCGGAACACCATAAATTTTGGCTTCCAAGGCTGGACGACGGAAAGCCAGAAATTTTCTCTCTTTATTAGTAGGTATAGATATAGATATGATGCTTGCAAGGTGGTTCGATCGGCCGATTTAATTCCATGCATGATCCAAAAGTGTACAGATCTCTCACCTGAAATTCTGAAAAATGTACGTGTCTCTTTTGATGATTTCTTTTTATTTGCTGTTTCTAGTTTCGCCAAACTTCACGTCTCAATCCCCAGAAGAACGGAACGCTAACACCCATTCCCGATGGCGATGAAACATCAAAGTCGGACAGTCCGGTTCTGGTATGGGTACATGACTCTACCTGATAGATGTTCGTTTGGAGATGTGAGAGGTAGCAGATGAACTGATGTCTTATTTAATTTTCTTGCAGAAACAAAGTAAGAAGCATGATCTCTATTGGATGAAAGTTTGTATGAAGCTGATAGATGCGGGTCTCATTTCAAAAAAGGCCAGAAGCAGCAGGTAAGCCGCCACCACCACGAAAGCAGAGCCCCAATAATAAGGAGACTCACGCGAGAGGAGCGACTAGCAGCGCCAGCAGCGAGCCACAGTATGATGATGTACACCATGAGCAGACCATGTCAGGGCCAAGCTCTCTACTGCAAGGGACAGTGCTCGGCAAGACGGTGAGACTGGTTTCAGCCGATGGAGAGGAGAAAATAGCAAGTGCAGATGGAACATGTCCGGTCACTGCAGCTTACAAGGCTATTAACCCAGATAATCAAGGTTTGTTGCCATCACACTTTAATTCCTTGCACTTGTAGGGTAAGTACATTTGTAATAAGAGTAACAGTTAGTAAAATAATAGAACAACGTGGATGCTGTATTTTTTTTATTCTTTTTGGTTGACCATCGGACCATCACATTAATGAACAAAAACTAATCCATTTTTTTCTTTTTAAAAATAGATTCCAAACGTCATTGTCCGAGAAAAGAGGACCAAAGTCATAGGTAGCAGAACTGCAATAACTCAAGTTGTTGTTGCCGTCACCGGAGATGCGAGCAACAGTGCCGCCATACATGCCTTGGCTGGCAAATCTTTCAGGTTACTATAGTCGTCCTTTGAAATCTGTTCTCATTATTTTCTTGTTCCATGCCAATATGTCATGCATGCTCTCTGCTACATCTTTCAGTATGTATTTGTTGATTTTATTTCAGCGGGAGCGGTGAAGCCAGGGACTTTGTGGTGTCTAATGTCATAGCCTACCTGGCTGCATTGAACAAGATTTGTAGTTCGATAGTCAGCAGTTGGATAGACATCAACGCCCGTTTTGATGATGAGCTGCAGGCCCTGAAGGAAGAGAATGCACGTCTTAAGAAAGAGAAAGCAGATGAGCAGGCCCAGAACGCACGTATCAAGGAAGAGAAAGCAAAGGAGCTGCAGGCCCTCATCGAAGAAAACACACGTCTCAAGGAAGAGAAGGAGTGCTGGTCGGATTGGTATGAATACGTGTGTCGAGCTACTAACAATCTCCAGAACAACCATGATGTCTGAGCCAGGTGGGCTGGCCTAACCCGTTATTATTACACATTTATTTTATTTCTTGTGTCGTTGTGTTTTCACTTTGAACGGGTGACCAACCATGATGTGCTAACGTGGTTGGCTATTGACTTTGAGCATGCAGAGTGCATCCACGGCCCGTGTCCTTCGACTGGGAACGTCTTGCAGGCAGGCTCCCATCCATCCACCATGGATTTGTGGTGTTCCCCAGCTGGAGTGCTGGAACATGTAGGTGTATGCATTTTGTTGGTGGAAGAGAAAAGAAACATAAGCAATATATGTGACACCAGAACTGTTGCTGCTTGTGGAGATGATGAGAGCAAAAACCAAGGTGTGTTTCTTGTTTGGCTGGAGAAGAGAAGACAGGGAGTAGCTGTTGTTGGTGCATCTGAAGACTGGGTTCATCAGCGTCTGTTGTTGTGTTGTTTGTTTTGGTCACAGGATGACACGATCCATGACGAAGAAGCTGTTGTGGTAGTGTGTGTGAGCTGGGGAGGTTCACTTTGGCAGGTTCAGGCACAGCTTTTCGGAGGGAGCTTGTGGCGTGGCCAAAGCATCAGCTTTGGCGTCGTAGCGGAATCTTTGCTGTCACTATGCACGGATTCACAGCTCATGTGCGCTGGCCCTTGCTCTGCTCTCTCATCCTATGCAGTTTGTTTTGTGCTGATTAGCAAAACAACTGAGTAGCAGCAGCATTCTCATGTGCCAAGTCATCCGATCTGATGACAGTACGTACTTGTGTTGACATTATGGGCAGGACGACGTGTTGGAATTCAATATACCTCCTCCAGATGGGTTGAGCTCAGGAAACAGACGAGCATGTCTTGTATACAGTAGCTAATTGTTTGTTTTTTGTGCCTATTTTTTTTATGATTGAAGATTCCCAAAACAGGAGGGTCACAGAATAATCTTGCTAATTTTTGTGACTCTGCGTTCACCCATCGCCCTTGTGCTGGGCGTTTGTAAACCTCTCATAATGTCATTTGAGCACTTTTTGAATATACATTCAGGTGCGGATTTTCCCCTCCGGTGATAGTTTGAAAAAAAAATATTGATGGGGCTTTTTTTTTTTGAGATTACACAATACAACGCAGACGCTCAACACGTACGCACACTCGCCCCTATGAACATACACACGCAAACCCTACCCCTATGAGCACCTTCGAAGTACTGAGCCGGCAAATCTTGAAGTTCCGAAGTCACCACTGGCGCCTCGCTATCGACGGGGACGTCGCCTACCACTTAATGCACAGTGCCGGAAAATCCTGAAATAAATCCAGGACTTTTAAAATAGGAACTGTTACAGGGTCATGTGGATTTGTGATGGCAGGAGCAGCGAACGTTAGCCCAGTGAGCAGAGCAATGCCTGAACCTGATGGCCAAAGCCATGGCATGCAAATTTGCCATTGAGGCTGCTGAGATGCAAGGTATTTCAAAGATTGAGTTGGAAACCGATAGTGAAATGCTTAAGAAGGCCATGCTCACAAGCTACTGTGATCAGGCTCCCGAAGGTGCTTTGTTCAGAGGTATACGAAATCATCTAGCGAATCATTTTATGTGTGACAAGATTTGTAATATTCTCCATCATTGTAATTCCGTATCTCATGAGATTGCTAGAATGAGCATGTTTTGGGACCCGGGACAATCGGTTATATGGTTGGACCCCCTCCTAGAGTTTGTAAAGACATTAGTTGCTCGCGATTCGGCTGAGCACATGATTAGGGTCACATGAGACCTAAGTTCAAAAATAAAAATCTTGCGTTGCAGCTGGATGAATGAGGTGGGAATTGATAATGAGGATACCCTTATCGACGCAGAGGCAACGAGACTTTTGGGCCTGGTACTATGAAAGAACATGACTTTTCTGTTTTCTCAGTAACATCGGCGTAACAGACGCTTGTTAGTAACCGGTAGCAGAGGACGGACTCGATTGAACACAAGGTAAGTACTTCAATTGTAAATGCAGATCAAAAGGGCTGGACAAACTTGTGGGCGGCCCAAGTTCCATCAAAGGTCCGGGTTTTATAGAGACCTGCTAGGGACGAAACCGCAGATATTTGTGGAAATCTAGACACTGGAGACACTCACTGCTGGATTGTGACATTTTCTGATTTTCAGCAAAGCGATTCCCACCACAAAAGCAACCATTTGTTGCAAATGTCAAGGCAGCCTTCACCATATTTTCAACTTTATTTTCAATATCTGAAGAAGTACTGAGGCAGAACAAGATAGACAATATAAATTAATATTTTACAAGCAATTTAATACAAAAAAAGATAGAATAGAAATTTGTTAACCTCAACGACGCTTTAGGCTTCAAAGCATGATTCTTTTTGCTTGGGGCACAAGAAGCTGGATCCTTGAAAGCCTCAGTGACGGCAGCCTGCTTCATTGTCCAATCTACAGATTTAAGTTGAGCAGCACTTCTGACAAAGAAGAATATTAAGAACGTCAGAATGAGCAGTATAAATAATTCGAAATATTGTACAAGCAGTTTACTATAACAAGGAAAGAATAGTGAACCTATTAACAAGGAAACTATTAACCTCAAAACATTGTTAGACGAACTGGCTTCATAAGGATCAGCAGCAATGGTCATACGAGTATCATTCACTATATTTGAGATGTCCCGATCAAGCTCTTCAGAGGGAGCGAGAGGCACACGGCCAAGCTGATAAACAGATGACATGATGACAACAATCTCGTCCCTAATGTTCTTGATAGCCTTCTGAGATTCATCGAGCGTTTTCCCGAATGCATCAATCCTGAATCGTGCAACAAATCCTTGAGCGTCCAGGTATATGTTGGTCCTTGAAGCCAACGTTTCATAGTTTATGATCAGGTTCTGCTGGAGAGACCTGACCTCACCTTGGCCCAGGTCAAACCCTTTAGGGACCACATACTGAAACATTCAAAGGAATTGTGGTTAATATTAGCTTTGGGCTCCTCATAACATCAAAAGATACAACTTAAATTCAAATCTTGGACAACTAGGGTATCTTCAGTAATTCTGCACCAAAAGAAATCGTGATCACGATTAGCACAGCATCAAAATCTTTGAAACTGGATTTTGATTGAGACACGGAACTGGGTCGGTGATGTTTCCAAAAAGAAAGATCTGGCTATGGATTTTAGTACCTACGTGGGATGGTTCCCGTATGAAAGCGGGTGCATGGAGAAGAGCTCATTTATTTCGAGCGGCATCGTGGCATCATTTAACACTGGACTGGGGCCTTGTTTAGATGGCTAAAATTTCTAACTCTTTTTCCACTCTCTCTCCATCACATCACATTAAATACATCAAAACACATATGTTTGGAGAATGAAATGTTGGTAAAAAAATAACTAATTACACAATTTAGATGTACATTGTGAGGCGATTCTTTTGAGCCTACTTACTCCATGGTAGCATAATATTTACCACAAATAAACGAAACGTGCTACAGTGTGCTACAGGAGTTCCTACAGTTTGCAAGTCTTTCTAACATCTAAACAAGGCCTGGATGTTGAGGAAATGGGAAGGCAGGACTCAAACTGGATCTTGAGTCTTGACGAAATGGGAGAGAGGTGGGAGAGCATGACTCAACGGGAGGCAGAGAGGGGAAAGAGTGGGAGGAGCCGAGGAGGGGAGGGTTTATATAGGCACGATTCGAATTCCACCCACTCCCACCGGGACCACCAGTCATTGGCCCTGTTTGGATCCCAGGGCTAGAGCTAGTTTGGGCTAGTTTTGACTCAACTAGCCCCAAAGGGATCCAAACAGGAGGGGCTAGATTGGGCTAAATGCTACTAGCCCTCCCAAAATAACTAGCTCATCCATGGAGTGCATATTGGGGCTAGTTGGGGCTGGTTTTGGCTGGGACCACATAAAAGCTAACTTTTTTCTCTCTTTTGAGCCACTAAATAATTAAAAATGTGCATTTAGTATCAAACTAGCCCAAGGATCCAAATGCGTCTAGAGCAAGAGCTAGTTTGAAGTTATAGCTAGAGCTAAAAACTAACTTTTAGCTTTAGCCGGGCTAAAGTATCCAAACAGGGCCATGGGTGTGAATGGCCCAACGGCTCCTGCTGGCGTCGAGATTACAGTGACCCACGACGGAACCCCACACGGCGGACCCGGGACCACTTCAGTGATGCGTGTGAACGGGTGCTGGCTCTGCGCTGCGGGCTCGGCTGCGCCACGCGCCGCGCCGTTTCCGTTGGAAACCTAAACGCCCGGCGTAATTCCTCCACCTCCATCTTTTTTATAAAAAGAAAAAGAAAATGTTCCTCCTCGATCCATGTTCGACAATTGACCACACCCTATGTTACCCAAGTATGCGGTGCGGGTATCCGATACAAAACGTATCGGATACGCGGACACACATTTTCTCAAAAAGAAAACCCACTAAAATGGTGTATCCGAAAGTATTCGTATCCGTGTATCCGACGTGTATCGGATACGGATACGTCAGCCCCTTGAGTATCCGTGTAACATAGACCACACCCACTGATCCATCGAACAGTGTGGCCATTACTGAGGGCGCGCCACGGTGAGCGGGCGAACCCAGACGACCGGAGACGTGTCATCCTGCTGGGCCCCATGACCTGACATACATTTTTTAATCTTTTAAAAATAAATTGGATCGTTTTTTATATTGTAACCTGTGTTTTTACATATTGGAATCATCCTCCCATAAACACAAATGGCTGCTAAAATTATTCTTCGATAGTAACCGTATAAACGTGGTGTTTGGTTCCCGGAATTAACCAAACTGTGTCTAAATGCATCACATTCTTCGTTCTTGCAAACATGATCATCGTTTCCCTTCAAACGCACAGGCACTATTCTATCTAGCAAAAAAAATAAAAAAAACAATTTTGGCCTCCGGTTAGGGTCTACCACTCACTTAAGAGTATTTGGTTGAGCGCCACTGCCTGCCACGCCGAACTATGGCTCACCAGGGCAACCAAACAGTTGTTTGGTTCATGCGTTAAACAAGGCCGCCACAATGTCCTCCCAGTACAGAACTCATCACAAAGTGTAGTGGTCGTAAACCTCGCCACCGCCACAACTTGCCAAACTTTGGTGTGGCGATGTGTGGCCCCACCTGAACGACCCATTAGAGACTCACTGGACTCAACCCAAACGGTAATGATATTACAACGCCGCATGTGGACAGAGATGGACACACCCCACCCGCGCCGAACCCAACCCGCCCATGTCATGCGTCGCGGCCCACGCTCCTCATCCTTTCCTCGACCGCTCGCTCCCGCAACGTAACCGATCCGCCTCCCATTATATCGCCCCGCCAGCCCACTTCCTGGCGTCGCGCTCCCTCTGTCCCTCCTCGTCCTCCTCCTTTGGATCTAAGGGACACGACCATGTATAGGGTTCCGGCGAACTCATGGATCCTACTCCCTCCTTTCTCCGGCGAGCTCGAAGCCGATGGGCCAGGGGCTAGAGCAGCTTGCACCTCGAACCTGATCCTTTGCTATTTCTTTTTTGTATGTTCTTGTTGTTCCTCAATGTTGCGAGGGGACTTTTTAGGTATTGCATCAAATGCTTTTTCGAATTTAATTAACGAAATTACCATTTTTCAACACTTCAAGGTGATCTGAGATATTTTTGTTTCCATGTTCATTGTTGATTTTGTGAGGCTGCGGTTCTAATGTTTGAGATGTTGTAGTACATATATTTCTTATGTTTCATTACCTGCGTGTCTATCGGCCTCGATTTTGATAATTGCTCAAGACAAGATATATAATATATTATTTTGTTCCCTAATTGCAACACACGGAGATGTGATACTAATCATTATTTAAAAGCTTAATACAAAATTGCCTGTGTGCATGAAAAAAAAAAATAGTTAGCTATACATCGTTGACCAAACAAGCTCTAAATAGTTAAAGACGAGTTCACTAAAATTCTGTTTACTTGAGCTGCAATGTTTAGATTTTTTTACTCAAAATTAGCTTTCTCGCTCTCGGTTTCGGTTGCTCGTCATTTTACTATTATTTTTCTTAATAGAGCTTTTGTTTATTCACACATTATAATCAGAAAAGGTGGTCCAAACATGTTTTTTCAGCTTTTATTCATTTTCTCATAAGTTTTTTTTTTTTTCAAAAGTTTGCTCTAAATCAAACAAAAGGTTTGTGGGTCTTTGTATTAAGGTAGATGTCATAGCCCATGAACTGGATGGAAAGTAGGAGGATGGGTCGTCTCTCACCTCCCGACACGGCAACCCAGGCGACGCGTCGGGAGCGTGCGCCCCGCGCACCATGGGAGTGAGTCCGACACGCCTCGGAGTATGCCACGGAGGGCAGGTGCGGGCACATCGACTCGTCGTAGCTCAGGGGTAGTTGTGGGTTTTCCGGTGGAGGGGAGTCCCACGGTGGTTTCAAAGTGGATACGATGTCACGACTCCTCCGCAGCCGCCGATCTCCGGGCCAGGGCTGGTCGGGGTTGGTAGGGAGGTGGAACGTGCTCCCCTGTTGAGCAATTGATCCACCAGAGCAGAGCTCGAGTCGCGGGGAGGGATCCCGGGAACCCTAGTTCTCGGTGGCGGCGGATTCTGCGGCTGCCGGAAGACAGCGGAGTCGATTGACAAGGGGCAACTCAAGTCGATTCTTCCACACGAGGTATGGGATCATCCAGATGCTGATTTGAGCTCGTGTTTAGTACATCTATGGTCTCGCAGTATTGAGGTAGGGGATGCGCCTACGATTTCCTTACGAAATAGCGGTCCAGATAGATCGCTAGGGTTTGATCCCTCTTCCCTTGGTGGAGAGAGTAGAACAAATTGTTCATGGTCGACATTAGGTGGTGATAGAAGATCATTTGTGCAGGTGGTTCGGGCTCCTGTGCAGCCTAGAACAAACATGAACAGCGGCCGTACATGGCAGGTCACAATCCAAGGTTTGATGGAAACAGAGGAGGGGGAAATAGAACCGATTGGAATGGTAGGGGAAATAGAGGTTGGGTTCCTAGAGGTGGTCAAGATGGTGGAGGTAGATTGCCAACAAGAGGAAGAGGTGCTGGAGAAAGAGGCATGGGTAATCAACCACAAAACAATGAACCTATAAGACATGAAGAACATAGGGGCTGAACCTGTGGCTCAAACAGTTGGACAGGGTACTGAAGCTGAAGCATCTGTCAATAATGCACCAAACCCAGCAGGAAATATGAATAGGGGCAACCAAGGAATGGGTGATCCAAGTGGACATCAGACTCAGGGTGACAGACTATTGTGTCACAGATGATGTGGAAGGATGGGGCACAATCCCTGCGATTGTACTAATCCGGTCATTTGCACTAGATGCAAGAAGGAAGGACATGTGGCTAGAGTTTGTCCAACAAAAATGCCCCGGGAGTTCAATGCTCCATTTTATGGCTTGTCTGCTTATGGGCAAGGATTTCATGTGATTACAAGTGAACAAACTGATGAGGGGATCAGGGGATATGTCATCTGTTGCTCTAGTTACGTTGATGGTTGGTGAGGTTTCTCCTAGACGCATTGAAGCGAGAATTTGCTTTAAAGGCGGAAAACAATCCACATGGAGATGGTATGCAAAAGCTGAATGAAGGAAAGTATCAGTTGAGATTCCCCAATACACAAGCTCTAGAAGATGTGTGTCACTTCATTGAGATGAGGATGAGGACAGTGCCTGAAGCTGTCATAAAGGTAGAGAAATGGAATCCAGCTAATGGGTCCAAAGGTCAGTTGCAATCAGCTTGGTTCAGGATAACCAATATTCCATATGAAAAGAGATCATATGCTAATGTTTGTATGGTGGCATCCAAAGTTGGCATACCACTAGAAGTGGACAAGGAAAATTTGACAAAATATGAATATGTAAGAGTAAAGATAGGCTGCAGGGACATTACCAAAGTTCCTGCGTCTGTAGATGGGCTGCTTGACTTTCTCTGGTATGATTTCTTCTTTCAGAGAGAGGTGATACAGGAGGGTCACATAAATCAAGCCGGTAATCAGTGGATAAGAAATACAGGAGATGACAATAGGGGAGGAGAGCCACCATCCCCAAAAAAAGAGAACCGAACAAGGGTGGAAGGCAAACCAACATGAGTCCGGGCCTAGCAACTATAAGGGGTCTTTGGAAAAGGCAAGCAACAGAGCAAAGACAAAACCTGAGCAATCTACACAACAGGAAGCAAATAACTATAAGGGGTTTGGTGGAAAAGGCAAGCAGCAGAGCAAAGGCAACGAGCTATCTATCTACACAACAAGATGCAAGTTACGAGTAATGGATTGTATCATGGAAATGTATGGATGGGGGAATTGGTTTGCCCGAGAGACCGGTAAGCTGCAATTTGGTGACTTTGAATCATTGCAAGTGAACAAGGTGAGCTGCATACACATAGCCGATAATCCCGGAATGGTTATTGACCAATATGGATCAAATTTAGTGCAGCACAAGCAGGATTCTCTATTGACAGTTGAAGCAAAAAGATCTATCAATGACTCGAGAGAAAGAATCTTTCTTTCAATTTGAAGATTATCTTGGTGGAAAATGCAACAAAAAAGGGCTTGAGACTATCATGGAGGAAGAAGAAGAAGTACCAACCAGTGCTGTATCTGTTAGTCCAATCAAAGGTAGTCAAGAACCACCTGATTTGGGTCTGTCCAGCCAAGAGGGTCCTGAAAATATCTCTACCAGCCAAGAGGAGATGGCAGGGAATGGTGATATGGCAAAAACTTTTGGTACAATACAAGTGGAGAATCTAGAAAAGAACAAAGGTGAGACCAGAGAAATGGCAAACACCGATGTGGTGATAAGCGATACACAGATGAAAGCTGGGTCTGAGGATATTGGTGGTGCAAACAAAGAAGGGCAATTGGGAAAAACAAGAACAAGACATTATGGTTGAGCTGGAAGTGGGTCTCAATAAAGAAAACAATGGGCTGGTACAAGTGGCGGGATGTTAGGCAAAGCAAAAGGATCAAGGCATCCGGGCGTTTCCCAAATCAAGGTGCATGAGCAAGCCGAGAAAATGGCAACAAAGAATCTGAATGACAAAGGTACCAATACTATTTCACAGAATTCCTTTGCGAGTTTTTATCTAACTGTCAAGTAGCTAATATAGTTGGAATGATGGGTATTGACAAAGACTCGTACAATTTGAAAAGATAGATCTTCTTAAAGATCTAGAAAATGCCGGGGATGAAATTGAATGATCATAGCAATATGGCGGAGGACAAAGAGACGAGGAGGAGAATGAGAATAACGGTGAGGAACATAATGTACTTGAGTGGGAATCGATGATTTACAAAACGTAATCCTACATCAGACCCATGAGTAGTAGGAAGAATAAATCTGGGAAGAAAAAAAGAAGAAAAACCCTTGCCTTTAAGCATGGGCTTGCTGATATAATTCAATGGGAAGAGGGAGATAATACTATGGTTAGCCCTGGTATTAGTCTCAAAAAGAAGAAAGCTCAAATCAAAATTTCCAAATGATAGGAGTTATATGGAATTGCGTGGGGGTGGCTAAAAAAGGGCTAAGTACTTATATTAAAGAACTTCTTTGGGATCACAAGACTGATTTCATTGGGCTCCAAGAGACAATGAAACAGTCCTATTCGACAAATTTTTAGGAAAATTGACAATAACAAAGACTTTCATTTGGATATGGACTCCCTCTAATGGCAAGTCGGGGGTATGCTTAGTGGACTAAGAAAAGATAGATTCGACATTGAGGATTTTGAGTGTGGGGAGTATGTGATCATTGCTAATATTTTTGACAAAAAATTAAATAAGCACTGGTCCTTGGGCAATGTCTATGGCCCAAAGACATGATGATATGAAGGATGAGTTCTCGTGCGAACTCTCCAGTCTCGCTATAAGACTAAACACCCTTTATTAATTGGGGAGATTTTAATATAATGAGGTTCAGTTCGATAAAAATAAGAATTTTCTCGAGAACAATTTCTCACCTGTGTTCAATCTGTATTATCAACTCCTATGAGTTGAGAGAGTTACATCGATTTGGAGGAAAATTTACTTGGTCTAATAACAGGTCTAACCCTACCCTTGAAAAGTTAGACAAAATTTTAATCTCTAGTTCTTGGGAAAATGAATTTCCTTTATGTAATGTGAGGAAAATCCCTAGATATATGTCCGACCACAATCCTTTGATTGTGAAGACAGATCTAGATCAAAATTGGGGAGCTAAACCATTTTATTTTTTGAGACATCTTGGCTCAAACATCCCAGAATTTGAGAAAAAGGTGAATGAAAACGGAAATAGGAGGTTAAAGGTAAACGGCATTGAAACCCGGGGAATTAAAATTGATAGGGTGAAAAAGTTCCTAAAAGGCTGGGGACGAGTCTAAAGGGACATACAGAAAATATAAAAACATCATGAAGGATGAGCTTGAAAGGTTGGAAAAGCTAGAGGAGGAAGAGGAACCGAGTCGGGAAAATATGGACGAGGAAATGCTTTATACTGAGAAAGAACTTTTGAGATTACTAGAGGAAGAAGAATTATACTGGCACAAGAGGGCTAATAGCAACCGGCTGTTACAAAGGGGATTGTAACAATTGCCTTTTTCATAGAATTGCTAATGGCAAAAAAAGGAAGAACACAATTTTTTCTTTAAATCATAATGGGCAAAATATTGAAGGGGATGAAGCTTTAGTGGAACATGCCACTAACTTCTATAAAGACCTTTTGGTCCTTCTACCCTAGCTGATTTCCACATTGATACAAACTGTTGGCAAGAATGTGAGAAGGTTACTCAACGGGAGAATGAGGAATTAGAGAGAGATTTTTTTCGAGGAAGAGATTAAAAATGTAGTCTTCTCAATGGAGAAGAATACAGGTCCTGGGCCCGATCATTTGCCCATTGAATTTTATCAAAAGTGTTGGGATTGCATAAAAGATGACCTTACGCATCTGTTTGAGGAATTTCATAAAGGTGAGTTAGATATTGGGAGACTCAATTATGGAGTCATTTCCCGCTTCCCAAGGTGAAAGATGCCAATAACATCAGACAATACAGCACCTATTTGTCCGTTGAATGTGGGTTACAAAATTTTTACAAAAGCATTGACATTAAGGATGGAAAAGGTGATGGGAAGGATCATTAATAAATGTCAATCTGGATTTATTAAGGACAGAAATATTATGGATGGGATAATGTCCCCGCATGAGATCTTACATGATACTAAAGTCGAAAAGAAAGATGGTGTAGTGCTCAAACCGGATTTTGAAAAGGCATATGACAAGATTAATGGGATTTTCTCGTTCTCGCTTGAGAAACAGAGGCTTTGGGGGAGATGGTGTCAATGGATCGAGATGTTATGATGACCGGTACAGTAAGTGTCAAAATAAATAATACGGTGGGAAGATACTTCAAATCCAAAAAGATTCGGCGGGGAGATCCTTTGTCTCCTTTTTGTTCAACTTAGTAGCGATGCCTTAGCCAAGATGATGAATATGGCCCGAGCAAACAATTTGATCAAGGGGCTAGTGCCCGAAAGTACATAGAAAATGGTGTTGCCATTACGCAATATGCGAGATGACACTATACTATGCATCCAAGATGATTTAAATCGGGCAACTAACCTCAAACTTTTGTTATATCTATATGAGAACATGTCCGGTCTAAAGATAAATTTCTCCAAAAGTGAAGTAATGATGGTCGACATGATGATAGTAAGAATATGATGTATGCTGATATGTTCAATTGTGCTATTGGTAAGCGGCCTATCAAATACCCGGGAGTCCCCCATGTATGCGGATCCGGCTGCATGTAGTTGATTGGATGCCAATTTATGAAAAAAAGTACTTAAAAGGCTAGAAGGATGGAAAGGTAGCTCCCGAGTTTTGGGGGAGATTGACCCCGATAAATGCATGTCCGAACAATTTACCAATATATGCTATGTCCATGTTTTTACTGCCTTTGACAAAGTACTAAACAAAATGGACTCGCCGGAAGAAGATTCTTTTGGCAAGGTGGGAGTGTTAAAAGGAAATATCATCCGATTAGATGGGCCATTATCACTAAGACTAAAGAGAAAGGAGGGCTAGGGATTAAGGATCTCAGAAGGATGAATGTGAGCCTTTTGTGTAAATGGTGGTGGAAAGTAGAAAATGGGTCGAATTTGGAATGAAATTATCGAAAAGAAGTATATGAAAAAGGCGATGGTTAGCGGTTTAAAAGCTAATCCTAAAAACTCCCGGTGTGGAATGACTTGTTGAAAAGTAAGGCATGTATACCTCAAGGGTAGATCTGTGAGAGTGGGAGATGGTAAGAATACAAGCTTTTGGCATGATAAATGGTGTGGACAGGTCACCTTTGCCGAAAAAGTTTCTCGAGTTATATGAGATCAAGTAGGGAGCAAGATTGTTACGTGTTTGAGATCCAAAGAGAAAAAGCGGAGGTTTTCATTCGTAAGATGGTTATATGAGGAGTTACGCAGATCCAATTAAGAAGGTTATATGATATTGTTTTCAGATGTGTTTTGTCTCAAGGAAAAGATAAGGCAAAATGGGATTTGGAGAAATCAGGAATTTTTTTACGTAAAATCAACTTATAATCTTCTTAGCTCTCATGAATGTGGTAACAGGTTTAAATTCATTTGGAAAGCCAAGCTCCCTCTAAAGATCAAAATTTTCATGTGGTTGGCAAGTACAACGAAAGTGATTCCGACAAAAGACAACTTAATTAGAAAGAAATGGAAAGGGTCTCCTAGATGTGCCTTTTGCACGAAAAGGAGACATGTGGATCATATTTTCTTTGAATGTGCTTCTCGCAAGATATATTTGGAGCTTAATTGCTTTTTGCATTAGGAGTCGGTGTAGGCCATCTTCTTTTGAACAGATCTTGGCCTTGGATCCAGTCCATTTTTCCAAAAGCTAAAAACACACATTTCTTTGGACTAGCTTTGTGTATGTTGGTCCATTTGGCGGACAAGAAATTTAGTGCGCTTTGAGAACAAAAGTGCAATCTCCTACTGAGATTGTATGCCTAATTTGTGCATCTTACATATTGGGCGGGTTTAATGAAAGAGGATCTCAAAGAACGGTGATTTGCAGGAGCGGAGGTGATCAAGGCGACGGCATTATCCTTCCACAAGCAAGGAGGACGAAGCAACACCAAGACAATCAAGCGGGTGCCATTCATGGGTTGACCAAGGGGCGAGGAGTTGATCCATTTGGATCGCAGTCTTCTACAAGATGTTTCTCTTTTTGTCTTTTAGGAAGTTTGGTTGCTAGGTTGTGCTGATGGCGCTCTTTTTGTTCTTGGTTTAAATCGTCTGTTGGGTTAAATGCGCTTTCTGTTGGCGGCGTAAATTTGGCCGCCCCATCGAGGGGGTCCCAGGCACTCCCGGGAGGGGTGGTTTACTTTGTTCAAAAACAAATAGTTAAACGCAGAACTTTGTAATTTCGTTAAGTAAAGTAATGAAATTCGGGTAACCGTTGTGGAAAAGATGTCATAGCCCATGGCGAGAGGGCCCAGCAGAGCACACCCATGGGCCATGGAAGGCGCGGTCATGGGGGGCTGGCGCGCGCAATAGGGCCGCCACCGCCGTCTCGTGACTATTTCGACAACTAAAATATTTTAGAAATAAAATTGTATTCGAGTTCAAGATCTATTTTGTTTAGAAAGTTATTCCAATATATAAGGAAACCTCATTAGATTTTGCTTGGATGACAAGTCCAATCGTGTCTATAAATATAGGTTGAATGAAACCGTTGCAACCAAGAAAGACAATAAAATATCCTTCCCCTATCCCCTTCTCCCCGCTCTCTATGCGCGCCACCCCTCCTCTCTGTTGCTTGCGCCGCCGCCGCCGCTGCCACCCACCGCCACTCCCACCTACCACCGCTTGTGCCGCCGACGCCCGGGGATCCCCGTCTCGGACCATGACACGTGGTGCCCGTAGACCAGCCCAATCCACCCACCACCGCCACCGCCATGGACGCCCGAAAGCAAGAAGGCCCTCGAAACCTTGATCGCCAAGTTCGACAAGGTCAACGCCTGCCTCGACTCCATCAACGCCCGGTTTGGGCACAAGAACAAGACTACTCCCTCCGGTTTGTAAAAAAAAAGTCGTTTTAGACAAGGTTTAGGTTAAACATTGGGAATATAAATAATAATCAATAACTTTTAAATTGTTGAGTTTGTAAATGTGAAATTTATATGAATATATTTGTCTTAAAAAATAATTTCATAAAAATATACATATATCACATTTTTATAAATATTTTTATAATAACAAGAGGTCAAAGTTATGTTTTGGACACCGTATCGCAGTCCTAAACGACTTTTTTACCAAACCAAAGGAAGTATTTTGTGAGAGACTCATGGGTCATATATTAATTGGGAAGAGCTAACCATTATACTTTGGAGGACTGTAAGAAGGCTACAAGCAACCTTATAGCCGCCTTGCCGACTATATTATTAGTGGGCGCACTAGCGCCGGACGTCCGACACGCCGCCTTCGCCTCCGGACTCCCGGGCCCGCTTTCGCTCAGCCCAATAACACGTCCCGCTAACTTGTTCCGCTCAGCCCAATAACACTTCTGGGAATACGTCTGCTACCTCATCGCCCAATAACTACCATCGTTCACAAAAGTGTTCCTAGAAGAATCCAACGACGATGACGAGCTCGAGCCCGAACCTGCGGGGCTCCACACGGCGGTCGTAGCGTGAAGTCCACCACCTTGTAGTTGGTGAGCTGCTCTAGGACGGCGTCGTAGCGGTACAGCCACCAGTAGTGGTACTCGAGCACCACGAACACCACCTCGCCGGAGAACAGCTGCGCCATGACGAACATCGGGATCAGCCCGTCGCAGGTGTGGATGCTCGCTCCCCTATTCTGCGTGCGATGGATAGGAGACGACGGGCGACACCACTCGGACTTGGGGTCTACTCTAGGCCCGTTTCGGACAACGGCCGGCAGATACGAGAGTGGAATGCGCTCCCGCTCGCGCCGGGGGCTGGGTCATGGATCTATCGCGTGCGGGCCAGCGGGGGGCAAGGATCGCCAGATGTCGTCGCCGCCGAGCTCCCACAGCTGCCCAAATTGACCGCGCATCCCTAGATTAGTTTTCATGCGTTATATAGTTTTATTTAGTACGACCCAGCAAGACTAGTTTCACCTGACACAGTTAAATGTATACCATGTGTTCTGAATAAATTAATGTTTATGATTCGAAGTTTTGTAGGATCACCAAGCTTAAAATCCTAATCGATGCATGCATGGGTGGTCCTTTGGCAGTTTGGCTCTAATATAGTTTGTGCCATCCCCATTGGATACGATGGTCTGTATGCTATATTTGTCTTCCTGGCCAAGGTGGACTAGGAGCATGCCTGTGCAGATCAAGATCTTCTCTTATGTGCAGTGAAATGAGGTAGAGATTCACCTGAAAAAAATTATATGATGGTCATACTGGAACCCAAGTATGTTCCAACAATTCAGCTAGGAAGTATGTGCAGTGAAATGAGGTAGAGATTCATCTGAAAAAAGATGAAGCAGAGATACTGAAAAGGCAGAGGAAATCCTCAAGTAATCAGATCATCGACGTGAAGGAAGGCAGCCGCAGATGCCATCTCTCAAAACACATATACAGCTGCAGCTGTCATTTGCCTTCTCTCAAAACACACACACAGTGAAATTTTTTTATTTTAATTCTGGACTGCAAAATGGGGCAGGATCCAAAAGTTTTGGTTGTAGAACTATATGTATATTTGTCTTGTCTTGGATCTTCTTTTGCCTATCATGGATGATTGGAGTATGGCCTCTGGGCTGTGTCTATGCAATGACCATTTTATGACCTATGACAGGTAAGGTGTGTGACTTAGTTTAACATGTAAACATGATATCTCTTTAGAAGGTTATTTGAAAAATGCTTGCTGACAACCGATCGTAGATGGCAAAGTCACACGCATGAAGCTAAATTTGATGCTCATGCACATGACTTTGAGGCATTATGATAATTGCTGGATTTGGGCAATGGTTGTTTGCAAAGTCACACGCATGAAGCTAAATTTGATGCTCATGCACATGACTTTGAGGCATTATGATAATTGCTGGATTTGGGCAATGGTTGTTTGCAAAGTCACACGCATGAAGCTAAATTTGATGCTCATGCACATGACTTTGAGGCATTATGATAATTGCTGGATTTGGGCAATGGTTGTTTGCAAAGTCACACGCATGAAGCTAAATTTGATGCTCATGCGCATGACTTTGAGGCATTATGATAATTGCTGGATTTGGGCAATGGATGTTTGCAAAGTCACACGCATGAAGCTAAATTTGATGCTCATGCACATGACTTTGAGGCATTATGATAATTGCTGGATTTGGGCAATGGTTGTTTGCAAAGGCTGACCATTAGGGATTCTTTTCTTTTTCTTTTTTTTTTTGTTTTGTTTTGACAATGACCATAGGAGATTCAGACCTGGAGGGACATGGTGTTCATCTTCTGAATTTCTTCAACCACAGCCAGCACATTTTCAGCATATATGTCTTCATTGTTAGCAAATAATGCAAATAAATATCAAACAGAAGACACAGATTTTTACGTGGAAAACCCTTGCGGAAAAAACCACGGGTGCCAACCGGCGATCTTCACTATATAATGATGAGAGTTTACAAAACATAGAGAATACAATGATTCGTCTCCTCTTTCTGTGCCGCTTTCAAGATGCATATATAGGACATACTGTGGTCCAATACGAAAAGAAATCCACTAAGCACATAACTGAAACCATGGGCCCTCCCAGCGTCCATGCAACACCCAGGTTAGAATTGGATCATATTCCAACATGTGTGCCCTCATCATCCAACAAGGCATCATCCTAAGTGGCGAACTGATGAAAATCTACTCTCACATAGGAAGTGGTTTTCACAGACATATGTTCAGTTTTCCTGTGCTATAGTATTGATTTATCGGCCAGCGATGTCTCTAGTTGCACGCAAATCTGTTTCAGTTGGGTTGTTCAGAGAGACTATTTCAGTATAACATGGAGAAATTAAGTAATATTCATCGGTTCATAAGAACAGCATCATGAACTAGATACATTAGTCTAATGGATGCAGTGATACTCTTTAGATGTCGTTAAGAACAAGCTAGCAGTACCAGCTTATAGCTAATATGAAACAAGATACAGGTCTCAAACTTCTCATTGCCATATAATATAATTTCATATGAATCTAAATTTATATAATGCTCAATTTTCAAAACAAGTAGAGTACTGAAAATTCAACACTTATGCAAGTGTTCAGAAATGATGAGCATTAATAGCTACTTATAATATTTATTTCATTGCGAAATTCAGATGTAGTAATATTCATTTATCAGCTTAGAGATGTAAGTATCCACCTATTGAATGTTCTTGATGAATTGAAAATGTAATTCATGAAAAGACATTAAACATGGTAATTGATCAAAAAAACTTACCAAGTCATCTTCAGTTTTGTCCCGTTTCTGCTGTGCTTCTAGCAAGAGCTTGTTTTATATTCTAGCTGAGCACATCTCGCTTCGCAAAAATCTGGATCAACTCAACAAATTTTTGTTCATGGAGTAGAAGTTTTGCTTTAGCAGCCGGTGCATTAGCAACATGAAGGATTATTTTTGAGGATCACAACCTGAAAGGATTAATAAGGAAAAAAAAAAAATGGATCATTCCTAGTTGATAAGACAAAACAATAACTTATTTGAAGAATTTATCTAATGTCGCCGAAAAGACAAAAGTTTTGCGTTTTAAGGAAAAAGCAATTCTGCTAATTAAGATTTATCGGTTTGATGATGTATGATCACCTATTCACCATTATTGATGAATTGATAATTAAGATGTATGTAATTCATGAAAAGACATTAAATCTCATAACAAACAAGTTTGATCAGAAAAAGTATTACCAAGTTACCATCTTCTTCAGTTTGGTCCCCTTTTTTGCTTTCTTTCTAGCAATAGCTGTTCTATACTTCTAGCAGAGCACGCCTCTGCTTTGCAAAAAAGGTAGATTGATTTCATAGATTTCTGTTCACTGAGTAGAAATTTTGCTTTGGCAACCATCACATGCTACCTAAGAAAATGGGGTCATTTCTGATAGATAGATACAACAAAATTATCCATTTAATTATACGAAGCATTCATCTAACACTGTAAAACTGGAACCTTGTTCCATTATCCCAAAAAAAAAAAAAACTAACATTGGATTTATGTTTTAAGGAAAAAAAACAGTTCAGCTAATTCACTGTAACCAAAGAAAAGAGCTTACTCTGCTAATTGGATGGTCATTCTATCAGTAGTTAAATGAACTAGAAATAAATAGATTGGAAGATTAAAGGAACTGGAAATAAGGTGGGCGAAGGAACTATAAATATTTCTTAGTAGAAAATACAAATATCCAATGCTTTCCTATACTATACTGAAACTAATGTTGTATCCCATTTCATATGACTAGAAAACATAAACATGGATATTGATCTGACAATAATAAGGGCCAGTACATGTTGCAGCTTTCCCAAAGCATAAGGAATTAAGGAACTCTTTTTTTTTTTTGGCATAGAGGATGTATAATATTGTATTTGTCATCGAGATATAAGCATGTGATACCTTACATCGCAAGAAGCGTTGAGTTCAGTCCCCTGGGTAGCAGATTCAGCTTGATGAAGTGAGAGATCAGGAGTGCTAGGTGTATGTGTATCTACCGCTGAATCTGGCATATAGAAATTGAACTGACAGGTTTCCTTCCAATTTGAATTTTCTTTGTGTTCCTCAATGATACCCAATGTCTTATATTATCCACAATTGTGAGCCCTTCCTGATAAACAAAGGAAGCAACAGATCATCAGTTTACAAATGGGTGTTTGGTTTTAGAAATCAACTCACTATAGATGGAGTGATGCATTATGAGACCATTTCTTAAATTTTTTTCGAAACCAGGCACTTTAGCCTGTTCTGCATTAAGAGGAAAAGGAGTTTAAGCTTACATCCTCGCGAGTACCCTAGCGAGGTGCACGGGAACACGCGAGGCGGGGCACACTAACACAAATCACCGGCTGCAACGATGGCGCTTAGAGTGGTGTGGCTAGTAAGGAAACTATATGAGGCGACTAAAAGAGCGGCGGAGTGGTCACCGACGCCCGGGCGACATGGCGCGAGAGCCTCGCCGAGCACCGCGCAAGAGGGGAAGAGCACGCACACAGCATGGCGTTTGTAGTCCGGCACATGTCCCCCGGTGTCCAAGTAGTCGCCGGTCACCGCGTCGCCGGGGTGGAGGAGCCAGCATTGTCCGGGCGCTCCCACTTGTTGAGCAGGACGCGCCGCGCGCCGCCCGCCTCGGGTCCCGTAGACCGATTTGGCCGCCAGACGGAGCTCCGCCTAGGGACCCAATCGCCCACCCGAGAAGTCCGAAGAGGAGGCAGCGAGGAGATGAGCGGCTGCTCGAGGGGCAGGCGGAAGGAGTCAACAAACACCGTGATGGTGGCCTCCGAGGAGGCCGACGATCCGACGACGGCGCATCACCGAGATCGGCATATCCGGCGGGATAGGTGCGCCGCAGGCCAGCGTGACTGGGCCGGGTGGAGGAGCTGCGGCGCAAGCGCAGGTGCCGGAGCGGCGGAGGCACTAGGCGGCGGCAGCACCCGGCGGCCGGGTTGGAGTGCCCCGCGTGGCGGTGGACGGCGGGGGTGGTGGGGAGGGCACCGCAAACTCCGCGTGGACGCAGGTTTCCACCGGCCGTTGGCGCGCACCGGTGGAGAAGGAGCAGCCGGGGTCCTGGGGGTGGAGGTGGTACCTGCGTCGAGCGTGGCGGGTACGATCCCGAGGACCGACGTCGGGGAAGCAGGTGGCCGCAGCCGTAGCGGTGTCTTGAACGCGAGCTCATTGGGAGCCAACTCCCCCCACCAGTCCATGGGCCAGTCAGGGGTTGGTGCCTGCGTGGAGCGCGCGCCATAGAGAAGCTGACCGTTGGGGGTGGTCGGCGCCGCTAGCTCGGCGACGACAAGGTCTCCCCACCAGTCGATGCAACTCTGCGGCGCCCCGGGCGTGGGGCAACGGTCCTCCCCGGCTCCAGTCCCGAAGGACGAGTCCAGGGCAGGAGGCACGGATAGCGAGCGCGGCGAGCTTGGCCAGCGGAAGGAGGGGTGTGCGAACCTTAGGACCGTCGATGATGACGGGGCCGGACAAAGGATCTGTCCGATGAAGAAGGGAGCCGCGGGCGGCCTGGACGCCCCAGAGGTTCCCATGGCATCCCCACAACGGTCGACGTCGCGGCGGTCCGGAGGGAAAGGCCGTGGGCGCGTCCCCTGCGCATGGCCCACCCGGGGCGCCGGAGCGGTGACGGTGGCAGTCCCTGCGGTCGGTGCCGTGCTGAGGCGAAGAGGCAGCGGGTGGGAGAAGAGCACCGGGCGGCGATGTGATCCCCAGCAAGACAGTTGAAGCAGAGGCCGACGAGTGAAGGCGGTACAGGTCGGTGGCGGCGAGGGCAAGGTGAGGCATGGTGGCAGCCCGCCACGCCTCCGAACGAGGGTGAAGCCATCAACGTCGACAAGACCCTTCGCCGGCAAAGTGGCAAAGGGCATGGTCCCGAGCAGCGACGCCGCCAACAGGTTGCGGCGCAGATGGCCGTGGGCAAGGCGCCGGTGTGCGGGGACACGCGGCGATCGGCCGCCGACCAAGCCACGGGAGCGCTGGCACCCTAGCGCCGCAGCGCCACCAGAGGGTCAGCGGCGGCGTCCCGAAGACGGGGGGCACCGGCACATCAGCACCGCCCTCGACCTCATACGACGATGGGGCCGGCCGCCGGGCGGCGCACCCGCCATGGTGGGTGCGGCAGGCCGCCACGGCGCCCTGGGCGACGGAGGCCGAAGGCACGGAGGTCGGCATAGCCGCCGCCGGGAGCGGCTCCCCTACTTGGTGCGGGGAGTAGACGGCGAGGCGCGCCGCACGACGGTGGGGGGCCTCCGGCTCGACGTCGAAGTCCTCCTCGTCCGAGCAATCGGAGAAGTTGTCCTCCCAACGCCTCTCCTTGGATCTTCCTGCGGAGGGGAAGTAAGGTGCCGCCTCCGGGGAAAGGGCCCTGCCGCAGCCGCTGGGCACAGCTGAGGCTGGGGCTGAGGGAGGCGGCGACGGGCTCGGTGCAGACGGGCGCACGAGGATTTCTTAAATTTAGTGGAATGACCCCATTCCTCATACTAGTACTAATTATTAGCTAGTGAGGATTAGGGTGGTGATGGATCAGCTCATTCTATTCCATAAAGCAAACAAAATACTAGAGAGTGAGATAACGATGGATCGCTTCATTTATATAGAAATAAAGAAACAAAAGGTGATGTACAGCTACATATTACAGAGGTAAGTTAAAGACATACATTACTTCGAAGCATTTTTTTTTTTTCTTCGACTAAGCTGGTTGACCGAAGCAGAAAGAGCCTCCAGTCTGATTCATTATGCAGCACTCCCTGCCTTTGATGGTTTCCAAATGACCAACGAGAGTTAGGGGTCTGAAATTTTAAAAAAACAAGTCCGAGGAGCTGTAAAGCCTGAAACGTTATAACTGAAGAGACAGACAATGCCATGCACGAGAAGTTCATTAACTTGTGACTGTCTCACCTGATCTTTGCTGAATGCAGTAGTCTTGCTACGAGGTCATTCTTTTCGTAAGTCCTCAAATTTAAGCACCAAGCCATGTAAGTAGAGACCTGCAACGTGACAGAAACAAGATGATTGTTGATTAAACAAATGAAGGGCTAACTGAAAAAAAAAAAGTAATCCAGAGCACATGACAATGATTTACATCTACAAGCTAACTGAAAAAAAAAAAGTAATCCAGAGCACATGACAATGATTTACATCTACAAGCTAACTGAAAAAAAAAGTAATCCAGAGCACATGACAATGATTTATATCTACAAGCAAACGGGAAAAAGGCAGTTCAGTTTGCACTGTGAATGAAATCATAAGTCGAGGAGCATAAGTTGTTTTTTAACTAACCTGCAGATCCATGTACGGAGAAGACTGAAGAGTTGTGCCGGAGAGGCATGCAGAAGGTGCTTTCGGCCTCTGAAACTATCGAGCCCTGCAGTCTTGAACGATGGGCTTCGGATAGATGTGAAGAGCTGAAATTACGAATCACAATTTAGTCTACGCAAAAATCACAATTCAATTTGCATAGTCAATGGAATCGTAGTTAATAATTTGAGCTAACCTGCAGATCGATGTGCACTGAAGATTTGAAGCAGAGGCATGCAGATCGATGTGCAGAGAAAGGCATGTAGAAGCAGAGGGCCAGAGGTTCAGCTTTCCGCGTCAGCAAGGAAGGCCATTGTATGTATATCTGGCCTCGTTCCCTTTAATTTCTGGCATTCCTCATAAATCTCAGGACCGCAATGATGTATTTCTAGCAGTCGCAGTGAATCGGGGAGGCCCTCCTTGGGCAGCGATCTAATTTTATGAGCCCCCCAGATTGTTAATTCCTGGAGAGAAGGAAGGCGATGCAAGCCCGGGGGGAGGGACTGCAGAGCCCTGCAGTCATCGAACCCCAGGCATTGGAGAGACGTGAGGAGCTGAAGTGCCTCGCCCTGCTCTTCCGTCAACTTCTCCGTCCGCCAATCATAACAGAAGTATAACGTATGGAGGGTAGCTGAGAGGCGGGTGCAGATGGGAGCAACAAGCACAGCAGAGATGCTGTCCACATCAAGGCGCACCAGTTGGAAGGAACCGGCGGGCATTGTTTTGATCCTTGCCACTGCTGCAAGTAGATCTGCTGCTATAGAATAGGGCTCCATCCCACCCCTCTCTTATTGTACAACTGCAGACGCTTGAGGTTGAGTGTGACGAGTGGATCAAACCCATCCATTGTGATTTCCTTGCAATTAAATAGTACTAGTCTGGTAAGAGATGTGAGATTCGCGAGCAGAGCTATTGGCAGCGTGCTTTTGCCGACTAGAAAAACAGAGTTCCTTGAGGCAAGGGGAGAGGGTAGATGATGCTCGAGTCTGATCTGCTGCCCCTCGCATGGACCACCGAGAGAATAGCTTGTCACAATTAACTATGGTGACGGACTCGAGCGACGAGAGGCTCCAGAATCCAGTTCCTTCCTCTTCCTCCACAGGCAGGATCAGATTCTTACACCCATTGAAGCAGGACATATCTCAAAGATTTGGAGGGTGGAAACTGCAGTACCACTTCCTCATGTTGCTCATCCGATGATGCACTCACATTCAAACGAGAAAGAGCTGGGAAACATTTGAACAAATTTGACAATGACTTTTCGTAAGAGAAAATTTTCTCGAGTAGGAGAGATTGGACCGTGTGGAGCGCAACACCATCATCCAAATCCTTTCAAAAAATGTTTCCTCACATCTATTGAGGCCTATATGTCTTAGGGAATGTAGTCTTTGGAGATCCATAAATGACAAGAGTGATGCATCCTCAGTTGATAACCTTTCTACATCACCAAGATTTTGGAAGACCAATTCAGAGGGCTTCCGAATGTACAAATCAGTACGGTCATAATAGAAGCGATCAGATCAATATGGGATACATTCAAGTGTGTGAGGCAAGGGAGGAAGGCATAATTTTGGGCGTTACTAATGTGTAGTTCACAAAGATTAGAGAACCATATGATGTTGTCTTCTGCGAAGAAATAGGCCACTCGAGAACAACAACATTGTGAGCTCGGGACAATTAATGCACCTAATTTTTTCAAGCCCCGAGAACAGACGGCGACGTTTGCTCCTCCAACCCACTCCACAAGTTACGCCATATCATGAAACTCAACTTCCTTCAAGTTTGTGAAACTTTTTCTCGTAGTGCCACCAAAGAAGTCAGGTCCAATCCGAGATAGCCCAACAATATTTTTTAGCTTCAGCTTTCTTAGGTGATAAAACTGCCCAAAAGGTGGAAGAGTGACCCATGAAATGCTCTCTAGATGTAGGGTCTCCAATTTTTTATGTATATAATGTTGTTGCACAACCAACTAGGACCAATAGAGCCACCATGATTTACAATGCGAAGTCTTCTAATATTAGAGTGTGGTTGGAGACTATCTAGGATATCATCTCCGGTTGACTCTTTCTCTCCATTCCAAACTAATCCCAACTCAACTAATTTTTTTCTTTGTCATGAGTTTGGCCTCTTTAGCTTCTTGCTTGGTTCTCACATTTTCAAGCCGGATATATTGAGCTCTCCTTCAAGCTCCTCTAGTTTCCCCAACTCTCCAAGCTCAAAGCCAACACTCTCTTTCTTGACATGGAATTCTTTCAGTTCTTGTAAAAACTTCATTTTCCCCACCTCGGGAACATAGGAATGAAATTCTTTCTTAGCAAGAAAATGGCATAGATTTTGAAGGCGTGTCATGTCCTTAGGCAAAGAATAACCACTTTCCCATTGGTTAAGGTCTAAAAATTTCAAGTGATAAAACTTGCATACTGTGCTAGGCAAACACATTTCTAGGTAATCAGGTGACATAAGTTTTAAGTAGCGAAGATGGAGAAGTTTTGAAAAACTATGGGGCAAGGAATTATGGGAGTTCATGAATATAAATAGAACACGGAGACCTTTTATCTCCTCAAATGTGTCTCTTAAAACATTGACTAGGTGTAACCTACTATATTCTCCAAAAATCATCAAACTTCGCAAATTCTTAATATCTATCCTTTCCTTCAATTTACCCATCTCTTCCTCAAAATTTTTAATTTGATCGGTGTCATGCATGAAAATGGATAGGTAACGAATAGTTTTTGGGATTTCATTTGCCTCAAACCTAGAACAACTTATATGGGCACATTCTTCTAAAGAAACGATACAAGAAAGGTCATGGAGTAAATCATGCATTACATAATAATTATCATCTCCTTTTATAAGAAAACCATTATCTAACAGTTCATCCAAATATTCTGATCCTATGTCCTTAATTTTTTAATATGCCTAGTGTAATCTATGATGCCTATTGAATCCCAAAAACGAAGAATCTCAAACTTCTCGAACTTATAATCCTCAGGGAAAAGGGAAAGACATGAAAAAGATTTTTTCAGATGGAAGGGAAGGTAGTCATAGCTAATTTTCAAGGCAGGGATAATATCATTGTCATGATTTTCTTCTAGCCACTCTTTGTTGTCAAGAATTTTCATCCAATGTTCCTGAAAGGGTTTCTTAATCAATAACCGGCCAACTGTTTTGGCTGCAAGTGGGGAGCATTTCAGCTTATCTGCTATTTGCCTTGCAATACCAATTAACTCTTGATCACCATGCTCATCTTGGATTCTACCAAATGCACATATTTGGAAGAATTTCCAAAACTCATCAGGATCCAAACCACGGAGGTCAATTGATTGGTTTCTTTTGTCACCATTTCAACAATTCTTGGGAATCGAGTTGTGACAAGAACCATGTTGCCACCGGTGGTTTTGTCCTTTCCAAATGGAGCTAATAGTTTTTCCCACTCATCAGTACTGTTGCATTTCCATATGTCATCCAAGACAATTAGAAACCTTTTGGATTTCAACCTCTCTGAGATGGATGTCTGAAGCAGGTCTAAATTGGTAGTTTCATTTGTTATTTTGTTTGTTTCATTTTCAGTGGGAGGTAGGCAGCTCCAGATCTCTTTGGTGAGCTTGAGCACATCAAAATTAGTCGATACACATATCCAGATCCTAACACTGAAATGTTTTTCAATTCTTGTATCATTGTATAGGTGCTGGGTGAAGGCAGTCTTTCCAATGCCCCTGGGCCAACGATAGGAAGAACAGACAAGGTTTTACTACTTTGTGTCACACTGATGATGTCTTTTATAGTTTTCCTAAAAATGGTATCCCTCCCAAACAACTTATTCTGTGTGATAACAGAGCTGGTTTCAGGCCTTTTATTGGAGGCAGGAATGTGTGGCTGAGGGTTAGTGCCTGACGCTATCTTGAGCAAGTCAGAGACAGGAGTACAGTTAGAGTGCAGTTCCTCTACGAGCTGCTTGATTTTGTTGGACATGGCTACCCTGTCAAATGACAACTTCTTAACATGGCCAATGTGGTCAACAGACATGGTATTGTTTCTTGTGCTATGAGAGTTGTGGACATCATCGGCAGCAGCAATATCATCTTGTGAACGGCAACAACAGAAGCATGAGAGCCAGTTACCAGCAGTGTTGCGAGCAGCATGGCGGGCATGGTGAGCTTGAGCGGCGAAGCCATCGCCCAAGTCTGGAGTGGCCTCTCCAGTCCCGTCCAGCTTGTCTTGGATCATGAAGTAGTGGAGCTCGTCCAGAGCATCCTCAGCTTCATCGGCCTTCTTGCTGAGCTTCTCGAGCAGCCCCTTCAGGCCAGAGTTATCGGCGACGTCCTTGCCCAGGGCCGCCTCTAGCAGCCCTCTTGTGTAGAGCATCTCCCTTTCGATGTTGTCAATGTTGAGGCCGAGCTCAGTGCTTGACAGGTAGGCTTTCACCAAGTCGTCAGACAGCTTGTTGAGGACTTGGCCGAGGAGCCAGTTTGCCGCGCCGAGAGCCGTCTCCATCTCCTGCTGCGGCTGACACAGACACAGCCAGCCGCAGGGGAAAATTTGGCTTGAGTGTTTGGTGGACACTTGAGTGGGTGAGCAAAGAACAGGACCAACGTTTGAGTGCACAGAGAGGCTGGATGTGTGCGCCCAGCGCTCAGGACCAGGACCAGGGTTTGCTTATATGGCGAGTCAGGTAATTGATTGGTCGTTTCCCCGTATCAGATACTAATCGTACTTTCATTTGGTCGCCTGGTCCTTAAGCAACTTGAAATGCCAAAGTTAACAGCTTTATTTCCCTTGGCAAGTTGTGGCGAGTCCCGATGCAAGCGTGACCATTAGCAGCTAGCGCTGCACTATTAATAATGCAGTGCCATGTCGATACCTTACCGCTCCCTTGGTCCATCTGAATGAACAAAGAACAAAGTATCATGCTAAGATTACATACGAAGGAAGGCATCTGAACAAGTATTCCTTTTTTTTTGAAAAAATAGGAAATGTTCAGACTTCTGTGGACGCACACAACCAAATTGTAGCGGGAAAAATATCCAAAACAATGACCTGCGTGGCTTTTCTCGCAGATCGGATGGTCTCCCCATGCATCCAAAAGAACAGACAACATGTTTTCCTAAAGTTAGCATAGCATGCATTATAAGGTGACAAGTTTTTTTTTTCCTAAAAATTAGATCATTTTGCTTGCTCAAATAATGGCTGCAACCCCATGATCCTGAATTACCTTGAGTGCTCGGAATTTTCTTGAGGACCAAAACAAAACAACTAAGGAAACTATAGTTTTCTTGGCAGAGGACTTGTATGGAAGCCAGCTGCAGCTACTTTCGCCAGACTATGCTGCAAATAAAATGCCACACGAGACTCATTCTAGATGGAAGCAACAAACCATCAGTTTACAAATGGTGTGTGTGTGTGTATGTGTGTGGTTTTTGAAAAACTCATTCTAGATGAGTGATGCATTATGAAAACCATTTGTGTGTTTGGTTTTTGAAACAACCCATTCTAGATGGAGTGTGTGTTGCGCAACATACCTGAATGCCCAGAAGCCTGCGCCTACGACTAACGTTCGCTTATATGGCAGGTCAGGTAATTGATTGGTCGTTTCCGCGTATCAGATACGTACTAATCATACTATATACAAAAGAGAAATGCATCTTTATTTGGTCTCTTGGTCAAGCAACTTGAAATGCCAAAGTCAGCAGCTTTATTCCTCCAGCCCCCCACCCCAAAGTTGTCGAGAGTCCCGATGCAAAGCGTGATTATTAGTGAGTGTCGATACGTTGCTGCTCCCTTGGTTCATCTGAATGAACAAACAACAAAGTAACTTGGGACGATACATACGAAGGAAGGCATCTGAACAAGTAACATTTGTTTTTTTAAAAAAAGAGAAATGTTCCGACCTCTGTGGACTCACAAAGCCAAGTCCTTACAAAGATTTTGCTCATCGGGTGATTACACTCCAATGCAACCCATAAGAGAATACCAAATTGTAGGGAAAAAAAAAAAAAATCTACTATTGTTTCTACATCTATTCTTGGTAAAAAATATATCCAACGCAAGGACCTACAAAGCTTTGATCGTCGATCAAATGTTCTCCCTTGTATCCTCAAGCTGCAGCAATACTTAAAACACATAGCCAACATATTCTCCTAAAGATTGATTGCTGTTGACACTCATATTTGGCTTGTGGTATAGCAAGTTGCTCATATGTTTCTATGTTTTGAAGAATCATATAATGCATATCGTGACAAGTGCCTTGATATCGTTGCATATTTTGCCGAATTTCTAATCCAGCATATTCCATGGCATGAGGACAGTAAAGATGACGTGTTGGTTCAACAAGCATTAGACTTGAACGTGGGAGGGCACAATTTTCATATTAAAGGGAAACCTAAGTTATGCTTAAGCAATATGGTCGATACATGTATCGCCCTTATAACCGAAATTGGCCAATGTATACATCATCCTTAGACCCTAAGTAGCCGATCTGAACATTGTTGCTATTTGGTGTTTTATGTTTTTACTAGGTTCACATAAATGTCACCTTAAAACAGGAGTCTTATGTTGACACTCATATTTGCCTTGGATCCGTTGCTTAGCAAAATTTAATTTACTAAATTATTTGTTTAATCTGGCTAATATTCTGTGGCCGATTATTCGACTGCACAAGCTTTATCGGCTCATTAATAAGCTGGACATGTGTGCATGTTAATAGGAATTTGCTTAGAGTCTAAGCTGGACATGAGGCCATGACGAGCACCTATCCGCTTGAACTTGAGTCCGACGGTGAGATGCATGCTATCTACAAGGGTGCTCCATCATGCAGGAGTATGTGAGTAATTTCGTCAAGGCAGTTTTAAGAAGCGATCAATACATAAGCGTGCATGAGTCCTACGTGCACAAGTCTAGTTGCTGGCTTTGTAGGATCCCGGAAGCAGTTTGGAACGAGAATTCATCTGAAAGATGAAGCAGAGACACAGAAGAAAGCAGAGGACTTGTAGGCTAGCTGCAGAGGAAACCATTGGAACACCGAACAATTGCCCGCCGCCCGAAGGTCGATGGTTTCCTCTGCAGCTGCCTTCACTATGCTGCAAATAAATGTAGTCCTGCTGATTGTCTTGTTGGTCGGTGAAGACCGTGGTAGATAGCAGGTCAATTAATAAGCTTTACCACGCCACTCCAATTCCTGATCAGCTCAACGATGAAATACGACAGGTTCCGTCTATTGCAGGTTACACCTCTTGTTTTATGGTGAATCGCAGGAAAGAAGTCCCTAACCTTTACAAGTTTCTTTGAAAAATGTTTGCTGATCAGTGAAGGCTGGGCTGGAATCATCAGGAGAACAAAAAAAGGACTTTAAAACTCTGTTCTTACTTGCCACGGAATATGTAGTACACTCACATATATGCATATACATGCACAAGGGAATGCATCAGAATAAGCTACATGCAAGATGGCAGAGTCATAAGCGTCAACCTGAGTTAGATGGTGATGCCTCTGACGTTGAGGCATTATGAAAATTGTTGGATTTGGGCAATGGTTGTTCGCCTAACCTGACCAAAGGAGGTTCAGGCAGAGGGGAAGCATAACCATCATAGAAGAAAATATGCAAACAAGAACAACACCGAGACACAATGTTTTTTAACGAGGTTCAGCGACGTGCCTACATCCTCGGGGCATGATTACGGGCGCTCCTCCCCATAAAACAGCAGCTACACCGGTATTCGGGCGCTCCCAAGGCCTGTCGCCACCAAAACCAGCTGCCAAGTCATCTCATGGTTACAATAGGGGTGGCCTCATATTCATGCCCCACCCCCCACCCCCCAAGGATACAGAGTTCGACTCCAACTCTATCCTAGCCCCTAATACAACTCAAGTCCAACTTAACCAAAACTGTATACATATTCGACACATATCTAGCACTGATTTGATTTTTTTTTTGTTTCCTCGATGAAACTGGATTCCTTATTAACCACAATTGTGAGCCCTTCCTGTTAAACAAAAGATGCATCAGATCATCAGTTTACAATGGCTCCAGAGGGTTTCGCCATTTACAGGACTGAAGAAACAAAAAGATACGTACTGAGTAAAGTAAAAACACATTACTTCAAAATAATTTTTTTATTCCATTATGCTTGTTGCATTGACAGAAGCACAGGGAGCCTCCGGTTTTATTCCTGATGCAGCATTTCCTGCCTTACTGTGGTTTTCTAATGATCAACAGGAGTTAGCCTGAAATTACCCCAAAAAAAAAAACGTCAAAAGAGCAGAAGAGCTATCAATGAAATGTTATCCTGGAACGTTATTAACTGAAGAAAGACACAATGCTATACACAAGAAGTTCACTCGTGACTGTCTCACCTGATCTTTGCTGGATGCAATGTTGTTGCAAGCCATATTCTCGCCAAGAATTCACCTTGGCTTTACTTGCCAAAGTTTACCACAACTATTATTTATGGTTTTTATAAACAATGTGTAACCGTATGATGAAGCAGAGCCCTGCAAGGTAAATCGGCATACCAGATCATCAACAAGGCATACGCACCATTATCTAGGAATCAAGCAATATATCTGCCGCGATTCATGCATGACAATCCACAACAAAAATGAACGAAGAAATAGTGCATGATCTCTGTTGAGACAATTTTCTTTTTCTCCCTAAATGTACCAATCACGGCACACGATTCAAATAAAATCAAATTCGTGAATGGTGACTCCACTTGTTCTTGTTATAACACAGAAGCATATGACAATTGGTCATCTATATCCAAAAATAAAAAGCAATTCGGTTTGTGCAGTCAATAAATAATAAACCGAGGAGCATAAGCTGTTTTTCTATTTGGATCTAACCTGGAGATCGTAGTACAGTGAAGAGTTGACTTCATGAAAGCCATGCAGAAGTGGATACTCAAATTTCCCTTATTGTCTTTGCTGGCTGCACCGGTGTTGTGCTCATTATCTATGGTTTTTGAATGATGTGTAAGCGTATGATGAAGCAGAGAACTGCAACGTGACAGAAACAAGATGATTGTTGATTCAAGAAATGAAGGGCTGGACAAGAATTGGGAATGGTGGCTCCTCTTGTAACACAGAAGCACTTGACAATGATTCATATCTACAAGCAAACTGAAAAAAGCAATCCAGAGCACATGACGACGATTCATATCAACAAGCAACGGAGAAACAAGCAATCCTGTTTCCACTATGAATGAAATCATAAGTCGAGGAGCATAAGTATTTTTTAACTAACCTGCAGATCCATGTACGGTGAAGACTGGAATGTTGTGTCGTGTGGGTGTTTGTGAAAGGCATGCAGAAGGTGCTTTCCGTCTCAGAAACTGTAGAGCCCTGCAGCCTTGATGGATAGGCTTCGGATAGATGTAAGGAGCTGAAATTAAGAATTACAATTTAGTCGACATAAATCACAATTCAATTTGCATAGTGAATGGAATCATAGTTAGTAACTTGGAACTAACCTGCAGATCGATGCACAGTGAAGATTTGAAGCAGCGGCATGCAGATCGATGTGCAGTGAAAGGCATGTAGAAGCAGAGGGCCAGATGTTCAGCTTTCCGTGCGAGCAAGTAAGGCACGGACATCTATATCTGGTCTTGTTCCCCTTAATTTCTGGCATTCCTCATAAATCTCAGGACCGCAATTTTCTATGTGTAGCAGTCGCAGTGAATCGGGGAGGCCATCCTTGGGCATCGATCTGATTTTTTGAGCCCCCCAGATTCGTAATTCGGGAGAGAAGGAAGGTGATGCAAGCCTTGAGGGAGGGACTGCAGAGCCCTACAGTTATCGAAGCACAGGTCTTGGAGAGACTTGAGGATCTGAAGTGCCTTGTCCTGCTCTTCTGTGAACTTCTCCGTCCGCCAATCACAACTGAAGTCTAACCTCTGGAGGGTAGCTGAGAGGCGGCTGCAGATGGGAGGAACAAGCACTGCAGAGATGTTGTCCACATCAAGGCTCACCAGTTGGAAGGAACTAGCGGGCATTGTTTTGGTCCTTGCCACCGCTGCAAGTATATCCGCTGCCACAGAATAGGGCTCAGCCTCATCATATCTCTCATTGCACACCGTCAGATGCTCAAGGTTGAATGTGATTAGAGGATCAAACCCGTCTGCTATGATATCCTTGCAATTAATTAGTTGTAGACTGGTAAGAGATGTGAGATTCGCGAGCAGAGCCATTGGCAGCGTGCTTTTGCCGATGCACAAGGCTGAGTTCCTTGAGGCAAGGGGGGAGAGGGTAGATGATGCTATGAGTTTGATCTGCTGCCCCTCCCATGGAAAACCGAGAGAATAGCTTGTCGCAATTACCTATGGTCACGGACTCGAGCGACAAGAGGCCCCAGAATCCAGCTCCTTCCTCTTCCTTCACATGCAGGATCAGATTCTCACACACATAGAAGTGGACCTCTCTCAGCGAGCTAGAGGGTGGAAACTGCAGTACCACTTCCTCATGATCCTCATCTGATGATGCCGTCACACCCAAATGAGAAAGAGCTGGGAAACATTTGAACAAATTTGACAATGATTTTATGATAAGAGAAAAGTTTTGGAGCTGTAGAGATTGAACTGTGTGTAGCACAACACCATCATCTAGTCCTCTCAAAAATGTTTCCTCGCATCTACCGACATCTATATGTCTTAGGGAGTGTAGTTTTTGAAGATCCACAAATGACAAGAGTAATGCATCCCAAGCTGTCAACCTTTCTACATCACCAAGATTTAGGAAGACCAATTCAAAGGGCTTCCTAATGTCCAGCTCAAGACGATTATAAGACAAGCACTCGGTCTCAATACGGGATACATTTGAAGTGTGAGGCAAGGGAGGAAGGCATAACTTCACGCAGTTACTAATGTGTAGTTCACAAAGACTAGAGAACCATATGGTGTTGTCTTCTGCAGAAGAAATAGGCCAATCCGAGAACAATAATATAGTGAGCTTAGGACAGTTAATGCACCTGATTGTTTCAAGCCTTGAGAACAAATGACAGTTAGCACCCCCAACCCACTCCACAAGTTCTTCCATATCATGAAACTCAACTTCCTTCAAGTTTGTGTAACTTTTTTCTGTAGTGCCACCAAAGAAGTCAGGTCCAATTTGAGATAACCCAGCAATATTTTTAAGCTTCAGCTTTCTTAGGTGAGAAAACTGCCCAACAGGTGGAAGGTTAGCCCATGATACGCTCTCAAGATGTAGGGTCTCCAAGTTTCTCATGTATAAGTTGTTGCTGCACAACCAACTAGGACCAACTACACCACCATGATTTACAATGCTAAGTCTTCTAATATTAGAGTGTGGCTTGATACTATCTATAATATCATCTCCGGTGGACTCTTGTTTCCAATTCCAAACTAATCCCAACGTAACTAAATTCCTCTTTGCCACCAGCTTGGCCTTTTTAGCTTCTTCCTTGGTTGTCACATTTTCAAGCCCACATATATTCAGCTCTCCTCCAAGCTCTCCTAGTTTCCCCAAATGTACAAGCTCAAATCCAACGTTCTCTTTCTTAACATGGAATTCTTTCAATTCTTGTAAAACTTTCATTTTCCCCACCTCAGGAACATTGGAATGAAATTCATTCAAGGAAATGAAATGGTAAATTTTCAAGGCGGCTCAGGTCTTTAGGTAAAGAATAATCACTTTCCCATTGGTTAAGATCTAGAAATTTCAAGTGATAAAACTTGGATACTGTGCTAGGCAAACACATTTCTAGGTAATGAGGTGCCATAAGTTTTAAGTAGCGAAGATGGAGAAGTTTTGAAAAACTATGTGGCAAAGAACTATGGGAGTTCATGAATATAGATAGAACACGGAGACATTTTATTTCATTAAATGTATCTCTTAAAACATTGACTAAGTGTAACCTACTGTATTCTCCAAAAACCATCAAACTCCGCAAATTCTTAATATCTACCCTTTCTTTCAGTTTACCCATCTCTTCCTCAAAATTCTGAATATGATTAGTGTCATGCATGAAAATGGATAGGTAGCAAATAGTTTTGGGGATTTTGTGCGCCTCAAAATTAGAACAATTAATATAGCCACATTCTTCGAATGAAACGCTACGTGAAAGATCATGGAGTAAATCATGCATTACAAACTTATTATCATCTCCTTTTATAAGAAAACCATTGTCCAATAGTTCATCCAAATAATCTGATCCTATGTCCTCAATTTTTTATTCTGTCTACCATAATCTATAATGCCTATTGAATCCCAAAAACAAATAATCTCAAAGCTTCTCGAACTTATAATCCTCGGGGAAAAGGGAAAGACATGAAAACATTTTTTCAGATGGAAGGGTAGGCAGTCATAGCTAATTTTCAAGGCTGGGATAATATCATTGTCATGATTTTCTTCTAGCCACTCTTTGCTTTCAAGAATTTTCATCCAATGTTCCTCAAAGGGTTTCTTAATCAATAACCGACCAACTGTTTTGGCTGCAAGTGGGGAGCATTTCAACTTATCTGCTATTTGCCTTGCAATACCAATTAACTCTTGATCATCATGCTCATCTTGGATTCTACCAAATGCACATATTTGAAAGAATTTCCAAAACTCATTAGGTTCCAAACCACGTAGGTTTTTTTTCATGCGAGCAGGCATATAGCCCGTATTTCATTAAGAGGGAAGGAATGGTCATAAGACCTACACATAAAAAGTTCAATCCGTGCGGCGAGGAGCCATCACAGACGCAATGGGACCTAGCTACTGGGGGCAAATACAGACCGATATTACATAAATACATTGCTTTGCGACCAACAACCAAGAGCCGTAGTCAAGGTGCTGTATCAAACCACGTAGGTCAATTGGATTAGCTTCTTTCTTCACCATTTCTACAATTTTTGGGAACCGAGTTGTGGCAAGAATCACATTGCCACCAGTATCATTCTTTTTGAATGGAGCTAACAGTTTCTCCCACTCATCAGTACTGCTGCATTCCCATATGTCATCCAAGACAATTATAAACTTTTTTGATTTCAACCTCTTTTCAATGGATTTTTGAAGCTGGTCTAAGTTAGTAGTAGTTTCAATTGCTGTTTTATTATCTTCATTTCCAGTTGCTTGCAGGCAGCTTAGGATCTCTTTGGTGAGCCTAATCACATCAAATTAGTTGATACACATATCCAGACATTAATATCAGGGAAACATTGTTTAATCCTTGTGTCATTGACTAAGTGTTGGGTGAAGGTAGTCTTTCCAACACCCCCTGGGCCAACTATAGGAAGAACAGACAAGGTTTTACCACTCTGTGTCACATTGGTAATCTCCTCTATAGTTTTTCTCAAAAATGGCATCCCTCCCAAACAACTTCTCTTGTGTGATTTCAGAGCTTGTGTCAGGCCTTTTATTGAAGGCGGGCATGTGTGGCTGGGGATTACTTCCTGACACTATCTTGAGCAAGTCAGAGACTGGAGTGCAGTTAGTGTGTAGTTCCTCTATGAGCTGCTTGATTTTGTTGGACATGGACACCCGGTCGAATGCCAGATTTCCATCATAAGCATTGCTTGTGTTATGTGTAACAATATGACTACTGTGGTTATGAACGATATCACCCTTGGCAGCAGCAACATCATATTGTGAACGGCAACAAGAGAAGCATGAAAACCAGTTACCAGAAGTGTGGCGAGCAGCATGGTGGGCATGCTGAGCTTTCGCACTGAGGCCATCTCCCAAATCTGGACTGGCCTCCTGAGTCCCGTCCAGCTTGTCCTGGATGATGAAGTAGTGGAGCTCGTCCAAGGTGTCCTCGGCCTCGTCAGCCTTCTTGCTCAGGTCCTCGAGCAGCCCCTTCAGGCCAGAGTTCCCAGCCAAGTCCCTCCCCTGGGCCGCCTCCAGCAGCCCTTTAGTGTACAACATCTCCTTTTTGATCTTCACAAGGTTGAGGCCGAGCTCGGTGCTGGACACGTACGCTTTCACCAAGTCGTCGGAGAGCTTGTTGAGGACTTGGCCGAGGAGCCAGTTGGCTGCTCCTAGAGCCACCTCCATCTCCTCCTCCTGCGGGGTAATCGATTCGAGTTGTTAGTGATGAGCAGTAGGAAGAGCATGCGGAACCCACCTATAGGGAATTGAAGAAGGACCTTGGATGAGCTCCCAGCTGCTCTAGCTCCAACTCGGAGAGCAAGAGCGAGCGTGAAACTTTTGCTACTGGTGATGGGAGTAGGCGAACAACAGCGTGCTGCCCGGAAAGCCGGGTGATGCGATAGTGGTAATTGGTTTGGTCTGAGTAACAGTTGGAGTCCAGCGCTGGAAGGCTGATGTGCATGCATACACCTAGGGAATGGCTTTTATAAGCAACCTGAGACCCCTAGTGACATTTTCCCCCCTTAATTAAGTTGTGGAGATACGTGCTTATAAGTTAATAACTCTTTCTATTGTACTAAATTCAGGATCCAATTACTTCCAACTTCGAAGCCCATGTGAAGGGGCAGGTGGGCCAGTGGCAACGGGCAAGAAACAAGAGAAAAGAAGGACGCGAATTGGCTTGTAGTCCAATGGTAGGACGGTCGATGGGGTGGGGACGCTACCCACCGGGGTTCAAATCCCGGTGCTCGTGACCTTTTTCTTGGGATTTTCCCAGGATTTACCGGGCGTTGTGCATTAAGTGGTAGCGACGTTCCGCCGACGACGAGGCGCCTATGGTGACTTCGAGAATCTCCAGATCTGCCGGTTGCCCAGTCCTTCGGAGGTGCTCATAGGGGGTAGGGTTTGCGACGTGTGTTCATAGGGGTGAGTGTGCGTGCGTGTTGTGAGTGTCTGGCGTTGTACTGTGTAATTCTCAAAAAAAAAAAAAAAAAAAAAAAAAAAGAGAAAAGAAGGACGACTTGGAGTCTATAGGACTGTAAGTCAAGATCTGATTCCTTCCAAGGCCATGTGAAGTGCAGGTGGCATGTGGCATTCTCTGCAATGGGCAATACACAAGGAAACAAGATGACGACTTCGTGTTTATAATAAGGCCATCTCTAGCGAGGAAGGTAAACGAGTGGATCGTCCCCCATGTGGCGCAGCGATGAGTCAAATGAAATCAACCAATTCGAGGAAGCAATGCATTGAGTAAGTAGAGAGAAGAATCGGTGCACGTTCTAGAGTCGATTCATCAGAATACAGTAGAAAATAAATAAATAAATTTGCCTCACATCACCTGCCAGGACAATGACGAGGTGCGGCCAGAGAAGCGCTACACACCAGCAACAAAGGCGCGCGGCGGAACTCCGGCTCGAGGTGCGGGCGGAGATGAGCTCCGTCCGACTCGAGGCAGAGATGAGCTCGACAGGCATGGGCGGAGAAGCAATCCAATGCTCCATACAAGCATGTAAGCATGGCAGATATACTTACGGCGACAATCACTCACATAATCGGGTGTCCGACGAGTTTAACAAGTAGTGGCTACAAAAATCCGAACGAGGAACTAGAAGAATGGATACAATCAGGCGGCGGCGGAGAGCTCCCCGCCAACTCTCTCGACGCAGCCGGCCCGAATTCAAAATCCTCGATGCCTTTTTCCCCTTCGTCTCGATGCCGTGATGTAGTCGATCACTTGGACACCCACCGGCACCGGTGAAAGGGGGGGTTGGGCTTGGGCCTGGCGCTCGCCCTGCCCGGTCTCGCTTCCGGCCCATTGCCCGAATAGCTGAAGCCCTCGTTCCCGCCTTCGTCTTCAATCGGTTGTCCAGGTTCAGGCATCACCGGTTCAACGGATTCGGGGATCCCGACATTCTCCTCTCCTTGAGGACCGGCTTGTCCCAAGTGCACTGAAACCGGCGTTTGAGCTCATCCTCCGGCCTCCGGTGGCCATGGTGGAAGGCGGGGAAGACCATTGATCAAGACTTGGGACACCAGCTTATCCCCTTGAGGTTTAAGACGACGTTGAAGCACCGTAACAGGGGTACCGAAAGCATCAAGTTCAAGAGATCCCAAGCAAAGCCGAGGACACCGGGGTTAGTGGTGGTAATGCCTTCTTCAGCTTGAGACACATGAAAAACTGGATGGATAGTTGAACTGTCAGGTAACAGCAAACGATAAGCCACTGTGCCCACTTTAGCCACCACTGTGAAAGGACCGAAGTACTTGAACGAGTTTATGACAAAGCTCGGTAGCAACCGAAGTTTGAACATACGGTTGAAGTTTGAGGTACACAAAGATCACCAACAAAGAAATGACCTTTCGGTCCTTTTCTTGTCAGCCTGATGTTTCTGACGTTGTTGAGCTCTTGCTAGCTGTTGTTGTAACAGACGGACCATGGTGCTTCTTTGCTTAAGCCAAACATCCAGATCAGGTATTGCACAAGATTCCACAATATCAATGCCCAAATGGCGAGGATGTTGACCATATAAGATTTCAAAAGGAGTAGTATTCAACGAAGTATGAAAGCAACTGTTATACCAAAACTCAGCAAGAGACAACCCACTTTCCAATCGAAGTTGGACAAGCATGAACAAAGCACCTGAGATAAGTTTCCAGACATTGGTTAACCCTCTCAGTCTGACCATCTGACTGTGGATGATAAGAAGTACTCATACAGAGATCAATCTTCATAATTGCAATTAACTTCTTCCAAACTTTGCTAGTAAACACTCTATCTCTATCAGAAACCATAGACTGAGGCAGACCATGAAGTTTGAACACATTATCCATGTAAGCCAATGCAACTTGCAGAGATGTATAGGGATGCTTCAATGGTATGAAATGTGCATATTTAGAGAACTTATCCACCACAACTAGAATGCTATCATAACCATTGGATTTAGGCAAACCTTCTATGAAGTCAAGAGTAACCACTTGCCATGCATATTCTGGAATTGCCAATGGTTGAAGTAAACCAGGATACTTAACTCTTTCAGGCTTAGCTTGCTGACAGATATCACAGTGAGCTACAAACTCTTTGATTTGAGTCTTCATATTTGGCCAAGCAAAAAGACTAGCAATCCTTTTGTAAGTGACAGGAAAGCTAGAATGTCCTCCCAGGGGACTAGAATGTAAAGACTGTAGTATCTTGGATTGAATGGTTGCATTATTACCAACCCAAACTCTGCCTCGATATTTGATGACTCCTTTAGTGAGAGTGAAGTGGCATATGACCCCTGAGCTGCAAGTTGGGTAAGGATTTTTACTGTAACAGGGTCTGAAGAATAGGAATCCACCAAATCTTGCAACCAAATGGGTTCAAGTTTAGTCATAGCAAATATTTCTTGAGATGGATTGGGTGGAACTCTAGATAATGCATCGCCACCCTATTTTCTACTCTCCCTTTTGTAGCAAATCTTATATCCGAGACCCATTAACTTGGTAAGGGCTTTGTGTTGCCGGGGAGTGGTAAGCCTTTGGTCATCCGGATGAACCAAACTTCGTTGATCGATTCCGATTATAAATTCAGCATCTTTGTAAGTAGGCTCTCCACGCTCTATTGCCAGCAAAATAGCTAAACATTCCTTTTCATAAGTTGAAAGTGCTTGATTTTTGGTTCCCGCTCTACCGATGTAAGCTACTGGATGGCCAAGTTGCTGAAGAACAGCCCCAATTCCTCTATCAGAAGCATCAGTCTCAATCTCAAAAGGTTTGTTCAGATCTGGTAATGCCAAAACAGGAGCAGTGACTAGGGCTTGCTTAAGTGCCTGGAAAGAATCTTCCTGTGACTGAGCCCAAACAAATACAGCACCCTTTTTGAGTAGATTGGTAAGGGGTTTGGAAAAGATGCCAAAATTTTTGACAAACTTTCTATAATAACCAACTAAGCCAAGAAAACTTCTAACTTCTTTGACATTAGTGGGGGGTGGCAAATTCGAATGATGTCAATCTTCTTGGGATCTGTTGCAACACCCTTGTTAACGATAACATGCCCAAGATAAGACAATTCATGTTGAGCAAAAGCACATTTATTGAGTTTAACCTTGAACCGATCTTTGTGAAGAATAGCAAACACGGTTGCAATATGTTGAAGATGTTCTTCCCAAGTTTTACTATAGATCGGGATATCATCAATAAAGACAACTGCAAATTTTCTCGAGGATTGAAGCCAAGGCAAGTATTCATCTCATGTTGAAAAGAAGCTGGTCCCCCAGTCACACCATAAGGCATAACCTTATATTCACAATGGCCATTATGGGTCTGAAATGCAGTCTTATGAACATCAGTTGGATCCACTAAAATTTGATGAAAACCACTGGACATATCCGAGTAGTGAACCATTGAGCTCCAACTAATTCATCCAAAGAACTCATCAATGACGGGGAAGGGAAACTTGTTTTTCACAGTCATAGCATTTAATTTTCTGTAATCAACACACAGACGCCAATCACCAGTCTTCTTTTTGACTAGCAAAACCGGAGAAGCATATGGACTGTTACTCTCTTGCACCCAACCATTTTCTATTAACTGTTTAACTTGTTGCTCTATTTCATCTTTTTGTGCAGCATTGTACCTATATGGTCTGAGTCGAAATGGCTATGCTCCTGGAATCAAAGGAATAGTATGGGTAGATGATCTGTGAGGTGGCAGCCCACTAGGAGCTTCAAAGATGTCGACAAACCGATCAACTAGCTCTTGAATTTCGGAAGGAACTTGAGGAATAGTGTCAGTTGCTTGATTAAGCTCCACTACACACCAGATCTTATCTTGCTGTTCTAGAACTGCAAGTTCTCTTTTAGTGATAATTTCACACTGCACATGTCTGGGAGAAATGCCTTGAAGATGAATCATTTTGCCTTGATATAAGAATGACATCCATTTTTCATTCCAATCAACTTGCATTGGGCTATACAGCCCCAACCAATCCATACCCAAAATGATATCATAACTCACGGAGAGGAAGAACTTTCAAGGTTAGCCGAAAAGCATGGCCACCGATCCAAACAGGACACACATTGATTCATGAGTGCATTCCAACAATTGTCCATTAGCAACTCGATTTTCATTGGTTCTGGTAAGGTAATCCAGTCCCTCCATCTGGAAGCAAGTGACTCACTGATGAAACTGTGAGTACTCCCAGAGTCAATGAGGATAACAGCTTCTCTACCACCAAGATCTCCAATCATTCTCATAGTAGAACAGGAGTCAGTACCCTGAGCTGCATCAATAGACATCTTCATGAAATCACTGCCATCAGAATCTTGGTCTTCAGGTGATGGTGGTGGTGGTGGTGGTGGTACAAAATATTCAATAGTGTCCTCCCCACACATAATACTCCAAAACTCTTCCACCACATGTAGTGGTACTTGTTGTTGCACACTTATGGCCGGGGTTCCACTTCAAACCACACTTATAACAAAGGCCTTTTGCTTTTCTGTAATTCATCAGTGTTGCTGCCCTGTCTTCAGTATTAGAGTTCTTGACAGTCTCCATGGGCTTCTTAGAGGGTCCAGTTGATGATTCCCCTTTGTGAAAAGAAGTGAAACCATTTCTGTTGTGAGACTTGAAACTAGAGAAATTATCATTCTTCTTGAATTCTCTTCTATAGAACTCCTTGCTTGATTCTTCCTGCAACAAAGCAATGCTAGCAGCAGTGTCCAGATCTCCAGGATTGTGGACCAACACCACAGCTCTAATTTCATGTTTGAGACCATCAATGAAACGACTAGTGATAGTAGCAGGACTGAACTTAGGATCATGAGCCAAGATCTGATGAACAAGACTATCAAACTTCTCCACATAGTCTGACACTGTATCAGTCTGTCTAATTCTGAAGAACTGCCTAAGCAATGCATTATGTTGAGCTTTATCAAATCTATCAATAACAGCCTGACAAAGTTCAGCCCAACTGACACTCTCAATGGCAAAACTAAGGGACTGTTTCCAGAAAGCAGCATTCCCCACAAATCTGAGAGAGGCCAACTTAGACTTAACAGGTTCAGGGATAGCGTACACATCAAAATAGTTCTCACTGTTTTTTATCCACAACTTAGGACTGCTACCATCAAACTCAGGAAACTCAATAGGAGGAATAGCATGTGTATACTGGAATGGTAAAGCAGTAGGAATCACAGCACCATAGGTAGGCGAGAGATGAGCAGGGTGAGTCACACCTGAGACCGGGTTAGGAACAACGGTTGTGACAACCCCGTTTCCCACACTCCGGTGAGTTGTTGCGGAGCCCGACGGAGTGCCCGAAGACTTCGGCGAGTAGTGTCAATGAACTCAACATCGAACACTTGGTGTGCGTGGATGACCCGGTTTGGCGTTGCAGAGTATCGTCACGCGCGTTGATGTTCTTAAACTCGGCTGAAGACTGGCCCACATCCGCTTGAACCTTGGGCTTCCATTCAGCGAGGTCATCGAGAACCGCCGTGTTGGCCATCGGCGTGGAGCGCAACTCGATGCTTGTCGCCGATGCTCTTCGCAGGGCCTTGATGAGCGTGGCCAGATCATTGACTTCGCCTTCCATCGCGAGAATCCGCTTCTGCTCATGAGTCTGGTACTGCGGGCGTAGAAGGTACTCAGGTGGAGCCGCCAGTTCGTCGGAGTTGCTGTAGATGCCGACGGTACCGCCCCGCCGCGATGGCGCGCGCACACTCTCGATCGGGCGGTGGATGGACTTTAGTGCGATTCCGCTCAAACGGTGGAGCAGACTCGACCGATTGCGAGCCTTTTGCCCAACGATCTAGAAGTAGCGCAGGTGCGGAGATGGGGAACGGAGACGAAAACCGGAGTGCTCAAACGCTGGATCAACGACGGTGGGTGGATTTAGTGCGACTCGAACACAATTGACAAGCAATCACATCCAAATCGACTTATCACCAGAGCCTTGTGTCGATTGATCTAGGAAACAGCAGAGGAAATCCGAGAAATCGAAGGCAATCCGATACCAAATGTAAGCATGGCAGATATACTTACGACGACAATCACTCACATAATCGGTGTCCGACGAGTTTAACAGTAGTGGCTACAAAAATCCGAACGAGGAACTAGAAGAATGGATACAATCAGGCGAGCGGAGAGCTCCTTGCCAACTCTCTGGACGCAGCCAGCCGAATTCAAAATCCGCGATGCCTTTTTCCCCTTCGTCTCAATGCCGTGATGTAGTCGATCACTTGGACACCCAGCTGGCACCAGTGAAACGGGGGTTGGGCTTGGGCTGGCGCCGGCCTGCCGGTTCGCTTCCGGCCCATTGCCTGAATTGCTGAAGCCCTCGTTCCGCCTTCGCCGTCTTCAATCAGTTGTCCAGGTTCAGGCATCACCGGTTCAACGGATTCAGGGATCCTGACAAAGCACGGGCGCCGGACGCGACACAGAACCTCCGGCAAGACGGCCTGCATCTGAAGCAAGCGGCGGCGGCGGCGGCCATGGCGGCCTGGTGGATCTGAAGCAAGGGGCGGCGGCGACCTGGACTGGAAAGGAAGGTTGAGAAGAGTCTAAAATTATTTTACTTTGCACGTGGGACCCACCTTTCCGTTCCCTTTGTATACAAGAGTCCATCCATTCATTCCCTGTAATAAGCCTGAAAATAACCAAAGCAGAGGAATGGAAGCTACAATTTGTGATCACACGATGACTGGAAAGGAAGGTTGTTGATCGGTGACGACCGTGGCAAATAGCAGGTCGATAAATAAAGCTTAGCACGAGACTACAATTTCTGATCACAGCTCAACGATGGCCTACGACAGGTTCCGTCTATTGCAGGTTGCACGCCTTGTTCAATGGTAAATCGTGCGAAAGAATTCCCTAGCCTTTACAAGGTTCTTTTGAAAAATGTTTGCTGATCAAAGGCTGGGTTGGACTCATCAGGAGAAAACAATGGGCTTCAAAACTCTGTGCCATAAAAAACGCCGGCGGCTCGTTTGACAAGGCATGCGGAGGTGCCGACTCATCCACCTTCCGCGTGAGGATTCACCGTTTCTACCATCATCATAGACCAAGCAATTTTGCACTGGGTGCAAGAATCGTCAAGGTGTCGCCACTGCAGTAAGTACAGAGGAAGGAAAGGCGTGCAATATTCAGTTTCAGTCCATTGCCATCATCACTTGGTGCTTCGGCTGTCAGGCTGGTGTTTTCGACGACGCCACAAGCCCACAACCGTGAGGCTTCTTGTCTGTGCCACTTTGCACGACTCATGAAAACATATAGATGAGTTTTTATGCGTTATATGGTTTTATTTAGAACGACCCAGCAAGACTAGTTTCACCTGATACAGTTAAATGTATACCATGTGTTCTGAATAAATTAATGTTTATGATTCGAAATTTTATAGGATTACCAAGCTTAAAATCCTAATCGATGCATGCATGGGTGGTCCTTTGGCTCTAATATAGTCTGTGCCATCCCCATTGGATACGATGGTCTGTATGTTACATTTGTCTTCCTGGCCTTGGTGGACTAGGAGCATGCCTGTGCAGATCAAGATGTTCTCTTATGTGCAGTGAAATGAGGTAGAGATTCACCTGAAAAAAATTATACTGATGGTCATTCTGGAACCCAAGTATGTTCCAACAATTCAGCTTGGAAGTATGTGTAGTGAAATGAGGTAGAGATTCATCTGAAAAAAGATGAAGCAGAGACACTGAAAAGGCAGAGGAAATCCTCAAGTAAGCAGATCATTGACGCGTGCAGGAAGGCAGCCGCAGATGGCTTCTCTCAAAACACATACACAGCTACAGCTGTCATTTGCCTTCTCTCAAAACACACACAGTGAAAGATTTTTATTTTAATTCTGGATTGCAAAATGGGGCAAGATCCAAAAGTTTTGGTTGTAGAACTATATGTATATTTGTCTTGTCTTGGATCTTCTTTTGCCTATCATGGATGATTGGAGTATGGCCTCTGGGCTGTGTCTATGCAATGACCTTTTTATGACCTGTGACAGGTAAGGTGTGTGACTTTTAGTTTACAATGTAAACATGATACACCGACCATCAGATTTTTTTTTTTTTTTTTTTTTTTACAATGACCATAGGAGATTCAGACCTGGAGGGGACATGGTGTTCATCTGCTGAGTTTCTTCAACCACGGCCATCACATTTTCAGCATATATGTCTTCATTGTTAGCAAATAATGCAAATAAATATCAAACAGAAGACACAGATTTTTACGTGGAAAACCCTTGCGGGAAAAAACCACGGGTGCCAACCGGCGATCTTCACTATATAATGATGAGAGTTTACAAAACATAGAGAATACAATGATTCATCTGCTCTTTTTGTGCGGCTTTCAAGATGCATATATAGGACATACTGTGGTCCAATACGAAAAGAAATCCACTAAGCACATAACCGAAACCATGGGCCTTCCAGGCGTCCATGCAACACCCAGGTTAGAATTCGGATCATATTCCAACATGTGTGCCCTCATCATCCAACAAGGCATCATCCTAGGTGGCGAACTGATGAAAATCTACTCTCACATAGGAAGTGGTTTTCACAGACATATGTTCAGTTTTCCTGTGCTATAGTATTGATTTTTCGGCCAACAATGTCTCCAGTTGCACGCAAATCTGTTTCAGTAATGGGTTGTTCAGAGAGACTATTTCAGTATAACATGGAGAAATTAAGTAATATTCATCGGTTCATAAGAGCATCATGAACTAGATGCATTAGTCTAATGGATGCAGTGATACTCTTTAGATGGCAGTACCAGCTTATAGCTCATATGAAACAAGATACATGTCTCAAACTTCTCATTGCCATATAATATAATTTAATATGGATCTAAATTTATATAATGCTCAATTTTCAAAACAAGCAGAGTACTAAAAATTCAACACTTATGCAAGTGTTCAGAAATGATGAGCATTAATATCTACTTATAATATTTATTTCATTGCAAAATTCGGATGTAGTAATATTCATTTATCAGCTTAGTGATGAAGTATCCACCGATTGAATGTTCTTGATGAATTGAAAAAGTAATTCATGAAAAGACATTAAACATGGTAACAAACAAGTTTGATCAGAAGAAAACTTACCAAGTCATCTTCTTTAGTTTTGTCCCCTTTCTGCTTTGTTCCTAGCAAAAGCTTGTTTTATATTCTAGCTGAGCACATCTCTGTTTCGCAAAATCTGGATCAACTTAACAATTTTTTGTTCATGGAGTAGAAGTTTTGCTTTAGCAGCCAGTGCATTAGCAATATGATGGATTTTTTTTTTTCTTGGGATCACAACCTGAAAGGATTAATAGGGGAAAAAAGAAATGGATCATTCCAATAATAACTTATTTGAAGCATTTATCTAGTGTCGCCGAAAAGACAAAGTTTTTATGTTTTTAAGGAAAAAGCAATTCTGATAATTAAGATTTATTGGTTTGTCGGTTTGATGATGAATGATCACCTATTCAACATTATTGATGAATTGATAATTAAGATGTATGTAATTCATGAAAATACATTAAATCTCATAACAAACAAGTTTGATCAGAAAAAGTATTACCAAGTTACCATCTTCTTCAGTTTGGTCCCCTTTTTTTGCTTTCTTTCTAGCAATAGCTGTTCTATACTTCTAGCAGAGCACGCCTCTGCTTTGCAAAAGGTAGATTGATTTCATAGATTTCTGTTCACCGAGTAGAAATTTTGCTTTGGCAACCATCACATGCAACCTAAGAAAATGGGGTCATTTCTGATAGATAGATACAACATAATAATCCATTTACTTATACGAAGCATTCATCTGACACTATAAAACTGGAACCTTGTTCCATTATCCAAAAAAAAAAAAAAAAAAACTAACATTGTAAAAAATGACCAGATTTATGTTTTAAGGAAAAAAAACAAACAGTTCTGCAAAATTAATTGTAACCAAAGAAAAGAGCTTACTCTGCTAATTGGATGGTCATTCTGTCAGTAGTTAAAGGAACTAGAAATAAATAGATTGGAAGATTAAAGGAACTGGAAATAAGGTGGGCGAAGGAACTATAAATATTTCTTAGTAGAAAATACAAATATCCAATGCTTTCCAATAGTATACCGAAACTAATGTTGTATCCCATTTCATATGACTAGAAAACATAAACATGGATGTTGATCTGACAATAATAAGGGCCACTACATGTTGCAGCTTTCCCAAAGCACAAGGAATTAAGGAACTCTTTTTTTTTTTTTTTTTTTTTTTTTGCATAGAGGATGTATAATATTGTATTTGTCATCGAGATATAAGCATGTGATACCTTACATCACAAGAAGCGTTGAGTTCAGCTCCCTGGGCAGCAGATTCAGCTTGATGAAGTGAGAGATCAGGAGTGCTAGGTGTATGTGTATCTACTGCTGAATCTGGCATATAGAAATTGAACTGACAGGTTTCCTTCCAATTTGAATTTTCTTTGTGTTCCTCAATGATACTCAATGTCTTATATTATCCACAATTGTGAGCCCTTCCTGATAAACAAAGGAAGCAACAGATCATCAGTTTACAAATCGGTGTTTGGTTTTAGAAATCAACTCACTCTAGATGGAGTGATGCATTATGATACCATTTCTTAAATTTAGTGGAATGACCCCATTCCTCATACTAGTACTAATTATTAGCTAGTGAGGATTAGGGTGGTGATGGATCAGCTCATTCTATTCCATAAAGCAAACAAAATACTAGACAGTGAGATAATGATGGATCGCTTCATCTATATAGAAATAAAGAAACAAAAAGCGATGTACAGCTACATACTACAGAGTTAGGAGCCTCCAGTCTGACTCATCATGCAGCATCTCCTACCTTCGATGGTTTTCAATGACCAACGAGAGTTAGGGGCCTGAAATTACCAAAAAGTCCTAAGAGCTGTAAAGCCTGAAACGTTATAACTGAAGAGAGAGACAATGAAATGCACGAGAAGTTTATTATTCACTTGTGACCGTCTCACCAGATCTTTGCTGGATGCAATAGTGTTGCTACGAGGTCATTCTTTTCTTAAGTCCTCAAATTTAGGCACCAAGCCATCCTCGTCGAGAATTCCCTTATTATCTTTGCTGGATGCATTATTTATGGTTTTTGAACGACTTGTAAGTGTACGATGAATCAGAGACCTGAAACGTGACAGAAACAAGATGATTGCTGATTAAAGAAATGAAGGGCTGGACAAGAATTGTGAATGGTGGCTCCTTTTGTAACACAGAACCACATGAAAATGATTCATATCTACAAGCAAACTGAAACAAAAAAGCGATCCAGAGCACATGACAATGATTCATATCTACAAGCAAGCGGGAAAGGCATGCAGAAGTTGTTTTTTTAACTAACCTGCAGATCCATATACGGTGAAGACTGAAGAGTTGTGTCGTGTGTGTGTCAGACATGCAGAAGGAGCTTTCCGCCTCAGAAACTGTCGAGCCCTGCAGTCTTGAACGATAGGCTTCGGATATAGATGTGAGCAGCTGAAATTATGAATCACAATTTAGTCTACGTAAATCATAACTCAATTTGCATACTCAATGGAATCATTGTTAGTGATTTGGAACTAACCTGCAGATCGATGCACAGTGAAGATTTGAAGCAGCGGCATGCAGATCGATGTGCAGTGAAAGGCATGTAGAAGCAGAGGGCCAGAGGTTCAGCTTTCTGCGTCAGCAAGCAAGGCCTCTGTACTTATATCTGGCCTCGTTTCCATTAATTTTTGACATTCTTCAAAAATCTCGGGACCGCAATTATGTATTTGTAGCAGTCGCAGTGAATCGGGGAGGCCCTCCTTGGGCAGCGATCTCATTTTTTCAGCCCCCCAGATTCGTAATTCCTGGAGAGAAGGAAGGCGATGCAAGCCTTGGGGGAGGGACTGCAGAGCCCTGCAGCGAACGAACCACAGGGCATGGAGAGACGTGAGGAGCTGAAGCGCCTCGTCCTGCTCTTCTGTGAACTTCTCCGTCCGCCAATCATAAAAGAAGCATAACGTCTGGAGGGTAGCTGAGAGGCGGGTGCAGATGGGAGCAACAAGCACTGCGGAGATGCTGTCCACATCAAGGCTCATCAACTGGAAGGAACTGACGGGCATTGTTTTGATCCTTGCCAGTGCTACAAATAGATCTTCTGCTATAGAATAGGGCTCCGTCTCACCCTCTCTGTCATTGAACAACTCCAGATGCTCGAGGTTCAGTGTGACGAGAGGATCGAACCCATCCACTGTCATGTCCTTGCAATTAATTAGTTCTAGACTGGTAAGAGATGTGAGATTCGCGAGCAGAGCCATCGGCAGCGTGCTTTGCTCATCACAAAGGCAGAGTTCCTTGAGGCTACTGGGGAGAGGGTAGATGATGCTCTGAGTCTGATCTGCTGCCCCTCCCATGGACCACCGAGAGAATAGCTTGTCACATTTATTTATGGTCACGGACTCGAAAGTGATGAGAGGCCCCAGAATCCAGTTCCTTCCTCTTCCTTCACGGGTAGGATAAGATTCTTACACCCAAAGAAGCGGACATCTCTCGGTGAGCTGGAGGGCGGAAACTGCAGTACCACTTCCTCATGATCTTCATCTGATGATGCGCTCAAGCCCAAACTAGAAAGAGCCGGGAAACATTTGAACAAATTTGACAATGATTTTCTGGTAAGAGAAAATTGTGTGAGTTGGAGAGATTGGACTATGTGGAGCACAACACCATCATCCAGTTCTCTCAAAAACGTTTCCTCACATTTCCTGACCTCTATATGTCTTAGGGCATGTAGTCTTTGGAGATCCATAAATGACAAGGGTAATGCATCCTGAGTTGTCAACCTTTCTACATCACCAAGATTGTGGAAAACCAATTCAAAGGGCAAGGGCTTCTTAATGTTCAACTTAGTACGATCATAAGACAAGCACTCTGTCTCAATACGGGATACATTCGGAGTGTGAGGCAAGGGAGGAAGGCAAAATTTCGGGCAGTTACTAATGTGTAGTTCACAAAGACCAGAGAACCATATGGTGTTTCGTCGAAGAAGAAGAAACATGTGAACCCGAGGTCAGCAGCATTGTGAGCTTAGGACAATTAATGCACCTGATTTCTTCAAGCCTTGAAAACAGATGAAAGTTTGCTCCCCAACCCACTCCACAAGTTACGCCATATCATGAAACTCAACTTCCTTCAAGTTTGTGAAACTGTTTACCGTAGTGCCACCAAAGAAGTCAGGTCCAATCTGAGATAACCCAACAATATTTTTAAGCTTCAGCTTTCTTAGGTGATAAAGCTGCCCAATAGGTGGAAGAGTGGCCCACAAAATGCTCTCTAGATGTAGGGTCTCCAAGTTTTTGAAGTATATAATGTTGCTGCACAGCCAACTTGGACCAATGGAGCCACCATGATTTACAATGCGAAGTCTTCTAATATTAGAGTGTGGTTGGAGACTATCTAGGATATCATCTCTAGTGGACTCTTTCTTTTCATTCCAAACTAATCCCAACTCAACTAAATTTTTCTTTGCCACCAATTTGGCCTCTTTAGCTTCTTGCTTGGTTCTCACATTTTCAAGCCCACATATATTGAGCTCTCCTCCAAGCTCTTCTAGTTTCCCCAACTCTCCTAGCTCAAAGCCAACACTCATGTTCTTGACATGGAATTCTTTCAATTCTTGTAAAAACTTCATTTTCCCCACCTCAGGAACATTGGAATGAAAGATTTTCGAAAGCAACGAAATGGCGTAAATTTTCAAGGCGACTAATGTCCTTAGGCAAAGAAAAACCACTTTCCCATTGTTTAAGGTCTAGAAATTTCAAGTGATAAAACCTGGACATTATGCTAGGCAAAGACATTTCTGAATAATATGGCGAACTAAGTTTTAAGTAGCGAAGATGAACAAGCTTTGAAAAGTTGCTTGGCAAGGAATTATTGGAGTTCATGAATATAGAAAGAACACGAAGACCTTCCATTTCCTTAAATGTGTCTCTTAAAACATTGATAAAATGTAACCTATTGTATTCTCCAAAAATCATCGGACTCCGCAAATTCTTTATGTCTACCCTTTCCTTCAATTTACCCATCTCTTCCTCAAAATTCTGAATATGAGTCTCATGCATAAAAATGGATATGTAACGAATAGTTTTTGGGATTTCATTGGCCTCAAAACTAGAAGAACTAATATAGACACATTCTTCTAATGAAACCATACGTGAAAGATCATGGAGTAAATCATGCATTACATAATAATTATCACTTCCTTCTATAAGAAAACCATTGTCTATTAGTTCATCCAAATAATCTGATCCTATGTCCTCAATTTTTTTTATTCTGCCTACTATAATCTATGATGCCTATTGAATCCCAAAAATGAATAATCTCAAGCTTCTCAAATTTATAATCATCAGGGAAAAGGGACAAACATGAAAAACATTTTTTTTAGATGAAAGGGAAGGTAGTCATAGCTAATTTTCAAGGCTGGGATGATATCATTGTCATGATTTTCTTCTAGCCACTCTTTGTTGTCAAGAATTTTCATCCAACGTTCCTGAAAGGGTTTCTTATTCAATAACCGACCAACTGTTTTGGCTGCAAGTGGGGAGCATTTCAGCTTATTTGCTATTTGCCTTGCAATACCAATTAACTCTTGATCACCATGCTCGTCTTCGATTCTACCAAATGCACATATTTGGAAGAATTTCCAAAACTCATCAGGATCCAAACCACGTAGGTCAATTTGATTAGTTTCTTTTGTCACCATTTCCACAATTTTTGGGAATCGAGTTGTGACCAGAATCATGTTGCCACCGGTCTCATCCTTTTGAATGGAGCTATTAGTTTTTCCCACTCATCATTACTGCTGCATTCCCAAATGTCATCCAAGACAATTAGAAACTTTTTGGATTTTAACCTCTTTTCAATGGATTTTTGAAGCTGGTCTAAGTTGGTAGTAGTTTCATTATTTTCTTCATCATCAGTTGCAGGTAGGCAGCTCAGGATCTCTTTGGTGAGCTTAAGCACATCAAAATTAGTTGATACACATATCCAGGCCCTAACAATGAAATGTTCTTTAATCCTTGTGTGATTGTATATGTGTTGGGTGAAGGTAGTCTTTCCAATGCCCCCTGGGCCAACTATAGGAAGAATGGACAAGGTTTTATCAGTATGTGTTGCACTGATAATCTCATTTATAGTTTCCTTAAAGATGGCATCCCTCCCAAACAACTTGTCCTGTGTGATTACAGAGCTTGTGTTGGGCCTTTTACTGGAGGCAGGCATGTGTTGCTGAGGGTTACTGCCAGACACTATCTTGAGCAAGTCAGAGATAGGAGTACAGTTAGAGTGCAGCTCCTCTATGAGCTGCTTGATTTTGTTGGACATTTCCACCCGGTCAAATGGCAAATTTCCAACATGGCCACCATGAAGATCCATGGCATTGCTTGTGCTATGAGTGTGAGCAGCGGCAGCGTCATCATCTTGTGAACGGCAACAAGAGAAGCATGAGAGCCAGTTACCAGAAGTGTGGCGAGCAGCATGGATGGCATGCTGAGCTTTGGCGTCAAGGCCAACGCCCAAGTCCGGAGTGGCGTCTCGAGTCCCATCCAGCTTGTCCTGGATCATGAAGTAGTGGAGCTCGTCCAGAGCATCCTCAGCCTCGTCGGCCTTCTTGCCAAGCTTCTCAAGCAGCCCCTGCAGGCCAGGTTTGTTGGTGAGGTCCCTCCCCTGGACCTCATCCAGCAACCCTCTAGTGTACAGCATCTTGCTTTCGATCTCATCAAGATTGAGGCCAAGCTCGGTGCTGGACACGTAGGCTTTCACCAAGTCGTCGGAGAGCTTGTTGAGGACTTGGCCGAGGAGCCAATTCGCCGCTCCGAGAGCCACCTCCATCTTCTCCTCCGGCTGCAGGGATCATTGGTTTGAGCGGTGAGCATCAGTAAGAACAGTGTGCTTGAATCATGAAAGGCTACATTATTTTGTCCAAAAAAGAAGGGAGAAGAAGAAGGAGGAGGAGGTGAGAGTGAAACTTTTGGTACCACTTCTGCTGGCTGCACGACGACGCGCACGTCCTCCAGGCGATGATCTGCCCCTCTCTCCGGCCGCTGAGTCAAGGTGGTCCTCGTGCGCCCCTGGGCGAGCCAGCCCAAGCGCCCCGCGCTGTGGAGCAACAAGACGGGCGGCGTAGGGGGGCTCTGATCTGCGCAGCGGCGCAGGGAAGAGCGGCAGCAGAGGAACAATGGTGACTGGTGTCTGGTCAGTAGACAAAGAACAGTGTGCCGCGGCGTGGAAAGGGAAGGCTGGTGATGCGACTCCTTTTATAGCCGCTCAGGTATGTAATTGATCGTGCGCCCCTCGTCGATGAGCCGCTAGCTGCTCTAACCAGAATACCAGATGAACTCAAACCATTTGTGTTTGGTGGACTTGAGTGGGTGAGCAAAGAATAGTGTGTGCTGGAAGAATAGTGTGTGCTGGAAAGGCTGGCATGGCATGGATGTGCAGCCCAGCGCCCAGGACCGACGTTTGCTTATATTGCGGCTCAGGTAATTGATCGGTCGCTTTCGCGTATCAGATGCTAATAAAGTAATCATACTAGTATATATATCAAAAAGAAATGCATTCGCATTTGTTCGCTTGGTCCTTTAAGCAAGTTGTCGAGAGTCCGGATGCTAAAGACCATCCGCACTCACGTTACTCTATTTCATCCTCTATCCATCCCGATCATCAAGATTCCCTCCTCTATACTACTTTCTCCCCCACTCATCCATCCTCTATATCTCTACTCTATACCAACAACCCAATATTTTATTCAACCATCTCCAACTACCATCCCTTCTTCTTTTCCATTCTCTCCTCTTCTCTTTTTTTTTTTTTTCTATTTTTCTATTTTTTTTTTTTTTTTTTTTTTTTTTCTATTTTCTTTTTATCTTCCCCATTTTTTTCTTTTTTTTTTTTCTTTTTCCCTTTTTCTTTTCCCTTTTCTTTTTTCCCTCTCCTTTATCCATTCGACCGCATCTCGCAGTCGCGCCGCACGCCCGCCCTCTCCTTCCCTCTCTCTCTCCCTCCATCTCTGCTCCGAGCTCGGCAGTGAAGAAAGGGCGGTGGGGCCGGGCTCACCGGTGGCGGGGCGGCGAGCAGCAGGCAGCGGGCGCGGTGAGGTCGGCGGCCGGGAGCAGATCCGCCCTCGAGCTCGGGGCGCCGCCCGTCCCTGCTCGGCGGGCCGCGGCTCGGGGCAGGGGCGAGGGGGCAGCGGGCTCGACAAGCTGCCGGCGCGGCCATGGGACGCGACCTACCCGGCGGCCATCCGCGGACGCGCCAGTGGAGCGGCCTCGCCCGCGCTCTCCCTACGGCGCGGCGGCCGGCGGAGGCGGCGTACCCGACGCCCATCTCGCAGCGCTCCCTTCCAGCGGCGGCGCTCGCCTTGGAGGCGGGAGGAGGCCGGAGGCACGAAGGAGCAGGCAAAGGACGAGCGCGGGCCCCTTCTCCTCTCTCCTCTATCTCTCCCTCCTCTCTCTGTCGGTCACGCAGCGGAGGACGAGCGCAGGCCCCGCGCGGCGCTTACCGGAAGCACGTTATCGCGCCATATTTCCCGGATGAGACCCCGTCCCGGAGCCTTTACAGGACGCCGCTGCAGCCATTCCATCCGCCATCCGTGCGTCCCGGACGCAGATAGCGTAGCCGGTGCAGACAGTCTAAAGTTGACAGCTTTATTTCAATGTTGATACTAATCATATTAGTACGGAGTATATATAAAAAAGAAATGCATTCGCATTTGGTCGCTTGGTCCTTAAGCAACTTGAAAGGCCAAATTTGACAGCTTTATTTCAAAGTTGATAGCTTTATTTCCCACCGCAAGTTGTCGACAGTCCGGATGCGATGCATGCTTATGTATCCCTCTTTTTTTCTTCTCTGTAATCTCTAAATCTCTAAAATAATATAAAGAGGCAAAATTTCTGCCAATAAAAAAAATTTCATCCAACTTTACATAACACTAATCCACCCGGTCGCTCGCCTGAGTCCAAATCAGATCGGTCACCTCCAGCTCCAAGGCAAAGGCAGGAGGGGAGGCGCACATCCACCTCCATTAGATGGCTCAGCCCACAGACCAACATGGACCAAGACGGGTTCGAATACAAATCTCTAAGAAACCTCTCCAATCTCTTCTACCTCTGCTTTTGTATAAAAAAATCAAAAAACAAAGTGAAGGAGAATCCAGCCAAAAGGAGCGACACAGAAACCAACCAAAGCTCCTAATAAAATACTAAAAAGAGCTCGAAATCGAAACCAAAAGAACACAAGATATGTATTCGCCCACATTGTATCTCTCCAGCTCGTTCTTAAGAATCTAAGAGGACGGAGTCACGCCTCTAGGCTGCCCGTGCCGCCGGCCAGGTCTACCTATGCCGCTGCCGCCTCTACGCTCGCTGGCAAGGGCGCCCACGCGTCGCTACATCCCCGCGCGTGTGGCTAAGTGCGCCCGCGCCACCGGCCAGGTGCGCCTCTGTGTGCTTCGTTGTTTCCATCCGGACTAACTACAAATATTTTCCATGATATTTTTTCCAGTCCTGTACGAGTTCAAGTAGTGTGACCGAAATACAATCTTAAGATGAATGGAAAAACATGACATACTAATTAATCCTAAATCCTCTCATGTCTAATGTATTAGAACATGTGTCAAGGCAGGGTATAAGTCTGGTGCCAAGATGCTGGTGGAATGCATGGAATGATCAATAAGTTTTCGAGCCACAAGCCATCCAATAGATTCTAAATCCCGTTCACAGGTATTTTTGCTAGTAGATGACTATATGAGCAGCACCGCACTATTTTTTTTTATGACTTTCAGCACCGCACTAATAGGCAGCCTCCTATTAGACATGGCAGACCTCCAACCCGTGTTTTTACATGGAACAAGAATTTTAAAAGACATAAGTACTCCCTTCATTCTAAGTGTTAGACTTTCATTGCTTCCACTATATTACTCGGTCTGTTTGCGTAAGATCATGTCTGGTGAAAAAATTGGTTTGAAATGATATCGGCGTTACAAAGTAATTATTGTTGCAAAGTGTTCAGTGCTATAATATTTGTGTATGTGAAGTATTGGGCTTATATTGTTTTGAGATTGCTGTAACACACTCATTTGATAAGTGGCGTTGCATACATTAATCCTGAGTCAAGTTGCTGACATGTGCTCATACTTGCCTTGATATTCATGTGCAGGGGGTTGCTTGAAATGGACCATGGTCACTGACAGGGTTCAGGTGGAACCGAGGTTTCGAGACTAAGTTTAGGAGCAACTAAGATCCTATCGGTAAAAAAAAAAAAAAAAAAAAAAAAAAAAAAAAAAAAAGGATGTTATGGGGACGTTCGGGCTAGAGAATGCTGCACATGAGAATTTGCCGATTTGCGAGTTTATTTGTGATTTGGTATCAGTGAATATTACCGGTCTGACACTACGACCGCTAGTAGATGGACCGAAAAAGAGTGAATCTGATATGTGTAGATCGACCGCCAGAAGACGAGCTGCTCTCGGATCACGTGGAATAGCAGAGATGCACAAGGGTACGGTGCTCGTCTCCTGCTCTAACAATGCAATCAACATGGTACTGTTTGCAAAAACTACCTTGAATGGTGATTTAGGTTCCTGCTGCCGATATAATTAGCACTTGATCATGAGTGCTGGTGTACATGCATGGCTATTTGACTTTGGAGCCACACCCGTGATGATGGCCATGATGCAGTTCTGCTTTGATGATAAAAAAATGAAGAGACGGCATCTGCTGGTTTGTTTCCTTCCGCAGATGATGCAGGTGTATGTGGCAAATAAAAAGGAAAAGGTTTGGCCCTTGTGCATGTACAAGTGAGATGAGAGAGAGAAGCATACACATACTATAATACATGTTCTATATATGGGTGATTATTAGAGAATAAAAGGCACCAGATGAATGACACGTGCATGATTAGTGATTAAAGAGAAAGGATGGTGCATGCATGATTATTAGTGATAAAAAAGAAAGAAAGAAGAGGAGCATCTTTGCTTTTGAAAAGGAAGCCCGTTGCTTAGTCAGGCAGTAGCCAGTAGGTCTGGTTCTGATTTAAGAGGCAGCAGATAGATCAGATGGAGACACTAGTGGAGCTTGAGGGTCTGATATATGCAAGAGTAGTATTGTTGTTTCGTCTAAGGGTCTGTTTGGATGTAGATATTGGAGAGGCTGGAATTGAATCGAGTCCAATACCAAAGCAGGCATGGCATTGAAATGGCCCCAATTCAAATGCTGTTGTTTGGATGGCCATTGAATTGGCTTTTGGAATCCGATGAAGTAGCCCAAATACATTTCCTATTTGGATGCAGAACCATGGAATTGAAAAATCCTCTCGCCATTTCAGCGGCCATGGCGGCGCGGCCATGGCGGGTGACGCTAGCCCCCTCCATGGAGGCCATGACGGGGTGCATCTTGGGCGGATCTGGATGGAAGCCATGGGGGTAGAGATTGAGGAGGAAGAGCTGGACCCCTCAACGGCCGCCATGGCAAGGTGCGGGTCGGGCGAGCTCGATGGAAGCCATGGAAGGGCAAGATGGAGGAGCTGCCACCGGCCATCTAGGAGCTCGATGACGGATGAGGCGCGGCGGCCCCAACCCCTACCATTGGGGGCTCGAGCTCGGCCGCCTTTGGGGAGCTCAACCTCGAACGGCCATGGAGGAGCTCGCCCACCACCGCGCCTCATGCCCGCTAGCACCGGCGGGTGAATCTTGGCCATGGCGAGCGATGATCTGGTGTGGAGGGAGAAGGAAGGGAGCGCCGCCGCCGCCCACAACGGGAAGAGGAAAGGGAGAGCCGCTGGCAACGAGGAAGAGGAAGGGGCGCCGCCCGGCAACGGGAAGAGGAAGAGGAGCGCCGCCGGCCACGGGAAGATGATGAGCTCGCGCGCCGCCTCACTCGCGTTCACTTGGTGAGTACCGGTTGAGTCAATTCCACCCAATTCGAGGGGGAGAGCCGTATTGGAGATGGGGCAGCAAAGGTTTGTAGAATACCGGTTGGAATTGAAGATGAATGCCAATTCGAATTCAGGAACATCCAAACAGCTGTATTTGGAGCTACCCAATGCCAATTCCAATTCTAAGCCCCCGAATATGTACATCCAAACGGGGCCTAAGGGTTTTCCTCCGAGCTAGAGAGCGAGAGAATACATTTGTTTTGTGTGATCTCCGGAGGAATTTTAAGTGCTGATACGAATATTTTGTAAACCCATTCGAAGATCAAGATTTGAAATAATAAGTATTTGTCTTCAACTGATGCAATAGCAAGGGTCTCTGTTTATTGAAGTATGAGCAGTCTTTCTGTGCTTGATAATTGCTTATTCCTCTGGTTTGCTCATTATCTTGAATGCGTCAGTAGCTAGGACTGAAGCTTATATTTATTTATCTGCATGAACAATGAGCCTTTCTTTCAATCTCGAAAATCTAGCAAATTAATTATCGCCCTGATATAGGATAGTACTCTCAATCTCAGATCCGTTCAACGTGTTTCTTATTGGCTTTCTCCTTGCAGGGCATACAAACCTGGAACGGAGGGTTCTGACTGGCCAAACAAGAACCCGGTAGCTGTCGTTCTGCTCTATCCTCTTCCCCTCTGATTTCCCCAACTCCTCCACCGATTTCCTGCGCTTCTCCGCTGAATCATCTGCTCTTTCTCCGATCTTCCGATTCATCCGGTTTTTTTTATCTCGTGTGGGCGGAATGCCGGCTCCCTGTGCGCCTGAGTGCGTGTCTCTGTAGCTCCCTTCCTCTTCCATCCCTTTCGTCCCCAGCTAATCCGCATCCAAATCCTTCCTTTTCTTTCTGTTCTCGATAGATCCTCGGTTGATCTACCGATTCTTCCATTTTGTTTCGTCTGATTTCGTTTCCTGCCTCTGTGTCGCTTGATTTTCTTTGCTTTTTTCTGCCTCTGTGTCGGTCGGCTGCAGGCTGTGTCTGCTGCTTGCCCAGTCCGAGTCCGAGTCTGAAGGCCGTTTAGGGATCTCGCCGAGTCGGCTCGGTGGACAGGGGCGCCCTCTCCCCCGCGTCGTCTGGGCCTGTGAGTTGACGACGCGCGCAGGCAGCCTGACCTGTCCAGCTCCATGCACTGCTCTCTGTGCCTGCCTCATCGGGCGTCAGCTAGGGTAGCTCATCCTCCCAGAGTTTGCATCCGACGCCCGCAATTTTTTCGGCTGGTTCTCCGGGGTGGCGGTGTTGTGCTTGCAGCTTTGGCTTGTGGTCTTCATTGCTGCCGCGCTCGACCTCATAGGCTACGGGGTTCAGTACCTAATCCTTCGCAGAAGAGGGATCCGAGTGGGGGTGCCCAGCAGTGCGGGCTTTGGCGCCAGCCCTCAAGGCGCTGCAGGTGCCATGAGTCTTCTGGCGTGGAACTGTCAAGGTTCAGGCGGGAGCGTTGACAGTCCCAAGATGCGTCACCTTTCCCGTCTCATCACGTCCACCAATGCTCAGGTAATATTTGTCTCTGAAACTAGAAATTCTCGCTTTTGTAAATCCGATCTTATAAATAAACGATCTTTGGTTGATGTCAAAAAGTGATGTAGAAATAGAGGTTATTGAGTCCAGTCATTATTTTATTTTCGCTATGTGTTTTAACAAGTTGCTTAGCAAGAATTTTGGCTTAGTCTGTGTCTATGGTGACCCCCACCATACCCATAATGCTACCATTTGGAGACAGGTCCGAAATTTTGTTGTAACATATACGGACTTGCCTTTTATATGTATGGGCGATATGAACGAAATCATGAGTTCTAATGAAAAACTTGGTCCTAGACCTGCCAATGTTCGTGCTATTTCCCAGTTTTGTTGTCTTGTCAAAAGTTGTGGCTTCTTTGATCTTGGTTACAATGGTCCGCTTACACCTGGACTAACAAGTGCTTTAATGACTATCCAACTTATGAACGTCTTGATAGATTCCTTGGTAATGCTGAATGGTGCTCTAATTTCCCCAATACGTTGTTGTTTATCATCTTCCCATGCTTAAAAGTGATCATGCTCTTATTTTGGCTATTTTGGACTCTAATCGTAGACATACTGCTAAGACTTTCAGATTTGAAAATTGTTGGTTGCTTGATGATGATTTTGCGAGATATTGCTAAGAGCAGTGGCAAAGATCCTCCAATAGACCTTTTCACTTAAAAACCCATTTTACGGCCAAAGATCTCATCAAATGGCGCAAAAACCAAACCTAAAAATTCTGATGCTTTCAAGAATATTGAAAACCAGACTTCTTACCCCGCAAATGCGCCCCCCGGCCTCCAAAATCCCAGCCTTCAAAAGGATCTCATCCACCAACATGAACTTCTCCTTGCTAAAGAAGAGGCCTATCACGAGACAAAGATTTAAGAAGAACGGTCTATTCTTTGGGGGACAGAAATATCAGTTTTTTCCACCAAGCAATTATTAAGAGAGCCAAGAAGAATACCATCACCCACCTAGAACCCCACGATGGAACCTATTCCACCACCCATGATCAGGCTGGCTCGGGATCGCTAATGCTTACTTCAAAGACATTTTTAGATGTGATTGCGGGGAGCATTGAGGAAGATCTGGCGGCAGCTGGATTTAAGGGAAAATCAGATTCAAGAAGATGATCCGTTCACCAACTCCACACCCGATGAACAAGAGATTTATGCAATAATCAAGAACATGAGAAGTAATGCAACTCCAGGTCCAGATGGTTTGAATGCAGGTTTTTATAAATCATCACGGGAATGGATAGGTAAAGATGTTATGGACCTTGTTACAACCTTTTACCAAACTGCGTCTATGCCTTCAGAGATTAATAAGACCCATATTGCCCTAATTCCCAAAATTAAAAATCCAATTACTCCTAAGGACTATAGACCCATAAGCCTCTGTAATGTTGCTTATAAAATAATTGCAAAATCTCTAGCTGAGAGGATTAAGAATCATTTGCCTCATATTATTCATCCCTACTTCAACATTGAAGGAGGAGGAGCAATCATTGACCAACGTCAGACACATCTCAGGCGGTGTCTGGCAAATGTTAGGTACCCCTTGCTGTTGTTAGGAGCCAGGTGTTATTACGATGCTTCCACAGCCCCTGATAATTTGGGGGCTCGTCCAAGGAAGGCAGGTCTAGGTATTTTTATCCTAGATCCAAGATGCAAGCTCAACATCTACATAAAAGCGCAGATTTTTTTCAAGCACCTCAGTAATCATGGCGAAGCAAAGCAGCCTTAGCTTGTGCAGCCTTGGTTGTATCCATGCTCCCAATTGATGAGGTTTCTTTCCTCATGGACAACCAGCTGCTGGTGAATTACTTCAATGGTCCTGATCATGACGATCCTCCTCATTGGGAAGCTAAGGGTGTGTTTGGTTGGCCCAAAAAGTGCTATCCAGGCTAGGTTGGGCAAGGATAGCACTTGTTTGGTTGTAATTTCTGGGCTTCTAGCCAGGCTAGAGGGGGAAGTGGAGGGGGCTGCCGTACAGCTGCGAGGAGGCCCGGTGGCCTTCTCCACGCATCCAGGTTGCGGCATGCTTTGAGGCTCGCGCAAAAGCGCCAAAATGTCGTGCGGTCACCTTCCTCCTTCGTCGCGGCGGAGCCCCTCCCCGGCACTCCTCCTCCGCCCCTCCCCGGCACTCCTCCTCCGCCCCTCCACCGCCCGCCTTCCTCACGCGCCGCTTCGCCTTCGCCTCCGGCGGCGGCGTCGGGCACCACTTGAAGCGAGAGACGCCGTGGCTCATCTACGCCAAGGAGAATGGCGAACGGGGATGGCGAGCCCCTCTTGCCTATGGCAGCGGCGGCCGGTCCGACCTGCCCCACGTGCTGGTGCGGCAGCCGAGCGGAGTTCTTCGCCGCGGGACGAAGGTGGCGCCCCCCGCCACGCCGCGCTTCGCGGCGGCGAGGCGGAGCTCGCGCCGCGCCTTGTCCTCGGCCGTCGTTTCCCTCCGCCGGCCCGGGCGAACATGAGGGCGACTAGAGCCGGCCTCGGGCGGCCGTCTCCTCCACAGCACCGAGGAAAATTTGGACGGCGGTGAGCAGCCCATCCCCGGCCGCCGCCGGGCGCGGCGCCATGGAGGGCTCGTGACGCCGCGGCCGCGGATGGAGCGGCCGCAACGCGTGGTTGGCCGTGCGGCGAGCAAGCTGCGGTGGCAAGGCCGATGGCGGGAGGAGCTGCGGCGCGATGGCGGGCGGAGCTCGCCACAGCAGCGCGATGAGCGTGACGTGCTGCGTGGGTGGACGGCCGGCAGCGCGTCGGTTCGGTGGCGGGAGCAAAGCTCGCGCCACCGGGCGTGAGCTTGGGCGGCTAGTGGCGGCGCGCCGTCCATCGGGCGGCGGCGTGCCGAGCTCGCCTAACGCGGCGGCCCGGCCGCGGCGGGACAACAGCCGACTACGGGCGTCCTCGGTGCCGCCTGGGGCGCCAGACCGACGCGACGCGTGGCCAGCACCTCCGCTGGCGCCGCACCGACGCGCTGGGAAGCGCGTAGCGCGCCATCCAGCCGAGCGCCTAACACACCGCGAGGTGCCGCACCGACGCGAAGCGCTGGCATCGCCACCAGCGGCGACGCCCAAGACTCTCCGCTGGCACCGCCACGACGCGCGACGCGCACGCCGCCTCAACGCTTAGTGCGAGCACGCCGCCTACGCACACCGCGGCGCGCGAGCGCCGAGCCATGCGCTTCCACCGTACATCCGACCTTGGTCGCGTCGCTCTCCCTCGCCGCACCGTCGGCGGCATGTGACGCTCAGCAAGTGTTCGACGAAATGAGTGAAGGGAGGTAACCATACCAATTTAGAGAGGAGGTGACAGTATCAAAAATGAATCAGACAACCAAACACATTCTAGAGCTAGCCAGGCTAAGATGAGTATGCAACCAAACAATGGCATGTTGGCTAGTTGTAGATAGGCTCACCCCGGCCTGGTTACGTTGGGATAGCCAGGCTCTCAGGGGGAAATCAAACCAAACACACCCTAAGCCTTTCACTCAAAGGTTCTTGAATCTGATGGCTACGAAAGCAATCCAAGTGCTCAAGATTCAAAGAGATTTGAATGTCACAGCTCACACTCTAGCTACTCAAGCTCTCAATTCCAATACAAATGCAGATAACCTGCCTATTGTAAACTGTAGGAATACTACTCATGGAAGCAGTTGTCCGTTCATATTGGCACTGCAATGTGTATCTTTTGAACCTTTTTTCGATCATTGCAGCGAGTTGCTGCTAATAAAAAGGTTTGATTTCTGTCAAAAAAAAAAAAAACGTGTTTCTTATTGTGTTAGTACAAGTATTTTATCCAGTTCGTTATCTTGAATGCTGTCTTGTGACTACGACAATGTGTTGGAGTTATTTTGGGGTGATTTGTTAATAATAATAAAATCTTACTGTATTTAGCTTCCGTTGTCATTCACCGGCTTTGATTCTCATTTTTGTTTTTCCAACTAAAAGCTGAAGTGGTAACCGGTCTCAACTAGGACAATCAAATCTTTGTGCTGCGGAGGAGGCGGGACGCACCTGGCGTGGCCGCGCGGAGAGGCCCAGGCCCAGGCCCGCGCTCTACTTGAGGAAGGCGTGCTCGACGACACCGTCGCCGTGGTGCGCGTCGATGTCCACGTACAGAACGCGGCTGAACTAGCCGGTCCAGGAGCAACCGCGTGGACGGCGGCCACGATGTCGTTCACGTACGTAGCACAAGCCGCTTGACCCGGCACGCGTGGTGCATGCCGGCTGCCGGACCAGTTGATGACGATGTCGTACTTGCCGCCGGCGAGGGCGCGCGCCGTGGCAAGAAGCGACCCGCCGGCACGTCGACTGGGTTGTTCGTCGTTGATCGAGCATTATATTCGGGGCGCTTGTTGTCGACCTTGACCAGTCCGACCGTGTGTTCCTCGGCTCTTTTCTTGATCTCTTCGTCGCTGTTGTAGACGGTCGGCGTGAGGAGGTTGCGGAGGAAGGCGAGGTACTCCTCGTGGTGGGCGAACCTGTAGCCTGCGGTGACACGCGGAGGAGATCCACGACGAGTTTTTATGCGTTAGTTTTGTTTAACACAACTGAGCAAGACTAATTTCACATGACATGGTTATATGTATGTTCTGAATAAAGTTTTATGATTCGAAAGGTTTGATAGAGGCATTACTGCGTGGACCATCAATATGCTTGGTAACTGGCATCCCCATTGGATGCGATGGTCTGTATGTTATATTTGTCTTGCTGGCCAAGGTGGACTAGGAGCATGGATGTGCAGATCAAGATATTCACTTATGAGCTAAGAATTACTGTCATACTGGAACCCAAGTATGTTACAACAAATCAGCTGGGAAGTATGTGCAGTTAAATGAGGTAGAGATTCATCTGAAAAAAGATGAAGCAGAGACACTGAAAAAGCAGAGGAAATCCTCGAGTGAGCATATCAGCGACGTGTGGGAAGGCACTTGTTGGGTGGAGTCGAAGCTAGCTGCAACCGCACCTGCCTTCTTTTTTTGAGGTCTATTCCAGCCACTTTCAGTTCAAAATTGTTATGTTAATTCTAGACTGCAAAATGGGAGGCACAAAACCACAAGCTAAGATCCAAAATTTTTTGCTTGTGTAACTATTTGTATATTTGTCTTGTCTTGGATCTTCCTTTGCCAGTCATGGATGAATTGGAACATGGCCTCTGGGCTCTGGCCTGTGTCTGTGCCGGCCAACATGGCTGGTGATTAATTCCTCACCAACAAACTGAATGGCAGGTGGGTCATGGCTAATCGGTCGCTTGCTTGATCTCATGCAGCATGAAGATGCTGCTCACTGAAAGAAATTTTCACATGGTTTAATGCTGCGTTTTCTTTTGTTTCAGAACATGGCAATCATGCTTTTGCTAGACTATGCTGCAAATATAAAGGACCTTGGTGATTAGTGAAGATCGCGACAGATAGAAGGCCAATTAAGCTTATCACATATATATATTTATGTCATAAACATTTATACAAGTACATGTATATTCCCATGATTTACATTCATGAAAATATTTATTCAATTGTACTAATATAAATATTCACATATATTGGTGCACACACTTTGTCCCCTGATTCTATCATTTCATGTGTAGCATATATATATATACTGTAAATATTCCCACAAGCACATTTATATTCCCATGACTTCTATTTGTCGAGAATAATTATTTATTGTGCTCGTAAAAAATATTCATATATATATTTGGTACACACGTGACTTGATATTTTATTCCCAGAGAAATTTGTAATTCGATTCTCATGCAATATACTTCCATAAATAAAATCTAGGACTTGCCTTGCATCCTTGGTCACCATAAGGTTCAACAAGCAACAAACAAGGTTTCCTATTTCTAGATGGTGAGAGTTTGAATGCAGGTTTTCAAAAAAACAGGGTTTCGGTTTGGCGGAAAATAAATCAAGTTTTAGTTGTAATTAAAAAGTTTAAATTTTTAGTGATTTTTAAAATGATGCAAAAACACGGGTGTTATTTGCAGACAAGGTGACCCTCTGTCTCCCCTCCTCTTCGTCATAGCAGCTGATCTGCTACAATCAATTGTGAACAAAGCAAAACAAAGTTATGGCCTTCTAAACCTGCCCATCCCCCTAACACACTTCTAAGACTTCCCTATCATCCAATATGCAGACAACACCCTCATCATCCTTGAGGAGGAGGCAAAGCAGCTTCACTTCCTAAAAGCAATCCTCAGATCTTTTCTGACTCCACTGGCTTAAAGGTGAACTACAACAAATCCTTTCTGGTGCTAATTAACTTGTCCACCACCAAAGCTGCCCACCTAGCTAATACCTTCGACTGTTAAGTGGGATCCCTACCCTTCACCTACCTCGGACTACCTCTTGGCATCACAAAGCCAAGAGTCATTGACTACCTGCCTCTTGTGACCAAATGTGAAAGAAGGTTGATGAGCACCTCCTCTTTCCTTTCTCAGGCAGGAAAGTTAGAGCTCACAAATACAGTACTCTCTGCATTGCCAACTTTCCACCTTTGCACCTTGGCCATCCTCAAGGAAACCATCAAGCAAATAGACAAATCCAGAAGACACTGCCTATGGAGAGGGTCAGACATTAACTCAAAAAGCCTCCAAAAGCAACTTGGTATCTAGTGAGACTCCCCAAAGATCAAGGAGGCCTTGGAGTCATTGACTTAGAAAAGCACAGCCAAGCTTTGTTGCTCAAACACCTGGATAAATTCTTCAATAAAACAGACATTCGATGGGTCTCACTCATTTGGGAGAAGCACTACCCAAATGGTAGACTGCCAAATCATACAAAGAAGGGCTCCTTCTGGTGGAGAGATGTCTTGAAGCTCCTTGAAAAGTTCAAACCAGTGATGAAAGTTAATATCCAAAATGGCACCACCTGCCTTCTCTGGTCAGATACCTAGAAGAAACAACCATTACAAGACATGTTCCCTGAGTTACACTCCTTTGCTAGAAAAAAACACCACAGTCAGCAATTGGATTCACCAACAGGACCTATCAGCCTTCTTTAATTTACCTAACCTGCACACCAGCAGTTCCTAGCCCTTCAAGACATCAAAGAACAAACCAGCCTCTCTGAGCACCATGACCTGTGGTCCTTAAGAGGAGGATGCTTCTCACCTGCAAAAGCTTACAAGGTTCTTGTAGGTCACAGACAAATCCCACAGGCTTTCAAATGGGTATGGAAGAATTGCTGCCAGCCGAAACACAAGGTGTTTTTTTGGCTATTAATTCAAGATAGACTAAGCACAAGAGGTCTTTTAAGAAGAAGAAGAATGCATTTGCCCTCTTATAGTTGTGTGTTGTGCCAATCTAGCTCTGAGGAAACAAGGGAACATCTCTTCCTTCAATATACTTTTGCAATCCAATGTTGGAACCACGTTGGAGTCCACCTCACAGCTCACAATGACATTTTCCAGGCCATTGATCAGATCAGGGCTCAGTCTAATCAAGATTTTTTCATAATTCTTGCAATACTAATGACTTGGAGCATATGGACAATCAGAAATGATTTCATCTTCAAAGGCATTCTAGTCAGCCTTCAGAGAGCACAAGACGTCTTCAAAAAGGAGCTCAACTTCCTCACCGTACGGGTCAGGACTAGATTTACATTTTCTTTTGATTCATGGATCCAAAACTTGTTGTAATTTTTCTTTTATCCCTTATTTTTTCCTTAGTTTTTCGTTTCCTGAGCTGAGCTGTTCTGTACTGTACTGGATGCTTTTATTTTTCAAATAAATCACTGTAGGGGCGTCAAGCACCTCCAGTTTCTCTAAAAAAAACTATTGTTGTTTCAGCAAAGGTTTTCTTCCGATAGAATGAGAGAATACATTTGTTTTGTGTGATCTCCGGAGGATGTTTACGTGCTGATATGAATATTTTCTATACCCATTCGAAGTCAAGGATTGAAATCTTATATAGTGTCGATAGAATCATAAGTGGTCGTTATCTTGAATGTGTCATAAGTGGTCTTCAACTGATGCAATATCAAGGGTCTGTGTTTATTAAAGTATGAGCAGTCTTTCTGTGCTTGATCATTGCTTATTCCTCTGGGTTGTTCGTTATCTTGAATGTGTCAGTAGCTACGACTGAAGCTTATTATTTATTTATCTGCATGAACAATGAGCCTTTCTTTCAATCTCCAAAATCTAGCAAATTAATTATCGCCCTGATATAGGATAGTACTCTTAAACTCGATATCTGTTCAAAGTGTTTCTTATTGTATTAGTTATTGTTATTTTATCCCCAGTTCTTTAACTTGAATGCTGATCATCTTGTGACTACGACAATGTGTTGGAGTTATTTTGGGGTGATTTGTTAATAATAATAAAAATGTTACTGTATTTAGCTTCCGTAATCATTCACCGGCTTTGATTCTCATTTTTGTTTTTCCAACTAAAAGCTGAAGTGGTACCGGTCTCAACCAGAAGAATCAAATCTATGTGCTGCGGAGGAGGCGGGACACGCACCTGGCGTCCTGGCGTGGCCGCGCGCGGAGAGGCCCAGGCACGCGCTCTACTTGAGGAAAGGCGTGCTCAACGACACCGTCGCCGTGGTGCGCGTCGATGTCCACGTACAGAACGCGGCTGAACTGGCCGGTCCAGGAGCAACCGCGTGGACGGCGACCACGATGTCGTTCACGTACGTAGCACAAGCCGCTGGCCCAGCACGACCGCCGGACCAGTTGATGACGATGTCGTACTTTCCGCCGGCGGGCGCGCGCCGTGGCAAGAAGCAACCCGCCGGCACGTCGACTGGATTGTGGTCGTTGATCGAGCATTACATTCGGGGCGCTTGTTGCCGTGACAGCCGGAGGAGATCTACGATGAGTTTTTATGCGTTAGTTTTGTTTAGCACAACTGAGCAAGACTAATTTCACCTGACATGGTTATATGTATGTTCTGAATAAAGTTTATGATTCCAAAGGTTTGATGGAGGCATTGCTGCGTGGACCATCAATATGCTTGGTATATGGCATCCCCATTGGATGCGATGGTCTGTATGTTACATTTGTCTTCCTGGCCTTGGTTGACTAGGAGCATAGATGTGCAGATCAAGATCTTCTCTTCCGAGCTAAGAACTACTGTCATACTGGAACCCAAGTATGTTACAACAAATCAGCTGGGAAGTATATGCATTGAAATGAGGTAAAGCTTCATCTGAAAAAGATGAAGCAGAGACACTGAAAGAGCAGAGCAAATCCTCCAACGAGCAGATCATCGACGTGTAGGAAGGCACTTGGGTGGAGTGGAAGCTAGCTGCAGCGTCACCTGCCTTCTTTCAAAACACACACACAGGCTGCAGCTGTCATTTTTTTTCCTGGGGTCTGTTCCGGCCAGCGGCCACGTTCAGTCATTTTTAAAAAATAATCTTTCAGTCAAATTTGTTATTACTGATTGTGGACTGGAAAATGGGAGGCACAGAACAACAGAATCCAAAAAGTTTTTGCTTGTGTAACTATTAGTATATTTGTCTTGTCTTGGATCTTCCTTTGCATATTGGATTCGTTGGAGTATGGCCTGTGTCTGTAGCCACTCATTATCCATCATGTATCCATCCGCTTCATCTGGATGTTCTGCTCCATCTGCATGCCGGCCAACATGGTTGGTGATTAATTCCACACCAACGAACTGAATGGCAGGTGGAGCATGGCCAATCGGTCTCTTTCTTGATCTCATGGAGCATGCATATGCTGCTCACAGAAAGAAATTTTCTCATGGTTTAATGCAGCGTTTTCTTTTGTTTCACAACAATGGCAATCCCACTTTTCATAGACTATGCTGCAAATATAATGTATCTTGGTGATTAGTGAAGATCGTGACAAATAGAAGGCCAATTAAGCTAATCACACAACAACTGTTGAACAGCTCAACAATGACCTATGACAGGTAAGGTGTGTGGGTTTATTTCACCACGTAAACAGGATACACCTCTTTTGAAGGTTTTTTTGGGAAACATTTGCTGAAAACCCATCATAGATGGCAAAGCCACACGCGTGAAACTATGTCGGATGCTAATGCATATGACTTCGAGGCATTATGAAAATTGCTGGATTTGGTGATGATTGTTCACACAAGCTGACCATAGGAGGTTCAGGCCTAGAGAGTACAGGGTGGCGGTATTCATCTGCTGAATTTTCTTCAACCGCGGCTGACACATTTTCAGCATAGTAGAGGACAGGATGATGTTGTTCATATGTCGTCTATTGTTAGCAAAAATGTAAATAAATATCAAACACGAGACACAGATTTTTACGTGGAAAACCCTTTGCGGGAAAAAACCACGGATGCCAACCGGCGAGCTTCACTATATAATGATAAGAGTTTACAAAACACAGAGAATACAATGATTCATCTGGTCGTTCTGTGTGGCTTTCCAGATGTATATATAGACGGATGGACAGACTGCAGTCCGATATGAAAACAAATCCGCTAAGCACATAACCTGAACTGCGGGCCCTTCCGGCATCCCCGCAATACCCACCTTAGGATTCAGGTCATATTCCAACATCAATGTCCTCATCTTCCAATAAGGCATCGTCCTTGGTATAAATTGATGAAAACCTACTCTCACATAGGAAGTGGTTTTCACAGGCATGTGTTGAGTTCTCCTATGCCAACACTGATTTATCGTCAGCAATGCCTCCAGTTGCATGCAAATCTGTTTCAGCAATTGGTTTTCCAAAGAGACTATTCAGTATAACATGGATAAAATAAGTAATATTCATTGGTTCACAAGAACACCACCATGAACTAGATATGGATGCAGCGATACTTTTTAGATGTTGTTAACAACAGGCTGGAAGTACCAGCAGTTTATAGCTAATATGAAACACAATACTGGACTCAAATTTCTCATTGCCATATAATACATTTTCATATGAAATTATGATCTAAATTTATGTAACGCTCAATTTTGAAAAGAAGCAGAGCACTGAAAGTTCAACTCTTATTCAAGTGTTCAGAAATGATGAGAATTAATAGCTATTTATATAATTTATTTAATTGCAAAATTCTGATGTAGTAACTAGAAATAAATAGATTGGGTAAAGAAACTAGAAATAAATAGATTGGCAAAAAAAAAAAGGAACTGGAAATAAGTAGATGGAACTAAAAAAATTTAGTAGAAAATACAAACATATGTATGCTTTCCTGTATTACGAAAACTAATGACCCCATTTCATAATAAGACTAGAAAACATAAACTTAATGTTGATCGACAACAACGACGACTAAATGTTTCTCTACATAGCGGATGCATAATATCGTATTTGTCATCAAGATATAAGCATGTAGTACCTGATGTCGTGAAAGCGTAAAGTTCAGTCCCTTGGGCTGCAGATTCAGGTGAGAGATCAGGAGTGCTGGGTTTATGTGTATCTACTGCTGAATTCAGCATATGAGAACTTGAACTGGCAGGTTTCCTTCTAATTTAAATTTTCATTGTTTCTCAACTTAACAATTCTAGATGTCTTATTATCCACAATTGTGAGCCCTTCCTATTAAAGAAAGGAAGCAATGGATCTTACAATACAGCTCAGGGTTATGCCATTTATACAAATAAAGAAACAAAAAAAAAAAAAACATGTGCAGAGTTAAGTACAAACACATTACTTCCAAAGAATTTTTTAGCCTTCCATCCACTAAGCTGGTTGACAGAAGCATGATCAAAGGTTTGTTCATGATGCCGCATCTGCTGCCTTCCAGTGGTTTCCAAATGAACAATGAGAGTTACAGGCCTGACATTACAAGAAAATATAGCCTGGAATAATATTACATGAAAAGTTCATTTGTGACTGTCAATATCTTCAGGATTCAATACAATTTCTGCCTCACCTGATATATTGTGGATGCACCGGTGTGCTATATGGTTGTTGTTTCCTTCATTTCTAAAATGTAGGTGACAAACCATCCTTGTCAAGAACTCCTTGGCTTTACTCACTAAAGTTTGCAACAATCAAAGCTTGGGCTCATTTATGGTTTTGAACGATGTGTGTAACATTGTGAGCAGAGTCCTGCAAAGGAAAACCTGATCACCAACTACTAGTGTGTTGTAGGCCAACTACTAGTGTTGTGATACAAAACAAGGTGATTGTACAAATCAGATCACCAAAAGAGCATATATGTCATGGTTTAGGGAGTCTAATATAATAAGGTGGAACCAAACAGTCAGCAGCCATTCATGATATGCAATGCATGGTCTTTGTTGAGCCAGTTTGCTTTCCCTCTGAGAAGTACCAATTCACAGCACGAGACTCAAATAAAACTAAAGAAGGGTGAAATAATGCAATATTGTACCTAAAGAGGAAATTGCTAGAAAGTGTCAAAGTTATATGATCCAAAAAGTAAAATATAAAATTTGTTGATTAAAGAAATGAAGGGGTGGACAAGAATTGTGAATTGTGGGTCCACTTGTAACACTGAAGCATATGACAATTGGTCATATCCATATGCAAAAAAAAAGAAAAGGCAATTCGGTATTCAGTCAATGAAATTATGGGTTGAGCTGCAAAAGCATTTTTTTTTTTATATATTTGGAACTAACCTGCAGATTTGAAGGCATACTGAAGCAGAGTTAAGTGCGTGAAAGTCATGCTGCAGCAGAGATTGCACAAGTGCATTTTGCCCCTTAATTTTTGGCATTCCTCATAATTCAGCACAGCAATCAAATATGGGTATGCAGCACTCGCAGTGAATCGGACTGCTGGGTGTATGTGCTACTGAATTGGGAATATACGAACTTCAACTGGCAGGTTTCTTTCTAGTTTGAAGCAACTGTGAGCCCGTCCTAACAGCAGAAACAACAGATCATCAATTTATAAAACGGCGCCGGAGGATTATGCCATTTATATATAAATAAAGAAACCAAGAGAGATGTTTTTTTTTTAGAAAAGAGATGTACAGAGTTAAGTAAAACACATTACTTCAAAAGCATCTTTGCTTCTTCCACTAAGCTGGTTGAGCGATGCAGAAGAAGCCTCTAGTCTGATCCATGATGCAGCATCTCCTGCCTTCGATGGTTCGGAGGTCAGAGGTCTGAAACTACAAAAGAACAGTCACAAGAGAAAAAAAAAAAAAAAAAACAGCCTGTATTAGAAGAGAAGTTCACATGTGACTGTCTCACCTGATCTTTGCGAAAGTTTGCCACAATCTATGCTTGGTGCTCATTATATATGTTGAAGGATGTGTAACTGTATGATGATTGATGAAGCAGAGTCCTGAAAGGCAAGCCAGCATATAATCTCACTGTCCTGTAACAGAGACAAAGCGTATGCACCATCAACAAAGCATATGGACCACAATCCAGGAAATGAGGAGCAACTAAGCAACCTAGAGCCATTCATGACATGCCACAACAAGAATGAACTAAGTGATAATGGCACGGTCTTTGTTCATTGAAAATTTCTCTTTTGTTCCTAAAAGTACCAATTCACGGTATGAGATTCATTGTAATAATGATTATTCAGAAATAAATGCTAGAAATTGATATGCTCCAGAAATTGAAATTCTAGGAGAGATTGAATTTGTTGGATAAAGAAATAAATAGTTTGACATGAATCGTGAATGGTGGCTCCAATTGTAACATAGAAGCATATGACAATGGGGCATATCTATATGCAAAAAATAAATAAAACAGTTCGGTTTGCACAGCTAATGAAACCACAAATCCAAGAGCATAGGTTATTTTTTATTTGGAACTAACCTGCGGGGAGAAGGCAGGGGAGAAGCAGAGATTCAGCTTTTCCCGCATCAGGACTGAAGGCAATTGTATGTATATGTGACCTTGTTCGCCTCATAAATCAGATATGAGCAGCGATCTGATATTTTGAGTTGCAACTTGCAATAATATGTGATTCCTGGATGGATAGAAGGGAGGGCCTGCAGAGCCCTGCAGTGTTCAAACGACAGACTTTGGAGAGATCTGAGGAGCTGAAATTATATATCGTAAATTCAGCCAAAAAAAAAATCAGTTTGTACAGTTAATGAAATAATAAATAGAGGAGCAAAAGGTGTTTTTCTTTTAATTTGGAACTAACCTGCAGATCGATGTACACTGGACTTGAGTGTGTGAAAGGCATGCAGAAGCAGGGATTCAGCTTTCGCTCGGGCAATGCGTGCAGATATTATATCAATATCTGGCCGTGTTTCCCATAATTTCTGGCATTCCTCATAAATCTCTGGACCGCAATTATCTATGTATAGCAGTCGCAGTGAATCGGGGAGGCCCTCCTTGGGCAGCGATCTGATTTTGTGAGCCCCCCAGATCCGTAATTCCTGGAGAGAAGGAAGGCGATGCAAACCTTGGGGGAGGGACTGCAGAGCCCTGCAGTTATTGAACATCAGGCCTCGGAGAGACGTGAGTCGCTGAAGCGCCTCGTCCTGCTCTTCCGTGAACTTCTCCGTCCGCCAATCATAACTGAAGTATAACCTCCGGAGGGTAGCTGAGAGGTGGGTGCGAGATGGGAGCAACAAACACAGCGAGAGATGTTGTCCACATCAAGGCTCTCCGGTTGGAAGGAACCGGCGGACATTGTTTTGATCCTTGCCACAGCTGCAAATAGATCTTCTGCTATAGAATAGGGCTCCGTCTCACCCTCTCCGCATTGTACAACCGCAGATGCTCGAGGTTGAGTGTGATGCGAGGATCGAACCCATCCATTGTGATGTCCTTGCAATTAATTAGTTCTAGACTGGTAAGAGATGTGAGATTCGCGAGCAGAGCCATCGGTAGCGTGCTTTGCTCAGGCCAAATGCGGAGTTCCTTGAGGCAAGTGGGGAGAGGGTAGATGATGCTCTGAGTCTGATCTGCTACTCCTCCCATGGACCACTGAGAGAATAGCTTGTCACATTTATTTATGGTCACGGACTCGAGCGATGAGAGGCCCCAGAATCCAGTTCCTTCCTCTTCCTTCACAGGCAGGATCAGATTGTTACACCCATAGAAGCGGACATCTCTCGGTGAGCTAGAGGGTGGAAATTGCAGTACCACTTCCTCAAGATCCTCATCTGATGATGCACTCAAATCCAAACCAGAAAGAGCTGGGAAACATTTGAACAAATTTGACAATGATTTTCTAGTAAGTGAAAATTCTCGGAATTTGAGAGATTGGACTGTGTGGAGCACAACACCATCATCCAATCCTCTCAAAAATGTTTCCCCACATCTAGTGACTACTATATGTCTTAGGGAATGTAGTCTTTGGAGATCCATAAATGACAAGAGTGATACATCCTCGGTTGACAACCTTTCTACGTCACCAAGATTGTGGAAGACCAATTCAGAGGGCTTCCAAATGTCCAACTTAATGCGATCATAAGACATGCGATGTCTTAATATGGGATACCTTTGAAGTATGAGGCAAGGGAGGAAGGCATAATTACGGACAGTCACTAATGTGTAGTTCACAAAGACTAGGGAACCATATGGTGTTGTCTTCTGTAGAAGAAATAGGCCAATCGAGAACAACAACATTGTGAGCTCGGGACAATTAATGCACCTGATTTTTCAAGCCACGAGAATAGATGACAGTTTGCTCCCCAACCCACTTCAAGGCTGTGGCATATCATAAAACTCAACTTCTTTCAATTCTCGAGAAACTTTTTTTGTAGTGCCACCATAGAAGTCAGGTCCAATCGAGATAACCCAACAATACTTTCAAAGCATCGGCTTTCTTAAATGATACATATGCCCAATAGGTGGAAGGTTGGCCCACGACACATTCTCTAGATGTAGGGTCTCCAAGTTTTTCATGTATATGACATTGTTGCTACATAACCAAATAGGACCAATGGCCCCACCATGATTTACAATGGAAAGTCTTTTAATGTTGGAGTGTGGTTGCATACTTTCTAGGATATCATCATCTCAGTGGAATCTTGCTTACTGTTCAGACCAATCCTAACTCAACTAAATTTACCTTGTCCATCAGTTTGGCCTCTTTAGCTTCTTCCTTACTTGTCACATTTTCAAGCCCAACTATGTTGAGCTCTCCTCGAAAGCTCTTCTAGTTTCCCCAACTACGCTAGTTCAAATCCAACGCTCTCTTTCTTGACATGGAATTCTTTCGGTTCTTGTAAGAAGATCATTTTTCCCACCTCGGGAACTTTGGAATGAAATTCTTTCGTAGCAAAAAAATGGCATAAATTTTCAAGGCGGCAAATGTCTTTAGGCAAAGAATATACACTTCTCCATTGGCTAACATCTAGAAATTTCAAGTGATAAAACCTTGACAATGTCCTTGGCAAAGATACATTTGAGTAATAAGGTGAAACAAGTTTTAAGTATCGAAGATGGACAAGCTTTGAAAAGTTGTTTGGCAGGGAATTCTGGGAGTTCATGAAAATAGACAGAACACGGAGACCTTTTATTTCTTCAAATGTATCCCTTAAAATATTGACTAGCTGTAACCTCTTTGTATTCTCCAAAAATCATCAAACTTTCGCAAATTTTTAATGTCTATCCACTCCTTCAATTTACCCATCTCTTTGTTAAATTCTTGAATATGATGAGTATCTTCCATAAAAACGGACAAGTAGCGAATAGATTGTGGGATCTTATTTGCTTTGAAACTAGAACAACCGATATAGGCACATTCTTCAAACGAAACACGCCGTGAAAGTTCTTGGAGTAAATCATGAATTACATAATAATTATCCTCTCCTTTCTTCAGAAACCATTATCTAACAGCTCATCCAAATAATTTGCTCCTATGTCCTCAAATTTTCCTTTACGTGCATCGGGATCTATGATGCCAATCGATGTCCAAAAACGGATAATGTCAAACTTATCAAACTTATAGTCCTCGGGAAAAGGGCAAAAAAAATGAAAAGCATTTTTTTCAGATGGAAGGAAGGTAGTCATAGCTAATTTGCAAGGCAGGGATAATATCATCTTCACCATTTTGTTTTAGCCACTCTTTGTTTTCTAGAATTTCCATCCAACGTTCTGAGGTTTTTACTCAATAACCGGCCAACTGTTTGAGCTGCAAGTGGGTTGCATTTCAACTTATTTGCTATTTTTCTTGCAATATCAATGAACTCTTGTTCAACATGTTCATCTTTGATTCTGCCACAGAGCTTGAAGAACTCCCAGAACTCATCGGGATCCAAACCAGGTAGGTCAACTGGATTAGCTTCTCTTGTCACCATTTCTACAATTTTTGGGAACCGAAGTTGTGACAAGAATTATGTTGCCACTGCTCTCGTCCTTTACGAATGGAGCTAATAGATTTTCCCACTCTTTACTGGTGCATTCCCATATGTCATCCAAGACAATTAGAAACCTTTTTGGATTTCAACTTCTGTGCAATGGATTTTTGAAGTTGGTCCAAGTTGGTAGTTTCATTTGCAATTTTTTTGGTTTCCTTCATTTTCAGTTGCAGGTAGGCAGCTCAGGATCTCTTTGGTGAGCTTGAGCACATCAAAATTAGTCGATACACATATCCAGACATTAATATCAGGAAAACATTGTCTAATCCTTGGTTCATTTACTAGGTACTGAGTGAAGGTAGTCTTTCCAATACCCCCTTGGCCAACTATAGGAAGAACAGACAAGGTTTTACCACTCTGTGTTGCACTGATAATATCCTCTATCGTTTTCTGAAAAATGGCATCCCTCCCACAGAAGTCCTTTTGTGTTATTTGAGAGCTTGTGTAGGACCTTTTATTGGAGGCAGACATGTGTGGCTGAGGGTTACTGCCTAACACTATCTTGAGCAAGTCAGAGACGGGGGGGTACAGTTAGAGTGCAGCTCCTCCATGAGCTGCTTGATTTTGTTGGACATTTCCACCCGGTCAAATGGCAAATTTCCAGCATGGCCACCATCAAGATCCATGGCATTGCTTGTGCTATGAGTGTTATGGGCAGCGGCAGCTGCATCATCTTGCGAACGGCAACAAGAGAAGCATGAAAGCCATTTACCAGAAGTGTGGCGAGCAGCATGACGGACATGCTGAGCCTGAGCGGCAAGGCCATCGCCCAAATCTGGAGCGGCGTGCTGAGTCCCGTCCAGCTTGTCCTGGATCATGAAGTAGTGGAGCTCATCTAGAGCGTCCTCAGCCTCATCGGCCTTCTTGCTGAGCTTCTCGAGCAGCCCCTTGAGGCCAGAGTTGTCGGCAACGTCCTTGCCCTGGGCCGCCGCCTCCAGCAGCGCTCTAGTGTAGAGCATCTCCCTTTCGATGTTGTCAATGTTGAGGCCGAGCTCGGTGCTGGACACGTAGGCTTTCACCAAGTCGTCAGAGAGCTTGTTCAGGACTTGGCCGAGGAGCGAGCCCGCCGATCCGAGAGCCACCTCCATCTCTGCCGCCGGGGATGGACTCGGCTGCAGCCTGCAGGGGTAATCAGTTAGAGTGGTTATTTACTGGTGAGCAGTAAGAACAGTGTGCTTGAAAGGCTGCATGATTTTGTTAGGGAAAAAAAATAGGCTGCATACAACACCAACCTAGGGAAGAAGGGACCTTGGATGAAGCTCCCAGCTGCTCCAGCTCCAACTCCAGTCTCTACTCCGAGAGCGAGAGTGGAAGGTTTGCTAATGGTGTCTGGTGATGGTGAGCAGGCGAAGAACAGTGTGCTGCCTGGAAAGGTTGGTGAGTGGTGATGCCTTTGGATCCAGCTTCAAATGCATCAGACTAATAAGCAATTTATATGGGAAAAGTGCTAGTAGTATCTCGCTAGCTGGGGCCCTGGACTTGTACAGTCCTACAGGCCTTGTCTGTCTGGTAGCCATGGGCCATGGCATCCAATGGCCGAGAGAGAACAAGAAGAAGGAGCCAATTCTCTACATGCATGGTGAAAGGCCTTGCCGATTCAGAATCTCCAGCGCGTGCTGCCAGATTGCAATACTACAGTGATAGTATTTTTCGTTTTTTTATTTTTCTTGCCCTCTCGAGGAAAATGAAAATTATGTTAAATACCCTTGGTAAAGCACACTAAATTATATACGAAAGAAGGTGAAATAGAAACAGAACTCTAAGTTTTTTTTTTAAAAAAAAATAGAACTCTAGGCTCAACTGCTCAACCTTATAGGATTAGAGGATGCCGAGAATTGGAGCACGGAACTCGACCGTCACCCGGCTTGTGGATGCCGAGAATTCAAGTCGACATCAATTTATCTACCAAACAAGTTGTTGGATCGAGACCAGTACAGTCGTCCTTCCTACAAGACCTCGCCCGTCACGTAGTGGTGGCATCCAAGTTGGAATGTGTTTTATTTATTTACACCCAGGCATGAGATCAATCGTATTTGAGCTAATGGATCCAATCACAATATATTTGACATGTTCCCTAAAATAAGAAATACTCAATCCACTCCAAATTCTAAGTCATTTAAAAAAATCTTGGAGAGTCAATGCAACACAAGTTTGACCAAAATTATAAAGAGGATCACAAAGATTTGTGACATCAAATTGACATAGTATGAAAATATTATTAATAAAGAATCTAGTGACATTTAGTTTGTATCATAAATATTATTTTGTTATCATATATTTTTGATAACTTAAGATGCTTTCACTCCAAGATTCTTGGAATGACCTAAAATTTAAGATTCTTGGAATGACCTACAATTTAGGATGGAGGGAGGGTAGGGAAGGAGCGATGATAGAGGTGGTTTTTTTTTTTTTTTTTGGACAACTTAGAGGTGGGTATTGAAACAAGCCTTTCCTTCATAAGATTCCTTATAAAAGGGGCGTAAATGTAACTACGGTATGTTTGGTGAATTCATTTATGAAACCTTAGACCTTGTTCGGTTAGCTCGTATTGGCTCCATTACAGCAGATTGGTTCGACCTAGTTTTAAATTAGGTTCATCTTTGAAATAGGCGTTAGGTTAACGAATAATGGTTACGAATTGGATTGATCTAGGCTAGTTTTGAATCGCCCATTTTATATCTTAGAAGGACTCAATTTATGCCACACCTCACGAGTTAGGAACATAAACAAACGAATCAAGTGTGACCCAAAACCGTTTTCTGAGGACTATTCCAATGCGACACAAACGAACAAAGCCTTCTTAACATCCCCTTAGCTAGCTCTAAGCCAACCTCTCTAATAATATTACCATTTAGTAATACGGCTTGGTATGATTAGTCTCAAATACTACTCCCACATTACTTGAAATATGTATATGAGTTTAGTTCTTGATAAAGAGCTAGCTCTTCTCTCTTCTATTAAAATATTTTTAAAAAATGTTAAGAGCTAGCTTATGAGATAGTAGGCATTGCCGCTGCCGTTAGTAGCATGCCAGCATCGGCACTAGCCTCTAAATGGATATAACAAGAATAGTTTACTAATTATAGTTTTTATGTAAAATGATACAACTAATATATATGCGATAGCACTAATTTTGTTGTGACATTTACTAATTCAAATTAAAATATGATAATTAGCACTATTACTAGGCTATTTGGCACACAAGGATAGATCTGTGCGCAGGGCTGAAAGCTAGAGCACGGAGTACCCGAAAGTGCACTAATAACACTTAGCGACTTGACAACGGTATACGCAGTAATAACTACATGTATAGTGAGAAAATAGTAGTACTAATAGAAGACATACTTACGGGGAAGAATGCCGACACATGAATTGTTAAATGATAATAAATAAATGGTAACAAAACGTTTAAGATCGTCATGATGAAGTCCATCGCCAAATTGCTAAGACAATGACCTGTCAATAAAGGTATTAGTTAGATGATTCAATATTCTCCAAAGGTTTTTATATCGATGAACAAAAATGAAAGCAATTACTTACCTACTACTCCTAGTATTTGCGTTCAGCCATTTTCTTGAAGCGATCCACTACAACCTCATTTGTAACTTTCATCATTTTCTCTTTCTCCACATAACAAATGAGACTATTACTCATATACGATCACCCATACGGTTGCGCAAATTTGTTTTCACAACTTTCATGGCTGAGAAGATCCTCGATCATGAAAGTAAGCAACAGGCAATACAAGTACTAACTTCAAAAGTCGATAAACCAAGGGATATATAAGATGTTTTCTCGTCGCTACCATTTTTTTTGAAAGCTCGACAATGGTTGGAATGTTGACAAATCTATCATCTTCTCGTACATCAACAATATAAAGACAAAAAGCTGAGTGTGAAGTTCCCTCAATTACCTTTGAATCAAAATCACTTGGATATAATTTAGCCAGGCTAATCAAACTATCGACATTAAAATCTTGAAATGAATCCCCGGAAAGGCAATCCTTGTTTCAGTAGTAATCTAGCTGTATCAATTGCTCCATTAAGGCGAACAAAATAAGCATTTTTAGAAGTCTCATCTCGTCTGTGCATAACAACATCTATGTGTTGTTCACTTTGCAATAAATCCTCACATTTTTGTCTTGCTACATTGTGAGGACTGCCAACACCACCAACATGCTCATTTAACCTTTCTTTATTATTCCAACCATTCAAATGCTTATCCACAACAAATGACTGATATCCAGCCCCTTTCTTAGTGGGATCCCTAAACAAGAAGCAAGTAAAACAATAGGCTCTATCGGTAGACTCACTATATTCAAGCCAATTTCCAAATTGATCAAACCATTCAGGATTAAACCTTCTATTTTTTTGTGATAGTTGATGGAAAATCAAGAGTGCGAGGTTGACAAGGCCCTTTTATCAAGTATTTTCTTCTTACCAATTCTCCGGTATTAGGATGATAGGCATGAATTTCTTTCCTTTTCCCCTGGATCAAATTGGATCTCCTCCTCTAAATTGATATTTGCCGGAGCTGAAACAATAACATTTGTTGGGGCTTGAACATTGGTATCTTGTTGATTAGGAGTATCCATATTGTTAGCGTCATACGCCTTTGGGAAGGGCTTGATGATCGGATCCGGCGCTTTTCTTTTCAAGTTCAACCATCTATCCATAAACGTGCTGCTGCCGACGGACCCCAGCAACAACACATTTATAAAGAACTTAATTAAATGCGAAGGAAGAATCAAATAGTTAGACATCCATAGCTGATAGACCACAAACTTACTTGACATGATTGATTGCGGCAATTGGGAAGAAGCAAAAGATTGAAGCGAGGGGGACGATCTGCCGAGGCTTCGGCGGAGCGCAAGGTGGAACTGGGCGGGCGGCGGCGTTTCGTTTACTCACGAGTCACGAATAGGAAGAGTCGGAAGAGTCACGGAGCGAAGGGCATGATTTGGCGTTTCTGTTGAGCTTGGGGTCTCAACACGGGGTAGGAACCTCCGCCCCAGGCGGTGCCCGGGGGAGGTCGTTTAAAATGAGAGAGCTAAGGGTAGGTGCCAAAGCATTAGTGGTCATAAATAGAATTCACCAACCTCCTATTTGGGGAGGACTCCTCCCTATTTATAGGTTTACAAATGCCCGAACCGAAGATTACAAGTTTGTCCTTCAATATTCCCGCATATTCCCTCGAATGCACACAAAGACGCGGGCTCATCCCGTACTCTCGCGAACGCGGCACCGCCTCTAGCTCTCCAAGATCGATGATTTGTTTGGCCGGGTGGCCCCACCGAGACCTCCTCGCCCGATTCGGCGCCCACGCCCGCGCGAGGTCCCTCGTGTTCCGGCCATCGTCCGAGGTTCATCCCGCCAGAAGCGGAGGTGTAATCTCAAGCCACCCGACGCCTTGGTTAGCGGAGCTGTCGGAGATGAAGGATTCCGCCAAGCCGTGAAGGGCGTCTTTCGCTTCGACGAGCGGAGGACGAGGATCGCGGCACTCGCTGCAAGAAAACACGTTTGCCTAGAGTCACGTTAGGTCTGGGATCTCATGGCGCCATCTTCTTGATAACACCTCCGCCATGGTCACGGTCCGTGTCCCTTGGTTCCCCCTTGAGGGCGGAGGGGTCACACGCTGAGGGCCGTTTCTCGCTCTCATCAGTACCTGCGGCAGACCGGGCGGAGGTGTTGAGGTTCCTTCCCCCTGGGACGGTTACGAGGGACCTCTCGTGTTTGAGGATACTGATCGGTTTCTCGCAACGGACGGAAGGCGCCCTCCCCTCCCGAGGCCGAGGTGACCGTTTTACGCCCGTTGGTCGTGACGCGATTTTTTTTGGAATGCGAAGGGTCGCGGGGAGCGGCTATAAAAGCGCCCCCGGGACGAAGGGTTACCCCGCCATCGCTTTCAACGCTCTCTTCTTCGCACTCGCACTTTCTTGATCGGGCCTTTGCTCTCGTGCTTAGACACCTTCGCATTTACGCTCTCGGCTTAGTTGCATGCGGCGCTTGTTCTAGTTCTCATAGTGTGAGGGGCCGCTACCCCCGTAGGGAATTGTTCGGTCCATACGCGGAGCTTCTTCCGTGTCGTTCCGGCCAGTTCCTCCGGCTCTACGAGGACTGCATGCTAGACGCTGCTCGCGCTCAAGACCTGGAGGAGACCCTTTCCGACGTCGAAGCTTCCGTGGGAGATCGATCTCATGGCGCGCGTGAAGATCTCTAGATTGGTTTTGGCTAATTGATGACATCCTAGGACTAATCTCTTTATGCTAAGTGTGTGAAGTTGGAGATTGGTCAAGCCAAGATTGGTGCATGATGGTCATGGTGGATGGATCGAGATGATTCAAATGATGATCAAGTGCATGACTTGGAGTGGATCGAGGATCAAAATGGGCTCAAGGCAAATGTATATCCATAGGGCCATTTTGATTTTACACTCAAGACACCATAGAGGGTGTGAGTGATTTAGGATCGATAAGCAGTACTATAAAGAGGGGAAAACTATCGTACATATCGATCCTCATGTGCCTCTAGGTTCAAAATCATTTGCATGCATTCTAACCTAGAGAGCTAACCCAACCTTCAAATTTGGTTGTGAAAATGCTAACACACGAGCACATGGTGATGTACACTTGGTGGTGTTGGCACATTTGCAAAGGAGAAGGTGTTTGGTGTTTTCGGACACTAGGACTGACTTTGGAGTGGAATACTACTTTGATCCATTGAGCTTTGGATCAAGTAACCATGTTGGTTGTGTAGCCCTCGGAGTTAGCTTTCCATAGAGTCTAAGATCATCGAAAAACGGAGTTCGGATGAAAGAGATATCGCAGTTTTACGAGCGATTGGTCGCACGGAAGCCTGCGGACGCACTTTTTCCGCACCGGACGCACCCACCGGTGGCTCCGGTGAGTCGCGTCCGTGCAGAGCTCTGCAGCCCGAATTTTGCCGGACCGTGGACGGGACGCTTGCACGGACTCACCACCGGACTCACTGGTGAGTCGGTCCCGTCGTCGGTGAGGCTGTTTTCACGTGTTTTGCCCCCAACGGCCATATTTCGTGATGGGGGCTATATATACATGTTTTGTCGGTTCTAGGAGGTCTCTTGGACATTTGAAATCATTCCTAACACCTCTAGAGCTGAGTACACCTCCTCCTCCTCACTCCCTTTGCTTGAGAGCATCATTCTAGTGAGTTGAGGTGATTCAAGTGCACTTTGTTTTGATCTTTGCATCTAGTGGCGCTTGAGGATCGTTGTGAGCCGGTGGATTTCTTGTTGCTCTTGGGGAGCACCACCCCTAGCCGGCTTGGTGATTGGTGGAGGCGTTGGCAAGAGTTGGTGATTGTTCTTGGCCACCTCCGGTGATTTGTGAGAGGGTCACACACTCCTCGTCGGGAAGACAAAGTGTGAGTAATCTATTGCTCGTGTCTTGAGTACCTCTCATTTGCATTGGGTGCGATAAGCCTAAAGGCATTTGGCTTGGAGTGAGCTCCACATCGACCCACACGTGAGAAGGTCGGCACAACGGAGATTAGCTTGAGGGTGCTCAAGTGAACTTCGGGTTAAATCATCGTGTCTCTCCATTGTGATTGTTGTCTCTTGGTATTCGGATTCATTATTCATATTGTGACAATATTCCCGGTGATTGGATTGACTAGCCTCGACATTGTAGTATATCACCTCTACACTCTTGCATTACTTTCATATATTTTGTGCTAGTGTAGTTTGAGTAGAATTGCTTAGTTGCTTAGTATTGATTAGAGTTATCTAGCTTGTTCACCTAGTTGGTAAAGTAGTGACTTAGCTCTTGAGTGTGAACTAGAGATCATAGCAACTAGAATTGTCAATAGGAGGCTTGCCGACAAGTAGAGCTAGAGCAAACGCATTTATCGCCTTTTGTTATTCTAACAAGTTGCTCTAGTGTTTTTGTAGAAATTTTATTAGGCTATTCACCCCCCTCTAGCCATTTAGGACCTTTCAAGTGGTATCAAAGCCGTGGTCACCGTTTAAGCAAGGATTAACACCCTTCGGTGCAAGATATGGCTACTATAGTATTCAACCATGTTGGGGGAAAGCCACCTCACTTTGATGGTGAGAGTTCTTTTGATCATTGGAAGAGGAAGATGACCATGTACCTCGGTTCCATACATGAGAGAGTATTGGAGGTGATGGAGAATGATTATATCATTCTTGATCCTACCAAGCTCACCGATGATGATAGAGCAAATCGGACTTGCAATCGAATGGCACTCAACACAATATACAATGCCATCGATGCAAAGATATTTGAGGGCATCAAGGACTTGGATCGTGCAAGTGAAGTGTGGACAAGGTTGAGTGAAACATATGAGGGCACCAAGGTTGTCAAGAGTGCCAAGCTATATGGACTCAAGAGTGAGTTCGAGACCTTCAAGATGAAGGATGGTGAAACAATTCTTGAGATGTTTCATCGTCTACAAGTGATTGTCAATGATCTCAAGACATTGGGCTACAAGACACAAGATCAAGACTTTTGTCACAAATTCTTGATTAGCCTACCTTCAAGATTCAAGATGTTGATTCTCATGCTACAAAGAGATGGGCTTGATTCAAAGAAGCCAAATGATCTACTTGGAGAGGTGTTGACATTTGACAAGTATGATCACAATATTGATGAGAAGGAGAAGAAGGAAGAGAAGAAGGTTGAGGAGAAGAAGGCCGTTGCATTCAAGGCATCTTCCACCTCAAACAAGGGCAAGGCAAAGGCACAAGAAGAAGAATGTGATGTATCCGGCCTAGAAGAGGTTGATGAAGCTCTTGCCTTGGTTGTCAAGAAATTTGGCACCATGCTCAAGTACAAGAAGAGATTTGGGCACTACAAGAAGAAGGATACTTCCAAGGGCAATGAAGATAATAGGCTATGTTGGAAGTGTGATAGTCCCGATCACATCTTTGAGGATTGTCCTCATAGGAAGGACAAGAAGAACAACAAAGACCGAAGAAGGGGCAAGAACAAGGCCACCTTCAAGCAAGGCAAAGATGGTGCATTTGTTGTGACATGGGATAGTGATGAGTCAGAAGAAGAAGAAGAAGAAGGCAAGGCTATGATGGCTCTAGTTGATCAAGACAAGCCTTCACTATTTGACTCATCCTCCGGTTCATGCTTCATGGCTAAGGCCACAAAGGTATATGATGAACCATCCTTTAATGAAGTAAAATATGATAGTGAGGAAGAATATGATGAATCAAATGAACCCACTAAAGATGAGATGTTTGAGGCAATGGAGCAAGCCAACATTGTACTCATAGCTAAGGCTAAGGAATGTGTGGCCTTGGAAAAGAGAGTTGCCTCTCTTGAAAAGAGCCTTAGGGAGCAAGAAGCCTCTTATGAGTGTCTAAAGGAAGACCATGAGGAGCTTCAACTTGCTCATACAAAGCTTGAAAAAGCTCATTCCTTGCTAGTAGCTAAGTGTGACAAAGTTGTCTTGGTTTCCAAGATGGATGTTGGTTCAACATGTGACATTATAGATGAACCATTTGTGGTTGATGTTGAAGAATCAAACATACCATCCACATCCACATCAACCCACTCTACCTCCACTAGTAGTGATGAAAAAATTTTAGATTCATCATTATTAGTTGAGAATGAGACTCTCAAGAGAGAGGTGGATGAGCTCACCCACGCCTTGGGTAAGGCATATGGTGGGGATGCCAAGTTGCTAAAGTGCTTGGGTAGCCAAAGATTTTCCCTTAACAAGGAAGGTCTAGGGTATACTCCCAAGAAAGGCAAGAAGGCCTTTGTGACTCCAAAGCCTAGCTTTGTGAAGAGCAATGGTTCTTATTGCTATAGATGCAAGCAAGTTGGGCATCAAGAGCAAGAATGTGCTAAAAAGAACACCAACAAGAAAGCAAATCAAGTGCATTCAATTTGTTTTGATTCATGCTATTTGCTTACCAAGAGGGAGAATGGTGTTAAGGCAAAGTTCATTGGTACACCAATTGTGGGACCAAAGAAGAAGTCCATTTGGGTGCCAAAGTCTTTGGTGACTAACCTCCAAGGACCCAAGCAAAGATGGGTACCTAAATCTTATTGATTTGTTTTATAGGTAGACTACAAGTCCGTAGGGAGGCATTGGATTGTTGATAGTGGGTGCACTCAACACATGACCGGTGATGCTAGAATGTTCAACTCTTTTGATACAAGGTCAAGTGGTGGTGGAATCACATTTGGTGATAATAGTAGAGGCAAGGTCAAAGGACATGGCAAGATTGAAATCACAAATGAATTGAGCATATCCAATGTGGCACATGTTGACAAGGTGAACTTCAACTTGCTCTCGGTTGCACAACTATGTGATCTTGGTTTCAAGTGCATATTTGGGGTTGATGACATTGAGGTTGTTAGTGTGAAAGATTCAAAGTTGATATTCAAAGGCTTTAGGCATGACAATCTCTATCTAGTTGATTTTGGCACTAGTGAAGCAAAATTGAGTACATGCTTGCTCTCCAAATCAAGCATGGGTTGGCTATGGCATAGGAGACTTGGTCATGTTGGCATGAAGCAATTGAACAAGCTTGTGAAGCACAACTTAGTGAGAGGCTTGGATGGGGTTGAGTTTGAAAAGGACAAACTTTGTAGTGCTTGTCAAGCCGGCAAGCAAGTGGACAACACTCATCCTAAGAAGAATTTTATGAGCACTAGCAAGCCATTTGAGTTGAAGCATATGGATTTGTTTAGTCCAACCACATACACTAGCATTGGAGGCAACAAATATGGATTTGTGATTGTGGATGATTTCACTAGATATACTTGGGTATTCTTTCTCAATGACAAGAGTGACACATATTCCATCTTCAAGACATTTCTCAAGCAAGTGTGCAATGAATATGATGTTACCATCAAGAAAGTGAGAAGTGACAATGGGAGTGAATTCAAGAATACAAGAGTTGAAGAGCTATGCAATGACTATGGCATTAAGCATGAATTCTCACCCACCTACACACCACAATCAAATGGCCTAGTTGAGAGGAAGAATAGGACTCTCATGGATATGGCAAGGTCAATGCTTAGTGAATATGATGTGAGTCAATCATTTTGGGCCGAAGCAATCAACACCGCATGCTACTACATCAACCGATTGTATTGTCATCCAATGTTGGGCATGACACCCTATGAGCTATTGAATGAAAGAAAGTCAAGCATTGCTTACTTTAGAGTCTTTGGTTGCAAATGCTACATATTGAAGAAAGGCACTAGATTGGGCAAATTTGACAAGAAGTGTGATGAGGGTTTTCTTGCTTGGTTATTCCACTACAAGCAAAGCATATAGAGTGTGGAATAGCACTAGTGGTCAACTTGAAGAAGTGCATGATGTTGAGTTTGATGAAACCAATGGGTCTCAAGATGAAGAAAGAAAATCACAATGATGTTGGAGGAACTCAATTGGTGGATGCAATGAAGAATATGGACATTGGGCACATCAAACCAACTCAAGTGATTGATGTTGATGATGACAAAGATCAAGTGCTCTCATCTCCAATGGGTCAAGCTAGTGGTTCTCAATTGCAAGATCAACAAGCTAGTACATCTTCTCAAGTGCAAGGCACATCAAGTGGTCAACCAAGTTCAAGCAATCAACTACCAATACTTCAAAATACAAGTGTTGCTAGAGATCACCCAATTGATCAAATTGTTGGTGATATTGCAAGTGGAGTACAAACAAGAGGAAGACTTGCGGCATTTTGTGAGCACTTTGCATTTGTGTCACAAGAAGAATAGGAGAAGATTGAGGATGCCATGAAAGATGAAGAATGGGTATTGGCCATGCAAGAGGAGCTACATAATTTTGATAGAAATGAAGTTTGGGAATTGGTGGAGAGGCCAAAAGATTACAATGTCATTGGAACCAAGTGGGTGTTCAAGAATAAGCAAGATCAAGATGGCATTGTGGTTAGAAACAAAGCAAGACTAGTTGCACAAGGCTATACTCAAGTTGAGGGTCTTGACTTTGGTGAAACATATGCTCGGTGGCAAGATTAGAGGCAATTAGAATCCTACTAGCCTATGCATGTGCCCATGACATCAAGCTATATCAAATGGATGTGAAAAGTGCATTTCTCAATGGCTTTACCAATGAGCCTGTATATGTTGAGCAACCTCCGGCTTTGAAGATTATCACAAACCAAACCATGTTTACAAGTTAAAGAAGGCATTGTATGGCTTGAAGCAAGCACCTAGAGCATGGTATGAGAGGTTAAGAGACTTCCTACTCAAGAAAGGCTTCAAGATGGGGAAGGCCGACACTACTCTCTTCACCAAGAAGATTGGCAAGGATTTGTTCATTTTGCAAATATATGTGGATGATATCATATTTGGGTCAACAAATCAAGCATATTGTGAAGAGTTTGCAAAGATGATGGCCAAAAAGAATTTGAGATGTCTATGCTTGGAGAGCTCACATATTTCCTTGGACTTCAAATCAAGCAAATGAAGAATGGCACTTTCATAAGTCAAGGCAAATACATTAGAGACATGCTCAAGTAGTTTGATATGCAAGATGCAAAGGGCATATCCACACCAATGGGTACAAGTGGCACCTTGGATCAAGATCTCAAAGGCAACATGGTTGATCAAAAGCTATTTCGGTCATTGATTGGTAGTCTACTCTATGTGACCGCATCAAGACCGGATGTCATGTTTAGTGTATGTTTGTGTGCAAGATTCCAATCCTCACCAAGAGAGAGTCATTACAAGGCCACAAAGAGAATATTGAGGTATTTGAAGCATACACAAGATGTTGGCTTATGGTATCCTAAGGGGTCTAGCTTTTGAGCTTGTTGGATATTAGGACTCCGACTATGGTGGTTGCAAGATAAATAGAAGAAGCACTAGTGGGACTTGTCAATTCCTTGGAAGATCTCTTGTGTCATGGTCCTCTAAGAAACAAACAAGTGTGACACTCTCTACCACCGAAGCCGAATATGTTAGTCTTGGGGAGTTGTTGTTGTCAACTACTTTGGATGAGGTCCACATTGAAGGATTATGGATTTGACTTCAACAAAGTACCCTTGTATTGTGACAATGAGAGTGCTTGCAAGATGACTCAAAATCCGGTGCAACATACAAGAACCAAGCACATTGATATAAGGCACCATTTCATTAGAGAGCATCAACAACAAGGAGATATTGCAATCCATCCAATTGGTACCGAAGATCAACTTGCCGACATATTTACCAAGCCACTTGATGAGAAGAGATTTTGCAAGCTTAGAAATGAATTGAACATTCTTGACTTCTCCAATATGAGTTGAATGCACCCCACATATGTGACATGTCTCTCCACCGAGCCAAAGCAAAAGGTGAATTGTGTGACATGTCATCATGATATCTAAGGACTTGTTAGAACATATAGACATACAACTTGTCCCTTAGGTTGCATTCATGGAAAAGCAATGAATTCCAATGTATGTATGCCATCACTATTGTTTTATATGCTTGATTGATCTAGTGATGACATATGACATGCTTGTGGGCTTGCAATCTCAAGTGTTGAATTTGGATATATTGTCAAATATGTGGTTCAACATAGACATGATAACCCTCACTTGAGGTGTGAAGAAGCTTGTCTTTGGTTCAAACCGAATTACATGTATGGCAAGCTATCCAAATTTGGCCAATTTGAAAACTAATCTTTCTAATATCAAAAGAACATGATCAAACTTTTTATGTCAATCGGTGACAAAGGGGGAGAGATTAGTGCATTAAGATTAGAAGGGGATCAAAATTTTTGAAAGCACACAAGTAGGGGAGCAAGCTCATAAGCCTTTTTGTTGCATTTGGTTGTGCACTAACATATGACTTGCTCTTGCACAAGTATTTAAATTCCATTCATACATGCTTGTGTGGTGTATGCTAGTGGGAACTTGAATGATGATTGATCTACTAGCATGCTTAAATGATATCTAGATATTTAAATTTCCGCTCTAAATTCAAGTACCTATGCTTATAATATGATCTCACGGGGTACTTTGAGTTTTTGATGAAATATCTAGTTATCCATGATGCTTGTATGGTGAGAAAGGCTAACTTTCGATTGGTATCACGCTTCAAAGGTCCATTCTTTCACCTTAGCATCATTTTGGTAACATGGCTCACTCCCTAATTTCAATATCCATACATGTATGCAAAGCCTATACCAAACTCTAGGCATACATGTAGGGGGGAGCTCATGCTACCAAAACCGAACTTATGATGATTGTCCAAACCTATAATCATGAGCAAATTGCTTGGACAACCATGATGAGTTCAAAAATATTTTTATCATAAAATCTTTATGCGGGTTGTCACCAATTACCAAAAAGGGGGAGATTGAAGATCTCTAGATTGGTTTTGGCTAATTGATGACATCCTAGGACTAATCTCTTTATGCTAAGTGTGTGATTTAGTTGGAGATTGGTCAAGCCAAGATTGGTGCATGATGGTCATGGTGGATGGATCGAGATGATTCAAATGATGATCAAGTGCATGACTTGGAGTGGATCGAGGATCAAAATGGGCTCAAGGCAAATGTATATCCATAGGGCCATTTTGATTTTACACTCAAAGACACCATAGAGGGTGTGAGTGATTTAGGATCGATAAGCCGTACTATAAAGAGGGGAAAACTATCGTACATATCGATCCTCATGTGCCTCTAGGTTCAAAATCATTTGCATGCATTCTAACCTAGAGAGCTAACCCAACCTTCAAATTTGGTTGTGAAAATGCTAACACATGAGCACATGGTGATGTACACTTGGTGGTGTTGGCACATTTGCAAAGGAGAAGGTGTTTGGTGTTTCTCGGACACTAGGACTGACTTTGGAGTGGAATACTACTTTGATCCATTGAGCTTTGGATCAAGTAACCATGTTGGTTGTGTAGCCCTCGGGTTAGCTTTCCACAGAGTCCAAGATCATCGAAAACGGAGTTCGGATGAAAGAGATATCGCAGTTTTACCGAAGCGGTGGTCACTTAGGAAGCCGCGAGGGACGCACTTTTTCATGACCGGACGCACCCACGGTGGCTCGGTGAGTGCGTCCGGAGAGCTCTGCAGCCCGAATTTTTTGCGGACCCGTGAACCGGTTGCTTGCACCGGACTCACCACCGGACTCTGGTGAGTCGGTCCCGTGCGTCGGTGAGGTTGTTTTCGGCGTGTTTTGCCCCCAAGCGGCCATATTTCGTGATGGGGGCTATATATACACACGTTTTGCCGGTTCTAGGAGGTCTCTTGGACATTTGAAATCATTCCTAACACCTCTAGAGCTGAGCACACCTCCTCCTCCTCACTCTCTTTGCTTGAGAGCATCATTCTAGTGAGTTGAGGTGATTCAAGTGCACTTTGCTTTGATCTTTGCATCTAGTGGCGCTTGAGGATCGTTGTGAGCCGGTGGATTTCTTGTTGCTCTTGGGGAGCACCACCCTAGCCGGCTTGGTGATTGGTGGAGGCGTTGGCAAGAGTTGGTGATTGTTCTTGGCCACCTCCCAGGTGATTTGTGAGAGGGTCACACACTCCTCGTCGGGAAGACAAAGTGTGAGTAATCTATTGCTCGTGTCTTGAGTACCTCTCATTTGCATTGGGTGCGATAAGCCTAAAGGCATTTGGCTTGGAGTGAGCTCCACATCGACCCACACGTGAGAAGGTCGGCACAACGGAGATTAGCTTGAGGGTGCTCAAGTGAACTTCGGGTTAAATCATCGTGTCTCTCCATTGTGATTGTTGTCTCTTGGTATTGGATTCATTATTCATATTGTGACAATATTCCCGGTGATTGGATTGACTAGCCTCGACATTGTGGTATATCACCTCTACACTCTTGCATTACTTTCATATATTTGTGCTAGTGTAGTTTGAGTAGAATTGCTTAGTTGCTTAGTATTGATTAGAGTTATCTAGCTTGTTCACCTAGTTGGTAAAGTAGTGACTTAGCTCTTGAGTGTGAACTAGAGATCATAGCAACTAGAATTGTCAATAGGAGGCTTGCCGACAAGTAGAGCTAGAGCGAATGCATTTATCGCCTTTTGTTATTCTAACAAGTTGCTCTAGTGTTTTTGTAGAAATTTTATTAGGCTATTCACCCCCCTCTAGCCATTTAGGACCTTTCAGCGCGAAGATGTTGATGTCACCTACGAGCTTGGTCCGTCTAAGATGACCCAGGCCATGCTCGACGACCTCATACAGAAGGGTTTCATCGGGGCCAACCAAGAGGTGAAGCTCCCCCAAGGCGAAGCCGTGCCTGAGCTTCCGGAGCCGCAGAAGGCGTGGGGCATCGTTTTCAAAGACTTCTTCAAGTGTGGTCTCCGCCTTCCCTATAGCTCCTTCCTGCGGTCGGTGGTGGAATCGTATGAAGTCGGATCCACCAGCTCACTCCCCCATGCGTCGCCTTGGCGGTTCGTGTGGGCCTGTGAGTCCTATGGGCGGGAGCGGGAGACACCAACAACTTCGCCGATTTTTACGAGCTCCACAAGCAGCCGAAGCCCCGGAAGATGGCTGATGGGAGCGAAAAGAGGCTGCAGTTTGGATGTTGCACCTTCAGCCCGCTACCGTCATGTGGCGAAGGGAGGACGGAGAGTCTCCTACTAAGAACAAGTGGGGCCGGGCTGGGCGGAGATGCGGGTTCTACGCTAAGTCTTCGCGGACGGAGAGGGGCATCGACGAGCGAGATTATATGTCGGTATCCCTTGGCGCCCAAGCTCGTCCCTGTGGACATCATTCCTTTCTTAGGAGCCCTAACGAGTTTTGCCGGAGAAGAGGGAGAAAAAGTCGGCTTTCCTCCTCGCGTGCAAGTATTCAGAGGCCGGGATCTCGTGGAGGAGATCTGCGCGGCGAAGATCTCTCCTCTGCAGCGCCATAAGCCTGCAATCACGGTTGAGAGAGTCAACCTGCCGGTGTTCGGGACGCGGAGATGGTCCGTTCCGTGTTTTGGTGTCCATTTGCCGAAGGTGTCATTTCGGACGCCTTTTGTGATGACGGTGGAGATGGAGGCCCGTGAAATACTGGGCCCCATTACGATAAAAAGAGTTTCGCGGAGGTCTCAAGCGGGGAACATGCCCCGATTGAACCGCATCTTCGAGGAGATGGGTGTCGTCTACGGGAACCATAAGGTTCCCGGCAAGGTCCTCGCGGAGATTGAGCGGCGGGAGTCCGAGGAGGCCGCTAAATTGGAGAAGGCGGCCAAGGAGGGGGTCTCCGCGGCGCCCGTCCGGTGATAAGAGGAAGGCCCCTCCTCGGACACGGGAGGTCAAAGAAGACCAAGTTGGAGGAGAGCACCTCCGCGCGTCCTCCGGCCGTTCTGCTGCTTTGCCACGGCTAAGGAGGAGGCCAAGAAGAAGAAGCTGCTGGTTGGCCAGCCTAGCCAGAAGCAGGTTGTGCGGAGGGGGCCGGCGCCGATTCTTCTTGAGGAGGATGAGCCGCACGATGCCGAGGGATCTCATGGCTCCTCCGTTGGTGCGGAGGCTCTTGTTGGCGGGGGTGGAGGCGGCTCGCCCTCGAGGTCGGGTCCGGCTTCCCCACCGCTGAAGCTTGCCGGCGGGCTCTTGGTGGTCACGCCTCGTCGGGGTCACGAGGGCTATGGCTGATCCCCTGGCCGGTCTGCCCTGCTCCAGTGATAGCTCCGCTATCTCGCGGACTCTGGAGCGTTCGGGGGGCGAACCCCCAATCAAGTCGCCCGCGAAGGACGCGGACCCGGAGGTAGTCGTTGCCTCCGCTTCCGAAGACTCATTTATGCCTCCGACTCGGGCGCAAACCTCACATACGTCCAGATGCAGGAGCTTCGCACTGCTTACAAGGCGTCCACTGATGGAGCTATCGAAGCGGAGAGCTCTGGCGCGAAGGTGGTGAAAGCCGCGCAGATGCTGGAGGTGCTGCGCACCGGTGTTGCTGGTATTGACACCGAGGGCGCAGGTTTGTGTCTCTGAACTTTTACACTTTATTATTGTTCTTGTTTCTTGCTTTTGTTATTGAGTTGTTTTCTCTTATAACAGGTGTTGGCGGAGGTGTGGCCGACCTAGGGGTGAGTTCCCCTAAGGTTGTCGCTGAGGGCGATCCGAGTGAGTATTCTAACTCGCTAGCTCCGCTAGTTTTGGTTTGGATTTTATTAGAGTCTTGCTTATTTTTCCTGATTAGACACTATTTCTAAATATTTTTTGAAGGAGATGTTTTTACGAGGTCTTCAACAAGGCCATCGACCGAGTCTCTCGCACGGGCGGTGTTTTACTTGATTTTTGTCTTCATTTTCTCCTTTACGTCCGGTGGCGGAGGTCCGACTTTGTTTTCTGAGATGACCACCGGCCTCGAGTGTGTCCGCGCTAAGGTTCACCGGGAGCTTATGGCGCGTGACAAAATTTTTGCTAGATTCGAAGACCAAGGCCTCGCCTTTGGTCCGAGGAGAAAGCTTCCTTGGAGCGCTGGTGTCCCGGGAGCGGGAGCTTCACGGAGTGAGGCTTTAGCGGCTAAAGAGGCGCGAGGATGCGCCACGCGCGCGGGCGGAAGCGGGTCCGAGAAGGCCCTTCGCGGCGTTGAGGCGGCTTCGAGGAGGCTACCGCCGGCCCGACCTGTCGGCGCCCGGTCGGATGAACGGCAAAAGGCATTTGGATGGTATCTATGCATCTAGCACCTCTGTCGCCCATATGTACGCGGAGGCCGTTATTGTCGGCGCGGTGGTTACCCCGTTTGCTACGGGCGTGGGGCGCCGCTGATGGCGTGGATGGCGAACGCCAAACTCCCGGCGCATTTCAAGGTGCTTTCGGACTTCGGCGCTCGATCTGCGGCTACGAACATTGTTCGCATCCTTTCTAGCGAGGGGTGCGAAGATGTTGCCCGGGTCCGAGTGAAGGAGACCCTTGAACCTTCTCGTCTTGCGGAGCTCGGCGGCGGGGCCTTGAAGTTCGTGGGCTCTTTTATGAAGAAATTCTGGGCGGTCCACGGACGTGCGGAGGCTGCGTCCTTGGCTTGCTCACTTTTCCAGGTAATTTTCGTTTTCTTTGACTTGGGCTATAGCTTTCTCTGCTTCTTAGCTAGTTTTGATTGTTTTATTCTCTGCTCAGGGTGGCGCTGCGGCGGAGGCTCCACTTGAGCAGGCGGTGGTCTTGGAGGATGCGCGGAGGGAAGCTTCTCCGCCCCCAGCTCCAGCGGCGCGGGGGTCGCCCTCCGCTGACAAGGACAACGAGGAGGTGTAGAAGAATAGGAGTTTTATTTTCTAGTTTTGCGGCTATTGGGCCTTTTGTGCGGATGTCCGTCTCCGCTTGTAAAAATTAACTTAGTAATGATGAATACAAGCCTAATGTTTTATTTGAACCAATGCTTCCCTGCGCAGGTTCCTGAAGAGGTGCCTGCGCAGGAAGTTGATCCTTTATGTTTTTATAGCGATGGTGTCTCACGTTGACGGAGGTCTCTCGGGCGGTTTTGGAAGGAGACCTTCGAAGTTCCTAGTGTTGGCCGAAATGTACGAAGGCGTTTTGTTTGACCTAGGGGATGAGCGTATGGCCTTTACAAACGGCGTAGCTTGGGAAGGACCTCCGCCAAAGCTTTTTGTAGTTTTTACTCGATGTAATGATAACTCTTGCAATGTTACATGTTATATGAATAAAGCGGAGCTTGCTAAATTGCACTTGGATTATTACATTTATTAGATCTTTTGGTTTTCCCTTTCGAAGTTTTACTTGCGACCTCCGCTTGTGTATTTGACAGCGGAGGGTAGTCACTTGTTTTTGCGCCAATCCGGTCCCTTTCATTGCGGTAAATTCGTGTGCCGGGTCCATCCTACTTTTTCGGTGGACCTCCGCTACACGTGTGGAAAGTACTTGTTTGTTGCTCCCTCCGCGGGTCTTCGCCAAGGATCTCCCAATCGGGTCTTTGATTGGATTTGAAATCTTCGAGGGGGATGTTACGCAATTCTTACACGGTCTCCCCCTTAGCCCACCCGAATGGTTGGCTTGTTACGATTTCTTACGCGGTTTCACTTTGATTGGGAGTATGGTGGCGAGGAGGTCAACGCCCTCGCCCATTTGTCTTCTCTCGGGTTCGTACATTTGATGTTTTCGGAGGATGATTGAGTGTGTGTGGGGGGGTTTGTTTTATAGTGCCCAAGTAATCAAGAGGATTTATTGGTTTTGTCCTTTGTTTGGTGTGTTAGGTCGACTAGGTTAGTATATAACTCAATCTATCCCCCTCTGTTTATCTCGAGTAGGATGGGTCATTCTAGCGGTGGCTTAGCTCAAGTATACTGAAACCGGGTAAGGATTCGTACTTGGTAGACTAGGCGTTGTACTTGGTTGCCTTCCTATTCGTTGGCTGGAAGCCCAGACTAGAACAGCACGGAGCTATTAACTCTTGCCCGTGTACTATCAATTCTTGGCGGTGAGCTACTGGTGTGGTGTTGATCTCACTCGCGTGTCCAGGAGTTTGCTCTTTGTGTCGTACCTCCGCTAGAGCTTCTTCAAATACATTTGTGTGCCCTCCTCGTTGGAGGTCGGCTCGATTGACGATGCCCTATGGCGGTCTCAAGCAGCCGCAGGGAGGACGCGTCAACGCCGGGCGGAGGTTCTCTTGTTTGAACGGGCGTGAAGCGGTTGCCTAGCCTGGGGGTGTGGTTTACCTTCTTTGTCTTGCTGTGTCTGTTCTACCACTGTACTAGTCGGTGCTACCACTGTACCATCTTCTGCGAAGATGTAAGAGGCTTCGACAGAACAATGTCGAGCACCTTTGTAACTTGTAAATATGATAAAGGATAATAATATCTAAGCTGTATTATCACTTTTGGATTCATCCTCCTTGGTGGCGGAGGTGGAGGTAGCAAACCTTGGTTTGATACTTGGTTAGCCGGTTGCACACTCTGCGGTTGTCCTCTGTTTCGATGTAGGTTAGGTGTTGTCTTGGGCTCGAGTAAGACACACTCGATTCTCGTAAATAGTTTTGAGTGGTGGCGGAGGCGATGGTCTCCATGCTGGTAGGAAACTGGGGTAATAGGCGTTTGCTAGTGTAGTGGGGTGTACTTGGTTTGAGGAAAGGGATGGGTACACCGGGCAATACTGGCTGATGTTGCCCCCCGAAGTGGCGGAGGCTCGGATCGTGTATAGTTGTAGGTGCTATTAACCTCCCTTGTCGATCGACGGAGGTTTGTTAATGGGATTTTGACTGTTTTGTCCCTTGAGTGCCTTGTCTCTTTCTTGAAGAATGATTGGGCAATCTACGGTATAGTGGCCTTTTTTCTTCGCCATGTATAGCCTTGAAGCGCTTTCTCGGTCTCCTATTCCAGTTTTTTTCGAGGTCCCTTCTCCCTGGTACGGTTTTCGAGTGTCCGGTGGCCTTGTTCCCCGATTATTGCGTGGTGAACCGGCTCCATTTATGCTCGGTTCATTGTTAGGACCTGCTTTGCCCTTGTACTTTCTTGGGTTCTTTTATTGCGGAGGTTCGGTTGGCTGGTTCCTCTTATTGCCTTTGACTTGTTGCTTGTCCATGTTTAGCTCCTCCAGTCTCTTCCCCGTAGTCTTCGCCCCGAGCGGATCCAAATCTCGAACCGCCGCAGAGGTCCTGCATTGTTTTTGGTTTGTTTCTTGCCAGTTCTCGACCAAATGGTCCCAGCGAGCCTACGATAAGCTGCGTCTATAGTTACGTGATCGGGGACGTCTGGGGCCTTTGCCTTAAGTTGGAGAAATCTCTCGGAAATACTCTTTTCGAGAGGTTCATTGTAGCCTTGTTTGCCTTGAAATAAGTCCATGGAGGTGAGTGACCGCACGGACGAGACTTTTTGAAGTTTTCTAGTATCTTGTCGCGAAGGTTCTCCCATGAGTATATAGTCTTTGGGCTTCAGCATGGAATACCACGCCAAAAGCGTCCCCCTCGGCGGCGATTATGAAAGCCTTCGCTAGCACCGCATCGTTGCGCTGCGGAGGCTACCGCTGCCTCATAACTCATTATGAATTGATGAGGATCTGTCTTCCCGTTGAATCTTGGGAGCCTGGGTGGGCTTGTATACGGTCGGCCATGGTGTCATTTGTATTCCTTCGACAATGGGGACTTAGGGTCGAAAAGACCTTCGGGTCCCGCGGTACACTATGGGCGTCGGGGGTTGGGCGAAGCTCGAGTCGATGCCCACAGCCGTGTGACTTGGTAATGGGATCGATGGGATGATCGGCGGTGGTTGGGTTGACGGAGGCCGAGCGATGACTTGTAAGCTCTAGATCTCACTGCCGGGAGCGCCATCTGTTAATACGATCTCGGCCGCACGCGTGCGGATGCTCTTTGTGCCTTGAGGATCTCCGCATAGGCCGCGGCCGCTTTGTCTCTTTCTTGTTGCAGTTTTTGGAGCGAGGCTTGCGGTTGGCGTAGCTCCCGCGGCTGTGTTGGGACTCCCCAGCTCGGTCGTTTCCTCGTCTCCGCCTACCTCTTCCTCCGCTTGGAGCTCTTCATCAAGCGGAGGTTCCTCTTCGGCTGTAGCATAGGTGCTCCTCGTGCTACGCCTAGGGCGGTTGCTTTTTGGCGGGGGTTTTGTTTTGGTGGCGGTACTCTTCCTCTTCTGTGGAGCCATGGTTTATCTGTTCGGGCCCCACGGTGGGCGCCAATGTTGAGCTTGGGGTCTCAACACGGGGTAGGAACCTCCGCCCAGGCGGTGCCCCGGGGAGGTCGTTTAAATGAGAGAGCTAAGGGTAGGTGCCAAAGCGTGTAGTGATCATAAATGGAATTCACCAACCTCCTATTTGGGGAGGACTCCTCCCTATTTATAGGTTTACAAATGCCCAGAACCGAAGATTACAAGTTTGCCCTTCAATATTCGGCATATTCCCTCGAATGCACACAAAGACGCGGGCTCATCCCGTACTCTCGCAACGCTGCACCGCCTCGGCTCTCCAAGTATCCTGATTATTTGGCCGGTGGCCCCACGAGAGACCTCCGCCCGATTTCGCGCCACGGCTCCGCGAGGTCCTCGTGTTCCGGTCATCGCCCCGAGGTTCGCCCCGGCCCCGACGGAGGTGGCGATCTCCGCCCGCCCCGACGCCACGGCTAGCGGAGCTGTCGGAGATGAAGGATTCCGCCAAGCCGTGAAGGGCGTCTTCGCCTTTCCAGCAAGCGGAGGTCCGGGGATCGCCAGCTTCGCCTGCAAGAAAACACAGCTTAGGAGCTCGCGTTAGTGCAGGTCTCCGCGCGTTCACTGCTGCGAGTAACACCTCCGCCATGGTCGCCGGGGTCCGTGTCCCAACAGTTTCGTTTCCTGGGCTTTGGACCAGCATCAAATGAGTAATTAATTTATTTATGTATATAGTATACACAACTGTGAGTCTGTTGGGCCGTGCGTTGCGTCCATATATATACACACACAGGCCTGTATATACACGTACAGCTGATTAGGTCTGATGGGTCTTGAATTCTCGATCGTGAGCCAAGTTACGTAGCTACAGCCTGGAGGTGGTGCACGTTTCGATTCCAAGGGAGTGCACACACGGTGAAACATATGTGCTAATCACATAAAAAAAAATTTTGCCTGGTGCCGGTGCACTCGGGAACACGTATGTGGCTTCGCCCCTGTCTCTGTCTGTGCGCTTCCAGATGAATATCTATTTTGGCAAGTGAACAAATTAGCACTCATCAAAAACTAATATTTTTTCGTAATTAATAAGTATACAATATAACATACTGATAATCTTTGAATGACTTAGTTAATAAGATAAAAAATGGGGATGCATGGGCTCATCCATGGCCTGTACTGTATCGTGATGACCTTTCTTTACCCACGCGCTAGCTGTGGAGTCAAGTCGTCTCCACGTACGAGAGCGCTGATGACGGGTATCATGTAATGCAGGAGGATCGTACTCCGCCGCATGTGGCTGGTGGCAGCAATGGAGACATTGGTTCATGTCCTCTGCACGGCAGCTGGCCGTGCTGCATCACTGCAAGATTGTTCATTTCGTCTACAGATTGGGCAGACACCAGTGTACGTAGTACTGTGTGTATTTTGGGTTTCCTTACCATAACTTTGACTTTAGTTGTATAAAAAACGTGCAATACTTATATTTGTAAATAAATTTATTAAAAGAGTAGAATAAAAGATCTTTCTAATAACGTAACATAAATACTAATACTTTTAAATGTATATTTAATTAAGGGAGTTGCTATAACACAGTCGTCTGAAAAAAACATGGGTTTTCAGACGACAAGGACAGCCATTGGATCTGCATGCAAGTGTCAGATCTGTTCTCTCTGGTTTCTGTGTAACAGGCACCCAAAACGGGTCCGAAAATACCCAATAGACAGCATTGCCCCTTAACGGGCCTGCGAACTAAACCCGCTAAGCTTTGGACACCGTTTGAAGCCGGGATTTACACACTGGGCTGAATAAAATAGAAAAAAACAACGGACCCTGCACATCTATTGTTTCTGTTTTTGTAGTCTATATAAGAGAACAATAAACTAAGGCCCAGATCTGCTGTTGTTGCAACAAACACAACATATCCGTGAATCTGCTTAGTGAAACTAAGGCCCTTTCATTTGCATTTGCTGAATCTGCTCAGTGAACACACCTGCTCAAGTAAAACATAAGCGATGGTTTAATACATTGATAAGAACAACAAAGCCTATTGCTAATGTATCCTAGTCTCGAACGAAACCAACAACAAAAGATATCTATCAATTATGAAATAAGACATATATCAGGCTGCTACTTGTTGAAAGCAAGAATAGTAACCAAGAGCATATTATGAATATAGTTGGTAACACCAGAAATGAAGAAAAAGAAGAAATCACAAGACACAGACAATTACATATGTTGGGAGCTACAATTGCAGTGTCGAGTAGATGCAATTTATATTCTTGGTGATTGCAATTATGTAACTGAATTTTATATTTGATTGGTTTTCACATCCTGCTTTTAGAGATCAGATTCACTACACTTCACACATACAAAAGATAGGGACTATAATCAGTTGAGAAATGCTGAGTGATTCAGACTCAAGGTGTCCGTACATTCAGTCACCTACATGCAGCAAACTTACAAAAAGGATGAACAGCACAATAAAAACATCCTAACTGCTCCTCTTATCCATGTCATCTTCAAAAACATTAGCATTTCTCTATTTGTTCTTCTCGTAGTGTTTAAGAACAGAATACCTTTGGTGGTGCCATTGGATATTCTTCGGGCATGAATAACTCGAGCATGATAACTCATTCTGCAAGTAGTCAATCAAAATTAAAAACAAAGACAACAGCAGTACCTTTGGACACAAAAGAGAGCACATATCTGCACAAACACAGAGCGGCTCACATGCATGGCTGATAGTACCTTACTCCAACAGCAGAACAACATTGTAGACTGGACCGATTCTCCATCTCCACCATGTCCACCCGAATTCACATGCACTTGCTTGCACGCCGGCATTCAGCCTTGACCAGAACAAACCACTGACATTTTTGATAAACCAGAACTGATCGCATGAAAATACAATGCACACCAATGAACAGATATGTGTCACTAGAAGTGAAATCTAGAAAATAGCAAGCAGTGCCAGCTACCAAGTTAACTTACAAGATCCATACCATGATCCAGCGTTAGAAAGAGGTGTTCTCTGCTCTTGGAATTGGAACTGTTGCCTGCAAGTAAGGGCATGTCTGTAAGCATATTGTCGAAATATTGATTCTAGAAACAATCACAACTGGTACAAAACATAACAAAGCATGTATAAAAACCATAACAGAACAGTTCTACACAAGTATACCAAACTATTGTAATATGGTTGTGATATTAATATGACGGATATTGTCGAAATCCTGATTCTAGAAACTACAAAATAGCCTCCACTGGTACAAGATACAAGATTACAAGATACAATTTTCTATGGAAGGGCAATTTACAAAATTCTATCACAAAACAAGCACAATCACAACTGACAAGAGACTTGGCTATCTCTTTCGCCACTCACTCCCCCGCCAGCACCCACCACCCCGCCGCGGGCGCTAGGGGTTCGCCGGAGCTCCGGCGAGCTAGGGCCCGCCCTAGCTCGCCCGAAGCTCCGGACGAACCCTAGTGCCCGCGGCGGCCACCCTCTTTCCCCACAGAGTCCACAAATCTTTCTATAGGAAGGACAAATAACAGAGGAGGAGGAGAGGCGAGGCTTACCTCGCCGGGCGATGCCCCCTTGCCACCGCCGGAAGTTCGCCCACTGCACAAGTTAATAGGACATCAGATAATTCTCTGAGCAAGAGATCCTATGCTAGAACGGAGCATATCAGGGCAACCATTATTTAGAATAAACCAAAGTCAATTGCTATGATTGAGGAAAGCAAATGCTTACCTTGGTTGATTGTTGTGTCTGTCAATAGAAGTCAATTCTTGTTTCCTGGGCAAACAAAGTGAAAAGGAAGGTCAAACCAAGTAGAGAATAAACTAGATAGGCAGATAGCAAAGCCAAGTGTTTCAGATTGTAACCAACAGAGTCTACCGGTTACTCTAGTGCTACCAATAGAGGTCTTGACTACAGAAATGGCATCTGCAAGCTCAGCCTCAAAAGGCCCTGTAAAAACATTAGGAGAACATTAGTGTCCACCAAAGGAGCCCAACAACTTTTTTTTTTTTTTTGAAAACACAAGAGAGCTGTGTTTCAGTGTATTATAACACTAGCAATTGAAAACCAATCATAAAATGCTACTGACCCCCCCTTCACTCCCCAACAAGCAAATCATAGGACTAGGAGGATAAAAAGTCACTCAGGGTAGCAAAACCAAACAGACACCATAATTGCACATGTTCGCACCATAATTACATAAATTAAAATATGCAATTTACTACTTGTAAATGTGCAATAAAGAGTTGGATACTAAATATAGCCTTCTTGTACACTATATGCAAAATAGCACTGCAGGCAACAACATGTCTGTCAGGACACTTCTTACTTCAGATCACAATTGCTTTAGTGTGAGGTTATGAATGCAGGACATATAACTGACTGCAGACTGACAAATACTGACCTTATTGTTGAAGTTCCATCTACGATTGTGTGTTAAAATGCCTTCACCATTCCGAGCTTGAAGCTGAACACAAAAGTTTTTATTCAAGTCTAGAGATCTGGTTAAAGCGTGCAAATTGGATAGGACAATATTGATTCCACTTACATCTAAATCAACATGATCCACAATGTGAATCATGGAACCACCTCCCTCACAAGGTCAATAAATAGATGCTAGGAAGCACCTCGACTCAGACAAAATTTGGAGCTTGGGCCTTGTTGTGGGAAGTTCATTATTCTGGCAGCAACGTCCTACACAAAGATTCAGTGATATCAAAGCAATGTCGTACAAACATCAAATTAGGTAGTATTGTAGAGTAATGTGTATGTGTTACCACAAAATAGAATAACAGATTTCGAAGATTAACACAAATAACAAGAAACAATTTTTTTTCTATGAAAGGATAACGACAAAAAATTGGTGTGCGCTAGCACAAATCACAAATGATCAGAGGGAAAGTTGTTACCAAAAAACACAAAAACAACAGTCTTGCACTCTTGGATTGCATTGATCATATTAACTTTTAAGGACCAGAGCAACATGGGTTGGAACAAAACAATCTAAACAAAGGTACACTGAGACTATTAAAGTAGGGAGTCTTTTTAGTAGAAGATTTCTCAACAGTTGCTTTCATGCTTAATCAAATGGAAAATGATAAAACAAAATAAAAAAATATAGGTGAAAAAGAATAAATATTGCACGTGCCAAATACCATAATTACAACAATTCATATGTGCAATTTACTGATAATAAAAGTGCAATCTAGAAATAGAATGAAAGAGAGGAAGGCTGTCAGGTTACAAACCCAACACACCAGTGCACGGATTGCAAGATTATCTGATGGAGGTGGCGCCGCTTGGGACAGAAGCAACAAACCAGGCGACAGAGACATAGGAAATGAGCCAGACAATTATACCCCCATGATTTGAACTCTCTCTTGAGCATTTCAGGTACCATTTTGGGAAGTAAACCCTATCATTGATCGGCTACAGCCAAAGGAAAGCAAATGGAAGTAGGAAGTAGGAACACTATAGCACCTAATATGTTTATAGTCGCAGAGAGTCCTATATCTTACATAGTAGCCATAATTGTCCTTAAACAGTTTGGGAGGAAATCATTGAATTTATCTGCAAGAAGAACACAATCATTAACCGCTAGACAGTATGATGTCACAATAATACAATTCTAAACAAAATCAAATGTAAGAATTGATGAACGGTGAGGCTACACAAAACATGGCCTATTGAGAGGCAAAAACTGCATGTCGTGACTCAAGCTCTGTTACCAAATGAGAATGCCTTCAAATTTGGCAACAATAAAGATTTATGCTTCTATCATAGATCCAACAGCCACAACTATACTCCTAGAATCAACCAGCCAAGCTAAAATGTCTCTAGCTATCCAAACAGGTAAAAATACAGGGAACAAATTTCCTATTGTCTTAGAAAAACAATGCTAATTCTGACGGATTGGAGAGGTCTGGGACTTAGCTTATTAACTAACCTGACAGACATTAGATCACAGAAGACACTTCACAAGTTATGCCCAAATTGAATCACATAAAGAACCAAATTACAGATTAATTAACAAACAAGTTCCTACACTTCTGAAAAAAAAAACAAATGTGAAAATATCTGGAATTTATCGACACAAATCCTAGAAAACAAATTTTTGATGTTTTGGTTTGTTGTGGTAGGGCTGAAAGCCTTACAGAGAGTTAATCAATCTAGCCTAATAAAGCTCAAAGCCTGGGATTTGTTTCCTTTCTGAGGATTGGGAAAAATGTTTCATAAGACAGACATAGCCATACAGTTTCACAGGTAGAGAACTTGTATATTTTCCTTGCCAAGTTGTTTAGCCAAAACATAAAAGTATCTTTGTCAACTCCCACAATCACACTAGCATATGTGTACTGATAGTGTAGGGAGGAGGAAGGGAATAGGTAGCTCGGTTGCATTGTTGGAGACGCAAGTTTATGGGTGACGACACATTTCACTATACACGATGCAAACATCCAACTAGGTCTTGGTTTTGGGTAGTATCGGTTGGAGACAGTCTAATAGCAGGATCAAATAGCTGTAATGTCAATTTTCATGGCAAAGTATGACAACAACCAGAAAACATATTATGTTACTACATCTCCCAACAAACCATCTAAACATAGTCCTATCTATCAGTTAGATCTCCTATGATCAGAATTGGGAGACAAAAATATCATTTCAATTTTCAAAAATAGGTAGCTGAGCACATCATTTCTTAGTTGTTTGACTAGCAAGCCTGTAACTATAAGATAAGATCGAGTGCCACTGCCTAATGTAATAAAATAATGAGCCTTCACGGCATTGCGGTGTGATGCAGTATCCTATCCTAGTTAAGAAAGAACAATGAGCAAGGGATAAACAAATGTCCATAATTGGTATTGTGGTGTTATTATATACTGTACTCAGTCTTTATCTTCAGAATGTCCCCCTCCCCACAATGCCTGCATTAGACAAGCTACAAAGCTGCATGACAAATATAATAGAACTAACAGAATACAAGCTCAAACAATGACAATGTCCATTCCCCTAAATTGTCACCATCCCCACAGGCAACAACAAGAAGGCAGGATCGAGTTATTGGTTTCGCCTACTATCTGAAAAAACAATCCGTGCAAGTTAATATTGTGGCTCAGCATCCAGTTAAGAAAACAAGATATGACGAAATGAAAAGAAAAAAAAAACAGACACATCTCGTAAATTGGCTGCAGCGAACTAGTGAAGCAACCACAAACTAGACAAAGCCTAAAGCTTGTCGTGACTAATCCCAAACTAGACAGACTATAAATTGCTTCATCTTAGGCTGAGAGCCATGAAGCTTGGTAACTGAACAACTGAAGCTCTACCTTCAGTTCACAGAAGAACAGAGAATGCTACAACATTCTCCTTTGTATGTGTTTACAGATCATAACAGACACAAGCAACAAGTGACAGAAAATAACCTTTAGCTGTACAGGAATCCTACAGCATGGTATATACCTGCTTATTCTGCAGTTCTTCGTTTTGTTCCTTTATTTTCTGAACTTCAGCTTCCAACTCCATTGTATATGCCTACAGATCATAACAGACATAAGCAACAAGTCATGTGTTGAAGTTCCATATGTGTTATGCTAGGCCAGATATGCCTCTACCGTACTAGCTTATCAAATATCCATAGTTTTCGACAGGCATACAAGGCCAATGTGCTGATTTACCAGAATTGTAATATAGAATCTTAGAGCAGCAATTTGCAGTAGGAAATAGCTAGTACTACTTATACAACACATGCAAGAATTCAGGATAAGGGTGTGACCTGCCTCCGGGCACGGGATCTAGCTGCAGACTCCCTATTCTTGATCCTCCTCCTCTGCCGCCGCTCCACGACCTTCTCCACACCCGCACCGCTCCACCAAAACTGCCAAAAATAGAAATCCTAAATACAGTCACAAATCAAGCTACCAATCATGCAAGCATGCCATCACAGAGTAGAGGACGACATCAAAAAACAACACAACATCCAAAGTTGCCACCGAATACTCATCCCCTCTTCCGAGTCCCCTACCCATAACATGAACATCGACAGAGACAAAGAGGACAACCTGCTCCCATGACCGAAACACAATATCCCCAAATCATAAACACCGGATCCCCCATTCCGGCCAAAACCCCCAACATAGACAAATCCAATGCCCAAAATAACAACTAGTAAACGAAATCTTCAACTATTCATGGATTTGAGCCGAGATCTAGAAGAACAACGTGCAAAAAAAACGAGCACAGATGGATGGAGAGCTAGACGCAACCGACCGTACCTGACAACGTCGACGACGAAGGACCTCCACAGGGCCTCCAAATCGGCAAGGAAGGACCTTCGGTGGGCCTGGAAGGAGAGCAGCAGGAAGAGGAGCGGAGGAATCGCTAGCCGCAACCTCCGCCCAGACATGTTACCCCAAACGCCGCGCGGTGACGCGGCCGCAGTGCGTCTAGGCCCTGGCATTTTCGATGTCGCAACAGAGAGGAGGTGGGAAAGGGAGGCGAGGCTGGTGGGGGGAAATGCTGGACGCGGCCGTCGCTGGCCGAAACCCTAGCTGACTGGGAGAAGGAGGCGGAGGCCATCGTCGAGGACAGAGAGAGGGGGCGCGAGCTGGCCGGAGTGGATGAGGTGCTGGCCGGAGAGGGATGCTGTGAGCGTGGAGGGAGGCGCCGCCGCCGTCACAGTTGAAAGCCGCAGCTGCCGAGAGGTCGTCGGACTCGGGAGTGATAGGGATGTCAGCGTTCTGGATAAGCATCCAAGGATAACACGGGTACCGGGCGCACACAACGTTTTTGGACCCGACAGCCTCACGGGCCCGTGAATCGTCGCGCACATGTCGCCTCCGCTCACGTCGCTTCCGCACGCGACGCGTGTCGCTGAACGAGCGGACAGAGTTCAGACGACCAACAGATAGGAAAGATGTTTAATTAAAGTTATTTTTTTCGACAATTATTTTGAGACGGAAGGAGCATTACCCTCGGCTTCGACTGCAGTTTGCACCAAACAGTTCATGTTTGTGGAGTACGTACTCGACTAGCTACTCGTAGAGCACAAAGCTGTCATCACCGCGCATGGTGGCGGCTCGCTGCAGCACCACGACGCTCCAGTCCTGATCATGACCGTCCACACCAAGCGGTCGTGGTACTGTAGATGAACAGCCAGGTGAGCCAGAGCGCACCACCACCGCTTTTTTTTTTTTTTTTTTTAACAAAGGACCACCACCGCTTGTCGTCTGTGGATTGCGGGCTTTTGGGTCGCCGTCCACGTGACACTCATGTTGGGGGACAGACGGGCAGTACGTGGTGAGGCAGATCGTCGTCCATGGCGTGCACGGTGGCAGCGTGGCTGACGGCGGTGTACACGGCCGGCGAATGTTTCATGTGGGTTTGCTAGTACGCTTGCTGAACCAGCAATGAAGTATCTCTTCCAAATCACAAACCAAAACTAAGAAGGCTAAGACAACGTACTAACAATCATTAATGGCTAAGATAAAAGAAAAATACAGCTAGCATCTCTAAGCAATATTCTGTGCATGAACCAAACGCTTTCCGTATCCATGGGGTCGGTGGTCCACCTTTTCTGCACCCTCGCTCGCTGTGGAGTCAAGTCGTCGTCTCAAGTCGCGAGCGCTGGAGCACACCAATAATGGCGGGTGTCACGAACAGGCTGTGCAACGCATGCCGGAGTATCGTACTGCTCCACATGGCTAGTGGCAGGCAGGCATTGATTTCCGCTGCCCCAATGCCGCGTCGTGTCGTGTTGGCCCCGCCGGTTCTGCAGCGCGTGCGTACTCTTCTTCAGATTCCACAGCAGTGTTCATACGGAGTACCATGGCTTGATCTGAAAGTTTGCACCCAAACAGTTCAATGGCCTCCTATGTATGCAGCGCGTGCCTAATCTGTCCTCGTTATAATCTGCATGTTGATAGGTTGTTCGCCATTGTAATTTCACAACAAGGCCTTATTTAGTTGGTGTAAAAATTTGCCGAAGACTTTGTTTGAACTCAGAAGACATTTGTAGAAGATGTTTCGTTTGTTTGTCTTAAACATTGTCCAATCATAGATTAACTAGGCTTAAAAAGATTCGATGCTCGTCACGTATAAATGTAACGTGTAATTAGTTATTTTTTACCTACATTTTCGTTCGAATATATGTCTTTTTGATGTATTTAATGTGATGTGATGGAGAGAGAATTTGAAAACTTGAAAGTTGGAGGTGCAAATGTTAGAAAAAAAATGGAACTAAACGAGGCCCAAATAATCAAACCCTACTTCTCTTTTATTTACCTATATACTCCCTCCGTCCCCATTGAGTTTGTCATCCCGGTTTTACGTCTTGCCATCTTCTTCGATCTTCGTCTTATTCAAATTTTTTCACAAATATAATTTATTTTATTATGACTTATTTTATCAATGAAGATACTTAAATATTAATTAATTTATTTTATAATTTATATAAATATTTTAAATAAAACGGATGGTCAAACATAAAATTTAAAAAGTCAAAAAACGTCGAACTTTATGGGGACGGAGGTAGTAGATGTTATTGTTAAAGAATTACCCAAGCGCCAACAAGATCATAAATAAAGGCGTCGTACTCGCTGGCGAAGGTCCCTGCATGGTCGGGGAGCAGGGTGTCGACGGGACGGGTGCGGCGAAGGTGGACCGCACCACGACGACGCGGCGCTCCAGTCCTGGTGGCCGTCACCAGGGTCTCGTCCACACCAAGCGCAAAAGCGCGGTCGTATTGTCAGTTGCCAGAGCGCACCACCAGTAGCGTCGGGCTTTTGGCTGGCCGTCCACGTGACAGTCATGTCGGTCGGGGGCGGTACGGTGGTGAGCCGAGACGCCCACAGCACGCGACGCGGTCGCCCGTCGTCCATGGCGTACGTAGAAGCCGAACGCGAATCTCACGCGGCGGTACGGTGGCGTTCGGCGCGGTGCTCACGGTGGCAGTATGCATCGCCGGCGGCGGTGTACACGGCCGGCGAATGTTTCATGTGGGTTGGAGCGGCGCCGGCGCCGCCGCCGGCCGGCTTATTACTCGGGCTCGCCGCATCAACTCGGTTTGTTTTGGAGCGAATGCCGCATGAACCCGTTGCAGAGGCCGGGCATGGACATGCACATGCACATACACTGTGCATTTTAATGTGAACACATATGTCGGCTCGATCGAGACCTTTTGCGATGGTGAGCTCGTCGAGCCATTAGCAGGTCTCGTGGATCGAGCAGACCAGTGGTGGGCTCGAAATTTATCCATAGCAAAATTAATATGTTTTTTACTCTGCTTTTTGGACAAATTTATCCATACAACGGCTAAATGTGAAGTATCATTGTAAAAACGAAACTGTTGGATAAAAACAAAACCGTTGGATAGAATTCGTTCTGTTGTTTCATGTATTATATATGATTTCTAAGAACTCGATGTGTCATGTGGTATTGATCATTCGCCGCTTGTGGAGCACTACCCTGCTTGTGTAACTATTTGTATATTCCGTATTTGTCTTGTCTTGGATCTTCCTTTGCCTATTGGATGAGTTGTGGAGTATGGCCTTCTGGTCAACTTTCTCAGTTCTTCACACCCTCTAGAGATATTAGACAAGGAGATCCTATATCTCCCTATCTTTTTCTCCTGTGTGCAGAGAGCTTGTCATGTTTATTAAGGTTTTCAGGACCCAATTTTTATCGAGAGGCATAAGGGTTGGAATACACACGCCCTGGATCTCACACCTCCTTTTTGCAGATGATTGCATTATATTTACTCAGGCTTCAAATAGAGGTGTAGAGAGACTGAATAACATTCTTGAAGCCTATAACAGGGGTTCAGGACAGTGCATTAATAGGACGAAGTCTACAATTTTCTTCAATAAGAATTGTTCAGACGATACTAAAAGAGAAGTCATACAAGTTTTAAATATTCAAAGAGAAACACCCGAGGAAAAATATTTGGGTCTTCCTATAGCGGTAGGACATTCTAAAACCGAGGCTTTTGAGAAACTCCCTACACGAATGGTTGGAGTGAGAGGAATTTAAGTTCGGCTGGAAGAGAAGTCCTATCAAGGCTGTGGCACAATCAATCCCTACATATTCTATGAGCTGCTTTGAATTGTCCAAGACCACGTGCAAGAAAATTACATCAGCAGTGGCAAGGTATTGGTGGGGAGGGGATGGTGATAAAAGGAAGATGCACTGGAGGAAGTGGTCAGAAATAGCTCACATGAAAAAAGGAGGAGGTATGGGCTTTAGAGATTTGCACATTTTTAACCTGTCAATGCTAGGGAAACAAGGTTGGAGATTGTTAACAAGACCCGATTCTCTTTGTGCTCGCATGTTGAGGGGCAAATATTATCACAATTCATCCTTTTTGTCTATCAAAACAAAGAGTAATAGTTCTCATACATGGCGGGCTATTTTGAAAGGTCGACAAGTATTAGAGAAGGGTTTAATCAAATTGATTGGTGATGGTACTTCCCACGGTATGGACTAACCAATGGATCTCAGGTATTCCAGGTTTTAAACCTTTATATAAGAAACCGAGACACTACAATTGAGAGGGTCAATGAATTACTCACCTCGATGGATCTTCTGGAATGAAGAGATTTTGAAAGAAAATTTTTTTAGAAGCCGATGCCAAGGAAATCCGAGAAGATTCGGCTTGGGAAATTAAAGGAAGATATGTGGGCATGGAGTGGAGAGAGAAATGGATTATATCTTGTCAAATCTGCATACAGATTATTATCTTTCTCAAATCGAATAATGCAACAAAACAAAACAAGTTGTGCAAGTTCGTCAGCAAGTGAGGACAACCAATATTGGAAAAGACCTTGAAAGCTAAAAATTCCTCCTAAAGTGGAAGTGTTTTGGTGGCGGGTGATGCATAATTTTGTGCCAGTTAAAGCAAATTTGATGCAAAGGCATATGGAAAAGCAAGGTACATGTCCCGACTGTGTTGTTCGAAATGAAAGCTGTTTATCATGCTTTAGTTGAGTGCACCTTTGCGACCATGTTCGGCACTCTTTCTATGAACTTTTTAATATTAAATTGCCTAGAATGCATCCAACAACATGGTCCTTTGATTTATTAGATAAATATTTTTTGTCCCGATGCAAATTGTGGACCCATTTTATGTGGAATGTGGACAATTTGGATAGTACAAAAATAAAAGGCGCCATGGAGAGACAATTATGAATCATGTACAAGCTTGTCGATGGGGCGGGAATTATCCCTCGATCTAATTGTTGTGGATAAAAAGTATGCCATGGGCCAAGGATAATGTACAGGTCATGAAATGGAATCCTCCTCCTCCGGGATTTATAAAGATTAATGTAGATGCTACTTTCAAAGAGGAAAATCAACAAGGTGCCCTTTGGAATAATAGTTCGTGATGAAAAAAGGTAATGTTGTAGCGGCTAAATGCAAATGGTATGATTCAATTCCAAATGTTCGACTTTTGAAGCCTATGAAACACGTGATGGAGCTATCTTGATGAACTTGCTAAATTGTCCAAAGGTAATTGTGGAAGCCCGATAATTTGGAGCTTCTAGCCTTGTGGTAAGTAAAAACCCGATAATGGTCTTCTATCTTGCCTGTTCTTTTTGAAATTCAAGAGCTTAGCGGGAGATGGACATCTTTTGAGTTGTCTCATGTCAAAAAGAGAAGCCAATATTGAAGCCCATGATCTAGCTAAGATTGCCTTCTCTTCTCATCTAGACCGTATATGGATGTATGAAAATCTAGAATGTAATCTCTCCCAAGAATCTATTCACATTGTAATGATGACAATTATTGATGTAATATAAGCTCTTGCGGCTTCTTCTTCTAAAAAAAAAAAAAAAGAGTATGGCCTTCTGGCTTGTGTCTGTACCAACTCATGATCGATCATGTATCCATCCGCTTCATCTGGATGTTCTGCTCCATCTGCATGCCGGCCAACATGGTTGGTGATAATTCCACACCAACGAACTGAATGGCAGGTGGAGCATGGCCAATCGGTCTCTTTCTTGATCTCATGCGGCATGCATACGCTGCTCACAGAAAGAATTTTTCTCATGGTTTAATGCAGCGTTTTCTTTTGTTTCAGAACAATGGCAATCCCACTTTTTCTAGACTATGCTGCAAATATAATGTACCTTGGTGATTAGTGAAGATCGCGACAAATAGAAGGCCAATTAAGCTTATCACTTCCCTAAAAAATTAAGCTTATCACACAACTCCAACTGTTGAACAGCTCAACAATGACCTATGACAGGTAAGGACCGTAAGGTGTGTGGGTTTAGTTCACCACGTAAACAGGATACACCTCTTTAGAGGGTTTTTTGGGAAACGTTTGCTGAAAACCCATCATAGATGGCAAAGCCACACGCGTGAAGCTATGTCGGATGCTAATGCATATGACTTCGAGGCATTATGAAAATTGCTGGATTTGGGCGATGATTATTCACAAAAGCTGACCATAGGAGGTTCAGGCCTAGAGAGTACAGGGTGGGGTAGCTGAGCTAGGATTTCATTTAGGGTGGTCCATCGTCTAACTTTTTTTCTTTTGTCTCTATAATTTTTTTTGTCCCTATAAAACGTGCTGATCTTCCATATACCTCTCCTCTTCATGTTTCAACAATTGTGTTGGAGAATTATAATGAATCAGTATCAAACCAATAATCCAATAGTGCAAAAATCATATATTGAAATAAAATAATTCAAAGTTGTACTTGCAAAAAAAAAAATCAGTTTATCATTGCATACCTGAATGTGCACTAGCGCAATTCAGTTTGTGCATTTTGCCTCGATCTAAATGTGCATCCGAGGCAACGGCACTACGGCAGATCGATCACTGATTCACTGAACGAATATTATATTGGAATCCAAGACACTGGCAGCTGTTATTGTTAGGAAAAGAAGAAACTTGTGAATAAATGAGTAGCAACCGAGAGGGCACCAATCTTTAGCCGCTGCTTGGATTCAGATTCAAAAATTAGAATACCTGCTACTGCTAGTGCGGGCGTGCGATTGCCGAATTGCCTATGGACTGATGGAGTCGATCAGCCGAACTCGAACTCTGGAACATACGGCCGCCATCGACGGACGACCTCGACCAGAAGCCTAGAAGGACGCAATCACGAGCGATTTGCAACCGCGGCAGATGAGTAGTTGAATACGATACGATTGGAAGATGGGCAGTTGAACAAACAACGCACCGCGGCAGCCGGAAGGACGCTATCGTGAGCAAATAAACGAGTGCCGACTCTACCTATAGGCCTCGCTTGGGCCGAGCGCAGGTTGGTCCGCGGCCCAACAGGACCACCCTGTAGCTCCGCCACTGCAGGGTGGCGGTATTCATCTGCTGAATTTTCTTCAACCATGGCTGACACATTTTCAGCATAGTAGAGGACAGGATGATGTTGTTCATATGTCGTCAATTGTTAGAAAAATGCAAATAAATATCAAACACAAGACACAGATTTTTTACGTGGAAAACCCTTGAGGAAAAAACCACGGATGCCAACCAAAGCTTGCTTCACTATATAATGATAAGAGTTTACAAAAACACGAGAGAATACATTGAGTCATCTGCTCTTTCGTGTGGCTTTCAAAAATGTATATATAGACGGATGGACAGACTGCAGTCCGATACGAAAACAAATCCGCTAAGCACATAACCTGAACTGCGGGCCCTTCCGGCGCCCCCCGCAATACCCACGTTAGGATTCATGTCATATTCCAACATCAATGCCCTCATCTTCCAATAAGGCATCGTCCTTGGTGGCGAATTGATGAAAACCTACTCTCACATAGGAAGTGGTTTTCACAGGCATATGTTGAGTTCTCCTATGCCAGCATTGATTTATCGCCAGCAATGCCTCCAGTTGCATGCAAATCTGTTTCAGCAATTGGTTTTCCAAAGAGACTATTCAGTATAACATGGATAAAATAAGTAATATTCAACGGTTCACAAGAACACCACCATGAACTAGATATGGATGTAGCGATACTTTTTAGAAGTTGTTAACAACAAGCTGGAAGTACCAGCAGTTTATAGCTAATATGAAACACGATACTGGACTCAAATTTCTCATTGCCATATAATATATTTTCATATGAAATTATGAATCTAAATTTATGTAACGCTCAATTTTCAAAAGAAGCAGAGCACTGAAAGTTCAACTCTTATTCAAGTGTTCAGAAATGATGAGCATTAATAGCTATTTATATAATTTATTAAATTGCAAAAATTCTGATGTAGTAACTAGAAATAAATAGATTGGGTAAAGAAACTAGAAATAAATAGATTGGCAAAAAAAAAAAAAAAAAGGAATTGGAAATAAGTAGATGGAACTAAAAAAAAATTTTAGTAGAAAATACAAACATATGTATGCTTTCCTGTATTACCGAAAACTAATGACCCCATTTCATAATAAGACTAGAAAACATAAACTTTAATATTGATCTGACAACAACGATGACTAAATGTTTCTCTACATAGAGGATGCATAATATCGTATTTGTCATCAAGATATAAGCATGTAGTAGCTGATGTCGCGAAAGGGTACAGTTCAGTCCCCTGGGCTGCAGATTCAGGTGAGGGATCAGGAGTGCTGGGTTTATGTGTATCTACTGCTGAATTCGGCATATGAGAACTTGAACTGGCATGTTTCCTTCTAATTTAAATCTTTTTTGTTTCCTCAACTTAACAATTCTAGATGTCTTATTATCCACAATTGTGAGCCCTTCCTATTAAAGAAAAGGAAGCAATGGATCTTACAATACAGCTCAGGGTTATGCCATTTATAGAAATAAAATAAAAAAAAAACATGTGCAGAGTTAAGTACAAACACATTACTTCCAAAGCATTTTTTTATCCTTCCATCCACTAAGCTGGTTGACAGAAGCATAAAGAGCCTCAGTGGTTTTCAAATGATCAAAGGTTTGTTCATTATGCCGCATCTGCTGCCTTCCAGTGGTTTCAAATGAACAATGAGAGTTACAGGCCTGACATTACAAGAAAATAAAGCCTAGAATAATATTACATGAAAAGTTCATTTGTGACTGTCAATATCTTCAGGATTCAATACAATTGCTGCCTCACCTGATATTTTGTGGATGCACCGGTGTGCTACATGGTTGTTGTTTCCTTCGTTTATCAAATGTAGGCGCCAAGCCATCCTCGTCAAGAATTCCATGGCTTTACTCGCTAAAGTTTGCCACAACCCAAGCTTGGGCTCATATGGCTTTGAACGATGTGTAACATTATAATGAAGCAGAGTCCTGCAAAGGAAAACCAGCATATCATCTCATTGTGCTGTGGGACAACTACTAGTGCTGTGATACAAACATGGTGATTGTGCATGTCAGATAACCAAAAAAGTATATGGTCATGATTTAGGGCGTCTAATATAATAAGGTGGAACCAAACAGTCAGCGCCCATTCATGATATGCCAAGTCTTTGTTGAACCAGTTTTTTTTTTCCTTCTAAAATGTACCAATTCATGGCATGAGATTCAAATAAAACTAAAGAAGGGTGCAATGATGCAATATTGTACCTGAAAGAGGAAAATTGCTAGCAAGTATCAAAGTTATATGATCTAAAAGTAAAAAAACTACAGGAGTAATTAAATTTGTTGATTATGGGTGGACAAGAATTGCGGATGGTGGGTCCATTTGTAACACTGAAGCATATGACAATTGGTCATATTTATATGCAAAAAGAAAAAGGCAATTTGGGATGTAGTCACAGAAATCATGAACCGAGGTGCATTAGCATTTTTATATTTAGAACTAACCTTCAGATTGAAAAGGCAAGCTGAAGTAGAGTTGAGTGAGTGAAAGGCATTCTGCAGCAGAGATTCAGCTTGGCAAACGTGCAATGTAGGAAGTTGTACATCTGGCCTTTGTTCCCTTTAATTTCAGGAATGAAGGCAATTGTATGTACATCTGGCCTTGTTCCCTTTAATTTTTGGCATTCCTCATAAATCAGATGTAAGCAGCGATCTGATATATTGAGTTGCATCGATATGTAATTCCTGGAGAGGAGGGAGGGCCTGCAGAGCCCTGCAGTCTTCAAACGACAGGTTTTGGAGAGATGTGAGGAGCTGAAATTATAGATAGTAAATTCAGTCTACAAAAAAAAAAAAACAGTTTGCACAGTTAATGAAATCATAAACTAACCTGCAGATCGATGTAAACTGAAGAGTTGAGTACTTGAGTGTGTGAAAGGCATGCAGAAGCAGGGATTCAGCTATCTGAATCAGGAATGGATGCATCTGTATTTATATCTGGCCTTGTGCCGATTAATTTCTTGCATTCCTCATAAATCTCGGCACATCAATCAACTTGCAGTGAAGGCACTCTCAATGAAGAGATTCAATGATTGCAGAAACAAGGGATTATCTTGCGGGCTATCAATGGAGGCCCTTATATTTATATCTGGCCTTATTCCCCTTAATTTCTGGCATTCCTCACAAATCTCGGCACTACAACCAGTTATCTCTAGCAATTGCAGTGAATCGGGGAGGCCCTCCTTGGGCAGCGATCTGATTTTTGGAGAGCTGAAATTATGAATCACAATTTAGTCTATGAAAATCACAATTCAATTTGCATAGTCAATGGAACCATGAAAAAAATAGCGCTATAGCAGCGAAATAAGCGCTAATAGCGGCCGAAGCACTGTCGCGATGCCAAATAGCACGCTATAGCGCTATAGCGTCAAATAGCGCGCTAATAGCGCCGCTATTGCGTTTTGGCCAACCTCTCGCTAAATTCTATAGCTCGCGATTTTTTTCATGGCAATGGAATCATAGTTAGTAATTTGGAACGAACCTGCAGATCGATGTGCAGTGAAGATTTGAAGCAGAGGCATGCAGATCGATGTGCAGTGAAAGGCATGTAGAAGCAGAGGGCGAGAGGTTCAGCATTCCGCGTCAGCAAGGCAGGCCCATGTATTTATATCTGGCCTCGTTCCCCTTAATTTCTGGCATTCCTCATAAATCTCGGGACCGCAATTATCAATAAGTAGCAGTCGCAGTGAATCGGGGAGGCCCTCCTTGGGCAGCAATCTGATTTTGTGAGCCCCCCAGATTTGTAATTCCTGGAGAGAAGGAAGGCGATGCAGTCCTTTGGGGAGGGACAGCAGAGCCCTGCAGCCATCGAATCCTAGGTCTTGGAGAGACGTGAGGAGCTGAAGGCGCCTTGTCCTGCTCTTCTTCCGCGGAACTTCTCTGTCCGCCAATCGAGGCGAAGTATAACGTATGGAGGGTAGCTGAGAGGCGGGTGCAGATGGGAGCAACAAGCACAGCAGAGATGTTGTCCACATCAAGGCGCACCAGTTGGAAGGAACCACTAGGCATTGTTTTGGTCCTTGCCACCGCTGCAAGTAGATCTGCTGCTATAGAATAGGGATTGTACACCAGCAGACGCTCCAGGTTGAGTGTGATGTGAGGATCAAACCCATCCACTGTCATGTCCTTGCAATTAATTAGTTCTAGACTGGTAAGAGATGTGAGATTCGTGAGCAGAGCCATCGGCAGCATGCTTTGCTCATTCCAAAGGCGTAGTTTCTTGAGGCAAGTGGGGAGAGGGTAGATGATGCTCCGAAGTCCGACCATTTGCTCCTCCCATGGACCACCGAGAGAATAGCTTGTCACATTTATTTATGGTCACGGACTTCGGCGATGAGAGGCCCCGAGAATCCAGTTTCTTCCTCTTCCTCCACAAAGGCGGGATCGATTCTTACACCCATAGAACCGGACATTTCTCGGGAGCTAGATGGTGGAAATTGCAAGTACCGGTTCGATGATCCTCATCGATGATGCGCTCACATCCAAACTAGAAAGAGTTGGGAAACATTTGAACAAATTTGACAATGATTTTACGGTAAGAGAAAAATTTTGGAGTTCTAGAGATTGAACTGTGTGGAGCACAACACCATCATCCAGTTCTCTCAAAAATGTTTCCTCACATCTATTGATCTCTATATGTCTTAGGGAATGTAGTCTTTGGAGATCCATAAATGACAAGAGTGATGCATTCTCAGTTGAAAACCTTTCTACATCACCAAGATTTTGGAAGACCAATTCAGAGGGCTCCCAAATGTCCAACCCAGCACGATCATAATAGAAGCAGTCTGTGCTAATATGGGATACATTCGAAGTGTGAGGCAAGGGAGGAAGACATAATTCCGGCAAAGTCACTAATGTCTAGTTCGCAAAAGACTAGGGAACCATATGGTGTTGTCTTCTGGAGAAGAAATAGACCAATCTGAGAACAACAACATTGTGAGCTTGGGACAATTAATGCACCTGATTTTTTCAAGCCCTGAGAATAGATGATAGTTTGCTTCCCCAACCCACTCCACAAGTTCGGCCATATCATGAAACTCAACTTCCTTCAAATTTGTGAAACTTTTTTTCTGTAATGCCACCAAAGAAGTCGGGTCCAATCCGAGATAACCTAGCAATATTTTTAAGCTTCAGCTTTCTTAGGTGATACATCCGCCCAATAGGTGGAAGGTTTGCCCATGAAACGCTCTCTACATGTAGGGTCTCCAAGTTTTTCATGTATAAGATGTTCTTTGCACAACCAACGAGGACCAACGGAGGCACCATGATTTACAATGTGAAGTCTTCTAATATTAGAGTGTGGCTGGAGACTATCTATGATATCATCTCCACTAGACTCTTTCATTCCATTCCAAACTAATCCCAACGCAACTAATTTTTTTCTTTGCCATCGGGTTTGGCCTCTTTAGCTTCTTGCTTGGTTCTCACATTTTCAAGCCCGGATACATTGAGCTCTCCTCCAAGCTCTTCTAGTTTCCCCAACTCTCCTAGCTCAAAGCCAACACTCTCTTTCTTGACATGGAATTCTTTCAATTCTTGTAAAACTTCATTTTCCCCACCTCGGGAACATTGGAATGAAAATATGTCGGCTAAACGAAATGGCATAAATTTTCAAGGCGGCTAATATCCTTAGGCAAAGAACAACCACTTTTCCATTGTTTAAGGTCTAGAAATTTCAAGTGATAAAACCTGGACATTACGCTAGGCAAAGACATTTCTGAGTAATAATTAGGCGAACTAAGTTTTAAGTAGCGTAGATGAACAAGCTTTGAAAAGTTGTTTGGCAAGGAACTGTTAGGAGTTCATGAATATAGATAGAACACGAAGACCTTCTATTTCCTTAAATGTGTCTCTTAAAACATTGATAAGGTGTAACCTATTGTATTCTCCAAAACCATCAAACTCCATAAATTCTTAATGACTACCCTTTCCTTCAGTTTACCCATCTCTTTCTCAAAATTCTGAATATGAGTCTCTTGCATAAAAATGGATAGGTAGCGAATAGTTTTGGGGATTTTGTTGTAACACCCCGGTGTTAATTACCCTAAAATATGACATGTCATCATAATCATTGCAAAGCATCCATGTTTAGTCCACCATGTGTTGCATTGAACTAAAATAAGTTTATTTTATGCTCGGTTGCAATGTCGGATCGAAAAGACGCGGGAGGAAGTAGATTAGGAAAGTGTCCCCCCTTGCAGGAAACCCCGATTTTCTACCCTAGTTTGTCCCCTTTTATTTTATTCAAAAATTTATCAAGATTTTGGGTATGGTCATTAAAGCATTTTTGTAGGGTTTTCAAAACTGAACAAAGTTGGTATTTTGAGTTTTCAAAGTTTAGTTCAAAATTTTGAAGTAATTTTGAATTTCATTCAAACCCTAATTACCCCCTTTTTCATATTTCAAAATTTATGCAAAATTTGAGAAAACTTTCAACAGCTAGTTTGTAGATCTTGTTGAGAGGAACAAAAGTCATGTACAAAGTTTTTCAAGTTGTTACATGATTTTAAAAGTAATTTTGAATCCAAAATTCAAATTTTTAAGCTGCTTTTCAAAAGTCATAGTTAGATGCAGAATTTGAAAATGGTCCAATTGACAAAGTTGTAGATCTTGAAAAATTAAGGGGGTTACTTTTTGGAAATTTTGAGTTCAGTTCAAAATTTGGGAGTAATTTGAAAAGTTCAGATTAGGGTTGAATTTGGGGGGGATGAACAAGCATTACCCCGACCTATCCCCCACCGCCACCCGCCGGCGTCAAGAGTCGCGCCGCCCGTCCCACCGGCGATGTCGCCGACGCCGACCACTGGACGTCCTCGTGACCCTTCCAGCCACCTTCTCGACCCAGCCATGCCTATAAACACGCCACCATCGCCGTCGTTTTGCTCTTTTCCAAATCCGCCCGCCGCCCGGACCGACCTCCTCCGCCGCCGTCGCACGTCATTGCGCCGTTCAGTTCTTGCCAAACCATCTTGCCTATCCTCTTCGCAACTTCCTTGCGCCTCTGAACCTAGCCTTAGCCCGTTTCGCCATCGGAATCGTCCCGCGACGTCGTCTTCCTCGCCGCCGGCCGAGCGCGCCGCTCGACCTCGCCCGTTGCCCGGCCGTCTCGGTGAGAGTTTTACCCAACGGCTAGTCAATTGGGTTGCCTAAACGTCGTGGTCGTGAACGGCTCGACCGTTTTTGCGGTTGAACCCCCGGCTCGCGGAACTTTGATGTGGCCGACGCCACCGTTGCCGCCGCTCCGTGGAGCCTATCTCCGGCTCGCCCGCCCAGCCAAGCTCAGTTTGGGACCGGTGAGCCCCGGCCCGCGTTTACGTGTTTAGTTTTCCGGTTCGACCATCGCCGGCGTCGAACACCGCCGCGCCGTCGCGCGCGGTGGCGCGCGGCGCATCGCCGCCGGTGGCGCGTGCGTTTAAGCGTATACGCGATCTTGGCCGTCGATCTTTGTAGCAAGCGGTAGACCAAGTAGGAACGATGAGTGGGCGAATCTTTTTATGGGCCAAAACAAAAAACAAAACCGGCCCATGATGAATAGTGTTGGGCCATGAACAGTGGTGGGCTTTGAACAGATCTTGGGCCAAATTGAAACCGAGAGCCTTTTTCCTTTTTGCTTTGTTTTTCCATTTTAAATTCAAATGAATAGTGTCTCGATTTTGTAAATTTCATATAAATTCAAATGTAGCTTTAAAAATTCTGAAAATTTTTGTGTAGCCTTCCCATGAGTATGTCTATCCAGGAAAATTTTGAAACTTGAAATTTGAATACTTTTGGCATGATTTAAAAATACAAATTTTAATTGAAAAATGCATCTTCCTTGATTTTTAATAATTATTTTATTTATCCAAAAATCATGAAATTTATTTTGGTACTGTTTTATGACCTGATCTAGCTGTACAAAATTTTTGAGCTTCTTTTGAGAAAGTTAAAAATTTTATTATGTTATAACCTATCATTTCATGTGAAAAGAAAATTGTTTAATGCTTTCTAAATTAGGGTTTTGGGTAGATTTTGGGTTGTTTTGTGAACCCTAAACCACACCACTGTCGATGATCCTTGAGAACTCCGTAGGCAATGGTGATGATATCTCATAGGGTAGTCCAACAAGTTAGTTTTGTTGGGTTGTAACTTTATCGTGAAGGAAAGTTGTACTCGAGTTGTTTATCATTCCATGCACCCCTTGCACTCCATGTTTTTACACATGGCATTATATTAAGCATGCACTATTCTTTTCGTATAGTGAACGAAGAGGATCGTGAGTTTGTTGATCAAGTCACTTTGAAAGGGGCTTTTCGTTGATTCGAATTCGAGTATCGAGATCCGTCGTCCGAATCAAGCTTCTTCACCGATCAAGGCAAGCCCGGATCATTTAAACATTTCCTTGTGTTTTACAAAGCTTTATATCACCTTTGCTTTATGCTTTGCATTAGGTGATAGGAGTTGAGTGACAACCTAATTGATGCATTATCCATCCTTGATTATTGCGATATTTACCTTGATAACCTGTTTTGCTAAAATACTAGAACGCTTAGCTTTGGCTATATTAGTTAGACTTTTGAGTCAAAATGTGACAAGTCTTTTATGATAGCCGAAGTGGCTTTTGATGAGAAAGGATGCTATGTTATGAAACCATCTTTGGGATATGGTGAGAAAATTAAGACCGGTCGGGTAATTTGCATTGGGAATGGAGTCTCGATGTAGTATTTCCGGCTTGTCGATTAAGGATTTGAAACGTGTAAGACATGTGGATCGAGACTATGGAGCATAATCTGCGCCGAGGTCGTTGGACCAATGGCACGCGTCTGTCATGGGTGTTATCCCATCACGGTCGACCCTAGTTAGGACCCATACTCCGGTAAGCGATCTTGGTGGTGTCAAATCGGAAACGCATAACCCGCGCCTTTGGGAGTGGAGAGATGGCGGGAGTACGTGTTACCCTCGTGGGTTAAAGTCCCAGATTGGAGGCGTCACGGTACTCTCGGTGGCGTGGGGACGCGGTTCCGTTTTGAGTATCCAAGAAAGGGTTGATATATGCAAGCTTAGGTGCTACATATGTCGTGTGGAAAGAACTCCCAAATTTGGGTTAATCGATTTCAAAATCGCCGTGCTTCTCGGATATGGAGACTTGGTTTCCCCCTTACATCGTAGTTTAATGATGGAACAATTGAAGAGATGGAATAAGTGATGGAACTTCTACAAGTGTTCTTTGTAGTATAAGATCAACTAGAATAGTTGAGAAACTTACTTGAAAATAAAATATTGAAAGTAAGGATTTACCATTAGTAGTAAGCTTTTCTGCAAAATGAGTCCTTGATGCTTGCTAAAAGCCTTCCCTTGATTCCTATTAGACCAGCATTCCTGAGTCTCCTCCTATTTTCTTTAGTCGGGTAAGACTTGTTGAGTACTCCCGTACTCAGGGTTTGTTGCCCCATGTTGCAGGATCTGGGAGTCATGTTTGCACTGGAACGTGCTGCATGACGGTTCTTCAGGAAGAAAGTGATGAGGAGTAAGAAGTGAGACCCGTGGGCGGGGTCTAGTAATGTCTTTTTGTATAATAAACTTTCCGCTACTCCTACTTTAGTTTTTGTAAAACTTGTTTTGAATAAATGGTTGTAAAAGTATTGTAATATAAATCTTCATTTGTTTTACTCGATTATGTATGAAAAGTGTTGTAATCTTGCAATGACCTAAATAACGGATCTGGTTGGAAATGTTAATAGTACTTTTCAGGTTATAGGGAAACATATGTGACTATTAAAGGTTGTTGAACCGATAATTAGTACATGTGGGCCCCTGTAATTTGGAAGGTTACATTACATGGCATCGAGCCTCCGTTACCGTGTTCTTGTAGCATTACTTTACAAAACTTCAAAATGATTTGGGTCAAACTAATTTTATTCTTATTGGTCCAAATTGCTTATCTTCTTATCTTATTCTATTGAAAAACTTTCTTGTCTCAATCCAAAAGGTTTTAAGTGGAGTAAGCGTTACAGATTGCCCTAATTGTAAAATCCTTTAATGCAAAGGTTTTATTTGTTTGTTACGTAGGTTCGATTCATGCATCATGTTTTAAATCACTTGTTAATGTTACTTTCCCCCTTTTAGTGTGGTTTGGGTTAAAAAGTATCAACCCTTTTCTTGCTAAACCTTTAGATTCTCCTATCTGCACCTTGGTAATCTGATCTTAACTATTCTACAGGATGGCCCGTGCCAAATCGACCCCTAGGAAGAAGACCGGACCGAAGGGTGTTCCACACCACCAGCTTGCAGCAAGGGATGACCCCGAAGCAAGTACCAGTGGTAGCAAGACTAAAGAAGACCTTCAGAAAGAGATCGAGCGCCTGACTAGAGATTTGGATGAAGCTGCTAGAGATAGGCGCCGGGATGGAATTCAAATTGGACGAATGCAAGTGGAGTTGAATCGAAGTGTTCAAAAGCATGGTGAGTGTAGTCAAGCACTGATCGAGACGGTTCATGAGAAGACCGCACTCCAGCATCAGTGCGACCACCTCATTCAAGACAATCATCAACTGGTGGCTTATGCAATTCAGTTGGAAGCCCAAGAAGCCAACTTGAATATGCAAATACATCATCCCGAACAATCTTCTCAACCCAGATCATCAACCTCAGGCAATACAGGAGGATTTGGGTGAAGTAATTCAAGAGAATATGGAGGTAGAAGAAGATCCAGAGGAAGCGGAACCTCACGTTAGTGATAACGAGTCAGAGAATGACCCTTAGAGTAGGAGTGAGGTTTCTTGTAGAATATGTGTTATAGTTTGTTTAATAGTAAGCTACTTAGATAAACCCGGGATAGATGTAGAATAGAACCTTTGCCTCTAGAATAATGTTGTGTGTTGTTTTGTTTGTTTCCTTTTGAAGTTCAATAAAGTTGGTCGAGTGTTATATAGTTTTATTTTAAAAGCAGATGTCGCAAGGCAACAGTGCCAGCTCCCAGCATAGGGATGATCTCCCACACTCTCCAGCAGTCCCAACAAACTTGACTGATGCCATAGCGGCTCTGGTTCAAGCTACCACAGAGAACTCTCGTTTGATACGAGAAGTAGCCCAGCAGAACCAGAACAATCGTCGTGGCCATAAGGGTCGACACGACGATGAAGATGACACTTCATATCCGGAATTCACAGGCTCAAAACCTCCAATTTTCAGTAGAGCTGATGAACCATTAGAAGCAAACGATTGGCTTACTGCTATGGAGGAGAAGTTTGAGATAATGACTTGCACAGATCACCAGAAGCCTTTCTTTGCGGCACAACAACTTCGGAATACTGCCGGAGTTTGGTGGAAAAATTTTAAGGCTGAGCAACCTTCCGGACATCGGATCACCTAGGATGAATTCAAGAAGGCCTTTCGTGCTCATTTCATTCCAGCGGGAGTTCTGGCTAAGAAGTTAGATGAGTTCTTAGCCTTAAAACAAGGAGAAGATTCAGTGTTACAGTATGTGGGTAAGTTTAACCATCTGTCACAATATGCTATAGAACTTGTGAATACAGATGGAAAGAAGAAGGAATGGTTTATTCGAGGTCTTCATCCAAAGCTCCATACTATGATGAACATCCGTGACACGGATTCCTATCATGATGTGGTGAACATGGCCATATCCTGTGAGGAGAAGAATCGTGTTCTTATAGAATACGAGCGAGAAAAGAAGATAAGAAAAAGAAAAATTCCTCCTCCGGGTTATTCTGGTGGCAAGTCCAAGCGCCAGAAAGTGATTTACCATCCTGTGAATCACTTCCGTCCTTCTTATCGTCCACCCCCACAATTCCAACCTAGACAGCAGTCGTTTGTTCGACCTGCCTGCAATTTTTTTTCCTTATCCCGCCCGGCCGAATGCCCCGGCATTCGCAATCCTTCCCCACAAAACAATACACCTATATGCTATAATTGTGGAAAGCCTGGACATTACTCTCGAGAATGCCCCAGTCCTCGAAGATATAACCCAGGTTTTCAGGTCCCTTCTGGAAGTCAGTCGCAATCACAGAATAAGAATAATATCCAGAAAGATCAAAAGGGAAAAGGGGAAAAGAAAACTGGAAAAGTCTACTACACCAATGTGGAGGATATTCCTGCGGGGGAACCAATCATGATGGGTATGTTCCCTGTCGCAAGACACCCTGCAGTAATATTATTTGATTCTGGTGCATCGCATACATTTGTCAGTAAAACATTTGTGGAGAAAAATGCGATAGCCATTGGGGAAATGAAGGATGAGTTTATTATACACTCACCCGGGGGACGTATGAGTACTAAAGAGGTGGTATATCAGATCCCCATAACCTTAGGTGGATATGATTTCCCCACCAATATGATAGTTCTAAGGGATCAAGATATAGACGTGATCCTTGGTATGAATCGGCCGTACCAATACTGGTACTATTATAGATACCGTCAATAGAACTGTCAAGGTAAAGTTACCTGAGAGGAATTCAGAACTTCTTATTCAACTTCCTATTGTAAGGAGGACGGTTGAAAAAGTTTGTGCAACTTGTGTAAAGGAAATCAAAGACATCCCAGTAGTATGTGAGTTTTCGGATGTGTTTCCAGATGATTTGCCTGGATTACCGCCGGAGAGAGATGTTCAGTTCAGCATAGAATTGAAACCGGGAACTGCTCCCATCTCTCGAAGAGCTTACAGAATGGCACCCAAGGAATTAGCAGAAATGAAGGCTCAGTTACAAGAGTTACTAGACAAAGGATTTATTAGACCAAGCTCTTCACCTTGGGGATGTCCAGCTATTTTTGTGAAAAAGAAGGATCAGACTTTGAGGATGTGTATAGATTATCGTCCACTTAATGATGTGACGATCAAAAACAAGTATCCTCTGCCCCGGATTGATTTACTTTTTGATCAATTGGCCGGAGCTAAAGTCTTTTCCAAGATTGATCTGAGATCGGGATATCATCAAATTAGGATTAGACACGAAGATATGAAGAAGACGCCTTCACTACCCGATATGGTCTTTATGAATATTTGGTTATGTCCTTTGGTTTAACAAACGCCCCGGCTCATTTCATGTATTTGATGAATACAGTGTTCATGTCAGAACTGGATAAGTTCGTGGTGGTGTTTATTGATGATATTCTTGTTTATTCCAAGAATGAAGAAGAGCATGCAGAGCATCTCAGAATAGTTTTGAAACGACTGAGGGACCATCACCTTTATGCTAAATTTAGCAAGTGTGCTTTTTGGCTGAAGGAAGTACAGTTCCTGGGTCATGTGCTATCATCTGAAGGAGTTGCCGTTGACCCGAGTAAAGTGAAAGATATCCTCAATTGGAAACCACCAACAACGGTTCATGAGGTCCGTAGTTTTCTCGGGTATGGCGGGATATTACCGTCGATTCATTCGGATTTTTTAAGAGTGGCAAAGCCTATTATGTAGCTGTTAAAGAATCGGACCAAGTTTGTATGGTCACGAGTGTGAGCGTGCTTTTCAGATTTTGAAGAAAGCAGCGACCCTTTGCTCGATTTTAGCTCAACCGGATATTGAGAAACCATTTGACGTCTATTGTGACGCATCCGGTATTGGTCTTGGTTGCGTGTTAATGCAAGAAGGCAAAGTTATCGCTTATGCATCACGTCAACTAAAACGCCATGAAGAGCATTATCCAACCCATGATTTGGAGTTAGCCGCAGATGGTTCATGCTCAAAAATCGGCGTCATTATACGTTGGGTAATACTTGTCATGTATATACGAGACCATAAAAGTCCGAAATATATCTTTACCCAATCGACTTGAACATGCGTCGAGAAGATGGCTAGAATTAATTAAGGACTACGACATAGAAGTGCATTACCATCCCGAAAGGCAAATGTTGTTGCCGATGCACTCGGTCGGAATCCTCGCGTAATTGTCTAATAGCCAATATAAGGGATAAAACCCTATGTCGGGAATTAGAGAAGTTGAATATTGGAATCGTTGAGCATGGCATGGTAACTAATGCCACGGCGAGAATCAACTATCAAAAATCAAATTATTGAGGCTCGAGAAGATTAGTAAGGGCATAGCACACATGAAGGAAAAAGTCAGAAGCGGAAAACCTACTTGTTTCAGAATTGATGAGTCAGATGTGTTATGGTTTAAAGATCGGTTAGTCATACCAAAGAATCCTGAGTTACGTCAACAAATCCTGGATGAGGCTCATTTAACCGGATACTCTATTCATCCCGGAAGTACCAAGATGTATCGGGATTTAAAAAACAGAGGTTTTGGTGGACAAAAATGAAGATTGAGATTGCCCGATTTGTAGGCGAGTGTGATACGTGTCGTCACGAGTAAAAAGTCGCGGCACATGAAAGCTCGCAGGCAACCTGCATCCTTTGCCTGTCCCTTCTTGGAAGTGGGAAGAAATCAAGTATGGATTTTATTGTTGGATTACCCCGGGACATCAAGAGGATTCAATTCTATCCGGGTTGTAGTTGATCGACTTACCAAGATAGCCCATTTCCTACCGATTGAGTGATAGGTATAAAGCAATCGATTATGCCAAGCTATATGTCCAACGGATTTTCAGCCTACATGGGACTCCAAAGCACATTGTAATGATAGAGGTGCTTTGTTTATGTCTAAGTTTTGGAAGCGGATGCAAAAGTCCCTTGATACTAAAGCTGAAACATAGTTCGGGTTATCATCCCCGCATACAGATGCATTAAAAGAGTCAATCGGATCTTAGAAGATATGTTGAGAGCGTATGTTCTCAATTATTCGAAAAGTGGGATGAATGTTTACCATTAGCGAGTTTGCTTATAATAACAGATTATCAAGAAAGTATTCAAATGGCACCGTTTGAAGCTTTGTATGGTCGCAGATGTAGAACCCCACCGCATTGGTCGAACCGGGAGAAAGATGGTTCTACGGAGTAGACTTGGTAAACGAAGCTGAAGAAAAGTGAGATTTGTGCGAGATAAAATAAAAGAGGCACAATCTCGACGAGGAAGAGTTACGCCGATAAAAGGCGTAGGTGTTTGAAATTTGAAATAGGAGACTATGTATATTTGAAAGTGTCACCCATGAAAGGGGTGAATCGTTTTGGAGTTAAGGGTAAACTGGCACCTCGATACATTGGTCCATTTCAAATCCTAGAAAAACAGGGACCAGTTGCCTATCGACTTAGGTTGCCAGAAAGGTTATCAGCAGTACATGATGTTTTCCATGTGTCTCAATTGAAGAAATGCTTACGAGTACCGGATCGAGTGGTTGATTTCGAAGATGTTAACTTAGAACCAGATTTGACCTACTCGGAGTATCCTATCCGGATCTTAGACCGTAAAGCTCGAGTCACCCGAAGCAAAACTATCGATGGTACAAGATCCAATGGAATCAACATTCAGAAGACGAAGCTACTTGGGAATCAGAAGACTTCCTGACGGAAAACTTTCCCAAGTTTCCACTTTCCTAAACCCTGTAAATGTAAGACCCTTTCTTGTTTTATGTAATAGTTAGAGATGTGTTTGCTCGACACATTTCCTTTGCCGCTAGTAAACCCTAGGACTTTAAATCTCGGGACGAGATTTCTTTAAGGGGGAAGGGCTGTAACACCCCTGGTGTTAATTACCCTAAAATATGACATGTCATCATAATCATTGTAAAGCATCCATGTTTAGTCCACCATGTGTTGCATTGAACTAAAATAAGTTTATTTTATGCTCGGTTGCAATGTCGGTCGAAAAAGACGCGGGAGGAAGTAGATTAGGAAAGTGTCCCCTTTTAGGAAACCCCGATTTTCAACCCTAGTTTGTCCCCTTTTATTTTATTCAAAATTTATCAAGATTTTGGGTATGGTCATTAAAGCATTTTTGTAGGGTTTTCAAAACTGAACAAAGTTGGTATTTTGAGTTTTCAAAGTTTAGTTCAAAATTTTGAAGTAATTTTGAATTTCATTCAAACCCTAATTACCCCCTTTTTCATATTTCAAAATTTATGCAAAATTTGAGAAAACTTTCAACAGCTAGTTTGTAGATCTTGTTGAGAGGAACAAAAGTCATGTACAAAGTTTTTCAAGTTGTTACATGATTTTAAAAGTAATTTTGAATCCAAAATTCAAATTTTTAAGCTGCTTTTCAAAAAGTCATAGTTAGATGCAGAATTTGAAAATGGTCCAATTGACAAAGTTGTAGATCTTGAAAATTAAGGGGGTTACTTTTTGGAAATTTTTGAGTTCAGTTCAAAATTTGGGAGTAATTTGAAAAGTTCAGATTAGGGTTGAATTTGGGGGATGAACAAGTACCCCGACCTATCCCCACCGCCACCGCCGGCGTCAAGAGTCGCGCCGCCGTCCACCGGCGATGTCGCCGACGCCGACCACCTGGACGTCCTCGTGACCCTTCCACCACCTTCTCGACCCAGCCATGCCTATAAATACGCCACCATCGCCGTCGTTTTGCTCTTTTTCCAAATCCGCCGCCGGACCCGACCTCCTCCGCCCGCCGTCGACGCCGCATCCGTTCAGTTCTTGCCAAACCATCTTGCCTATCCTCTTCGCAACTTCCTTGCGCCTCTCTGGAACCTAGCCTTAGCCCGTTTCGCCATCGGAATCGCCCCCCGCGACGTCGTCTTCCTCGCCGCCGGCCGGAGCGCCGCCCTCGACCTCGCCGCTACCGTCTCGGTGAGAGTTTTACCCCAACCGACTAGTCAATTGAGTTGCCTAAACGTCGTGGTCGTGAACGGCTCGACCCCGTTTTTGCGCTTGAAGCCCCAGCTCGCCCGAACAGTGAAGCCGACGCCACCGTTGCCGCCGCGCTCCCGCCGCCGACCTATCTCCGCCGCTCCGCCCGACCAAGCCCGTTTTAGGACCCGGTGAGCCCCCGCCACGTTTCGTGTTTAGTTTTCGATTCGACCATCGCCGGGCGTCGGAACACCGCCGCGCCGTCGCGGTGGGCGGGCGCGCGCCGCCGGTGGTGAGCGTCGTTAACGCATTATCACGATCTTGGGCCGGGTATCGTAGTAAAAAAGTGTAAAAAAAGAGGGAAATAGTGGGCGAATCTTTTTATGGGCCAAAACAAAAACAAAACCGGCCCATGATGAATAGTGTTGGGCCATGAACAGTGGTGGGCTTTGAACAGTATCTTGGGCCAAATTGAAACTGAGAGCCTTTTTCCTTTTTGCTTTGTTTTTCCATTTTAAATTCAAATGAATAGTGTCTCGATTTTGTAAATTTCATATAAATTCAAATGTAGCTTTAAAAATTCTGAAAATTTTTGTGTAGCCTTCCCATGAGTATGTCTATCCAGGAAAATTTTGAAACTTGAAATTTGAATACTTTTGGCATGATTTAAAAATACAAATTTTAATTGAAAAATGCATCTTCCTTGATTTTTAATAATTATTTTATTTATCCAAAAATCATGAAATTTATTTTGGTACTGTTTTATGACCTGATCTAGCTGTACAAAATTTTTGAGCTTCTTTTGAGAAAGTTAAAAATTTTATTATGTTATAACCTATCATTTCATGTGAAAAGAAAATTGTTTAATGCTTTCTAAATTAGGGTTTTGGGTAGATTTTGGGTTGTTTTGTGAACCCTAAACCACACCACTGTCAGATGATCCTTGAGAACTCCGTAGGCAATGGTGATGATATCTCATAGGGTAGTCCAACAAGTTAGTTTTGTTGGGTTGTAACTTTATCGTGAAGGAAAGTTGTACTCGAGTTGTTTATCATTCCATGCACCCCTTGCACTCCATGTTTTTACACATGGCATTATATTAAGCATGCACTATTCTTTTTCGTATAGTGAACGAAGAGGATCGTGAGTTTGTTGATCAAGTCACCGAAAGGGCTTTTTACGTTGATTCAATTAAAGTATCGAGATCCGTCGTCCGAATCAAGCTTCTTCACCGATCAAGGCAAGCCCCGGATCATTTAAACATTTCCTTGTGTTTTACAAAGCTTTATATCACCTTTGCTTTATGCTTTGCATTAGGTGATAGGAGTTGAGTGACAACCTAATTGATGCATTATCCATCCTTGATTATTGCGATATTTACCTTGATAACCTGTTTTGCTAAAATACTAGAACGCTTAGCCTGGCTATATTAGTTAGACTTTTGAGTCAAAATGTGACAAGTCTTTTATGATAGCCCGAAGTGGCTTTTGATGAGAAAGGATGCTATGTTATGAAACCATACTGGGATATGGTGAGAAAATTAAGACCGGTCGGGTAATTTGCATTGGGAATGGAGTCTCAGTGTAGTATTTCCGGCTTGTCGATTAAGGACCGGAAACGTGTAAGACATGTGGATCGAGACTATGGAACATAATCTGCGCCTGAGGTCGTTGGACCAATGGCACGTCTGTCATGGGTGTTATCCCATCACGATCGACCCTAGTTCGGACGCATACTCCCAAGAAGCCGATCTTGGTGGTGTCAAATCGGAAACGCATACAACCGCAAGACCGGGAGTGGAGAGATGGCGGGAGTACGTGTTACCCTCGTGGGTTAAAGTCCCGGATTGGAGGCGCACGGTACTCTCGGGTGGCGTGGGGACGCGGTTCCGTTTTGAGTATCCAAGAAAGGGTTGATATATGCAAGCTTAGGTGCTACATATGTCGTGTGGAAAGAACTCCCCATTTGGGTTAATCGATTTCGAAATCATTTGTGCTTCTCGGATATGGAGACTTGGTTTCCCCCTTACATCGTAGTTTAATGATGGAACAGTGAAGAGATGGAATAAGTGATGGAACTTCTACAAGTGTTCTTTGTAGTATAAGATCAACTAGAATAGTTGAGAAACTTACTTGAAAATAAAATATTGAAAGTAAGGATTTACCATTAGTAAGCTTTTCTGCAAAATGAGTCCTTGATGCTTGCTAAAAGCCTTCCCTTGATTCCTATTAGACCAGCATTCCTGAGTCTCCTCCTATTTTCTTTAGTCGGGTAAGACTTGTTGAGTACTCCCGTACTCAGGGTTTGTTGCCCCATGTTGCAGATCTTGGGAGTCATGTTTGCACTGAACGTCGTTGCATGACGGTTCTTCAGGAAGAAAGTGATGAGGAGTAAGAAGTGAGACCCGTGGGCGGGGTCTAGTAATGTCTTTTGTATAATAAACTTTCCGCTACTCCTACTTTAGTTTTTGTAAAACTTGTTTCGAATAAATGGTTGTAAAAGTATTGTAATATAAATCTTCCGCTGTTTTACTCTGATTATGTATGAAAAGTGTTGTAATACTGCAACGACCTCGTAACGGATCCTGGTTGGAAATGTTAATAGTACTTTTCAGGTTATAGGGAAACATATGTGACTATTAAAGGTTGTTGAACCGATAATTAGTACATGTGGGCCCTGTAATTTGAAGGTTACATTACATTTGTCTGCCTCAAACCTAGAACAACTTATATAGGCACATTCTTCTAAAGACACGATACAAGAAAGGTCATGGAGTAAATCATGCATTACATAATAATTATCATCTCCTTTGAAAAGAAAACCATTGTATATTAGTTTATCCAAATTTTCTGATCCTATGTCCTCAATTGTTTTATTCTCCCTATTGTAATCTATGATGCCTATTGAATCCCAAAAATAAATAATCTCGCGCTTCTCGAATTTATAATCCTCAGGGAAAAGAGAAAAAAATGAAAAACATTTTTTCAGATGGAAGGGTAGGTAGTCATAGCTAATTTTCAAGGCTGGGATAATATCATTCTCATGATTTTCTTCTAGCCATTGTTTGTTGTCAAGAATTTTCATCCAATGTTCCTGAAAGGGGTTTTAATCAATAAGCGACCAACTGTTTTGGCTGCAAGTGGGGAGCATTTCAACTTATCTGCTATTTTCCTTGCAATGTCAATTAACTCTTGATCATCATGCTCATTTTGGATTCTACCAAATGCACAAATTTGAAAGAATTTCCCAGAACTCATCAGGATCCAAACCACGTAAGTCAATTGGATTAGTCTCTTTTTTCACCATTTCTACAATTTTTTGGGAATCGAGTTGTGACAAGAATCACATTGCCACTGGTCTCGTCCTTTTTGAACGGAGCTAATAGTTTTTCCCATTCATCATTAGTGTTGCATTCCCAAATGTCATCCAAGACAATAAGAAACCTTTTGGATTTCAAACCTCTTTTCAATGGATTTTTGAAGCTGGTCTAAGTTGGTAGTTTCATTATTTCCTTCATTGTCAGTTGCAGGTAGGCAGCTCAGGATCTTTGCTGAATGCACCGTGACAGAAACAAGATTCATATCTACAAGATGACTGTTGAACGATGTGTAAGCGTACGATGAAGCAGAGACCTGCAACGTGACAGAAACAAGATGCTTGTTGATTAAAGAAATAAAGGACTGGACAAGAATTGTGAATGGTGGCTCCTCTTGTAACACAGAAGCACATGACAATGATTCATATCTACAAGCAAACTAAAAAAAAAAAAAAAAAAAAAAAAGCAGTCCAGAGCACATGAAAACGATTCATATCTAAAAGCAAACGGAAAAAAAAAAAAGCAATCCAGTTTGCACTGTGAATGAAATCATAAGTCGAGGAGCATAAGTTGGTTTTCTAACTAACCTACAGATCCATGTACGGTGAAGACTGAAGAGTTGTGTCTTGTGTGTATGTGTGAAAGGCATGCAAAAGGTGCTTTCCGCATCAGAAACTGTCGAGCCCTGTAGTCTTGAACGATTGGCTTCGGATATAGATGTGTGGAGCTGAAATTATGAATCACAATTTAGTCTACGTAAATCACAATTCAATTTGCATAGTCAATGGAATCAGAGTTAGTAATTTTGAATTAACCTGCAGATCGATGTGCAGTGAAGATTTGAAGCAGAGGCATGCAGATCGATGTGCAGTGAAAGGCATGTAGAAGCAGAGGGCAAGATGTTCAGCTTTCCGCGTCAGCAAGGAAGGCACGGACATCTATATCTGGCCTTGTTCCCCTTAATTTCTCGCAATCCTCGTAAATCTCAGGACCACATTTTTCTATCTCTAGCAGTCGCAGTGAATCGGGGAGGCCCTCCTTGGGCAGTGATCTGATTTTTTGAGTCCCCTCGATAGTTAATTCCTGGAGAGAAGGAAGGCGATGCAACCCTTGGGGGAGGGACTGCATAGCCCTGCAGTTAAAGAAACACAGGTCTTGGAGAGACATGAGGAGCCGAAGCGCCTCGTCCTGCTCTTCCGTAAAGTTCTCCGCCCGCCAATCATAACAAAAGTCTAACCTCTGGAGGGTAGCTGAGAGGCGGCTGCAGATGGGAGCAACAAGCACTGCAGAGATGCTGTCCACCGCAAGGCTCAACAGTTGGAAGGAATCGGTGGGCATTGTTTTGGTCCTTGCCACCGATGCAAATATATCTCCTGCTACAGAATAGGGCTCCGTCTCACCATCTCTCTCATTGTACACCGTCAGATGCTCAAGGTTAAATGTGATGAGAGGATCAAACCCATCCACTGTCATGTCCTTGCAATTAAGTAGTTCTAGACTGGTAAGAGATGTGAGATTCGCGAGCAGAGCCATTGACAGCGTACTTTGCTCATCATAAAGGCTAAGTTCCTTGAGGCAAGAGGGGAGAGGGTAGATGATGCTCTGAGTCTGATCTGCTGCCCTGCCCATGGACCACAGAGAGAATGGCTTGTCACATTTATATATGGTCACGGACTCGAGCGACGAGAGGCCCCAGAATCCAGTTCCTTCCTCTTCCTTCACAGGTAGGATCAGATTCTTACACTCATTGAAGCTGACATCTCTCAGCGAGCTGGAGGGCGGAAACTGCAGCACCACTTCCCCATGATCCTCATCTAATGATGCACTCACATTCAAACGAGAAAGAGCTGGGAAATATTTGAACAAATTTGACAATGATTTTTTAGTAAGTGAAAACTGTTTGAGTTGGAGAGATTGGACTGTGTGCAGCACAACACCATCATCCAGTCCTCTCAAAAATGTTTTCTCACATCTACTGACCTCTATATGTCTCAGGGAATGTAGCTTTTGGAGATCCACTAATGGCAAGAGTGATGCACCCATAGTTTCCAACCTTTCCACATCACCAAGATTTTGGAAGACCAATTCAGAGGGCTCCCAAATGTTCAAAGAAGTACGAGTATACCACAAGCATTCCGTATCAATATGGGATACCATCGAAGTGTGAGGCAAGGGAGGAAGATACAACTTTGGGCATCTTCTAATCTGAAGTTCACAAAGACTAGGGAACCATGTGGTGTTGTCTTCTGTAGAAGCAATATGTGAACCCGAGATCAGCAGTACTGTGAGCCTAGGACAGTTAGTGCAGCTAATTGTTTCAAGTCTTGAGAACAGATCACAGTTTGCTCCCCCAATCCACTCCACAAGTTCTGGCATATCACAAAACACAACCTCCTTCAAGTGTCACCAAAGAAGTCAGGTCCAATCTGAGATAACCCAGCAATATTGGAATGGAGGGAGTAGTTAGAAAAGCCAAAGTGAACTACAATTTGGAACGGAGGGAGTAGTTTTTTAATCTTAACTTAAACTTCTCGCATATTGTGACATTTTCTACCAAGCTTATTAGATTTTTTTGTGAATGAATATTTCTATTCATCTCTACCTCGCTATTTGCTGAAAGAACCTTGACTTATTTGTGATCCAAATTAATATTTTAATGCTTTTGTTCTGTATGTAAGAGGGATCTAAAAAAAAAAAAAAAAAAAACACGATTGTTTTGTTTTTCTTATCATAAAAATAAAAATGACTTGCATTTGCCATGTTCATTATGACAAAGAATAATTCAAATATTCAAAACTAGCATGTTCTATGCCGTTACCATCCTTGTTAATTATTTACTCTACCAAGGTACAAAACATTAAGATTTTTTAAGCTCTCTATGTACCCTTTCCTTGCTTCTTAAGTTAGATTTCTATTTTTTTTAGAGAAATATCAAAAGTTACTGTTGAGGGGACTGTGGTGTAATATTTAACAAGTTTAGGGGCCACAGATGTATCTTTAAAGTTCAGGAGCCTGTGGTGTACCCCCTTAATAAGTTTAGGGAGCCGAAATGCATTTTCAAAGTTCGGTGGCCTATGTGACACTTGTTTACTAGTTTAGGGGCCTGTGGTACATTTAACTCTAAGTACTATGTAACATAATGATAATCTTTAGTTACTAAGATATACAAAATGAGTTTTACTCAAATGAATCTTCAAATAATTATCTACAAAGTAGATTTTAGAATGACTTATAATTGTAGTCCAAGATAAAATACTTTGGATGCTCGCTTTCTTGGGTTTTTTATATCCATGAAGTGGGACGTTTCTACTACTACAACAACAAAATTGGTCAACTCAAGTGCGCTTAACGATGTTTGTACTGCTTTTCGGACGTTCATGTTTGAGAAAATTCATCAAAATATATGTCAAAAGTTCAAATTTCCATTTAGATTTATATCTTGATTTGCATGGTTTGTAGAATGCTAATAATTTGTATGTCACTCAGGATTATGATACAATTTTCATTATTTAAAAGATATAATAAACCTAATCACATAGTGCTGTGGGCAACGTATCCTATGCTAACTAGATTAGGTATGCTAACTATGCTAACTCCGATCTGGACCTCTCGATGAGCATCCGATGGATGACATAGGTGGGTTAATTTAGCACTTAAACCCTTCCACCATTAGCTTTTCTAATCAAATTTTCTAGCACTTAAACCCACCTACCTATGTCATCCATCGGATGCTCATCGAGAGGTCCAGATCGGAGTTAGCATAGTTAGCATACGAATCTAGTTAGCATAGGATACGTTGCCTAGTCAGTGAACAAATGTACAAGTGTGTACTCATCTTGTTTTCCTAATTAAAAAAACTACTTAACCTTTACTAGAGCTAGATGGAGAATAAGGTTTTACTTGATTAATTTGAGGGCTTATTTTATACGGTTTCCATATGTTGCCACAACATTGTAAATTGTCTATAACCAAACTTTGCCAAACCTTATTGGTTTATGACCTACTCCCTCTGTCCCTAATTTCTAGTCGTTCTGGCTACAGTGCTTTGTCCCTAAATAAACGTCGTCGCCTACTCCCATCATAGGTTGTACTGGAAGCAGTACTAGGAGCAGCTGTACCCGCACACACCACGGTCCCCCACCAACCAAGGCAGCCTTATCTCCTCGTCTCTCTTTTTCTCTCCCCACCATCCTCTCCATCGCTCGCCTCCAACAAAACTGCATACGCGTCAGTCATCATTGCTATATGGAGGAGTAGGGGTGCTGCGGTCTTTGGCCATGCTTCTTAATTCCCGTGCCCAGCTGTCCAACAACGGTTAAATAGGGACGGAGGGAGTACCATGTAAGGAATCTGGTGCCTTAAAAAAAAAAAAAAGAACTTAACTTTACATATCTTCTTGATATTAGCACCGCTACCCCATCCTATATCCCAATTTCAAGCTCTAGCATTGATCGTATGTGATGTGTTATAAGTTATAAATGGCTAGTTATGCCATCATAGTACTTAAGAGTGTTTTTTTAGAAAAGTAGTACTTAAGAGTGTAATTTATGACAAAATATTCTTATTTGTAGAAAGCAAAAAAGGAGAGTTCATTGTAGATATTATAAGCCCAAGTGTTTCCACTTCATTTAAGAAAACTGTAGGAATTAATAAGATTACAATTTAAAATTTTAATAATTATTTTCATTATGTCACATAAGTATGTTGCGGTTATAGTTCAAGCTAAGTTGTTGCGGTTTTAACTAAATGCATATTAAAGTTAAACAGAGGTGACATGCAAAAGGGAAAAAACTATGTATATAGATAAAAAAATTAGTTAATTAAATACAAGTTATCACAATTGGATAGGGAATATAGAGTACCTCCTATTCTATTAGAGTATAAACAAAGAAAAACTCTAACTAATCTTAATTCTAACCCGTGCCGTACGGGTTGATGGACTAGTATAACATAATGATAATCTTTAGTGACTAAGATAAAAAAATGTGGTGAGTTCAGTAGCTCCTCACCAGATTTTTCACTAGATTTTTCGACATGCTCAGTAAGCTTAAAAAAAAAAGAATATTCTTTTTTATTGGTGGTGGTCGGCGTCGTTCCTATGCATGAACCAAACGCTATAAATCCATGGGTCCGAGTGTGATGACCTTTGTGTACCCTCGCTATGGCTTGGAGTCAAGTCGTCGTCTCAAGTCGCAAGCGCTGCAGGAACGAAGGATACCAATGAGCAGGCTGCAACGCTGGCTGGTGGCCCAAGACGCATGGGTACTGGTACAAGTTTGCCACACTCCGAATTGAAGTTCGCATCCGCCATCCGTCGTCGTCCTACATTTGCTCAACTAGACGGATGAAAAATGGACAGTTTTTTCCTTTAAAGAAATGGACATTTTTCACTACTACATGACAGAACACGGATTAAACTTATCCATCCATACTTTGATTCGTTTCCACGCTGCCAAGATGGTGTGCGAGGAGGAGAGCGTGGGTAGAATCGATCGATTCCTTTGTTTTAGACAGACGGATCAAATTCAAATATTTAAAGAATTTGATACTGTTTTATACCCGTGAATAAACCTCTTGAAAATAATTTGATCTTGTCAATTCCAAAATCGAAAAATGTGCGTTATATGTATGGCTTGGAAAGCAAAAGGGCAAACTCAAACCATGGAGAGCACTAAAATCTCTGCCATAATGTCTCCTCGCTCATACTGTACAAACCAGAAAAATTTGATGATCTAGCTAGATGATTTTGAAGTGAAAGTAATGAAAAATTAGTCTATTTTTAATAAAAAGAACAATGCACAGCCACTAATCATTTACGTTTGGTTACAGTGCCTTCACCATTCATCTGATTGCGTTTTAGTGATGAGGGAGGATCGGAGAGAAACTCCCTATCTTGCTGGGCCCTGTGAATGGTCGCCATAAATTCAGTTCAATTATCTGCCATACAAAACTGTTGGCCATAAATTCAGTTGAATAATACATGTACCTAACAAAACTGTTGGATCGAGACCCCTGTCCATCGAGCACACAACAATAATGTTCATGTGGACTAACTACAGGTATACACGCCTCGCCCACGTCCGGTAGCGAGAGGCAATGATGCCACGATGGAGATGGCATCCAGTTGGTAGACGGCCGGTGCCGTTCAGACGAGACGACCTTTATTTTCGTGTCCTGGCTTTTAATTTGGTGTCAAATCGCGAGTGCTGACAGGTGGGAGTAGAGTCAAGTCTCGAGCAGCCGGCTTCAACGTTTGGTACTCCTCGTTTCGCAATACTTTGCAATTTTTTTGATTCATATAAACCGTGTTTGGCGCCGTCTTATTCAAATTTTTTATGTAAATTATAAAACAAACAAAACGTCATTACAATATTTTTAGTGATGTAATAAGTCATAACAAAAGTGATAATATTTATTAAAAAAATTGAATAAGACGAGAGATCAAAAACACAATTCATATATAGTCAAAAAATTCTGCAAAGATATGAAACGGAGGCTGCCTTCACATATGGCTGGTGGTAGCTGTGAGGGATGGTGCATCCATGCATGTCCTCCGCACCAATACTCCCGCGCCGTGTTGGGCGCTCGCTGTCCACTCTGCATTGCGTGCGTGCATTCATCACTGCAAGACTGCTTTTTATTTATTCAATCACATCAGATGATCCAGCAGTTCAGTGGCAGCAGTCTCAGAACCAAAATACGTGAGTATTGCGTGAGTAGCAGTCTCAGAAGGAGGACAACCATCCATCGGGCCCCCCGATGAAATTGAGGTTCGCCTCCAGACAGTTCAGTGGCAGCAGTTCAAAAATACTATATCTACTAGTAAAACCTTAAACCTTGCTACGCCTTGCTGAGCAATATTTATTTATGGGATGGTGAATAATGGCCAGTTTTATTCTAGAGTATCCATCATCATGTATGGATGGACGGATGAAACTCGCCAAGAGGGATAATGGTCCAGTCGTGTCCGAATATGGTCTGGCTTATTGCAACCGTGACGTTGTGGGGACGTGCAAGCCGTGTCAGGAGCCTAGCAAGTGCTGCTGATCCAGGCGACGACGAAGAAGGAGAGCAGCTGGCACCGGCGGGAAATTTGAAACAGCAAACCGAAGTGGCTGGCGGGCTGGCGGTTGAAGATGGGCCGTCCAAGCGTATGCCGAAGCCCAACCCGAAGTATTCCGGTCCAGTCTGGAATTAGCCGTAGTTGTGCTGAAGGAGAACACGTCGATGATTTTGAATAGACTCAGGCTGGTCGCAGGGAGCTCATCGCTCGCCTGATGTAGCAGGGAACTCATCGCTCGCCTGATGTATCAATTCGTCGGCATGTCGTGTTAAACTCCATAGAATCATTCGTTTTAAAGTGCATAGATCATACCACTCCGCTAGATTGCTTACATGCTGCTCTGCCTTCTTTCAAAACTCACACATAGCTGCACCTGTCGTCATTTGTTTTTCTCCTGGGGTCTGTCCCAGCCACTTTCACTGAATATTTGTTATACTAATTCTGGACTGCAAAAATGGGAACCACAAACCACAAGATCCGGAGTATGGCCAACATGGCTGGTGATTAATTCCTCGCCAACGACCTGAACGGCAGATGCTGCTCACTGAAAGGAATTCACATGGTTTCATGCAGCATTTTCTTTTGTTTCAGAACAATGGAAATCACACCTTTCGCTAGATTATGCTGCAAATATAATGTATCCCTGGTGATTAGCATGATTACATTGTTGATTTGCGAAGATCGCGACAAATAGGAGGTCAATTAAGCTTATCACACGACTCAGTTGCTAATCAGCTCAACAATAATGACCTATGACAGGTAAGGTGTGTGGGTTTAGTTTACAACATAAACAGGATACAACCTCTTTACAGGGACAGGGTGATGTTCTTCATATGTCTTCTGTTGTTAGCAAATAATAATGCCAATAAATGATGAACACAAGACACAAATTTTTACGTGGAAAAACCCTTGCGGGAAAAAACAACGGGCGCCAACCGGCAATCTTCACTATATAATGAAGAGAGTTACAAAATACAGAGAATACAACGAGTCGCCAGCTCTTTCTGTGTGGCTTTCGAGATGTATATATAGGATGGACGGACGGACTACAGTCCAATATGAAAACAAATCCACATAACCCGAACCGTAGGCCCTCTAGGCGTCCCCATAATACCTCACGTTAAGATTCGGATCATATTCCAACATCTATGCCCTCGTCATCCAATAAAGCATCATGGTAGGTGCCGAATTGATGAAAAATCTACTCCCGCATAGGAAGTGGTTTCCAGGCATATGTTGAGTTTTCCTGTGCCAACATTGTCTCCAGTTGCATGCAAATCTGTTTCAGCAATGGGTCGTTCAGAGAGACTATTTCAGTATAACATGGAGAAATAAGTAATATTCATCGGTTCATAAGAGTTGCACCACACTAGATACAATAGTCTAATGGATGCAGTAATACTCTTTAGATGTCGTTAAGAACAAGCTGGCAGTACCAGCAGTTTAAGGCCAATATGAAACAAGAAACAGGACTCAAACTTCTCATTGCCATATAATATAATTTCATATGAATGAAAATTTATGTAATGCTCAATTTTCAAAATAAGCAGAGTATTGAAAATTCAACCCTTATGAAAGTGTTCAAAAAGATGAGCATTAATAGCTACTTATATAATTTATTTAACTGCAAAATTCAGGTGTAGTAATATTCATTTATCAGTTTGGTGATGAAGTATCCACCTATTGAATGTTCTTGATGAATTGAAAATGAAGGTGTATGTAATTCATGAAAATACATTAAATATGGTAAAACAAGTTTGATCAGAAAAAAAAAAAGTTACCGAGTCATGTTCTTCTTCAGTTTCGTCCCCTTTCTGCCTTGTTTCTAGCAACAGCTAGTTTTATATTCTAGCTGAGCACATCTCTGCTTCACAAAATCTGGATCAACTCAACAAATTTTTGTTCATGGAGAGTAGAAGTTTTTCTTTAGCAGCCATTGCATTAGCAGCCTGGAAGGATTTTTTTGGGAACACGACCTGAAAGGATTAATAGGAAAAAAGAAAGGATCATTGCTAGTTGATACTACAAAATAATAACTTATTTGAAACATTTATCTAATGTCGAAAAGACAATTTTATGTTTTAAGGAAAAAGAAATTCAGATAATTAAGATTGATCGGTTTACTAGTTTGATGATGAATGGTCACCTATTCAACATTATTTATGAATTGAAAATTAAGATGTATGTAATTCATGAAAAGACATTAAATCTCATAACAAACAAGTCAGATCAGAAAAAATATTACCAAGTTATCATCTTTTGCAGTTTTGTCCCCTTTTTTGCATATACTTCTAGGGGAAACGAACATGGGATTATTGATGGTAGATACAACAAAATAATCCATTTACTTATATGAAGCGTTCATCTTACATTAGAAAACTGAAACCTTGTTCCATTATCCGAAAAAACTAACATTGTAAAAAAGGCCAGATTCACTACATTCTCAACGAAAGCAACACATTTAGGAATGCATGTTGGCAATGCCGTTTTCTTTGCTTAGACTAGATATCACAGAAATACATGATAACCGTGGAATAATACAACAGAGTATGAAATGATAAAAGAAAGCGACAAACTGGCAACCGTGGAGACGCTCATGAATGGTGGTTGGAAGCAACCAGCGACAGAGTGACAGAGCAGAGGGAACTGATGGGACGACATCGCCGATGGATTGGCTTATAACCTGCTGCAGAGACGAGGACACCATCTGACCGGCTAACCTGGAGGCCACTGTTTGAAACATGCAGTATGTTAAATATTGGAAGAGAAACTTAATTAGTCCTGGAGAATGAATCAGTGGAGCCTTTACCTTTTTCATTTCTTTCAAGTGGCAAGCCTAAAGAACCAAGTCTAAAAGAATTCATTCAAAATATCAGTGTAATCTCCGTCGAACGGTTCCTTCCAGCGGAGGTGGGAGATCTTTGCCCAGCTTTCTCCATCAGGCTCTCGGCAGTTCTCATTCAAGATGCGACAATGTTGTATATGTATGCCCTGGAGGGAGGACGGCAGATCTGGTAAAGATGCTATGTTGCGGCAACGCATAATAAAAAGATGCTTTAGGCTGGTGAGAAATTTCAGATTTCTTGGCAACATCTCCATTTCGCAAGAGTTAAAAGTCAGGTGCTCGACAGATGAGAGATTGGCGGATCCTTCAAATGAAACTAACCGCTCCTTGCAACCTTGAATATCAAGAATCCGCGGCACTGTAAACCCTTCAGCCCTGAGCATGTGGTTGAGCATTACGGAGCTACTAACCTTGAGCGAATCCTTGACACGAAACTGTGAGATGCACTTGGCAGTGAGGTTTGGAACACCTATTAGACTTAAGTTCTTAAGCTGCAGGGAAGACGAAGCTTCAAGAAAGCACAGATCGGGTAGATCAACTAGAGATAATGATTGAAGGGAGGTCAGGTGTGCAATGGATAAGGATCGGGAGCTTCTGCAGGCATTAATATGAACATCCTTCAGGTGTGTGAAGCCATTAATAAATGAATCTGCTGCAAGAATGCAACCACGGATAATGACCTCCCCAGCAAGGTTCAACGGCATAAATTCTGCTCCAGGTGACAGCTCTAAAGAAGGGCAATTCGTACAGTAAAGACTGGAAAGAAATGGAACAGCACCTAAACCCCCAAGTGATTTGAGACACAAACAAGCATAGATTTGCAATGAGTAAAGCCTTGTCAAATGCTGAAAAACCTCTTCTGATGGAAGTGCAGTTAATGCCATATTATATCTCAATTCTAAAGTTCCAAGTGAAGTGAGGCCACCAAGGCAAATAGCTAAAGCTTCATCTGTAGTGCTGCACCTGAAAACAGAACAAGTTTACGGAGTCCCGATGGTAGGACCAAGTGGCAGCTCCGTAGTCCTTCCATAAATGACTTTTATCCTCGCTCATGGCAAAAAGCCATGCCTTGATGATATTTTCTTTCACCGATATTATATCTCCTCCTTCCTTCAGGCCACTTTCAATAATTTGAAGATGCTGTGATATATCATCATCCGTCTGCGTGTCATCAACCGCTTCGAGAGATGAATCGCCCCGTGATAGCACTCGTTAATTTCTTTTATGAATCCAACTCCCATAACGATGCAAGTTTTGACACCAGGTCGTCTGTCTTCATTATGTTTGCCCTCGAGTCATGCTGGTCGAGCTCATTTTTGGATACAAACGTAAGTAGTGGGCAATTGTGAATTGACAATAGTGTAAGGCCTCCTGGAAGACAAGATAATGTCTTCAAATTTGGAAGATTGAATAGATAAAGTGTAGAGCAATGCTGAAGTTGCTTGGTATCGTGGTAGGCATTCTAACAAACCGCAGCCGAAAGTGTAATATTCTCCAAATTCTCAAAATAGGGTGCCTCAAATAACCAACTTGGATATGTGCCACATTTGTAACCTTTGATTATGAGGCTACTCGTTTGGGCGGGCGGCCCTCGAGACCTTCTAGAATATTCAAATGTAAATTACCATCCGCATCGATGCCATCCTCGCAATTCCGAGATAAGACTCAACTCTTTTAAGGCGATTTTTTTACGGTATAGCTTTGACCGTAAGGCATCATCCTTTCCAATAACATTCTCAAGATTTCGTCTTTGTTAAAACCGCCACAAAGCTCATTCAAGTGCTTCAAATTGTTGCAACTCATATCCTTGTTTCTTTTGCACAGAGAAGGTGTGCAAGTGTTGTAGCGAAGTTAGCTTTCCTATGTTGGGTATTTGGTACTCGTTTCCATTATAGAGAAAACCCTGGCCCTTGTACCCTTCCAGATGCCGTAAATTACTTAAATTGCAAAGTTTATCGGGCAACCTCTCCACCCTATAGTTTAACCAAAGCGTAAATGGTGAAGAGTACATAATGATCTGGATAATTCGAAACCGAAGTTCGGCAAGGTTCAAATATCGAAGGTGCTTGACTCACCAACAGATTCAGGTAACTTGTTGTTGTAAAATGACAAATACAATACACGCAATTTTTTTCGGGTTCGGATCATATGATCAAAAGATCACTTGCATCATCCTTTAGTGGATTGATGCAGATAATAGTGCGCAAATGATGTAGCTTGCTGATAATTTGCTTATGCTTTTGCATACTTTCAACACAAACAGATAAATGTCACACGAGGCATGGTATTTCTCGTCACATTATCATCTTCGATGTAAAGCGGTCTTCTAGAGAGTGATTGTGCCAATTCATGAAGGATATCATGCATGGTATAGTATGAACCATAACCCAATTGTTGGAAGAAAGATCCAGATACCATATCATTGAAGTAGTCCATCCCAACATCTTCCAATGTCCTTGTACTCGAATTGTGCGAATCAACAAAGCCTTCTGCTACCCAAAGGTGAACTAACTCATTAGCTTTATATATATGACCTTTGGGAAATAAGCTGCAATATAAGAAGCACCTTTGCAGACGTGGATCTAACTTCTCATAACTCCAAAACAGAGTTGTCAAGGGCATACTTAAATCTCCGAGCTTTAGAGCAGCTTTCCATTCCAGGATATCTTTTTTTCTACTCAATCGGGAACCTAGAATTTTTGCTGCCAAAGGACATTGTCCAAGCCTTTTAGCAATCTCCTCTGCAGTATGTTCTAGGTTCATGCGCAACAACTGGTCTCCAATTTTTGCTCCCGAGAAAGCATGGTGGTTGAAGAGTGCTAAGAACTTCGGAGATCGTCCATGTTTTCCAAACAAAGAATTTGTTCACAAAGATAAAGCGGCCGGAAGTGTTGCACTCGAGAAGTCACCAAAACTTTGCTTCCCGACTGTTTAGAGATTAAAGGAGCCAGGAGTTGCTCCCACTCGGTCTCACTGTCAGATTTTTCAAACCAAACATCATCCAAGACAAGTAGGAATGTCTCGTGACTCTTGCAATTTGTCCTGTAACATGCGCTGGAGAGTATCAAGGTTATCAATACATGGGCACTCCTCCTTTTTTGCCGACTCAATAATCTCTCGCAGATGACGATGGATGTCAAGCTTGGCGTGAGATGCACCGCATCCTCGACATCAAAGCATTCTTCTATCCTCTTGTCATTGTAGACATACTCGCGTGCTAAAGTGGACTTCCCCATTCCTCCCGCTCCAACTATGGCCAAACCCGAGTACCTAGTGGAACCCCGCCGCCAACCGTTGTCTTGCGCAGAAGATCTACCACATGATCACGATCCTCGTCGCGACCGAAAAACCTTTGAAGTGGGAAGTGATGTGGTTATGGGAATAATGGTTGCTTGTACACCTGGCCACCGGCAAGATGCCATGTGGTAAGACAAGAAGATCCCGAATCTCCTTGGCTTCGTCCGGGACAGCCTTGAGCTCGTTCATCTTGCTAATTAGCCTTCTGTTGTCGGGGAGCAAGTTGCGTGCCCTGCTCTTAGCAAAGACGAAGTGGCTTCATGATATATAGTTGATGCCATGGATGAGGTTTCATCCTCTCCCAGTGATGGATCCTTCCCAGCCTTGGACTTGTGCTTGAGGAGGTTATACTCATGCTCGTCCAGCAGATCCTCGGCATCATAGAAGGCTTCTTTGAGCCGCCGGAGCCATGCCTCCAGCTTGCTCCTGTGGGGGCTCTTCTCAGCCGCTTGAATCATCAGCTCCAACTGTGGCAAGACTGTGGCTTCTACTTGCTGGAGCTTAAGCACCATGTCCACATTGAGGTAAGCTGAAGCTTCAGTGAGGAGCTTGTTGACGATTGACGATGACACCCACCTTAAGCCAGCGAGCGCCAACGCCAACTCTGCCATGGAATTTCTGAGAAAAAATGATTTGGTAGTGGCACGGAATTTTTGGGTATGGATGGATGGGATGATGGGCAGTAGGAACAAAGCTGATCTTTTTTCTTTCGTTTCTGAAGTATGGATGTGGGGGTTCTATTCTACATACACAAGGGAAATAACTGAAGGACAGCAATGGAGTCTGATGAAAGCCTGGAAATGGGAAGACGTGATAAAATTAGTGAATCTGATAGAAAAATAGAAGATACATGAACACAGAGAAAAATAGTTAAGAAGTTGACACAACAAACAAAGAGTAGTGGAGACTGGAGATCTTACACCAAGTAAAAATCAAGGGCGCCGCCGCGTGGGGAACAGAGTTGCCGAAGCGTCGACGAGGAGAGCGAGGTTGCCGGAGTAGTGGATTGAACTCTGGAACAAGCTCTTTACTGCAAGAGGCGAAAGACTCAAACAGTCCGTCAACTACTCTGATCCTGCATGGCAAAGGCAGGGAAATATCTGGGCAACTTCCTCTGCTTTTCAACTGGTCCCACATTGGCGACCAAACAATGAAACGGTAGGTATACATCCTCCTTTCATAATTTTCGTCACAATTGCAGGCCTCTTTCGTGCAAGTGTGTCTGTGCGTGACGCACCTGCTCAACCACACTTTTTTTTTTTTTTCAAAAAGCAACTGGCAAGAAATTTCAAGGACAAGAAAGTTATCGCCGGCCCCTGTGGGACTATGACAAGAGTGAGCATCACAATCACCAAAAAAAAAAAAAGGCCGCTAATCAGAACCACACCATATAGGCAACCCCACTACCGTAGCAATATCCAATAGAGTTTGGCATCTCCTATGTCTCGAAGGAGAACCATCACAAGCTACCTGCAGGCTGCAGCTGCCTTCGCTCGAACTTTCTGATTACATTGTTGATCGGTGAAGACCGTGGTAGATAGCAATAATAAGCTTACCACGCGAGACTGCAATTTTTTATTAGCTCAGCTATGGACACTACGACAGGTTCCACCAATTGCAGGTTACACCTCCTGTTGACCGATGAATCGTAGGAAAGAATTCCCTAGCCTAAAGTTCTTTCAAAAATGCTTGCTGATCGGTGTCACAAAGGCTGGGTTAGAATCATCAGCAGAAAAACAATCTACTTTAAAACTCTGTTCTTACTTTCCATGGAAGATGTACTGCACCCACATTACATGCAAAGGAAGGCATCAGAATAAGTTACATGCAAGATGTCAAAGGCACACGCATCAAGCTAAGTCAGATGCTGATGCATCTAGCTTTGATCCATCCTTATACATCTAGCTTTGATGTACCCACATATATAGCTTTGCGCAGGCTGACCATCGGAGGTTCATCTGATGAATTTTCTTCAACCGCGGGTGGCAACACATTTTCAGCGTAGACGAGGTTGCTGTGTCTTCTTCTGGTTCGCTTTCTTCCATGTCATCGTCATCCAGTGAGACAACCCCGTGGTTAGTGAATCCATGAAAATCTATTATCTCCCAGTTTTCACGGGCATTTGTTGAGTTTTCCTGTGCCAGACTTGATTTTTCGATCTACAATGTCTCTTTTTCTTTTTGCGAAAAAAGATCTACAATGTCTCTGGTTGCATGAAAATCTGTTTCAGCAATAGGCTGTTCAGAGACTATTTTTCACTATAACATGGAGAAAATATAGGTTATATTCATTATTTCACAAGTGCAACACCATGTTCTTATTTACAAAGTTCAAGGGATGCAGTGATACTCTTTAGGTGTTGTTAAGAACAAGCAGACATTACCAACAATTTATAACTAATATGAAATTAACGAGATACTGGACTAACTTCTCATCATGTTCATCGAAAAAAAAAAAAAAACTTCTCACCATGTGGATCTAAGTTTATGTAACCCTGAATTTTCAAAAGAAGCTGTTGGCGCAAAAATACAAATTTTGGTGCAAACAGAAGCAGAGTACTGGAAAAATTGACCCTTTCATGCAAGTGTTCAGAAATAATTTGAGCAGTAACAACTTACTAATTTATTTAATCTTAAGATTCACATGTAGTAATATTCATTTATTGGTTTGATGATGAACTATCACCTATTCAATGTTCCTGACAACTTCAGAATCCACATGTATACAATTCATGAAAACATATTAAATATAAAAGCAAAGTTTGATCAGGAAGAAGATTCCCACGTCAACATCTTCTTCAGTTTTGTCCCCTTTTCTGCTTTGTTTGTAGCAAGATCTTGTTGATCAGTAATACTTCTAGCTGAATTTAACAGTTTTTTGTTGACAGAGTAGAAGTTTTGCTTTAGCAGTCATCACATTAGCAACCTGAACCAATTTATAGGAGGAAAGACAGAACATTCCTGGCAGATAGTACAAAGAATAATCCATTACTTATCTGAAGCATTCATCTAACCACATAATGATCGTGGAAATACAAAAGTTATGTTTTGAGAAAAACAAAACAGTTTGGCTAATTCATTGTAAGCAGAGAAAAGAAGTTACTCTGCTAATTAGATGGTCACAATGCTCATGTTTCGGTAATGCTAAAAATTGTAAGAAAACATTAGGAAACTTCTGCAGGTATCCCTGTCAATTCTCGTGTCTCAACTACACTACAGTCAACAACTCAGTAGATGGGCAAAGGAACTCGAAATAAATAGATTGGCAAGTTAAAAGAAAGTTAAATGGGCAAAGGAAGTACAAAATTTTCTTGGTAGAAAAAGAAAATAAAAATATCTGTACTGAATACTAATGCTGTACCCAATTTCATAAGACTGAAAAAAAAAAAAAAAACTTTGATGTTAATCTGACAATAAGGACCATTAAATGTTGCAGGTTCCCCAACAAGGAGTCTGGCTCTCTACATAGAGGATGCATAATATCGTATTTGTCATCAAGATATTAGCATGTGGCTTGTGCTCTTGTAGGTTTGCTAGTACCTATGTCGCAAATCTGCGAATTGTAAATCATGAGCTCATGCTGCCGTAGGGCTGTCAGAGCCTCAGTAATCAGTGGATTACTGTTGCTTTCTTTGTAACTTAAATTTGAACTATCTCCTCAATGAATTCCGTGCTAATGCACGTTTGAAAAAAAAAAAAAGATATTAGCATGTGGCACCTTACGCCGCCAGAACGTTCAGTTCGGTCTCCTGGGCTGCAGATTCAGGTTGATGGTGAGAGATCAAGAGTACCGGGTGTATCTGTACCTACTGCAGAATTGCGCATATAAGAACTTGAACCGGCAGGTTTCCTTCTAATTGAATTTTCTTTGTTTCCTCAATGAACTGGATGTGTTATTATCTACAGTTGTGAGATCAACCTGTTAAACAAAGGAAGCAACTAATTATCAGTTTCCATAGGATTATTCCATTGATAGATATAAAGAAACAAAAGGAGATACAGAGTTAAGTAAAAACACATTACTTCCAAAGCATCTGTGTACTTGCACTAAGATGGTTGACTGAAGCAGAAAGAGCCTCTGATCTGATCCGTGATGCAGCATCTCCTGCCTCAAGTGGTTTTCAAATGACCAACAAGAGTTAGGGACCTGATATTACAAAAGGTTGTGTGAGCCGTAAACATAAGGCATCCTGGAACAAAACTGAAAAGAACGACAATGCCATACACGAGAAGTACACTTGTTTCTGTCAGTATGCTCAGACATTCAGATACACTTGAGGTCTCACCTGATCTTTGTTGCTATGATATCGTTCTTTTCAAATTATGTGTCAATCCGTCCTCGTCGAGAATTCCCTTGGCTTTACTTGCCCAAGTTTGCCACAATCCATGATTGGGCTCATTTATGGTTTTCAACGATGTGTAACCATATGATGGAGCAGAATCCTGCAAAGGCAAACCAGCATATGAGGAAGCAGAGTCCTGAAAAGCATCCTCTAGTGCTTTGGCAGAAACAAGTGGACTGTGCATATGGATGAAGTAAGCTATCTGCAGCCATGACACGCCACATCAAGAATGAACAAATGCTAGAAATTAAAATTTTAGGAGAGATTGCATTTGTTGGATAAAGAAATAAATAGTTGGACATGGATTCTGAATGTTGGTTCCAGTTGTAACACAGAAGCATATAACAATGGGTCATATCAATATGCAAAAAATAAATAAAACAGTTTCGGTTTGCACGGTCAATGAAACCACAAATCCAAGAGCATAAGCTGTTTTCCTATTTGGAACTAACCTGCAGATCGATGTGCAGTGAAGAGTTAGAGTGCGTGAAAGGCAGGGTGAAGCAGAGATTCTTTCCGCGTCAGGAATGAAGTTATATGGGCCTTATTCCCTTCGATTTCTGGCATTCCTCACAAGTCAGATATGAGCAGCGATCTGACATTATGAGTTGCAATGATACGTCGTGCACACATTGGTTCCCTCCAGGTCCCGGAACTGCGGCACGCCATCCAAACCAAACACAACACACCTCGGCGTCACGGCGCCACCACCACCTGCCGCCAGCACGGCCCGGACACCGTCGAACGCCACAGAAATCGGTTCCCCGGACGCGACGATTCCGAGCTCCGGGAGCCCCACGGCCGAGAGGTTGGCCGCGTCGTAGGCGAGCAGCCCCAGCACGGGAGCAAGGTAGGAGTACCCGGCGGGGAGCGGGTAGTACCCGGTCGGCCAAGCCGGCGGCGAGGTCGTGGTACACGAGCACCACCCGCTCGACGTGCGGCTGCACGACCACCCCCGGCGGGACCGCGAACTGGAAGTAGCCCGGCGCGTATCCCCGCCGCCGGAGGCTGCCGCTCCGCAGGCGCAGCGCCGACGCCGCCGCGATGCCCGTGAGGTTGGACGGCACCGTGGCGTTGTACACAATGCCGGTCCGTGGGTGCGCTGCCAGCGCACGGAACGCGGCGTCCTGAAGCGCCACGTCGAGGAGCCTGGCGGGAGATGGGCCAGATGGCGACGGCGGTGGCTGTGCTGCTACTGGTGGGGTGGCGGTGGTGAGGAGGAGCAGCAGCAGCAGGAGGAGGCGGGCGGAGTAGATCAAGAAGCCCATGTCTGTCAGTGGGTGGCGGAGCAGAGCAGCCGCCGCCCGGAGCTGGGAAAGTGGAGTCAGGACGCGTTCCTCATCTAGTGATGGCTGGCTGGGTACTGGTAGGATCAGCACGCGTCAAAGATACTTCGGGGGCTGCTCTTAATCGATGGGGGCGAGGACGGGATTTGGAGCGGAGAAGGGTTGGGATCTCTGCACGGACGGACGGGCATTTACGCCGCCCCGGCAGGGGGACGCGGACGGACCGGACCGGTGCGGTGCGGTCCAAGAAAGCAGGTGGGTGGGTTTGAGGGAGGAGGGAGAAGAGCGAGGCCGGCGGCAATGGCGATGGAAGCGAGGGAAGGACGGACAGGTGGAGCGGGTGAGGACAGGACAGGTCAGGTGAGGACCGAGTCCTCCAAGAAGTGGAGTGGTGGGCGGCGACGAGACGAGGAGGACGACGGCGACGGCAAGAAATCAATCGGGCCGCCCGCCGACTCAGATCAGATGAAAAAGATTCGGAGATTGGGAGGCGCCGACCGTGAACGCTCTCAATCTTGCGGAATCTGAGTGGACGTGGCCACAGAAAGGAATTCGGGATGGGGTGGAGGAGTAATGCGCCCCCACGAATGCACGAATGATTGATTGCGACGCGGAGGAGGAGACTGAAGAGGAAGGAAGTGGGGAGTGAAGGTTTGGGGATGGAAGAACAGGAGGACTTGGAGAAGATTTCTATGTTACACGAGGGGTTTAGTGCGAATAAACACGTCCTTTTTTCTTCTCTAGGGGCTTAATTGGAAACGCAGTTTGCGCCGTCCATTCTGCCGGGAAGGAAAGACGCGGGCTCACGGTTGGCGCGGGACGTGGAGTTACCGATTTGCCCTGGCGTCGCCAGCGTGGGCGGCGGTGGAGGATGATCGTTCGTTTCTGCTCGCTGGAAAGTGGGGCCGTGGGTGTCGATGGGGCCGGTTGTCAGTGTGTGTGAGTGAGGGGAGCGTGCCCGTTTTCTGCTTTTTTTTTGGGGCTTTGTCAGGTCCCTTTTTGTAACGTTTTGATTCTTGGGAGGGGCGTTTTTGCATGTGAGCTGAAGCTTCTCTGAGGTTGTAGGTGAGGTCAGAGTAGTATGAGCAGCTGGATGACATGTGGGCCCGTGTCCGTGCCACCTCACCTTTAGGTACAGACAATAATGTCGCCAGCCGCAGGCTTTATAGGCCAACACACATCAGGAAACGCCCAGGTGAAAGTGAGAGAACAGAGGAGAGAGAACGTACTTGGCGACGTACCCGGCGCCCGGCGCTTGGCGCAGGTTCCCATGCCCCTGGCCCGCCACCACCCGTGGTCCTGCTCATTTGTTGGTGCATGCGCATGCAAGCAGCCACCCAGCCTATGTTATTCAAGCAAATGGAGGAGTCTATGGTCCCACATATAGTAAAAAAATAATTTTTATAATAAAGAGAGATTAGATTGTTGTATAGGCTTATCTTTAGCTCTCTTATCGATTTGGGCAGGCTTTATAGCCAAAGCCTTATTCTTTTGCTCTTAGATCATGCGACGCGGCAAGCTTACATGTCGAAGCCACATGGCGATCACAAGAAGGGAGTGTGTCTCTTTCCCTGGCTAGTGGGACCATGCGGATGGATGTGGCCCATCGACGCTGAACGCTCATGATCGAGTCGAGTACTTGGTGGGCTGTCTTTACTAACGTCTTAGTGATTTGTGCGCGCGCCCTACGCGCGCGAAGTCATGCCACAACTTTATTTGAGAAATGTAATAATAATGTTAACAAAGAACGAAATCCGAGAAACGTAATAATGTTAACAAAGAACGAATACGACAGTTCGCTGCAAGAGACATATATGTACGTGTATATATATACCGGAACGGTAATTATCCAAAGAGTACATAATTTTACACAAAACAATCTTAGGATAGAACACGGGGGAGGCGGTTTACGAGATGGCACAACACAACATAGTGCATATAGTAAAAGTCACAATAGCAAATTGGCATTAGTTCTTCCTGAGGAGCCCCCGATCTCTAGCGCCGCTAATGAAGTTTCCAACTTCGATCGACTCGAGCTGCAGACTGGGGACAATATAGCCTCTAGCTTTGTTATCGGTGTGTGCTTGAACGATTGTTGATGAAGTTGCTGCCATAATATCTTGGCCAGTCTCATGCGCTTGGCTGTGTATAAGAGAACAACAGCTGTACGATATGTTAGTACATGTGAGAATATAAAACACAGCAAGCTACTAACACTCAATTCTTTTGTTGATGGCTGACCTATAATTCTATAAATTAAGCACCAAATAGAAATAGATAATCGAAGTTACAAACCAATTTCAAAATATGCCTAGAAAGAAGATTTGTTTATGTGAAAATCAAGCAAAGACAGCCATAATAATAATAATCTTAGCTTGTATACGGTCTAGGAAAAGAAGAATCAGACATAACTATTATACTACCATAAATATGCCATCAAAAGGATCACAGGTATTTTTTTTTTATTCTGATCTTACCATCAAACAAAAAATTAGAATTTGAGTGGCACTTAAGCTACCATGGACTAAATTAACAAAAATTAGAACCACTAAGAAACAATGTTGCAGTACCTCTTTGGATAACCCTTTTCCATTTGCTCTTTCTCGGCATAAGCAAGCATGACCTGGAAACCAAAGGCAACAGTTAGATTAGACAAAAAGGAGAAACTTTCAGAGGCGGTACATTTGAGGCGCGCCCTTGCGCGCAGACTCGAAACAGGTATCGATTAATAAGCACTAAATAGTAGAAAGTATGAGAGGATAGCAAGTTTACACACATTAGCTGCGACCATTTACACAGTTTGGTGCAGCATAGGTGATAATAACAGGGTGCATGTAACGAGGACATTACAAAGTGCATGTTCACAAGCACGAGGTGGTACATAAGCAGAGTGGAAGAAAAAATGTAGCAAATTTGGTGCGCATGATAGGTGGAAGCTGGAGATGGATGTGGAATACAAATTTTATTTTACATGCATAATGATTTCACATGGCCTCTATAAAATACTATTCAACATTAGGTTTGGTTAACGAAAGGTTGAGAAGAACCTACTCTAAGTATCTCATCGAGCCTTTGGTGAAACATTGCCAAACAATAGACATGAAACACAATCCCTAGAGTGCTAAGCAGTGGCTGATAGTCTCGTATATACGCTTCCCCTTTGGTATTCCTTGTGGATGCAGCTTGTTCAGCCTTCCTTGCAGCTGAGTGTTGTTTTGCCTTTGATGTCATTGATGCACATTGCCACCAGCCAGAATGGCCTTAATCTATTCAGTTGAGTCAACTTGTGACAGACAGGCATAACCCTTGCATCCGAGACATTGGTTCATCTCTTATGACCTGCAAGGTATAACAAAAATAGGCAACTGCATGAGTAATAAGATACCATAAGGATTGGTCTTGAGATCATGATATGTTATTTCAAAAAAAAACTTGGATGAAAATATGAAACAAAATAGGCATATTTGAAAATACTATAATATAGTGAATTTGGTGTTCAAGTATAACTGGAATGTCTGGGTAGACATATACTAAATCCTTTAGAGAAGGATATATAACAACATGCACATGAGACCTTTAGAGAAGGGTATATAACAACCCAAACAAAATTGATTGTATAACAATGATTTTGGAAACCATTCTAGTCTGAGAACCAAGTGATGTTCAAATAAATTAGCATACAAAACCCACGACGCAGTACCAAAAATCTTGTTTGGAGGTAGTTTTTATATATTGTATATTAAGTGCCAAGCTATTGAGCCGAGCTCCCAAAAAGGTATAATGTAGTAAACAACATTACAACTTTTGTCCGAATTTAAATAATAGTAATCTATTTGTGTATAGGTAAGCGGAGGTGAGGTGGCCGGCTGAAATGGAAAATACCATAGATATTAGAGGTAACATGTGCCATGGAGAAGTTGTTATCTAAGGGAGTCCGAATTCGAGAATATTTTGGATTGATGCACCTAATCTCTTCTCTTTTTGGAGTAACCAAAATGTTTGGTGAAAGAGAAGGAGAAACATTGAATAGCAGATGCAAAACTTTGTTATTTCCACCAGCTAACAAGCTAGACCATTTCCACGAAGAAGCAAAGCACGCAATTGGAGGGACCCGGTGGACGGGGGAAACACTTGTCGATGAGATAATTTTTTTCTCAATTAATAGTGAGCGAGATCAAATCATGATGTCAATGAAATCCAAGGCGCAGTCAGTAGTACGCACAAAGAATGTGTGGCCCCATAAAAAAAGACAAAGGTTTGCAACGGTGAAACAAAACTTTTTCCCTTTCGAAAAAATGATTCGCATAATAACAGTTTTAGCCGGAAAAAGGCGAAGCTAGGGTTGAGATAGCATACGATGGTCGACCACCGCATAAGCAACAAAGCGAGATAGCAATGCAGCAAGTAAAATCTTAGTAAATTTCACTATAATACATAGGGCAAATGTGCGATATGCTAGGCTTGCCATGGAACTGGAATAGATAAATGTTGGCTGTTTTAGCCATCGAGGTATCACTATCGGTAAAATCTTAGTAAATTTCACAAAAGCAGATATTAATAAAAAAAAAAAATATCGGTATATCAAAAAACAAAACATTCCACCTACGGGATGCATGGGAGAGATTTGTATTTCGGGTCCGAGCTGTACCTTTCTCTTAAGTGATCAATGGCAGTCTTTGTAGCTCCCTTTCGGTGATTCAATGATCTAACAAACATTTGATTAGAAGTGCTGACTTCGAATTGGTTGGCACCATATAATTAGAAAATAGAGTGTCTAAGTTGAACATAAATGCAAAGTAGAGCAAGTGTACCTAAAACACACGAGGCGGGGATAGTGTCCGAGCACCTAGGACTTCCGGTTAGTGCTCATAGTTATGACCAAGCTGCAAGATCATTAGGCGGTTGTGCTCCTGCATCTGTGACAATCGTTGTCGACATGAATTTTGCCAAATTTCCGTGAATGAAGTACCATTTAAAAAACTAAATTAAAAGGTTGTGCAAAGTGTCATCCTAGGAAAGCGCCATAAGTCCTACAAAGTATTTTGCATCCTAGCTAGTTATCCGCCAATTCAACAAATCGGCAAAAATGCACATATGGTAAGTGGCAATGGCAACGTACACCTAAGTAGGACAAACCATCAAGAAATTGTAGAATTCTATCGGGAGGGATTAAAACATGGTAGCGAGCACCAACAACCACTCAATTATTTGGCCCGACCCTACCAAACCACAATATACCATTACGTCCAATGTCCTTACGGGGCATTGAAAGCATAGATTATTGGCCTCTCGAGCTTCCATATACGCTTCTATCCACCACATAGCCATGCACACCAATTTGAGTTAACTAATTATTCTAGATGGAATCTTTGGCTAACTAAGTAAAACAGAATGAACACAACGTATATATCCCTTCCATATAAGCTAGTGGTTCTCTTTACACATAGACCAAGTACCTTCAATATCTTTATACATAGACCAAGTACCTTCAATCTCGGTTTTTTGGATAAATAGTTCCCTTCTAACCAGCCCAATAAACATAGTGAAAGGCAGCTCTTCACTCCGAGATCCTCTCCTTCCTGTGTGCCAGCTTCCCATGGCACCTACACTCCCCCCTCATCTCTCCTAAATTCTTGACCATAGGTCCATAACACTTTATTGGTTAAATGTTGATTATTTTTTGAATTGGACCAATCACAAAGACGATGAATGGCGGTATGAAGTAGGTGATGAAACAAATAACCGGAGAAGAGACACAACATATCCTATGATAGTCCTCAAAATTGACCTATGAAATGAACTCCTCTGTCAAACCAAAATCACTACACAAGAATAAAAATCGGTGTGAGAGGAATTTGTACTATGTATCATCCTTTGCGTCACCCGGACCATGGCGCACACCTGCTGCTCCGTCAACCGCTGCGGCACCCTAGCAAAGGGAGAAGATCGATGAACACCAAGAAAAAATCCACCGCGGCACCCATGCGCCACGCACGGGACTTGCGCCTGCATCGCTGCGCCCCGGCCTCGCTCCACGGCGCGGCGCCCACATCTCGTGCCCGCTTCTTTGCCGTAGCACCAAGGGTCGTGCCCGCCCGTTGGGCGACACGCCACCGCCCCGCGGCCACCAAAGTCTCACGGCCGCCGATCCGTAACTAACCCTAACCATTGGGGCACATCTTGAACGTCATCTACATGGTTAGAAGGCGTGGGAGACAGAGAGAGAGGAGAAGGGAGGGGGTCACCGCGCGCCGCCGCCGCCCGCCGCGTCGGCCGCCCTCAAGCCGCCAGTAGCCGGCGGCGCGCCCGCCCGGCGCCAGCGCCCGGCGGGGCCGGCCGCCCCGCGCCGCCCGCCGGCGCGCGCTCCGGCGCTGGCGCGCGCCGCGCTGGGGGCTGGCCGCCCGTGTCGCGCCAGCGCTGGGAGCGGAGGTGGAGGCGCCCGGCGCGGGCGGCGCCCTCCTGGCGGCGCGTGGGAGAAGACGGGAGACGAGGCGAGAGTTTTTTTTTTTTTTTTTTTTTTTTACCGTGAGGAGGGGGCCAAATATATACGTGCTGCTACAGTAGAATGAGTTGGATCCGACCGTCGGCCGAGATCGAGCGGTCGAAAAAAAATTTACTACCGTGGACGCCTTGGCCGGGCGTTTGCTCCACGGCAAATATTACTTTTTAAATATGGATTTAAATACGGCTTGGACTGAACAGATTAGAGATGGTTGTTTTTTGTTGTTTTGATTTTGCTGCAGACTGAAGGTTGCTTGTGCCATATATAGCACTGTACTCCTTTGCATCATGACGTGATGATGTTTTGGACGTGACGTACGCAACATATATAGTTGCCACTTATATCACTTCATAGAGGATCTGATTACAATTTCATAGTATGTGGTTTGTGCATACCGCATAGCCTTTGCTTTTGCACGTGTGCATAGCATTTTTTAATAATATCATTATCACCGACAGCACTAGCTAGCTATATCTAGAAGAAATGCAAGGAGCATATATGTATGTAGTGATGATGATGGTGCCATGGGGACTTCCATTGCATGAACAAGGAATCATTACACAGTGGTCAACAAAATTAATTTGGGCCCTGTTTGGTAAAAATGTCCTCTGACATTTTTTAGTTCCGGATTTTTTTTAAAAAAAACTCCACAACACGTACTTATAGAGACTTTTAATAAAAGTCTCAAAAAGTCTCCCATGTTTTTAGTCCCAGTAGAAAAAGTCCTCGAACCAAACCAAACAGGGTCTTATGCTTAATGAATGAATATAGTACTCCGTGCGTTCCAAATTATAAGACGTTTTGGCTTTTCTAGATGCACCTAATTATACACTATGTCTAGATACATAGTAAAATAAACGTTGAGTTTGGATGCTGATACATCCATGGTCAAATCAAACCATGGCCATTGCAACACAGAAACCATGATGGACGTACACACCAGTGCTATATATATGCCATCGTATGATTTTTGAGAGGGCACTACTACTCTTGTTTTTTATCAATTATATATTCTTTTCAATATATTTCCCACAAATTAATAATGCAGTTTGACACTTCATTTATATAATATTTCATATGGTCCTTCACCTGTTCAGTTATTGCCACTTAATCCAAATTTACGGTGCTAACCAAGAAAAATCATAGTGATAGTGACAGTCCAATTAATAAAAGGAGATATGGTCATACGCATAGACTGCATAGTTCCATGCATGCCATTGCGGCACCGCAGAAAAGAAAGAAAACACCGGCTGTTCCATTCTAGTAGTAAGCTAAATTGTCTAGACCTGCTCACACGTCAGTGATACCTTGTTGCATCCTATAATGAGTAATAATAAGGTGAGGCCAAGAATTACTGACAGAATGAATTTGTAGTGTTCCCCAGCTGGACTGCTTTGAACTTGTAGGTGTATGTATTTTGTTGGTGGAAGAGAAAAGAAACAGAGGCAAGGTGACACCAGAACTCTTGCTGCTTGTGGAGATGGCAGCAAAAACCAAGGTTGTTTCTTGTTTGGCTGGAGACACGGAGCAGCTGTGGTGCCTCTGACTGGGGTTGGTTCATCATCAGCGTCTGTTTGTTTTGGTCACAGGATGACACGATCCATGACGAAGAAGCTGTTGTGGTAGTGTGTGTGAGCTTTGGAGGTTTTTTGTTGGCAGGTTCAGGCACAGCTTTTTTGGAGGGTTGTGTAACAACCCGGTTTTAGCCACACAAAAATCCCAACTTTCAAATTTTTTCAAACAAGCCATGCAATGGTGTATTGCATGTAGTGAAACCCTCCTAGATGCACAAGTAGCACCTATGTTTATTTATTTATGTCAGGCATCATTGCATTTTTAATCACCATGCTTGAGTTGGTTCTTTATGATTTTATGTGATGCATAATAAAATCAACCACTCTTTTTAATTTTGTTCTTGTATGTTGCCAACCATTTGAATGGAAAGCCAAACACCCCCAAGGACCCCTAGGATGCCCTAAGGGTATTTGCATGTTGGCAACTCATGTAAATACACATAGAAGCCCAAGGCTTAATTAGATTTGGAAATTAGAAATAGAAAATAGAAACCGAGAAAAGAAAAAGAAAAAGAAGAGGGGAGGGAAGCCGGCTGGCGGTAGCCGCGCGAGGCCAGCCTCTCACCGTGCCGGCTTTCGTGGGGCGGCCCGATTGGCCATCCAGCGCCCGCGCCCTTTGGCCAGGGGCATTTTCGACTTTTTCACCCGCGCCCCCTCTCACACCCGCCAGCGGAGCGTGGGACCGAGGCCCACTGCGTCGCTTTACACCTCGCCCCTGCCTCGCCCGGGTTGGAAAAGGCGGCGGCGGCTGCGGCCCGCGCCGCCCAGCGGCGCCGCGCGTCCGCGCCGGGACGCCTGCCCGCTGCGCCAGCGCCCGCGCCCGCCTTGCCTTGGGAGCCAAGCTCCCTCTCTGCGACCTGAGGCAGAAAATCGCCGGGGCGGAGGTAAAGCCGGCGACCTTGGCCCGACACCTTTGTCGCGGCCGCGCGCGCCGCGCCGAAACCGTTGGCGCCCACCTGGCTCGCACTAGAGGGGAGGCCCGTCGCTCGATTAACCCTGACCACAATTCAAACGCCGCCGCCGCTCCTATCCACCTCCCTCGCCACGCCGCCACGCCCCTATATAACTAGCACCCTCGGGTGCTAGGGTTTTTCCCAACCTTTGCCGGTTTGGTGGCATCCACAACTTTTTGCTCGTGGCAAGGAGAAGAATGGGGGAAGGAGAAGGGAAGAAGGAGGCGGGGGGGAGCCGATGCCACCGCCGCCGTTCTTTGCCGGAAGGCGTCGTGGGCCTTGGCCGGAGGGGACGCCGAACCGCTGGCCGGAGCGGGGAGGAGGACGAGCCCGAACGCGATGGCCCGTCCGAGCCGTGCCTCGCCCGCGCCGCCTCGCCCGCGACCGCGGCCGACTCAAGGTGAGCACGGCCCGGCGCCTCGCGCTCACGACCCGCCGCGCGCGCGCGCCCACTTCACGGGGCGCGTGGCGGTACCTCTTTGATTGCACACCGCCGCCGCGAAAGCACCTCGCCTAGTAGAGAGGGCGGCCTTGCGAGCCCTGGGGGAGCACCACGAACGCGTCGCGGCGCGCCGCCATGGCGCGGGCCATCCATGGCGCGCGCCCAGCGTTCCCGATGAAAGCGGACGCGTATCACGCCGTCCTCCCGGCCACCACCGTCGCCGCCTCGCTCCGTAGCATATAGGAAAGCGCCAATCTTTGGCGAATCGGGACCTAGGCGCCCGGCGCGGCACCATGCCGGCTTGATCGCGCCCGGGGCGCTCCACCATGCCCGTCGTGGCGGCGGCCGCCTGGCGCTCCGGCCGCCTCGCTCGGCGAGGGCGGGCCGTTGAGCCGGCGTGACCCGGCGCCTAGCGGCGTAGATGGTCGGGGGAAAAGGCTCCGCCTTGACCCCTTGCTTGCGCGCGGCGCCGTGTCGTCGGAGCTCGCGGTGTGCCCTCGCCAGCGCCCGAACTTCCGTCGCGGGCTTTGGTCGCCGCGGGAAGCAGGCGGGGCTCCCCTGTCCGTGGCGCGGCGCCCCACCCGCCCGGCGGCGCAACCCGCGAATCGCCCGGCTGGGTCGATGGAGCGCCGTCGCCGGTCTGCGCCGCCACCAGCGATGACGCCCGTGGCCTTTCCGGTGCCGGTCGTGAAAAAGGGGCAGCTTGGAGCCCCTACGCCGCCCGGGGTGCCTCGCCGTCAGCGCCGCCGCCGCCTTGGCAGCGTCTTGCCGCCCGTGGCGTGGCCAAAACCGCCACACCTGCCCTGCCTAGTTGCCCGTGACCTAGCTACGAAGGCCGCGCGCCCACGGAGGCGCTGCCCTAGCCGCCCGCGACCGCCTAAAGATTGAGCTCATGTGCGCTCAAGGCGAGAGTGGGAAAGATTGAAATTTGGGTGTTTCGTTGCTACGCTCAGGCGAGGCGATGTCGCTTCGCTTTGAAGATGCTATTCTTTTTGCTTCATGTTAGCTTGATTCCGCCAAGTGGCGATGTAATAAAGTACTCGAACTTCTATTACGCTTTTGAGCGAAGTCTTGTAATTGATATTTGGTGTAATTCGGATAATGTGATGGGATGATCTTCGGAGACTGTCACGATATTCGTATTTACGTGAATTTCCCTTCGAGAAATTTGGGGATGTTCTGATTGCTATCAAGAGCCGGGCTTGACCTTAGGGCGAGACCCTAGGAGAAAACACTAGTGTAGGAAAAACTTTTCCTTTTCGGTTATATTGCCGACCCTGCATTCCTTTATGCAAGGCTTATCTCTATTTTGCTAACCCATCTAATACAACCCATGGTTTTAAAATGCAGATGTCATTTGTTCGGACCGTACATTGGGCCAAGGCCGTCTTCTGCGGTCAAGTTGCCTATCGGCGGTTCCAAGCACGGAGGCTTAGCGAGAGGTGCCGCGAATGGTCCTCAACGAGCTTGGCGTACCTCGTCGAGCATCGATGCGCCGTGGAGGGAGACCCGCACGGGAGGAGGTGTGCGGGGGTACACCACCGTGCGCCTCGTGTTCCCGGCAAGTGACAAGGTCCCCGGGTTCGCGGGGAGCACCGGCTTCGATGACGACTCCAACATCGGCATGGGGGTGCAGCGGTCGGCCAGCGGCGCCCTTCGCCGCGTGATGGCCGAGCCGTGAGCACTTGGCGGTACCCCCGCACGCTGCCCGTGCCTTGGACCTCACCGAGGGACCCGGCCAGCGGTGCACGGAGATCCTCGGCCGCTCAGCGCCGAGTCGAGACCAGCTCTCGGTGTGCGGTCTTGGCCTTTCGCCAACGACGGTACATCATGAACATGGAGGAGCGCATCAACGACTACCGCGGCACTGGTCGTCAACACCCGGGAGGACCGGCTCAAGGCCGGGGATGAAGCCAAGGAGTGGGAGCGCTCCTACTACAACACCTCGACAACGTCCGCCTCAAGGAGGAGAAGTACCTCTTCAAGATTGAGGAGATGGAGGGTGAGCTCGGAGGGGTCTGGTGGATCAACTCCACGAAGACGAGCACACCCGGGACATTCGGGTTTCCCGGAACACAGGTTGGAAGCGAGAGAAGAAGGAGGCGAGGGAAGCTGCTCAACTTCGGGACAAGAAGAAGAAGGCGGAGTGGATGGATGGCGCGCCCGGAGGAACATCGCCTACAAGCTAATTTGAGACACGGACGAGGAGAAGTGGCGTGCCGCATACAGCGGCGGGCACCTTGCCATGGCCACTGAAGGAGATTGAAGTCTGAAGGACCGCTGGGGCCCACACACTTGAGGCTTGGAGGGAGTCGGATGCCGACCGTGTCAAGGAGATCGAGAGGTTGAGGGCCAAGGCGCCCAACTTCCGTCACAAACCGCCCGCCAAAGGAGACCCACGCGGGTGCACCTTCCGCTGGACCTGTCGCTTGGCGCGGAGGGTTTCGGCAGCCCGTGGAGACTATCGAGTTCTCACAGGTGCCCGCTACCTCGCGGAGCTCTTCACCTGCCTTTCGAGGGAGAAGCGACCGACCACCACCTACCTCTTAGAGCCTAGCTCCTTACCGAGTAGTTGTAGTGTCACCATGGAGATCCTGCGTGGATCTAGACCCTATCGATAGTTGAGTAGTGTGTTACCATGATGGAGATCCTGCGTGGATCCGGACTCTTATTATCCATTTGAGTAGACATGACCTCCTTTTTTGAGCCTACCTGCGTGTAGAGCCGTTCCATGTTATCCTGTCCTAGTACGTTTGTCATGTAATACAACTCATGTAATGAATGATTCGAGTCTTTATGCATTTTATGGATCTTATTGCATCTTTGTTTGAGTGTACTCTAGTTGCTTTTTAAAATTTTAAATTGATTAATACTTATGCAACTAATGCTATAATAAATTTAGCACTCACACCTTGTACCCTGCCCCGGTGATCGGCCATGTCGACTCGCCGTTCGAACCGCATCCGCAACCTCTCGCCGTCTCCGCGCCGGAAGTTGCCAGCGGATGGGGACGCCGTGGGGGGCGTGGAGAGGGACGTCTCTTCGAGGAGGGCGCACCTGAGGGCCGCCTCGTGCACCTACCCCTCCACCTCGGGGTGGCGGGGAGGAGGAGCCCTTGGAGGAGGAGCCCTTGAGAGAGGACCACCACCTGCGGGTCCCCGGGAAGCGGAGCGAATGGGGGAAGAACTACCCCGACCTCCCCGGTCTGGCGGAGGTGATGGCCCGCGAGGCGGCGCTTGAGAGGATGGCGAGACAACATGAACCACCGCCACCAGGGGATGATCGTGATGATCTCGGAAGCGTTTTGGCGCTTCATGAAGCTAAGGCTGCCTACCTTCGACGGGACCAGCGGTGACCCGGTCGCCGTGCCCGATTTGGCTGAAGGAGATGGACAAGGCGCTCGACGACCACTTGCTCGACACCGAAGTGTGTCGGGCTCGCTACCTACCGGCTGGCGGCGCGACGCGCATGGTGGGACGACCAGCGTGCCGCGCACCGTGAACCTACGACTACACTGAGGGCGACTTCATCGAGGTGTTCCATGAGTACCACATCTCGAGGGTGCCATGGGCGCCAAGGCGGACGAAGTTCCATGACCTCGGGCGGAGGGGAGACAAGATCTCCGAGTACGCCATGCACGCTTCCGACTATTTGAAGTGCAGCGCCCAAGGAGGCCAACACCAATGGCGAGAAGATCGGCTGCTTCGTGGCCTGAGCACTCGCATCAAGTGTCGAGCTCTCGGGACAAGCGTGCGCAAACCTCAGGGAGATGATAAACAAGTGCATGGAGATTGAAAGACCAAGCTGAAGGCGATGCCCTCTCAACCGCAAGAAGCTGCAATGAGGGAAGTTCTCGCGCCCGACCTTCCAACGAGGCGGCTCGGGGCTCCTACGCTGGGCATTCTGCCGGCGTAGAAGGGTGCCCGAGTCGGAGGCGGGACGGCGGTTCCCCCCCAGCAACTACCGCCGTTACGCGGGCTTCGTCACGCTCGGCCCTTGGCACGTGGAGGAACACCACGTCTACCCCACCCGGTGGTGTGACTCTCACCTACTTCACTTGTGGCGGCTGGTCATAAGGCCGTGGGTTTGCCCCAACGCGTGGGCCCGCTCGAGACTCCGGGGAGGTGCGAGTGCGCACCCGCCTCACGGGAGCAAGACTCCGGCAAGCAAGGCTCCAGCGGGCTCCACCGCGGACGCCTCTCTCACGACGGTGAGGATGCTCGAGATCGCCCCCGGCGTCGTCTACGGTATGTTTATAGTACAAGGAGTAAGAGCATCGGTTCTTTTTTGATTCGGGAGCTACATATTCTTATGTATCAGCTAGCTTTGCACAAAAGCACAAACTTCCGGTCATGCCACGCCGGGAGGCTATCCATACTACCTCACCTTTAGGTCACTTCACTAGCACCCGTATATGCAAGAGAGTGACAATTGCCATTGAGGGTTACCCATTTCTAGCCGACCTCACCCTTCTACCCTCCATGAGCCTAGATGTAATCCTAGGGATGGATTGGTTAACCCAGCACATGGGAGTGATATCCTGTAACCCCAGATACATAGAGATCACACACCCCAGTGGTCACGTAATCCGCTGCCTACCACACCAAGGGAGTACAGATTCTATGCTGTGCGCCCTAGAAGCCAAAACCATAGAGGAAGTGCCAGTAGTGTGTGAGTACCCCGATGTGTTCCCCGACGAATTGCCGGGCATGCCACCGGATCGGGATGTGGAGTTTGTGATAGAGCTGTTGCCAGGAACAGGGCCCATTGCAAAGCGGCCCTATAGAATGGCAGTTGATGAGCTAAATGAGCTCAAGAAGCGGCTAAAGGAGTTGGCGAGATAAAGGCTTTATCGGACCCGATTGCATCACCTTGGGGTTCCCCCGCTGTTTGTCGAGAAAGAAGGATGATACTACGAGGATGTGTGTCGACTACCGCAACCTCGAATCTTTGTCACTATCAAGAACAAGTATCCCCGCCAAGGATAGATGATTTGCTTGATCGGGTTGCGGAATGCCAAGTACTTTTCAAGATCGACCTTCGGTCCGGCTATCATCAAATGAAGATCGGACGGAGAAGATATTCCAAAGCTGCGTTCGTGATCGATATGGTCGATGACGAGTTCACGGTAGTGTCGTTCGAGGCGCACTAATGCCCCCGCCTACTTTATGAACATGATGAACAAGGTCTTCATGGATGAACTCGACAAATTCTTGGTGGTGTTCATTGGCGATATTCTTATCTATTACGCCACCAAAGAGGAGCATGAGCAACATTTGAGAATTGTGCTTGAGAAGCTGAGACAACACCAGCTCTATGGTAAGTTCAGCAAGTCGCGAAGTTCGGCTCGAAGAATTTGCCTTCCTAGGCCACACTCTCATGGCCGAAGGAGTGGCGGTGGACGGCCCAAGATTGAGACCGTCGAAATGGGAGCGGCCACTTTCGGTGTGACTGATGTCGGGAGTTTCTTGGGATTGGCGGGATATTATCGCCGATTCATTGAGAATTTCTCCAAGATTGCCCGGACCCATGACCAATCTTTCGAAGAAGACGAAAGCATTTGAATGGACACCCGAAAAGTGCGACAAAAGCTTCCAAACTCGAAGGAGAAACTCACTACCACCCCCATGTGCTAGCATTGCGATATTGAGAAGACTTTGTAGTCTATTGTGATGCTTCAGGCGAGGGATTGGGATGTGTTACGATGCAGAATGGGAAGGTCATTGCTTATGCCTCTCGTCGGTTGAAAGAGCACGAAACGCGCTATCCGACCCATGATCTTGAGCTAGCCGCGAGTTGTGCATGCCCCGAAGATATGGAGACACTATCGATCGGGAATAAGTGTGACATCTATACCGATCACAAGAGCCTGAAGTACTTTTTCACTCAGGAGGATTCGAACATGAGGCAGCGCAGATGGCTTGAACTAATCAAGGACTATGACCTGGAGATACACTATCATCCGGGAAAGGCAAATGTAGTTGCAGATGCCTTAAGTCGCAAGAGCAATTGCCATGCTCTAATCACGAGACCCCGCCTGAAGAGTTGACGCGAAAGAGATAGAGAAGCACCAGCTTGTAATTGTGCCATCTGGGAAGTTGAATGAGCTTCGTGTCCAATAAACCTTGGGTGACAGAATCCGCCAAGCCCAGCCCTCGTGCCCTGAAATCCAATACTTTCATGACGTGATGAAGAGGGGCAAGTGTAAGGATTACCATGTCGATGAGCAGGGGACAGTCATGTACAGAAACCGGATTTGCGTACCTTCTGACTCCGCCTTGCGCAACGAGATCCTATCAGAGGGCCATGATTCTAAGTATAGCATCCACCCAGGCGGTACAAAGATGTATGCTGATTTGAAGAAGCATTTACGGTGGATCAACATGAAGGCAGACATTGCCGGTCATGTGGCTATTTGCGACATTTGCAACCGAGTCAAGGCCGAGCATTAAAGGCCCGCCCGGATTGCTCCGACCACTTAGTCCGTACCTCAATGGAAGTGGGAGAATATCTCCATGGACTTTATCACAGGGTTGCCGACTACACCAAAAGGCAACGACTCTATTTGGGTAATCGTGGGTCGTTTGACCAAGGTAGCCCACTTCATTCCTTTGAAGACACGATCCAATTATGAGCAGCTAGCGGACTTATACATTTTGCACATCCTCCGCCTGCACGGTGTCCCCTATCATATTGTACCTGATCGTGGCACCCAGTTCACCAACAAGTTTTGGAAAGCTTTCCAGGAAGCCATGGGAACCACACTAGACCACGCGGCCCTGACCTACCACCCCGAGACCGATGGTCGACCGAGAGAGTGAACCCAGATTCTCGAGGATATGCTTCGAGCCTGTGCTCTGAAATATGGAGGCAGTTGGGAGAAGAGCCTACCTCACGTAGAGTTCTCTTACAACAACAGCTATCAGTCTAGCATTAAAATGTCACCATTCGAAGCCCTATATGGCAGAGCTTGAAGAACCCCGTTGATGTGGTCACAGGTTGGTGAAAGACCATTCTTTGGCCCCGACAAGATCAAAAGGCCGAGAAGGAGTTGCTCAAGTCGGGGGAAAATCGAGGATTGCCCCGAGGAGAAAAGCTATGCCGACAAAGAGAAGAAAGGACATTGAGTTCGCAGTAGGGGACTATGTCTACCTCAAGGTGTCCCCGCTATGAAACACCATCGATTTCACCTCAAGGGCAAGTTGGCACCGAGATATGTTGGTCCTTATCCTATCATTGAGAGATTTGGCAAATTGGCTTACAAAGTAGAGCTCCCCTGAGAGCTAACAGGATTCACCCGGTGTTCCACGTATCACGATTCTTGCGCAGATGTCCGAGAGTGCCCGATAAGCGAGATCCCAAAGAAACCGCCATTGACCTTCGGGAGAACACGGAGTACTTAGAGCACCCAATCCGGATCCTTGATACAGCCACCAAAGACACTAGAAGCAAAGTTATTCCTATGTATAAAGTTCGGTTGAGTAACCACACGAGAGAGAGAAGCCACCGGGAGAAAGAAGCGTAACTTCGATTGCACTACCCTTACCTATTCGAGAGGTATGTCTAACCTAAATCTCGAGGACGAGATTCTAATGAGGGGTAGGACTGTAACAACCCGGTTTTTAGCCACACAAAAATCCCAACTTTCAAATTTTTTTCAAACAAGCCATGCAATGGTGTATTGCATGTAGTGAAACCCTCCTAGATGCACAAGTAGCACCTATGTTTATTTATTTATGTCAGGCATCATTGCATTTTTAATCACCATGCTTGAGTTGGTTCTTTGTGATTTTATGTGATGCTTAATAAAATCAACCACTCTTTTTAATTTTGTTCTTGTATGTTGCCAACCATTTGAATGGAAAGCCAAACACCCCCAAGGACCCCTAGGATGCCCTAAGGGTATTTGCATGTTGGCAACTCATGTAAATACACATAGAAGTCCAAGGCTTAATTAGATTTGGAAATTAGAAATAGAAAATAGAAACCAGAAAAGAAAAAGAAAAAGAAAAAGAAGAGGAGGAGGGAAAGCCGGCGGGCGGCCCATTAAGCCGCAAAGAGGCCGGCCTCACCAAGGCCGACACTCGTGGGGCGGCCCGTGGCCATCCGCGCAGCGCCGCTTTACTGGCCAGGGGCATTTTTGACTTTTCACCCCGCGCCCCCTCTCACCCGCCAGCGGCGTGGGATGAGGGCCACACGTCGGCTTTACCTCCGCCTCGCGCCCCTGCCTCGCCGTTGGAAAAAGCGGCGGCGGCTAGCTGCTGGCACCGCCGCCCGTAGCGCCCGTGGCGTCCGCGCCGGCGCCCGCGCCCGCACCACGCCCGAGGACGCCTACCTTGCGCGCCAGCGCCGGAGCGCGCTTGCCTTGGGGCCAGAAGCTTCCCTTTCTCACGACACGGGACGCCCGAATCGCGGGCGGAGGTAAAGCCGCAATTATTGCCATCTTTGTCGGCCTTTATCTTCTGGGCGTTAGCCGCCCTTCTTCGCACTAGAGGCCGCGTCGCGATTGCAACGACCACGAATTCAAACGTTTGCCCTCTATCCACCTCCCTGTACGCGCCGCGCATGTAACTAGCACCCTGGGGTGGTAGGGTTTTCCCAACCCGCCGCCGATTTGGTGGCATCCACAACACTGCTCGTGGCAAGGGAGAAGAAGGGGGGAAGGAGAAGGGAAGAAGGAGGCGGGGAGGAGCCGACGCCACCGCTCGCCGTTGCTGCCCGCCGAGCATCGTGGGGCCGGAGGCCGCCGAACCGCGGCCGGGCCGGAGAGGAGGACCCCATGACCCGAACCGCGGTAGCCGTCCGGCCGTCTGCCTCGCCAGCGCCGCCCTCGCCCGCGACGCGGCCGACTCAAGGTGAGACGACCGACCGCCTCGCGCTCACCCAGGCCCGCCGCCGGCGCCCCTTCACGGGAGCGCGTGGGCGGCGGCTTGCTAATTGCACACCGCCGCGCCGCGCGAGCACCTCGCCTAGTAGAGAGGGCCGGCCTTGCGAGCTCTGGCGGAGCCTGCCGGAGAACGCGTCGCGCCGCCATTGCGCGGGCCATCCATGGCGGCGCCGCGTTCCGATCAAACGGACGGCGTATCACGCCCGTCCCCTACGGCCACCACCGTCGCCGCCTCGCTCCGTAGCATAGGAAAGCGCCAATCTTTGGCGAGATCGGGACCTAGGCGCCCGGCGTGGCACCATGCGCGCTTGAGTCATGCGAGGAAGCGCGACCATGCCGCCGCCGTGGCGCGGCCGCCATGGCCCTCGGCCGGCCGCCTCGGCGAGGCGGGCCGTTGTGTAGCCGTGACCCGCGGCGGCAGCGTGAAGCGGTCGGGGAAAAGGCTCGCCTCGACCCCTTCGGCGCTTGGCCCGCCCGTGTCGGCGGAGCTCCCGCGGCCCTCGCCTTGGCGCGGGACTCCGTCGCGGGCTTTGGTCGCCGTGGCGGCGCTATCTGCTCCCTGCGTGGGACACACCGGCGCCGGGGAAGCCGGGGCGGGAACTCCTGTCGTGTGGCCGCGACGCCCCCACGCGCCGGTGCAACCCGAATACGCCGCGGGCTGGGTGATTGGAAGCGCCCGTCGCCCGGTCTACGCGCGCCCCCGCGCGATGGCCGCGTGGCAGCTCGGTCTTGTGCCGTGAAAAGGGGCAGCTTGGAGCCCCTCAGCGCCGAGGGTGCCCTCGCCGTCGGCGCCGCCGCCTTGGCAGCGTCTTGGCGGCGTGCGTGGGCGCCAAACACGCCCTGCCGCCCTAGTTGCCCGTGACCTAGCTCACGAAGGCCGCGCGCCGCGGTGGCGGTTACCCTAGCCGCCACCGGCGACGCCGGGAAGGCAGCCGCGCCGCCAGCGCCATGCCCGTCGAACGAGAGGAAGGAGGAAGGAAGGATGAGGTCTGGGTGCACACAGTGCCGTCTTGCCCGGGCGAGGGGAAGGAAGGTGGTGAGGTGCACCATGGACGCGTGGTGGTCCATGGACCGTAGCCCAGCGAGTCCGCGGTGAAGCCGCGCGCAGTAGAACCCGGCCCGTAGCGACCCGATCGGCCGTGAGCGCCACGTGGCGCCTTTCATAGCGACCACGATGTCGGGCGGCCCGCCCATCCGCCCAAACCCGGCCCATGTCGGCCCCCGTCGGCCCGCCTCGGGCCCGATCTAGGCCCGTTTGACCGTAGACCCGATCAACGCCGACGTCATCGACGGCGTCAGCCCCACCTATCGGCCAATAAACCGGTGGGACCCACCATCACCAAGTGTCTTTAGGGCCCCGCGATGACGTCATGCCGGCGTCATCCGGCCCACCATCGGCCTCAACCCCGAAACCACGGTGGCGGCGTCATGCCGGCGTCGGCCACGGCCAACCGTGAGGCCGCCACGTGTCAGCCACGGTTAAACCTGTTTTTCCCAATTTCAAAAATTGTTTGAGTTTGAAAATTCATAGAAAATTCATACGATTTCGAGAAAAATATGAAACCAATGTCCAAATTTTTCTAAAATTCTCCTACGTCATAGGCTTATCTATGAGTGAATTTGGGTCTTCAATTTTCGATTTGCTTCTTTGTGATATTCTAAATGGTTGTTAATCGCAACCATTTCGTTACGTACGCAGACACGGAGGAGAGCCAGGAGGACCGTGAAGACCAGGACTTTGACCTAGAGCAGAGCGACCACTCAGGTGCCATGTCCCACCCACCATCATAGCACCTACTAGGCATATCATATAGATTTGCTAGCGCTTTACTTTATGTTGCTATGCATTTGCTGCTAGGTTGCATGGTAGAATGCTGTTGAGCCTTTATACCTTGACGCAACCTATCTCCTGCACACCCGCTTATAGACTAGACTCGCGCTCATATACTTTTATTGCTTATACTGCATTATATCACTTACGTGTATATATATGGAGCCGGGTATATGAGGGGACGGTTGAGTTGGATCACCAGTGGGGTGAGTTTTCTCGTCTAGACTTGGGTGTGTGGTGAGGGTCGAGTCGACCGAGCAGGATCTACGGCGAGTCGCTGAGACGAGTCTTGTCGGGGAGTGTGCTTCTGGGCCTCTCCCACTTGTCCAACCTGTGGCGGGTAACTTGGTGCGGATTTGGGTACCCGGTGCGGACTCCTGTGACGGGACGAAGGCTGGGAAAGGAAGTGCAGAAGATGTCTTGCTTGGTCATACCTAAGGACTTGTATCTTCGAGGACCTGAGAACTGGGAAATTGGTGCTCACCTAACGTCTTACGTTATGGGCGGGTTGCGGATTGCCCCATCTACTTGGATGATGCCATACTTACTAGGTGGTAGCGGTTATTGTTATAGCAGTGATGTGCCCCCGATGGCCTCCATCCCGCCGAGACAGCGGGGGTTGATCTTGAGTCGCGGGAGTACTCGATACGTCGCTTTCACAGTCTCAGCGCGACGGTGGTACTCCGGAGCTTCCCAGAGCTGAGTGGTTTGGTGGCATTGTCCGACTAGGTGGTCTCCGTATGTCGGCCTATGCACTTGCTATGCCTATGATGGCGACCGTTTGGTCTTGAGCACACGCTCTGCAGAGTTGTAAATCTATACGTATAGTCCGGCCTTCGGGCTAGGACCTGTCTGGACCTGGACTCGCTAATGGTAACCCTGGCCTATTGCCGGAACCTCCTGCGGCTTGCGCCGGTCTTTTGACCAGGTTTTTCCTGGGTCTTTCTCTTCCGAGTAGTGAGGGTGTTTTCTTTCTTACCTCGAGTGTGGTTTGGTGGGGTGTGTTACGGCTGAGAGCCCGGAGGGCTGAGAGCCGGTTAGGCAGGGCAGAAGAAGATGCAGGGCTGTTCTGTCGACCTGAGTGAGAGCTAGAGGCTAGTTGAGACCTGTGTTGAGATGAGTTGGTAATCGGGGAATGTTGGGTTGAGTTTTATATGTGTTAAAATATTATAAACTTGATTCATTCATGCATAGGAAACTACAGTCCATATTAGGCCTTTTGTTATACCATACATGCATCCAGTTCCACAAAGCTTGCGCATAGGGTGGGGAACCTGGCCAGTACAAATCGTACTGATAAACTTGCTGATTAGGTGATGAGTCGGACTTCAGTGAAGGCGAGTGGGAAGATTGAGCTGGGTGTTTCGTTGCTACGCTCAAGCTGAGACGATGTCGCTTCCGCCTGAAGATGCTGTTCTTTTTGCTTCATGTTAGCTTGATTCCGCCAAGTGGCGATGTAATAAAGTACTAGAACTTCTATTCTGCTTTTGAACGGAGTCTTGTAATTGATATTTGACTGTAATTCGGATAATGTGATGGGATGATCTTCGGAGACTGTCACGATATTCGTATTTCTGTGAATTTCCCTTCGAGGAAATTTGGGGATGTTACAGGTTGTAGCTGGCTGCTGGCTTGTGGCGTGGCCAAAGCATCAGCTTTGGCGCTGTAGGGGACTCTTAGTTGTCATTATGCACGGATACACAGCTCATCGCTGGCCCTTGCTCTGCTCTCCTCTCTCCTTTGAAATGCACTATGCTTGTTCTGTAATGGAAAGATGCAGTACTGGAGTGTTTAAATTAATTGACTATTATTGGAGTATCATTTGCGGTGTGTTTTGTGCTGATTAATACTGATGATGAGCTGTAACTTGTAATGGGAAGATGCAATTCAGCTGCAGCTGTAAGGTGTACCTTATGGCCTATGCAGTTTTGTTATGTGCCAAGCATTTCATCTGAGCTGATGACAGCACGTTCTTGTGTTGACATTATGGGCAGGACGAGCTTGCTGAGATACTTCATCTCGTCATGACCACGTGTTGGAAGTCAATATATACAACCTCCAGATGGGTTGAGCGGGCATGTCTAGTATGCAGTGGCTAATTTGTTTGTTTTTGTGCCTTTTTTTTTTTATGATTGATGATTCCCAAAATAGGAGGGTCATAGAATAATCTCGCTAATTTTGTGACTGACATTCTCGAAGGGGACCACGAGACACCTACGTATATGCTGATGTCCTTGATCCCAGTCCAAACAATAGCCTTTGTTTGGACTGGGATCAAGGACACGCGATATACGTAGGTGTCTCGTGGTTGATGTTGTTGTAAAAAGAATACGTTGATGTTGTTGTGTTTGAAGCAAAAAGGTTCGAGGGGTCCAAAAGAACTCATCCCTCCCGGCCGCCTCCCACGAGGGCGACGCGGGAGGCTCCCTCAAACCCTTGCCCCCGCCCCTCTCCCCCATCTTCAGCCGCGCCGCCGCGAGCGGGCCGCCGGCAAAACGCCCGGGCTGGCCGGAAGGAGGCGGTGGGGCATTTTTGGCGCGCCTGCGGCGCCTCTCATCCTCCTGGGTCGTGGTGCTCGGCGGCGGGAGGCCGGGCGGCGGTGGCGGTCCCGATCGGTGCCCGGATCCGGTACCGGGTGGCCGGATCCGGCCGGTGGTCCGGATCGGGGCGGCCCCGCATCAAGGAGGCGGCGGGGTCGGGCGGCGGGGGGCAGGCGACGGCCGGTGGCGCCGGAGGGGAGGGTGTTGGATGGGGGGGGCGGAGCAGCTTCTTCTTGCTCCTTGTCCTCGCCTCGGTGCGGTGGGAGTTCTTGCCGGATCCGGTGTTGGCCGGACCCTAGCGGTTTGCCGGGGGTCTGTTGGCTCCCTCTCGGTCGGCAGCGGTGGTGTGGTGTGGTGGTCCGGCTCGATAGGGGCTCCCTGTGGTGGTCCGACCGGGCGGGGGGGTCGGTGTGGGCGGTGCGACTCGGCTGATTTGCCGCGAACGAGGAGCTCGAGAGGAGGAAGGGGTTGGCGTCGCGGTGGCGGTTCCTTCCGGCAGCGGTAGCATTCGGCTTGTCTCCGCCATGGTGGTGGGGGCGGGCGATTAGGTGCTGCTTTGAGGCACCATGGTGGTGCCTTGGGGCATCTTGGGTCGCTCCTCGGGACGCCGGCTCGCCGCTGTAGGGCGGCTGATTCGTGCTACAGGTTGGGGTGCGCTCAAGCGAAAGCCATGGTGACGGCGCCCATGGGCGTCGTTCTCCCCCGTTGGGGGGGCGCCAGACGGAGCCCATCCACCTATTGCATGGGAGGTTTCGGGTGTAAACCCTATCCACGTCATGGATGGCGTCGGCGGCGCCTTTGGCGTCATGTCCTTCTTGAGGGCTTCGGCCGAGACCGGGTGCATTGCTTGCGGCGGGTAAGGCCGTCATTGGCGCGGGAAGGCCGCCTTGGTGGAGGTGGTCCGGGGTGGTGGTGATTCGCTCGTGTCTATGTTGGGAGGTGTTGATTGTCCTTGTCTATGCCTTCCCTCCCCTTTTGACTTTGGCGGCGGCGCGCGGCGCCGAGGGGAGGTTGGACTTCGGCATGGTGCCTGGTTGGCGGGGTGGCGCAGCTTCGGCTGCTTGTGTGGCTGGCGTGTCGATCCTCTCCGGTGGGGCCGGCCGGGGTGTGGCGGTGGACGAGTGGGTCGTCGTTTTCCTCCGTGTGTGGAGTTGGTGGAGTTGGTGGCGGCCGCCGCGTGTCGATGTCCTAATCCGACCGAGTGGTGATGGTTACTCGGTTGATGCCCCAATCCAACCAAGTAGAGCTTTCGGGTTTTACTTATTATTCCATCCGCTGGTTCGCTTAGTTTTGTTGTGAGTTTGTCGGTGCCAAGTGGTTGCTAGTGTCGATGACCCAATCCGACCGAGGGGTTTGAGTCTTGTGTCGATGTCCAAATCCGACCAAGCAAGGAGTTTGAGTGGGCGCTAGTTGTGACGCGAGTTGAGTTGACTCGGTACCTAAGTGTGCAAGGTGGAGTGGGGTACCCTACACAATTGTATGGTTTTTCTAGCCCGGTTTCAGTCAAAAAACTGGGCGACACTTGTCTTTTCTTTTACTCCCTCCATTCAAAAATCTCGTCGTCTTAGCAAAAAAATTTTTGTTCAATAATCTCATTCGTCTTAGGATATTACGGCTGTCTTGCATGCGCGTCACTCCTTGGATACTACGTCATTGCCTTCCCATTTGCTACTCGCGTCTTGCATGCCGCATGCACGGTGCGGAGAGGACTGGTTGGATGCGTATTCATCGGCAATTAAGGTTGGAGCAGCGATTAAATGAAGAACGCGGCTCGTGGGCTGCTGCACTCGACCTTCCTTGGTCACCCGAACAAAAATACGCAGGAGATTTTTTGGATGGAGGGAGTATTCGCCTAATAGAAATTGCAGAAATTGCGGCAAAGCTTTTGCCGTCCTTTCGAAAAAAATGTTGTTGTGTTGACATTATGGACGAGCTGAGTGAGATAGGTCATCTTTGTTTTTGTGCCGATTTTTTTCCATTTTCTAACGTTTTGCTAAACGCTGACAGATGGGTTGAGCACGTACGTATGAATGAACCGAGTGGCCTAGGTAGGTAGAGCTACGCTTCCAAAGTTTATTTATTGCTCTACTGGTCCATCACTAGCATTCGACATTTGCGCGAAACTGGTTGTTTTCAACGACATGTGTAGGTACCTGAAATCAAAAGGAAAATTAACGAGCGTCGTTTCGTACTAGTCAGGATTAGGACGTGAGTTGCGGTGGTGAGGTGAGCTGAGCAGGTGGCCAGGTGCGGCAGCCGGCAGCCGTCCGCCGACCTGCACCTGCTCAAGTAGTGTAGTGCTGCTGAGATTACTTGGTTAATGAAGCAATTATATAAGCCCTGGGTTCTGGATCTAATTAATCACAGGTAGAGAGAGGAGGTCGGTGGTCATCCTACAACCAAGCAAAGGCCTGCCATTCTAATCTCTACTAATAATAAAGTAGTAGTAACATCGTATTCAGCCTGTATAGAATAAACTCCGTCCCCACTGACTTTGTCACCCTGGTTTAAAATCTTGCCATCTTATTCGATCTTCGTCTTATTCAATTTTTTTGCACAAATATAATTTATTTTTTACGACTTATTTTATCAATGAAGATACTTGAATATTGATTATTTTATTTTATGATTTGCATAAATATTTTGAATAAGACGGATGGTCAAAGATGAAGTTCAAAAGTCAAAACGACGAAGTCCATGGGACAGAGAGGGAGTACTGTACTTTTGGCATCATCATAGAACGAAACAGAAAGATACTGCATTGCGTGTAAGAATCGTCCAGGTGTCGCCACTGCAGTACAAGTACAAAGGAAGACAAGGCCGTGCAATTGCCACATCACTTGATGCTTGGGGCTGTGGCCTACAGAAGGCTGGTGTTCGACGACGCCACAAGCCCACAACCGTGAGGCTTCGGGCCACTTTTTCAGTATCTTTCCCACCAATTTATAATGCAGTTTGACACTTAATTTATATATAAGCTCCTTCACCTGTTCAATTGTTGCCACTAAATCCAAATTACGGTGGTAACCAAGAAAAATCATAGTGATAGTGACAGTCCAATTAATAAAAGGAGATGGTCATAGCTCCATGCATGCCACTGCGGCACCGCAGAAAAGAAAGAAAACACCGGCTGCTCCATTATAGTAGTAAGCTAAATTGTCTAGACTTGCTCACACGTGAGTGATACCTTGTTGCATCCTATAATGAGTAATAATAAGGTGAGGCCAAGAATTACTGACAGAATGGTTTTGTAGTGTTCCCCAGCCGGACTGCTTTGAACTTGTAGGTGTATGTATTTTGTTGGTGGAAGAGAAAAGAAACAGAGGCAAGGTGACAACAGAACTCTTGCTGCTTGTGGAGATGACAGCAGAAACCAAGGTTGTTTCTTGTTTGGCTGGAGAAGAGAAGACACGGAGCAGCTGTGGTGCCTCTGACTGGGGTTGGTTCATCATCAGCGTCTGTTTGTTTTGGTCACAGGATGCAATGATCCATGACGAAGAAGCTGTTGGTAGTGTGTGTAGCTGGGGAGGTTTTTTGTTGTCACCTTGGCAGGTTCAGGCACAGCTTTTTGGAGGGAGTTGTAGCTGGCTGCTGGCTTGTGGCGTGGCCTTTAGCATCAGCTTTGGCGCTGTAGGGGAATCTTAGTTGTCATTATACACGGATTCACAGCTCATGTGCGCTGGCACTTGATCTCCTCTCTCCTTTGAAATGCACTATGCATGTTCTGTAATGGAAAGATGCAGTATTGGAGTGTTTAAATTAATTGACTGTTATTGGAGTATCCTTTGCAGTTTGTTTTGTGTGCTGATTAATACTGATGATGAGTTGTAACTTGTAATGGGAAGATGCAATTCAGCTGCAGCTGTAAGGTGTACCTTATGGCCTATGCAGTTTTGTTATGTGCCAAGCATTTCATCTGAGCTGATGACAGCACGGTCTTGTGTTGACATTATGGGCATTGGGCAGGACGAGCTTGCTGAGATACTTCATGACGACGTGTTGGAAGTCAATATACAATACAACCTCCAGATGGGTTGAGCTCAGGAAACAGACGAGCATGTCTAGTATGAAGTAGCTAATTTGTTTGTTTTTTGTGCCCATTTTTTTTTATGATTGATGATTCCCAAAACAGGAGGGTCATAGAATAATCTCGCTAATTTTGTGACTGACATTCTGAGGAAGGGGACACGTATATGCTGATGTCGTTGATCCCAGTCTAAACAAAGGCTTATATAATAAAAATACGTTGATGTTGTTGTGTCGACATTATGGACGTGCTGTCCTATGATATATCACACGCATTTGACATGAACCGAGTGGCCTAGGTAGAGGTACGCTTCCAAAGTTTATTTATTGCTCTACTGGTCCATCACTAGCATTTGACATTTGCGCCAAACTGGTTGTTTTCAACGGCATGTAGGTACCTGAAATCAAAAGGAAAATTAACGAGCGTCGTTTCGTACTGGTCAGGATTAGGACGTGAGTTGCGGTGGTGAGGTGAGCTGAGCAGGTGGCCAGGTGCGGCAGCCGGCAGCCGTCCGCCGACCTGCACCTGCTCAAGTAGTGTAGTGCTGCTGAGATTACTTGGTTAATGAAGCAATTATATAAGCCCTGGGTTCTGGATCTAATTAATCACAGGTAGAGAGAGGAGGTCGGTGGTCATCCTACAACCAAGCAAAGGCCTGGCATTCTAATCTCTACTAATAATAAAGTAGTAGTAACATCGTATTCAAACAGAAAGATACTGCATTGCGTGTAAGAATCGTCCAGGTGTCGCCACTGCAGTACAAGTACAAAGGAAGGCACGGCCGTGCAATTGCCACATCACTTGATGCTTGGGCTGTGGCCTACAGAAGGCTGGTGTTGGACGACGCCACAAGCCCACAACCGTGAGGCTTCGGGCCACTTTGCACGACAAAATGAAAGCAAATAGATGAGTATTTATGCGTCAATTTTATTTAGTAGTACAACTGAGCTAGGCTAGTTTCATCTGACACAGTTAAATGTATACCATGTGTTCTGAATAAATTAATTTTTATGGCTCGTAATTTTGTAGGATCACCAAGCTTGAAATCCTAATCGATGATTTGTAAGTTATATTTGTCTTCCTGGCCAAGGTGGACTAGGAGCATGGCTGTCAGATCAAAATCTCTTATGTGCAGTCAAATGAGGTAGAGATTTTCATCTGAAAAAATTATACTGACGATCATACTGGAACCCAAGTATCTTACAACAATTTAGCTGGGAAGTATGTATGTGCGAACACATGGTTGATTTAGGTCACATGTGTTTAGTTTTGTGATTGAGTGATTGTCAACGTTCAACACTTTACCTCTATTTTCTTTTATCTCTTATGCTTCGGCTATGTTCACCGGCACACGTGGAGTGTGTCGAAGACGCACCTCTTGGTGTGTTGTGCGGTGTGGAGCTCGGAGATGGTAGGCGACGGCGAGGTGAAGGGGCCAAGGAGGGCGTGCGGGCGACGGACCGCTGGAGGTGAAGGACGGGCGTGAGGCTTGGACCGAGGGACCGGATCGCCGGGTGGCTAGCCATGGTCGCTGACATCCGGGACATCGGCGAATGCAAGAGGGCGTGGAGGGACCGTGTCGATCGGGTCAAGGCGGCGAAGCGTGCGAGCGGAGCGGGGAGCTCGGATGACTTGGCGACTTCGGACGGTCAAGACGGCGATGACACGTGTCGAGGAGGTTTGGTGGTTTGTCCTCAAAACCATCGGTGCGGGTTTCGTGGTTTGGGCCTCAAAACCACGGGCGCGGGTTTGGTGGTTTGGGCCTCAAAACCATCGGCGGGTTTCACGGGTTTGAGCCTCAAAACCCGGGCGGGACGTTCGGTGGACGGAAGAAGGGCGCGTGGCGGCATCCGGGAGATTGCGTGGAGCAAGGCTGCAGATGAGGAGGCGCGGCGGTCGTCGGATTAAATTATCGAGTCGGACTAAATTAGCCTTAGGGTTAGCGGTTCGGCTCATATGTATCTAGGGGGTAGTTTGGGAAAGAGGGTTTCAGACTATATGTGGAGGATGATGACCTCCTCCCCTCTTTGCCTCTTTCATTTTCGTTTTTATTCCCCCACATTTTTAGGGTTCTTGTTTAGAGGTCCAAGAACCAAAATTTGTGTGGATTTGTCTTTGTGATTTTTGTTCGTAGGAAGAGTGGCCCTAAGTCAACTCATGCCCTCTCGGTTTTTTTCTCTCTGTCTTTGAGATTCGATTTGATTGTGAGCTGTGCTCCGTTTCCCCCCTTCTTCGGCGCGCTGGTTCTTTGTCGTTCGTACTGGAATTCCTTTGATTCTTGGGTTGTCCGTTCATATTGGGAGATGATCTCCTAGAAGCAGCTTTCTGTGGCTTTCGTGAATCGCTGTGCCTAGTTTGAAAGCTTGAGATTTTCGTTTCCCGTGAGTCCCTCGATTTTTGGATCTGAGCTGTCTTTCTTCCCAGTTCTTCGTGCCTGTTTTTCTTGTTCGTGTCCAGGTGCTGTGCAGGTCCGGGAGGCCAAGCAGCGGGACTTAGTGCGCCAAGGCACAAGCTGGTTGGACGTCGTCGGCCGTGCGGTCTCAGATCCAGTTCATCGACTCGAGCCCGGTGAGCTGCACATCGCCATATCCACGGTAATACGCTCATCTGTTTTTCTTGATCAAATTGCAAGTCTTGCAGCAATAGGAGAGCGGTCACATCGGTTTAATTTGATCTGTATGCGTTGTTGATTTTCTTCCAAGTAGCAGCTCGTATTTGTTTTAGGAAATAATTCTGTGAGCAGTCACTTTCTTTCTACAGTGAGTAATCATTAGCTTATATGCATACGTGAGCTAGCAAGTGCTTAGCTTGGAAGTGATTTGTTTAATTGATCTTGCATCCCTTGAATTGTCGAATCAAGCTACAGGCTTGTTCTTTCTTGTTTACTTCTCGTGACTCACAGCATGTCAGTTTGGTGTCCTAGTAAATAGCGAGCAGTCCCAGCTAGCATCTCTGTTTGCCGGCCTGCGAGTAGTTCTTGAAATTATTTAGCGGTTCATCGGCATGTTGCGGGGTTCACGATGCGGCGACCTTGACCTTCGTTGGGTGTGCAAAGTCATTTTCTAAATGGTGATATGCTGTGATCTTGTCTGTGATCTTATTTGCTGCGGGTTGTAAATTCGAAGCCGGGATTGATTTGAGTTTTGGTTTGGACTCTGCTGTAATTTGCATTGGAAATCTTTTCCTCGGTTCTTTTCGTGACTTGATCATTTGAGCTCTGATTTGATCTTTGTTTGTCGTTGGACTCGTTGTGCCTATCTCCTCGCGTTTGATATCTTGCTACCGGTTAGTACGTGTATCACTTTCGTTTCTCTAAGGGTTCGCTTTTGAGGTTGGGGGTTGAGCCGATGACCCGAGTGAAAAGGAAAATCGAGGCTCCCATTCACCCTCCTGTCGCCGTTTCGGTCCTTCAATTGGTATCAAAGCCGGTTAGGGATCATATCCACCTTAATCGGTCCGTGATCCGCGAGAAGGCGACATGGAGAGGTTTGGTCACTATGGTGGCAAGCCTCGAGTTTGATGGCACCAATTATCCCTATTGGAAGATTAAAATGCGAGGCACATCTTATGGGGATGGATTGGAGAGTGTGGGAAATTGTTGAGGATGAAAACTACCAAGTGCTAGCAGCTCGAGTGGGTGAGGAACAAATAGCCCAACATAATGCCAACAACCGGCGAGGAGTGTCTTGTTCTCTAGCCTCAAAGACACGAGTTCGAGAGAGTTGCCACTTGTGAGGCTGCTCGTGAGGTGTGGAAAGCGCTTGAGAGCTACCATGAGGGAACCCCACAAGTCAAGGCTCGCCTATATGAGACCTACAAGAGAGTATAACAACCTAATCCAACTTGATGGTGAGTCCATCGATTTCTCTTTTGCAAGGTTTGAGGCGATGCGCAGCAAGCGGGCGAACAAGCCGTCGGAGAGGCTTGGCGAGCACGAAGGCGATGAGGCTCTTATGCGCTGGATCGGAAGGTGTGGGGCGTGAAGGTGTCGCGATCATGGAGTCCGCCAACTATGACACCCTCACGCCCCGGCCGAGCTCTACGGCAAGCTCAAGTCCTCGAGATCGAGGCCCGGATCCGGCGAAGCTCAAGAACCCATCTGCGCCAAAGCGTTGCACTCGTCTCGAGGTAAAGGGCGAGTTCAAGTTCTTACGGTAACCCTTCACGGACTTCGTTCGCCTTGTCTTCTTTGGTGTGCGTGACGGAGGAGCAGATGGAGTGCACGGGGACGGCGAGTTGGCTCGTCATCGGCCGATTCTCGCGGTTCCACAACAACCGCTTGAACCGGCGTGGCGGTGCTTCAAGGGCGGATGCTTGAAGTGCGGCGATCAGGACCACTTCATCGTAGCGTGCCCCAAGAAGAACAAGGACAAGTACTCGTGAGAAGCACTACGACTCCGAAAGCGCAAGGACAAGCGCGAGTACATCGCCGGCAAGTACAAGTCAAGAAAAGGTTCGACAAGGTGGCGATCAAGAAGAAGTACCTCAAGCGCCAGGAAGCGGAAAGCATGCCTTCCTCGCCTCCCTCGGCGATCTCGACGACGACTTCGGCGGCGGGCAAACCTCTTCGGCGGCGAGGAGTCGGCGCAAGATTGAAGACAAGCTGAGCGGACTTTGCTTCTTCGCCGACTCAAGCCGGGGGCTTTTGCACCATGGCTCTCGACGGAGCCGTGGTGGACCGTCGAGCCACATGGCGGCGACTCTTCCTCTAAGGTACCTCCTACAATCGAATCTCTCAGCGATGAGGTTGACTCCTTGGGCGATGCACTTGTGTGTCGGGAGAAGTTGCTCAAGCGAGCAGCTAGAGAGAGGAAGGAGTTTAAGGAGAAGTGGGAAATGGCTATGGTTGAGATAGAGTTGCTTAGGAAGCTTTGTGGATGTGTGCGATAAGGCGAGTGTGGCAGCTTGTGCTATGCATATGTCTAACATCATGTCTTTACAATCCAAAGTACTCTGCTTTTACTAGATGAGCACGTTGGTGAAGGCTAGGCCTATGTTGTTGAGTGCGTGCAAGTCTTGTCACGCTTGCAATCGAGTTGGCGAGAGAAGGTTGCCAAGCTTGCTATGCTTGAAGGCCAGCTCCTCGGATAGCACCTTGTGCTGAAGTGTGCTAAGTGTGAAGCTTTGGAGATGGAGGTCATGTCTTGTAGGCATGACAAGGAGAGAGTCGAAGAGGAGAACAAATACCTTCGCTACTGTCTCGAAGTTGGGTGTCTAGTGGAGAGCCACGGCTTGGTATGATGATGAGTCGGTTCAAAGGGGGGCCGACACATCGGGATTAGGCTTGCTATAGGTGGGAAGGGTGAAGTCATTTATGGCAAGGCTGGTCAAGGTAGTGGTTTGAGCTCAGTGAGAAACCCACAAACACTCCCAAGTTGACCAAGATCACCCCACCGAGCCCTGCTAAGACCATTGTGAAAGATGGCATTTTCAAGAGACCCCAAAGACTCCACCTCCCAAACAAGTGTGGCTTTCCAAACCAAACCACCTCAAGAACCCACTTGACACTTTGCCCAAGATCCCACGAGGAAACCCTTCCTAAAACCAAAGCTCAACAAAAGTAAACCATCCACCCAAGAGAGTGAACCCGGCAACCACCCAAGAGAGAGGTGAGGTATCACCGTGAGTATTGCCGGAGAGATGGTCTTGGTTGAGTTTTGCTTTAGGAGGAAGAGGGATGCTAGGCGTCAAGTTGAGTTTGAGAACCGTGACTTGTATCACCCACCACTTGGCATGTATGAGAGGGTGTGCGGTCGGTTCGAGAGCGATTTCTTTGGGCCTAGAGGTAGAATGCCTCGAGAGCTAGGCCGCGAGTTTGTGAGACCTCGTGATGGTCGTGCTCAGCGTGTGGATGTTGATCCCCGTTTTGGAAACTTTGAGTTTGACATGAGGGAGAGCACGCGCTTTGTTGCGCGTGGTGAGCACCGGTAAGATGAGTCGTGGGATGTTTGTTTTGCCTAACGCCTATCTTGGGCAAGATGGTCAACTTGGTATTCCTCCAAGTTTACTAACCGGTGTTGTGCCATTTGCTCATCCCATGTACTATTGTTGATGCGGGATGGGAGGTTGGAGACCATGTGGTGATAGACTCGGGCGCTCACGGCACATGACGAGGGCAACTCGAAGTTGGTTCTCGACCTCACCCCCATGAAGAGTAAGGAGTACATCACTTTCGGGGATAGCAACGAGAGGAAAGATTGTGTCTCGAGGATCAATCGGGATCAATGAGCATTTTGTGCTCAAGGGCGTAGCACTCGTCTCCAACCTCCACTTCAATTTCTTTGTGTCGTCTCGGCTCATGGCGGATGGTTTTGAGGTACGATTCAAAGTTGGTACATTCGAGTTTTGGATTCTCATGGTAATCTTATTTCTTTGGATTGTGCCTTTTGGTCAAGTTTTTCGGTGACTTTTCTCGATCTTTTGGTACCTCTCGGTGCTTGGTGGCTCGGTCTTCTTCGGACTTGTGGAAGTGGCATAGGATATTGGGACATTTGAGCTTTGACCTTCTTGCAAGGTTGAGTTCAATGGACCTCATCCGAGGATTGCCTAAGCTCAAGTTTGAGAAAGACTTGGTTTGCCATCCCCATGCCGCCACGGGAAAATGGTAGCCGCTTCTCACCCTCAGTTAACAGATCATGACCTCACGACCGGAGAGATTTTTACACATGGACCTTTGTTGGTCCATCTCGGGTCCCGGTCTTGGTGGGAAGTGGTACTTGTTTAGTGATCGTGGATGACTTTTCGAGGTATTCATGGGTCTTTTTCATGGAAAGCAAGGATGAAGCATTTGGTTTTGCACGAGATTTGATTTTGAGGTTGCGGTGAGTTGACAGATACCGCCATTCGAGCTATACGCGGTGACAATGGCAACGTAATTCAAAAACACTCGGTTCGAAACCTTTTGTACTAACCATGGTCTCGAGCACCCGGTTCTCTAGTCCTTATGTGCCTCGGTGAGAATGGAATCATTGAAAGGAAGAACTAGGGACGCTTGTGGAGATGGCGAGGACCATGCTCGATGAACACAAGACTCAGGAGGTATCTTGGGCTGAGGCAATCAACACGGCGTGCCATGTCTCCAACAGCGTTTTCTTTTGAGCTTTCACCAAGAAGACATCATATGAGCTGCGGTTTGGGAGATTGCCCAAAGGTAAGCCACTTCCGTGTGTTTGGATGCGAGGTGCTTCATCCTCAAGCAAGGTAATCTCGACAAGTTTGAGTCTCGTCTGGCGATGGCATCTTTCTTGGCTATGCTTTACACTCACATGCATCTGAGTTCTTAATCTTGAGACTAACCGCGTTGTAGAGACATGTGAGGTTACTTTCGATGAGGCTGCGCCTTGTTCCTCTTACGTGTTTGAGTGTGCGGGGGAAAGGAAGAGATGGGGCGAGCATCTTTGTGGAGGAGGAGCAGGAAGATGTTGGCTGGGGGTGATCCCGGCGACTCCACCGCTTGCCGGTCGACCTGCGGCGGCGACGGCGCTCACGGACCGGACCCTACTACCACTACTTCACGGGGTCCGGTGGAGCGGCTCCCTCGAGCGAGATGGTCGTACGAGGAGGTTCCGCTCGGTCGAGGGGGAGGCGACATCTTCAAGACGGCGCCTCAGACATTCAGCGTCGCCACCCCCGAGGAGACCATGATTGGAGGACTCAATCAAAGGGTAACTCGTTCCAAATCCTATGCCATGTGTCATTTTGCTCATTACGCTTTTTGTTTCCACTCTTGAACCCAAAGATGTTGACACGGCTTTATCCGATTCGGATTGGGTCAATGCCATGCATGAGGAGTTGCAAAACTTTGAGAGAAACCAAGTCGGGTTTTAGTGCCACCCCCCGCTAAGTGTCATCCCATAGGTACCAAGTGGGTGTTTAAGAACAAACAGAGTCGGGATGGGGTGGTTGTGAGAAACAAAGCGAGATTAGTTGCCCGGGGGTTTTGTATTTAAAGAGGGAATAGACTATGAAGAAACCTTTGCTCCGTAGCCCGCATAGAAGCCATTAGGATTTTGCTTGCTTTTTGCAGCCTCAAAGGGTTTTAAGCTATACGGATGGATGTCAAGAGTGCTTTCCTAAATGGGTTCATTGAGGAGGAGGTGTATGTGAGGCAACCTCGAGGGGTTTGTGAATCCCAAGCGACTGGACTATGTGTACAAGTTGCACAAAGCCCCATGCGGTTTAAAACAAGCCCCCGAGGCGTGGTATGAGAGGTTGAAAGCTTTTCTCTTAGGTAAGGGGTTCGTGATGGGGACCGTAGACAAGACCCCCATTTACGCTTAGAAAAGGCAATGACATTCTTCTCATTCGGATATATGTGGATGATATCATCTTTGGTGGCTCTTCCCACGCTTTGGTATCTAGTTTTGCGAGATGATGAGCGGGGAATTTGAGATGAGCATGATGGGCGAGTTGACCTACTTCCTTGGACTCCAAATCAAGCAAACCAAGGATGGGATCTTCGTACACCGAGGGCAAGTACACGAAGGACATCATCGCAAGTTTCACATGGTTGAGGCCAAGCCTCTTTTCGACGCCCATGTCGACAACGACGGCCCCTGGATGAGGACAAGGATGGAGATTTGTGGACCAAAGGGAGTTGAAGCATGATTGGCTCGCGCTTACGTACTGGCGGCAACACGCCCCGACATCCAGTTTGCAGTTTGCCTCTGCGCGCGTTTTCAGTCTTCACCGCGCACCTCTCACCTTCAGGCTGTGAAGAGGATTTTCAGGTACTTGCAGTTTACTCCTGAGTTTGGCCTTTGGTACTCGGCTTCTTCTACCCTCTCTCCCCGATTGGTTACTCGATTCGATTATCTTTGGTGATCGTATGCATAGGAAGTCTACCTCTCCCGGTACTTTGTCGGTTTCTTGGTACTTCTCTAGTGTCTTGGTCGTCATAAAAGCGATCTGGTGTCGCTTCGGTCGGCGGTTGAGGCGGAGTATGTAGCTAGCTGCTGCCGCTTGTTGTTCCCGATTCTTTGTGGATGGTTGCCACTTTGAGAGACTTTGGCTTGATTTACTCTCGTGTACCTTTGTTGTGTGATAGCATGGGAGCTGTGAGTGTTGCCAAAAACCCTGTCCTTCACTCCCAGACCAAACACATAGAGGTGAGGTACCACTTCTTGAGAGATCACCAGGAGAAAGGGGATATAGATGTCCGGCATGTGTACACGAAGACAGCAGTTGCGGACATTTTCACAAAACCACTAGACCAAGTCCGTTTTGCTCGGCCGTGGGGAGTTGGGTGTTTGCTACCCGTTTTGAGGGGAAGCTTTGTAGTTGATGTCTGATTGTAGTTTTTAGTTTTTTTTTTTGCACTTTTGTATCATACTTGCATATCATGAGCTTCACTTTTATATTGACTTGAATGAGGTTGTGCTCTTACTAGTATCAATATGTCGGTGCCTCTAGCTTTAGCTCTTTTTAATCATGTGATGTATGCTATGAGTCGAAAGCAACCTTTTCGACATGTGAACTTGCTTAATGAATGATGAAATCAATTTCTTGGTTCACCTTTGAGCTAGCTTCTATCATGAGTAGGATGTTGAGATCCTTTGAGCTTTCATGTGTATACTTGGTGGCTATGTCTCATGCCTTGATTCATTCACTTGCTTAGATTTTCTTGATAATACCTTGCTAAAACTTGAAATCTAAGTAAAGTAATGAAAAAAGATCGAGTGGGTCCATTTTGCCACACCTTGAAGTTTGAGGCTGCTTTCACTTGCACTCTTGAATGAACTTGGACTTCATTGTGTTTGACCCGGACCATTGTCTTAAGCTAATCATTGCTCACGCATAGGCTTGACATGGTTGATTAGTAAGGCAAGGCAAATGTGGATAACCACTCGCATGCTCTTTTATACCTTGTGAACATTTGCAACTCGAATAAAAATAAAAATCACAAGTGTATGGAAAGATATCTAGCATGATGTGTGAACTTGTATTGGGGTAGTTTACTCGGTTTACATGTTTAAGTACTTAGTTGATCTCCTACCTATTTGTGCTAGGTGCTATGTTTAATGGTGAACCTCCTCTTTTGCAAAATGATTAAAATTTGCTCAAATGCTAAGTGTCATATTTCATATCACTTGATTAGCTTGAGCTCTTGCTAGCACTTGTACTTTGTTGCTATGGTACCATTTTGAGCACTCTCTCATTCAGTTGAATATAATCTTGAAGCTTTGCATTGTATCATATTGCATTTCATAGCTTGATTAGTGCATCTGCCAACAAGGGGGAGAAAGTTTCAAAGGCGGTGGCGCATTTGTCCGGGGGAGTAGCACTTTGAGCTAGATGTGTTGAGCCTTTTGCCTCTGTCTTGAGGGTCTATTTGTGTGTGTGTGAAAGTAATTGCTTTGGAGCTAGCTAGTGGTGTTGAGCCTGTTCTACCTCTTCTTGAGGGCTAGCGGTTGGTTTAGCTTGGTTGTGTCGAGCCTTTTGCCCATGTCTTTGGGAACCAAGCGTTTGCTCAAAGTTTGCTATCCAGATGATTTTGGCTTAGCTTTTGTCTAGCCTGTGCTTACATGGATGTGCTATCTTCTACCTTCTTACGTCTTTGTGTTGAATGTTGACAATGCACTCATCAAGGGGGAGAGTGCGAACACATGGTTGATTTAGGTCACATGTGTTTAGTTTTGTGATTGAGTGATTGTCAACGTTCAACACTTTACCTCTATTTTCTTTTATCTCTTATGCTTTGGCTATGTTCAGGCAGACACGTGGAGTGTGTCGAAGGCGTACCTCTTGGTTCGTGTTGTGCGGGTGTGGAGCTCGGAGATGGTAGGCGACGCTGAGGTGAAGGGGCCAAGGAGGGCGTGCGGGCCGACGGACCGCTGGAGGTGAAGGACGGACGTGAGGCTTGGACCGAGGGGCCGGATCGCCGGGTGGCTAGCCATGGTGGCTGACATCCGGGACATCGGCGAATGCAAGAGGGCGTGGAGGGACTGTGTCGATCGGGTCAAGGCGGCGCGCGGCGAGCGGAGCGGGGAGCTCGGATGACTTGGCGACTTCGGACGGTCAAGACGGCGATGACACGTGTTGAGGAGGTTTGGTGGTTTGTCCTCAAAACCATCGGTGCGGGTTTTCGTGGTTTGGGCCTCAAAACCACGGGGCGCGGGTTTGGTGGTTTGGGCCTCAAAACCATCGGCGGGTTTCACGGTTTGAGCCTCAAGCCCCGGGCGGGCGTTCGGTGGACGGAAGGGCGGCGGCGTGGCGGCATCACGGGAGATTGCGTGGAGCAAGGCTGCGATGAGGAGGCGGCGGCGGTCGTCGGATTAAATTATCCCGAGTCGGACTAAATTAGCCTTAGGGTTAGCGGTTCGGCTCATATGTATCTAGGGGTAGTTTGGGAAAGAGGGTTTCAGACTATATGTGGAGGATGACAGCCTCCTCCCCTCTTTGCCTCTTTCATTTTCGTTTTTATTCTCCCACATTTTTAGGGTTCTTGTTTAGAGGTCCAAGAACCAAAATTTGTGTGGATTTGTCTTTGTGATTTTTTTGTTCGTAGGAAGAGTGGCCCTAAGTCCACTCATGCCCCTTTTTTTTTTCTCTCTGTCTTTGAGATTCGATTTGATTGTGAGCTGTGCTCCGTTTTCCCTTCTTCGGCGGCGCTACGGTTCTTTGTCGTTAAATCTTTGGAATTCCTTTGATTCTTGGGTTGTCCGTTCATATTGGGAGATGATCTCCTAGAAGCAGCTTTACGTGGCTTTCGTGAATCGCTGTGCCTAGTTTGAAAGCTTGAGATTTTTCGTTTCCGTGAGTCCCTCGATTTTTGGATCTGAGCTGTCTTTCTTCCCAGTTCTTCGTGCCTGTTTTTCTTGTTCGTGTCAGGTGCTGTGCAGGTCGGGAGGCCAAGCGGCGGGACTTAGTGCGCCAAGGCACAAGCTGGTTGGACGTCGTCATTTGTGCGGTCTCGGATCCAGTTCATCGACTCAGAGCCCGGTGAGCTGCACATCGCCATATCCCCCGTAATCCGCTCATCTGTTTTCTTCAGTCAAATTGCAAGTCTTGCAGCAATAGGAGAGCGGTCACATCAGTTTAATTTGATCTGTATGCGTTGTTGATTTTCTTCCAAGTAGCAGCTCGTATTTGTTTTAGGAAATAATTACGTGAGCAGTCACTTTCTTTCTACAGTGAGTAATCATTAGCTTATATGCATACGTGAGCTAGCAAGTGCTTAGCTTGGAAGTGATTTGTTTAATTGATCTTGCATCCCTTGAATTGTCGAATCAAGCTACAGGCTTGTTCTTTCTTGTTTACTTCTCGTGACTCACAGCATGTCAGTTTGGTGTCCTAGTAAATAGCAGAGCAGTCCCAGCTAGCATCTCTGTTTGCCAGCCTGCAGTAGTTCTTGAAATTATTTAGCAGTTCATCAGCATGTTGCAGGTTCACCAGTAGCAGCAGCTTGACCTTCGTTGGGTGTGCAAAGTCATTTTCTAAATGGTGATATGCTGTGATCTTGTCTGTGATCTTATTTGCCTGCAGGTTGTAAATTCAGAAGCCCGGGATTGATTTGAGTTTTGGTTTGGACTCTGCTGTAATTTGCATTGGAAATCTTTTCCTCGGTTCTTTCGTGACTTGATCATTTGAGCTCTGATTTGATCTTTGTTTGTCGTTGGACTCGTTGTGCCTATCTCCTCGCGTTTGATATCTTGCTACCAGTTAGTACGCGTGTATCACTCGTTTCTCTAAGGGTTCGCTTTTGAGGTTGGGGGTTGAGCCGATGACCCAGAATTGAAAAGGAAAATCGAGGCTCCCATTCACCCCCCCTCTGGTCGCCGTTTCGGTCCTTCAGTATGTGCAGTGAATGAGGTAGAGATTCATCTGCAAAAAGATGAAGCAGAGACCCCAGGAGGAGGGACTGCATAGCTCTGCAGTTATTGAACTGATGCAGAAAAAGTCTCCAGTCTGATGCAGCATCTCCTGCCTTTTAGCTCTGCCTTTAGAGGTTTTCAAATGACCAACGAAAGTTAAGGGGTTTTAAACTATAGAAAAAAGAAGTCGCAATGTAGAAGGAAAGACAGCCTCTGGAATACACAAGAAATTCATGTTCCACTGATGAGTCACGACATGCATTTGCATGGCCAGATTGCAGGCTTTCGGCGAGCTCGATGGTGGGTTCATGTTCCACTGTTCACATTCAAATTCAATACCATGGGTCTGGTTGTTGTTGGTGTCGCTGGATCCATGGACACAGCTTCTGACACGTGGCGGGGCCACGACGAGCACCGATGCACCATGCATGTTAAATAGTAGCGAGCAGCAGTAAGCGGCACACACGTTGCGAGTTCAAACTCCAAAACCCAGATCCGCGTTTTCGACCCAGAGACGTTGGCTACAAACGAACCCTGATCCGGGGCCGCATTCCCATCGAATCGAATCCATCCCCAACATAACTATTTTTAGCTCGTTGTGGAGAGAAACGCTTACTTACTCCCCATCATCCCTCTCTCCTTCGGTCCTTCCTACTCATCGTCACGGATCCAGTTCCATCGATCTCCCCCATCTGCCCACGCGCGCCCGAGCGATCAAACATGGCCTCAGCCGGCACCGGAGAAATCCAAGGAGCGGGCCACAAACGTGTGCGGACCATCAGGAGCCCAGACCACAAGGTATGTCGTTATTGTTGATGTCCTGCTAGTTTCTCAATTTTATATTTGATATGATGCTTGCAAGGTGGTTCGATTGGCCGATTTAATTCCATGCATGACCCAAAAGTGTACAGATCTCTGTGCTTGGGTATATCTTGATCTTTCTTTTGCGAAGCCCTACTCAAGTCCGGGGTATAACCAAATATCATGGTCTTTTTTTGCCTGCCAAATTTGTTTTTTTTATCATCTTTCTCCCATAATGTAAATATATGCTGCAGCACCCTTCTCCATCTAGGTTACATTACATGGAATGGAACTGAATGTTAGAAAATATTGAATAAAATAGCACACGTCACAGCATTACACGAACAAATAAATGAAATCTTTACCTGCTTGCTGTAATTGAGATCGACGAGCGCTGCTGCCTGCTGGTTGCCGCAGCACACCGGCACCTGCTAGTCACCGGCCAGCGGCCGCCCGTCCCAACTTCCACCTCCACGTCGTCGGTCGCCGCAGCACAGCAGCAGAAACAGATCAAGATGTTATGTGCTGCTGGCGCCGGCCGCGGGGAGCCTGCTGCAGTGCTGCCTCGTAGGAGCAGACTGAGATTGGCCGCGCCGCCATCGTCGCTTCTGCTTGGACAGAAACTCGGGCAGTCGATGGATGGGATCATGGGAGGTGGCCACTTGGGCCTAGGAAAATGTCGGCCTGCTCGGTTCCTTGCTGCTAATTTGTGGGCTTTTGCCTCTTACTCCAATTTAAAAATAGAATGTACAGTTTACTAGTATATATGTTTATTTGTTGTACTAAAATGTACGTGTCGCTTTTGATGATTTCTTTTTATTTGCTGTTTCTAGTTTCGCCAAACTTCACATCTCAAACCCCAGAAGAGCGGAACGATGACATCCATTCCCGATGGCGATGAAGCATCCAAATCGAACAGTTCGGTTCCGGTACGGGTTACATGACTTGACCTCATAGATGTTTGTTTGGAGAGGTAGCAGATGAACTGATGTCTTATTTAATTTTTTCTTGCAGAAGCGAAGTAAGAAGCATGATCTCTATTGGACGGAAGGTGGTAAAAATGCTTTGATGAAAGTTTGTATGAAGCTGATAGATGCGGGTCTCATTTCAAACCATGATGTACACCAGCAGACCATGTCAGGGCCGAGCACTCAGCTACAAGGGACAGTGCTCGGCAAGACGATATCACCGTTAAATGATGTGGTTTTTTGGTCCTTTGCAAGTGTACAGGTATATATAGCCGATGTACTAACCTTGAAACGTGGTAAAATAATTAGCAGAACTGTACTCTCTATGTGTGTCTGTGTAATAACCTTGAAACCTGGTTTCCAGGCAACAGGTGGTACAGTTGGTGTAGCTACAGCAACGGTGAGACTGGTTTCAGCCGATGGAGAGGAGAAAATAGCAAGTTCAGATGGAACATGTTCAGTCACTGCAGCTTACAAGGCTATTTACCAAATAATCAAGGTTTGTTGCCACCACACTTTAATTCCTTGTTTGTGGCCACCACACTTTAATTCCTTGCACTTATAGGGTAGGTACATTTGTAATAACAGTAACAGTTAGTAAAATAATAGAGCAACATGGATGTTGTATTTTTTTTTATTCTTTTTGGTTGACCATCGGACGTTCACATTAATGCAGAAAAACTAATCCATTTTTTTTCTTTTTTTGAAAATAGATTCCAAACGTCATTGTCCGAGAAAAGAGGACCAACATCACAGGTAGCGGAATTGCAATAACTCAAGTTGTTGTTGCCGTCACCGGAGATGCGAGCAACAGTGCCGCCATACATGCCTTGGCCGGCAAATCTTTCAGGTTATTATAGTTGTCCTTTGAAATCTGTTCTCATTATTTTCTTGTTGCATGCCAATATGCCATGCATGCTCTCTGCTACATCTCTCAGTATGTATTTGTTGATTTGATTTCAGCGGCAGCGGTGAAGCCAGGGACTTTGTCGTGTCTAATGTCATAGCCTACCTGGATGCATTGAACAAGATTTGCAGTTCGATAGTCAGCAGTTGGATAGACATCAACACCCGTTCTGATGATGAGCTGCAGGCCCTCAAGGAAGAGAATGCACGTCTTAAAAAAGAAAGCAGATGAGCAGGCCCAAAACGCACGTATCAAGAAAGACAACGCACGTATCAAGGAAGAAAGCAAAGGAGCAGCAGGCGCTCATCGAAGAGAACACACGTCTCAAGAAAGAGAAGGAGTGCTGGTCGGCTTGGTACGAAGACGTGTGTCGAGCTATTACCATTCTCAGTCTACGCCAGGTTGGCTGGCTTGACCCGTTATTATTACATCTTTATTTTATTTTTGTGTCGTTGTGTTTTGACTTTGAACGGGTGACCGACCATGATGTGCTATCGTGGTTGGCTATTGACTTTGAGCATGTAGAGTGCATCCACGGCCCGCGTCCTTCGACTGGAAACGTCTTGCAGGAAGGCTCCGGTCCATCCACCATGGATTTGTAGTGTTCCCAGCTGGAGTGCTGGAACTTGTAGGTGTATGTATTTTGTTGGTGGAAGAGAAAAGAAACAGAAGCAATGTGACACCAGAACTGTTGCTGCTTGTGGAGATGACAGCAAAACCTGGACTGTGTTTCTTGTTTGGCTGGAGAAGAGAAGACAGGGAGCAGCTGTGGTTGGTGCATCTGAAGACTGGGTTCATCAGCGTCTGTTTGTTGTGTTGTTTGTTTTGGTCACAGGATGACACGATTAATGACGAAGAAGCTGTTGTGGTAGTGTGTGTGAGCTGGGGAGGTTCACTTTGGCAGGTTCAGGCACTATGCAGTTTGTACTATGCTTGTTTTGTGATGCGAAGATGGAGTGTTTAAATTAATTGACTGTTATTGGAGTATCCTATGCAGTTTGTTTTGTGCTGATTAACAAAACAACCGAGTAAGCAACATGCTCATGTGCCAAGTCATCTGAGCTGATCTCGTCATGACGACGTGTTGGAATTCAATATACCTCCTCCAGATGGGTTGAGCTCAGGAAACAGACGAGCATGTCTTGTATACAGTAGCTAATTGTTTGTTTTTTGTGCCTTTTTTTTTTTTTATGATTGATAATTCCCAAAACAGGAGGGTCACAGAATAATCTCGCTAACTTTTGTGACTGACATTCTGAGGAAGGGTTATATGCTGATGTCCTTGATCCCAGTCTAAACAAAGGCTCATATATAATATAAAAATACGTTGATGTTGTTTTGATGACATTATGGGACGAGCTGAGTGAGAAAGGTCATCTCAGCTGGTAATGCCGTGTTAGGACGTGAGTTGCCGTGGTCCTGATAGCAAGCTGAGCTGAGCAGGTGCCCTGCCCAGCGGCAGCCGGCAGCGCAAATGGAGCCTGCACCTGCTCAAGTAGTGCTGCTGAGATTACTTGGTTAACTAAGCAATTATATAAGCCCTGGATTCTGGATCTAATTAATCATAGGTAGGTAAGTACACTACTCAAATGTTGTGGCTGTAATAGGGATGAGACTAGTACATGCAAATTGCTCTAGCACCATATTTCAATTTTGATGGGGTTGGAGGGTGGACGGCCTCAAGGATTATGGGCAGCAGTCTTCTGTTTTTCCTTGATGACGACCCCGTCTCCTCATTCTCATTGGGTTCCCAGTCAAGATAGAGTTCTTAGACGTTTAGCTTGTTGCTTAGGTTGGACTGACGAGCATCGTCCTTGCTTTCAATGTTTCCTAGACCTTAAATTGTCACTTCACCATTAATGTTGTTCAGGTTCTCCAGTTGCCTCATAACGCTTTTCCTTCTTCACTGTGAAGCCAGACAGAGTTTGGAGCCACGGCATCCGCCCTATGTCAGGGATGCTCATCGAGGAACACACGAACCGCAGCTTCTTCATGCCTTTGAGCACGCGTTTAAATTTTTCTTCAGAACTTCTTGACATTACTAGAGTCCGCAAGGTGTCCAGCTTCACAATCTGCTCCATGAGTTCTCCTAGATTATCGGAATCAATGAAAAGATAACGAACATCTTGAGGAATTTGGTGGTCCACCATATCTTTCTCAATTGTGAAACAATCACTTCCAGCAATTGTGAAACAATCACTTCCAGCAGTGAGTCGGTTTGTGCATGCTATTCTGAACTTAGAGGCTTCCTTATGCCTCAAGGTTGTTGTACTACTTTGGAAAATTTGGGATGCTCGTAATAAGGTGAATGCTGGAGAAAGGACCCTGACAAGCACAGAGGTACTGTGTTTGTTAGCAGATATTCATATTGCAGCAAACAAAGGGATGGAGCAGCAGCGAACGCCGGCAAACAAGCAGCATCACTGGAAGCCGCCTGATGATGATAATCTGAAGATCAATATTGATGGGGCCTTTCAAATAGGAACTGTTACAGGGTCATGTGGATTGTGGATTTGTGATGGCAGGAGCAGCGAACGTTAGCCCAGTGAGCAGAGCAATGCCTGAACCTGATGGCCAAAGCCATGGCATGCAAATTTGCCATTGAGGCTGCTGAGATGCATGGTATTTCAAAGATTGAGTTGGAAACCGATAGTGAAATGCTTAAGAAGGCGCTGCTCACAAGCTACTGTGATCTGGCTCCCGAAGGTGCTTTGTTCAAAAGGTATACGAAATCATCTAGTGAATCATTTTATGTGTGACAAGATTTGTAATATTCTCCATCATTGTAATTCCGTATCTCATGAGATTGCTAGAATGAGTATGTTTTGGGACCGGGACAATCGGCTATATGGTTGGACCCCCTCCTAGAGTTTTAAAGACATTAGTTGCTCGCACATGAGACCTAAGTTCAAAAATAAAAATCTTGCGTTGCAGCTGGATGAATGAGGTGGGAATTGATAATGAGGATACCCTTATCGACGCAGAGGCAACGAGACTTTTGGGCCTGGCACTATGAAAGAACATGAGTTTTCTGTTTTTCTCAGTAAGATCGGCGTAACAGACGCTTGTTAGTAACCGGTAGCAGAGGACGGACTCGATTGAACACAAGGTAAGTGCTTCAATTGTAAATGCAGATCAAAAGGGCTGGACAAACTTGTGGGCGGCCCAAGTTCCATCAAAGGTCCGGGTTTTATGGAGACCTGCTAGGGACGAAACCGCAGATATTTGTGGAAATCTAGACACTGGAGACACTCACTGCTGGATTGTGACATTTTCTGATTTTCAGCAAAGCGATTCCCACCACAAAAGCAACCATTTGTTGCAAATGTCAAGTACGCCACGGCAAGCACACAAATCAGTAACAAATGCATGTTGAATGAATCTGTATCCTCAGAAAATTATGTTACCTTAAGGCAGCCTTCACCATATTGTCAACTTTATTTTCAATATCTGAAGAAGTACTGAGGCAGAACAAGATAGAAAATATAAATTAATATTTTACAAACAATTTAATACAAAAAGAGATAGAATAGAAATTTGTTAACCTCAACAACGCTTTAGGCTTCAAAGCATGATTCTTTTTGCTTCAGGCACAAGAAGCTGGATCCTTCAAAGCCTCAGTGACGGCAGCCTGCTTCATTGTCCAATCTACAGATTTAAGTTGAGCAGCACTTCTGACAAAGAAGAATATTAAGAACGTCAGAATGAGTGGTATAAATAATTTGAAATATTGTACAATCAGTTTACTATAACAAGGAAAGAACAGTGAACCTATTAAAAGGAAACTATTAACCTCGAAACATTGTTAGCGAACTGGCTTCATAAGGATCAGCAGCAATGGTCATACGAGTATCATTCACTATATTTGAGATGTCCCGATCAAGCTCTTCAGAGGGAGCGAGAGGCACACGGCCAAGCTGATAAACAGATGACATGATGACAACAGTCTCGTCCCTAATGTTCTTGATAGCCTTCTGAGATTAATCGAGCGTTTTCCGGAATGCATCAATCCCGAATTGTGCAGCAAATCCTTGAGCGTCCTGGTATATGTTGGTCCTTGAAGCCAACGTTTCATAGTTTATGATCAGGTTCTGCTGGAGAGACCTGACCTCACCTTGGCCCAGGTCAAACCCTTTAGGGACCACATATTGAAACATTCAAAGGAATTGTGGTTAATATTAGCTTTGGGCTCCCCATAACATCAAAAGATACAACTTAAATTCAAATCTTGGACAACTAGGGTATCTAAGGCAAAATCAGTTTAGATTCAGTAGTTCGGCACCAAAAGAAATCGTGATCACGATTAGCACAGCGTCAAAATCTTTGAAACTGGGTTTTGATTGAGACACAGAACTGGGTCGGTGATGTTTCCAAAAAGAAAGATCTGGCTATGGATTTTGGTACCTGCGTGGGATGGTTCCCGTCGAAAGCGGGTTCATGGAGAAGAGCTTGTTTATTTCGGCGGCATCGTGGCGTCGATCTTGAGGCGGTACGGGACCGTCCGAAGAATCGGATCGGCGGGGCAGCGGCAGCCCGGCGGCGTAAGCTTTGCTCGGTGGCGAGAGCTTTGCTGCGGCGGCGTGGGCTTGCTCGGTCGGCGAAGATGCTGCTCCCGGGGCGACGAGCGGCGCGCGAGGGCGGGGTACTTTCGACCGTTGGAAGGGCAGCGTGTTTTATTGGAGGCGGATTCGAGCGTTGGGGTTCGGCCGGGGCCATCGGGCGGCGGAGTCGACCGTTAGGTCCATCGGGCGCCCCCATCGGGCGGTGGGCCCCATGGATCTGACCCATTGCGTCGAAGATCCATCCGGCGGCGGCGACGGTCGAAGCTTCGAGAGTCTTGAGCTCGGAAACCGCTTGGCGGGCTCCAAATCTGCAACCGAATCACTTGGTAAGACATTCACAAATGTGAGAGAGATGGACGGGGTGAGTCTGTCGAGAGATGCATGCCTTATCGGCCGGCGGCTGCGGCGGCATGGGGACTGAAGGTGGAGGAACTTCGAAGAGGGGGCGCTCACGGCACCCGACTTCTCGTCTTCGCCCGTCGCCGGTCTTTGCTCTCGCTCGCCTCTGGATTTGGATCTTCTGCGAGAACTCCACGGCAACACAAACTTCTCCATAGCCTCTTCTCGGCGGGATCTCGTCGCCTCTTCACAAGCTCGTGGGTTGTGGCCTCTTCTCTACTGGATCTGAGGGAATGATTTAGGATTGGACTGGGGCCTTGTTTAGATGGCTAAAATTTCTAACTCTTTTTCCACTCTCTCTCCATCATATCACATTAAATACATCAAAAGACATATGTTTGGAGAATGAAATGTAAGTAAAAAAAATAACTAATTACACAATTTAGATGTACATTGTGAGGCGATTCTTTTGAGCCTAGTTACTCCATGTTAGGATAATATTTACCAAAAATAAACGAAACGTGCTACGATTGTGCTTCTGGGGAGTTCCTACTGATTACTTTTGCAAGTTTTTCTAACATCTAAACAAGGCACGGATCTTGAGGAAATGGGAAGCGGGACTCAAAGCGGGATCTTGAGTCTTGACGAAATGGGAGAGGTGGGAGAGTAGGACTCAACGGGGAGGAGAGAGGGGAAAGAGTGGGAGGAGCCGAGGGAGGGGAGGGTTTATATAGGCACGATTCGAATTCCACCCACTCCCACCAGGGACCACCGGTCATTGGCCCCTGTTTGGATCGGGGCTAGAGCTAGTTTGGGCTAGTTTTGGCTCAACTAGCCCCAAAGGGATCAAACAGGCGGGGGCTAGAGTGGGCTAAATGTAACTAGCCCCCAAAATAACTAGCCCATCAAAGGGGTGCAAATTGGGGCTACTTCGGTGGGACCGAGAAGCAACTCACGTTTTCTCCTCGTCGGCCACACGGGATCCGCCGGTCGTTTCCTCCCGTCTCGTTCGTTCGCGTGAGGGAGTTCCTCCGTCTCGTTCGTTCGCGTGAGGGGCGCCGCCCGAGCCCGCCCGCCGGCTGCGGGGCGCCAACCACGCCGCCGCCGTGCCCCATCCCTAACCCCCGCCGCCGCCCATCCGCCGTCCCTAGCCCGCCGCCCGCCCATCGCCGTCCTAGCCCGCCGCTTTGCATCAAGCCCGCCGCCGCCACGCCAATCCCGGGAAGAAGGCCGCATTTGCACGCCCGCCGCAGATCTGCCCCCCGTGCCCGTCAGGAACTTCGTCCCACGGTCGATCACGCCTCGGCGCCCGGTCAGGATCTGCCGCCCGACGCAAAGAAGTCCACTCCCGCCGTGACAAGTCGGTCCCGAGCAGCTAGTCCGCGACCCCATCCTCGGCCCGACACCGCCGCCCGGTCAGAGGATCTCGTCCCACCGCCACGCCGGGGAGCACCTCGATCCCACTGTACCCGGCGGAATCCATGAATTATTTGTGGTATTTGTGAGCACAAAAAGGCCCCACGATTACAAAAGCCACATCAAATCGTCTTTGAAAAGTTGGTGTAAATGTGATAAATGATTGGAATGGTGTATTTATTGTAAAAAAACTAGCTCATGCATCCAAAACATTTCAAGGGCTTTGAGAGCTAGAGCCAAAAAACTTACTCTAGCTCAGGCGGCTAGAGTATCCAAAACAGGACCATTGGATGGGGGTGTGAATGGCCCAACGGCTACTGCGCATCGGATTACAGTGACCCACGCACGGAACCCCACACGGCGGACCCGGGACCACTAGTCAGTGATGCGTGTGAACGGGTGCTGGCTCCTGCGCGTCGGGCTCCGGCTGCGCCACGCGCCGCGCCGTTTCCGTTGGAAACCTAAACGCCCGGCGTAATTCCTCCACCTCCATCTTTTTTATTAAAAAAAGAAAAAGAAAATGTTCCTCCTCGATCCGTGTTCGACAATTGACCACACCCACCGATCCATCGAACGGTGTGGCCATTACTGAGGGCGCGCCACGGTGAGCGGGCGAACCCCGGAGACGTGTCATCCTGCTGGGCCCCATGACCTGACATACATTTTTAATCTTTTAAAAATAAATTGGATCATCTTATATATTGTAACCCGTGTTTTTACATATTGGAATCATCCTCCCATAAACACAAATGGCTGCTAAAATTATTCTTCGACTAGTTAAGCGCCCGTGCGTTCTTACGGGGTAACTACATTTTATATAAAAAAACACGCGGATCGCAGCATAAGATAGCAATACTATGATATTAAATACTGACATTAACATGACATTTAATAAAAAGTAAAGTTTCGAAATTAACAGTCCACGAAGAACACGGCGTCAACGACTCAAACTCAACTGTATGGACCTTTTCGCAATACAACTAAGATCATGTTTTTATATCGGTAGGAAGAAATCTCTGATACCTATTATTTTTTTCGCAGGCCCTTGCGCTACAGCTGAAAGAAAGCACATATTTTTCTTACGTCCTACATCATGATTCAAGAACACATTCAAAGACATGGGTCATAGCACTGACGTTGTCAGTGACTGCAATAATCACCGCCTCCATCATCTTAGCAAGCACCTAAAGCGCCTAGAAATTGGAAGATATGGTTGTGCATATGACTCTTGGGAATTATAGCATCAAACTGATCCTAGTAGTTTATGAAATAAAAAGGTGATAGATTGCATTCTAACTTTAAGGTGATCAGCACAAGGAACTCCATTTCCCAATAGTCCTTGCTTCAAACACAAACCTGACAGCACACTTCTATCGTACATCAACCACATTTGAGTAACTTCATCTACCAATTAGGAAACAACTACTTGAGATCACGATGCTTTATTTTTCCCCACCTGAAGGTCCATCGAGAAGAGGGACCACAATCCTCTCCATCTTGACAGCAATAGGCAAGCAATTGACAAGAATGTCATGCTCATTTACAACAACGCATAAGATTGCAATTCTGAAATGCTACCCTGCAAGGACACTTACAAGTTCGGCCAACAATTTATTCTCATCTTCCACCATCTTATTCTACAATAAACCAATAAAATAGTGGATGAGAGAAAGAATTAAAACGAACCACATGCCCAAACAAAATTTACAGAACCATAGTCAGATTAAGCTCAAATAAAAGTGAAAAGGAGTACATTTTTTCTACCTTTTTCTTTAACAACAGGACAATGTATAAATAGGTACTCCATCTCAAATAAATTGGCAACGCATAAACACAAGCTAGTTGTAAACCAATAAAATTAAAATAATATATTTCTTGATGAAGTGGTCCTGTCATTATGGCTATTTCTTTTTGCCCTATCAGATGATGAAATCCAAACTGATTTTCCCACTGTATTTGTAAAGGAAGAAATGTGTGGAATGCCAGATTTCCAACACAACTGCAACTGTGGTCCATAGGCTAGCCCGAACGATCGACTGCCTCCATCAAAGGTGGAAGCCCTAATGCCAACAGAACTCTGAAACCCCAAGCATCTACGTTTCAAAAAAAAAAAAAAAGAAACCCCAAGCATCAGAAGTTCAGAACAATGAGTGGACTTTCTTTGCATATATATGTTCATCAAGAGCAACCTTCCTTTGTTACTGGTAACACTGATAGGTGCTATAACAGGCCACCATTGCCCTGCATCCAAAGCGGCAAGCACCAACCATGCCAACACAACTTTGCGACCCTTGCATCACAAGTTCAGAACATCATAAGAGAACAATGTGAAACCCACTTGCTTGATAAGCTCAATAAAGGAGGAGTCACCCTCCACTAAACATCACTACAGACTACCCCGCCTACTCTAACAGAATGTAGAAATGATCTAAATAGGTATAATACACAATCTAATCTCCTAGCAATAAAAATTGGTAGTCTCAGTCATCTGAAACATTGAGTTAAATTATCTCCTAGCCAAAGTGACAATTTTACTAAACCTGATAGTTGATTTCCTACCTCGCATCAATCTGTGATTCTACAAAGTAAACCCACGGGCTGGGTTTGGACTGCATTTGGACTACAATGCTGAGAAAACAATGACATGTTACTGCTAATGTCCAACATCAAGATGAGAATTGATAATTGCAATACTTAATGCAATAACAACCCATGTTGTGTAACTCAAAAGGCGTAAAATGGTTATCATAAACAAACTTTGGTTATTTTAATTTTCAGACAACAAACATTCAGCCTTGCTCTTATTTCATATGCATCAGGAAAGTGTATCTAGACAGTATCATAGTAGAACACATGAAAAGAAATTGAATTAGCATGTTCTCGATCTAGAGAAGAAGAGATTCAGTGATACTTGAGAGACCTGAGGTCTCAATCAACTTCTTCATTTCTTCTCGTTCTTCTCTTCTTGTTTCTCTACAAAGGAAACACAGAGCCATCAGTCCATCACAAAAAGGATAAAAAAGGAAAACACAACCAGTAGTTGAGATGGCACGTATGGCCTTAGCTTGTCTATCTGAATCTGAATATATGTAGTAAATCTTAACATCAGCATGCACCTAGTGCCATCATCTTGCCACGGCACAACACATGATAAACAGGGGTGTCAACATACCCGAATGAAGGAAGCGGAATTGATCTCCACTTGGTGGCTTTGGTGCCGAATTCGGATCTAATGGTGCAGTCGTGTTCCTTTAGTCCGGCAATGCCGTTGGTGATTGGTGAGGACGACGACGTGGTTACCTTCCTGGGACGAAATCCGAGAGGTAGCTGGGCCATTCGTGCCTGCTCATGTGGCCATGCATGTAGGGGTCGCAGGAGAGGTACAGGTTCTTGGGCACCATTGCCGCCGAGCAAATGCCGTGCAACCCTATCGCATCTGCATCAGTTGGTAGTCAGAGTGAATCCAACAGATCAAAGAGAAATCTGCTTCCCAATGACCTCGCCACCAGGGATTCAGATCAATACCTCGCGAATCGCGACGTCAAATGCCTGAATCACCATATTAACCGATGCCTGAATCACCATATTAACCGTCGCCGGAATCCTGATGAAAAGAAATCGCCGCCACAAGATGCGTTGCCGCCACCGCCACGAGTAGTAGCCTCAGTGTCCTCCTACCTTGCTGGCATGGTGCTGCGGTCGATCCAGGGGAACCCTAGGCACGGATCCCCCACTTTTCCTACTCGACAGCGCCGCTGCCGCACGCCCTGGATTCCGCCTGCTTCAAGGAGGAGCTGAGCCACGCCTCGTGGCAGCAGTAGAGAGGAGGGCGGTGTCGCGAGGAGGCGGAGGATCCTCCCGCGTCTCGTCGGGGCAGCGGCGGGCGACGGTGGAAGTGGCGGCGTCCGGCGGTGACTGGGTATCAGGGTCGACGAGGACGTAGCCGAGGGTGGAGGAGGCGGCGTCGCCAGGAGACGGAGGCCGGCCGGGGGTGGGGAGGATAGGACGCATGCGGGAGGCGGCCTCGGTGGGTGAAGGAAGGCCGAGGAATTCACGGGTGCATTTTTTTTTCTTTCCACGGGGGCAGAGATTGCGGGTGACTCCATGATTTGCTTTGTTTCCTATTCGCACGGGGGAGGGAGGCCATCGACGAGATCGTCGTCGCACGGAGCGAGGCGATGCCGTAACTTTTTTACTGCACGAAAAACAGGTATAGTTTTCATCCTTCTTAGGTAGTAAAGATAGTAACCGTATAAGCGGGGTGTTTGGTTCCCGGAATTAACCAAACTGTGTCTAAATGCATCACATTCTTCGTTCTTGCAAACATGATCATCGTTTCCCTTCAAACGCACAGGCACTATTCTATCTAGCAAAAAAAAAAAAAAACAATTTTGGCCTCGGTTAGGCTCTACTACTCACTTAAGAGTATTTGGTTGAGCGCCACTGCCTGCCACGCCAAATTATGGCTCACCAGGGCAACCAAACAGTAGTTTGGTTCATGCGTTAAACAAGGCCGCCACAATGTCCTCCCAGTACAGAACTCATCACAAAGTGTAGTGATCGTAAACCTCGCCACCGCCACAACTTGCCAAACTTTGGTGTGGCGATGTGTGGCCCCACCGAACAACCCATTAGAGACTCACTGGACTCAACCCAAAGCGGTAATGATATTACAACGCGCATCACGGGCGAGAGATGGACGCACCCCACCAGCGCCCGAACCCAACCCACCCATGTTGTGCGTCGCGTCCACGCTCCTCATCCTTTCCTTGACCGCTCGCTCCCGCAACGTAACCGACCGCCCCTCCCATTATATCGTCCCGCCAGCCCACTTCCTGGCGTCGCGCTCCCTCCGTCCCTCTTCGTCCTCCTCCTTTGGATCTAAGGGACACGACCATGTATAGGGTTCGGCGAACTCTTGGGTCCTACTCCCTCCTTTCTCCAGCAAAGCTCGAAGCCGATGGGCCAGAGGCTAGAGCAGCTTGCACCTCGAACCTGTTCCTTTGCTATTTCCTTTTTGTATGTTCTTGTTATTCCTCCATGTTGCGAGGGGACTTTTAGGTATTGCATGAAATGCTTTTGGAATTTAATTAACGAAATTACCATTTTTCAACACTTGAAGGTGATCTGAGATATTTTTTGTTTCCATGTTCATTGTTGATTTTGTTTTTTTAGAGTTCTAGGGCCATATGCCCCTGTCTTTAGCATTAACCAAAGACAAAACCATATTCAGTTACATCATTCGGGTGAGTAGGCACCCTCCTCGTCAGGCTCTCATCTCTCGGCAACATTTAGTCTCAACAGGACGACAGGTTCACAAACTTATTACATGAACACACTCAAATGATAAATGCACTCTCTAGCCTCTCCCATTTCTTCACTTGTTCGTCGTCGCCAAAGCTGCTTTTTTCCATTGAGTTTCAGCACCACTTCCAGTGGCAGCTCCACCATCTTGTTCTCGGCGTTACGGAACATGTACCCGATCCCATTTGTTCTCGACTTGCATCAGCAGGCTATCCTCTACGGACTTGTAGCTATCCTTACGAGCTTGCAAATTTTGGTTTTGAACTCTTCCTTCTTCTTTGTAGGGCATAAAAACTTCCCGGGTTTGTAACATAACAACTATCCTCATTAGTAGATGTTTCACACCTATCCAAGGAGAACCACGCATACAAATTGTGCACCTTAGTTTCCATAACCCCACGGGGTGGCTGCACAAATCTGATTTTTAACTAGGAATTTTTATCACTAAGCCACATTTGCCCAATAGATACAAAGTCTTGTCCTATTGTTTTGTCACAAGCTTCAGGAGATATATTTCCAAATCTGTTTGGCTCTTGCACACTCAAAAAAGCAGATGTTGCACACTTTCTATTTGAGAACAAAATAGGCAAGACTTGTCAGCTACTTCCACTCTAATACTAAGATTATCTCTAGTGAGCACTTTATTTTTTGAGAGTAACCAAAGAAAAAGCTGGACCCTAGGAGGAACTTTTAAACTCGGATAGCGGGAACATGAGCAGGGAATAACACCTCTAAAGTTGATGATCTTGTATAAAAGACTGTGAGGAATAGACACCATTGGAATTAAACTTCGGATTAAAAAATCCTCTTCATCAGTAAAAACTATAGTAGAGGCTAACTGGACAACCTCATACCAGAGATTCATCAACCTTTGATCTACACACCTTTTGAAGGTACATTTAAGATTACACCCATCCCGAGCTAATCTATTGTTCCATTTTTCTCATTGACTAAGACATAAATTTCCCAGTATTGAATAGCTAGACTAGACTGTCCTAGCCAAGTGTCCTCCCAAAACTTAATTTTCCTCCCATTACCTATTTTCCATCTATATCCTAGGTAAGCTGCCTTAGCAGCCCACATGACTCCTTTCATGAACTGTGAGGCACCTAAAGTACAGGTATCAAACAAATTTGGTTTATCCGTGACATACTTTTTGGTCTATCGGTTGTCTCCAAAGCTTTTCTTTATCTAAGTTGTACCTCTTAACCCAAGAAGCAAGTAAACAAAGATTTAGATCTCTCAAGTTAGGGATCCCTAAGCCTCCATATTCTTTAAGCATAGTAATACTTTCCCAATTTGCTAGATGGAATTTATGTTTACCATTTTTGTCATTCCAAAGACAATTAGCTAAATGTGTAGTTATGATCCTAATAGCCCATTTTGGGAACTTGATTAAAGACAATAAGTAAACAAGAATACTACTTAAAACCGATCTAATGAGCACTACTTTAGCGACATGAGACAAAGAAGGCTACCCATCCACCCAGCAATCCTTTTTAACGACTTATCTACTAAAGGCTGCAAGTCTTCTCTTTTCAAATTTTCATAGTGAAGTGGGATACCTAGATATTTGATAGGAAAAGTTCTAAAGGGCATGTGAAAATCTTAGCTATGCTTTGGGCTACTTCCTCAGTCACATTCATAGGTATTATCTCACTTTTATTAAAATTAATCCTCATGCCCTGAAACTTGCTCAAAACATGCTAGGATACCCTTCGGGTTAACTAAGTGCTCTAGATTTACATCGAGAAAATAAAATTGTATCATCTGCATATTGTAATGAGATGATACCCCCTTCTCTAAATCTACCACCTAGACCACAGATTAGATTCTCTTTTGCTCCTTTAATAAACATCCTAGTTAGAACATCAACCACTAAATTAAATAACTTGAGAGGTGAGATGGGGTCCCCCTGTTTTGGACCTTTACCACTTTAAAGAAACTACTATTCTCTCCATTTACCACCACTCCTATTGAACCTCCTACTACCAACAATTTAATCCAATTTAACCAGCAAGAATTGAAACCTCTAGTTTCTAAAATTTCAAATAAGAAATCCCAATCTACTCTATCATAAGCTTTCTCATAATCTAATTTAATAACTACACCTGGTTCTTTTTCTTTATGAATACTATGGACTAACTCATGTGCCACCACCACACTTTCAAGTATATACCTTCCATGTATGAATGCACTCTGCTGTGGCATTACCAATCTATTTATTACTTTTCTAATCTAATAGTTAAAGCTTTGGAAAAGATTTTGAAACTACAATTAATAAGACTAATTGGTCTGAATTTTTTCATAGAAGTGGCTCCTTCTTCCTTAGGGATAAGAGTAATGAGAGCATAGTTTAGTCTACAGATATCTAGCTTTCCTTCATGAAAATCACTAAACATAGCTAACAGATCATGTTTCACAATATCCCAATACCTCGATAAAACATAAAGGATAGACCATCTCGGGCCGGGGCTCCATCGAGTAGCAACTAAAGACCACTTCCTTAATTTCTTTTTCAGAAAAGGGTTGAGTCGATAAATTATTTTCTTCCTCGAGAAAGTAGATCACTTGGATCCCAAAAATCTTGAGCTAATCTAGCATCAAACCTATTTTCTTTGGCAAACAAGACCTTATAAAAATTTACGGACAATATCAAGCATACCTTTTTGATCACTAACTAGACCATTTGGACCCTCTAGTTCTTCTATCCTCTTCTTTCTACTCCTTTGACTAGCAATTGCATGGAAATAAGCTGTATTTCGGTCACCTTCCAAAATATTCCTATCTCTAGACCTTTGTCCGGCTTTTATTTCTTCTAAAACCCAAATATCTTCCGGTTCCTTGGCAACTTGATTATATCTATTCACCTCGGCACTTGACGGGTTTTACGTTTACCATATCCCTTTCTAGTTCATTATATTCTAGGGCTAATTGTACCTTAGATCTATTCATGCTAGCTACTTCAATGGCCGCCCAACCTCTAGCTAATCTCCTTAAAGTTCTAGTCCTAAACTGCCATATATCTAAACTATAGGTTTCACTACATGGCTGTGACCATGCCTTTTCTACTACTTTATGAAAACTCTCCTTACTCATCCACCATTTTTCAAACCTAAAATGCTTTTTAATGACAGCCAAATTATCTCCTGAGTCTATCAGCAAAGCATTATGGTCACTTGGGATTTTTTCAAGACCTTTAACTCTCACTAAAGGAAAGGCTCTTTCCCACTCATTTGACACAAAAATCCTATCTATTTTGGCTAAGATAGGTGGGTCTTGGTTATTGGTCCAAGTAAACTTAATATTATTGGGATTTAGCTCTAACAAGGCCCATCTATCTATCCACTCATTAAACAGCTCTGACCATCTATAGTTAATGTTAGAATTGCTCTTATCAGCTGATGTTCTAACCAAGTTAAAGTCACCTACAACCATGGTTGGGCCATCCCACCTACCCATAATTTGATGCAATTCTTCTAGAAAGGCTAATTTCCCAGATTCATAAGGGGAACCATAAACTACTACTAGTTTCCAACAGAAACTTGTCTTAACCTCAGTTACCATGACACTAAGAGAAAAACTACCAGAATCCACTACAAAGCCTGAATACTTATCTTTATTGAACCCAATTAAGATCCCTCCTGCAGTCCCTAATGCAGGCTTCCACATCCACTCAAAAGGGATACTACTAGTAAGACTTCTAAGGTAACTTGCTCTAAAATCCTCTTTCTTGGTTTCTACAATACCAACTATATCGGCATGAGTACTTTTAATCTTGCTAACTAAAGCAGGTAGCCTTCAAGCTTATTAAGACCTCTAATGTTCCAAAATAAACCTATCATTTAAATTTTGTTTTTGGTCTATTTTTTTCCTACCTACTTTGGTCAGTCTTTTCTTCTAGCTCTTACGCTAGAACACGATAAAGACTTTCTCTAGGTGTTTCGTGGGCTCTCTGCCTCGATATACTCTCTAGTCTATTTTTTGAATTATCCATCCCCTCATCAGACAAAGGAGTAAACCTGTTAGAAAAGCCAGACATTACTCTATTCCTAATCTGCTTATTACTCTTTTGTACTTTACCAATGCTATTTGTACCTATACCAGTGTCCTTCTTAGAGGGCAACTCCTCTATGTTGGACTCACTTGTACTACCCTCTAAATGATTACTCTTAACAAAATCATGATCTCTGTTTTAGCTAAAGATAGAAACGCCTGAATTGCTTGACTGTTTTCTACACCTTGTTTATCTACACTAATACCAACTTTGTCTGCAATAAAAACTAGAGACTTCGTATTAAGAGTAGTGATTTTGGTTTTACCTGGGGGTGCTTCTAGATTGGTCTTTTTCTTTAAGTCTTCAGCTTTCTCCAAGGCTGATCTCCCATCTTGGACATTTCGGTACTCTTTCTCTCGGCAATCACCAGCCCCCATTTACGAGTCTTTTCTTCTTGTTTATTCTCTTTACGTATTTCTTACGTATTTACGTGATATTTGATGTATCTCCCTCTATTTCCATCAAAGGTTCTGTACCAGCTATGACCACTTCATCTTGTATAGAGCTCTTGATGACAGCATCATCTACCCCCAACTCTTGACTCATCTTACTACCTTTATCTGAACCTTGCATGATGTACAGCCATTCTTCAGGAAGGTTTAAAGCATCACTCAAAGATCCATCCCTGTTTTCTATATCTTCCTCCATCCTATCTTCTTCATCATCTAATTCCATAGCTTTTAACAAACTGAGACAGTGGTTCTCTTCCAAACTGTGAGGAAAGGATTCCTTCTCATTGGAAGTAAACAGCTCATATAAGTTTCTTACTGTCTTGCTTCCTTTTGGGGTTGAATAAGTTCTTTGTTGACTGGAGCTACTCTTTTCTTGATTGTTTTCCTTCATTCCCCGTGTATTTTGCTGGTTATTCTCCTTTTGCTTATCTTCAGCTCCTTCTTCATCAAGTAAGTCATCATCCTCAAAATTTTGGCTTGGTCCTCTACCATTGTTATCTTGCCCTTCTTCTTCTCCCCCTGCCTCTAGTCCCTCAACCTTGAAATTAATGACAAAAATGTCATCATCAAACTCCATGATTCTCTGACTAGGAATCTTGCTCTTATCCCTGCACTTAACTTTTTATCCTTCTTTGAAGCAAAAAGCTTCCAAAGAGAGATTTGCCAGATCAACATCCGCCATTTTCCCTAACACGAGAGGTGACTTGCCTGAATGTTTTCAGTCACACCATCTTGGAGGAATTCCACTTACTAGCACCCAAGCTTCTTCCAAGCTTGCTATGGGTGAAATGTCACCATTCCACACTTTTAAGGAAGCCATGACACTTTCATCCTTCATGTAAAAATATGTTGCATCCCCATGATGAATGACTCCACTTTTATCTCGGGTGGGAACCTCACGAGGAAACCTATATTCCTCTAGGATCTTTAGAGACCAAGGCCAATTGTTATCAAACACTTTCTTCAGATAGGTTATGATTTCCTCTTCTTGCACTTCTCCAGACTCAATAGTGAACAGAGCACAGTTATCATAGCCACTCCACAGTTTGAATCTCCCTTCTCTTTCCTTGACATCAATATGAAAGAAACCCAGGCCCTTGTTTGCACTACCCAGATATAAAGTTTCTTTGACTGGCTCCTTCCACCTTGGACAGTTCTCTGAGATATGATCTTTCCTGAAACAAACAAAGCATGCCTTTGGTTTAGGACAATCTGTACTGAAATGTCCTGGAATACCACAGTTATAGCAGGTTAGATTCTTGTCTGCAACTTTCATTGTTGATTTTGTGAGGCTGCGGTTCTAATGTTTGAGATGTTGTAGTACATATATTTCTTATGTTGCATTACCTGCGTGTCTATCGGCCTCGATTTTGATCATTGCTCAAGACAAGATATATAATATATTATTTTGTTCCCTAATTGCAACACACGGAGATGTGATACTAATCATTATTTAAAAGCTTAATACAAAATTGCCTGTGTGCATGATAAAAAAAAAATAGTTAGCTATTGACCAAACAAGCTCTAAATAGTTAAAGACGAGTTCACTAAAATTCTGTTTACTTGAGCTGCAATGTTTAGATTTTTTTTTTACTCAAAATTAGCATTCTCGCTGTCGGTTTCGGTTGCTCGTCATTTTACTATTATTTTTCTTAATAGAGCTTTTGTTTATTCACACATTATAATCAGAAAAGGTGGTCCAAACATGTTTTTTCAGCTTTTATTCATTTTCTCATAAGCTTTTTTTTTCAAAATTTTGCTCTAAATCAAACAAAAGGTTTGTGGGTCTTTGTATTAAGGTAGATGTCATAGCCCATGGCAGAGGGCCCGGAGCAGGCGCCCATGGGCCATGGAAGGCGCGGTCAAGGGGCTGCCGCCTAAGCGCGCGCAGTAGGGCCGCCACCGCCGTCTCGTGACTATTTCGGCAACTAAAATATTTTAGGAATAAAATTGTATTCGAGTTCAAGATCTATTTTGTTTAGAAAGTTATTCCAATATACATGGAAACCTCATTAGATTTTGCTTGGATGACAAGTCCAATCGGGTCTATATTATACGGTGAATGAAACCATTGCAACCAAGAAAGACAATAAAATATCCTTCCCCTATCCCCTTCTCCCTGCTCTCTATGCGCGCCGCCCCCTCCTCTCCGTTGCTCGCGCCGTCGCTGTCACTGCCACCCACTGCCACCGCCACCTACCACCGCTTGTGCCGCCGCACAGCCCAGGATCCCCGTACGGACCATGACACGTGGTACCCGTAGACCAGCCCAATCCACCCACCACCGCCACCGCCATGGACGCCGACAACAAGAAGGCCCTTGAAACCTTGATCGCCAAGTTCGACAAGGTCAACGCCCGCCTCGACTCCATCAACGCCCAGTTTGGGCACAAGAACAAGACTACTCCCTCGGTTTGGTAAAAAAAGTCGTTTTAGACAAGGTTTAGGTTAAACATTGGGAATATAAATAATCAATAACTTTTAAATTGTTGAGTTTGTAAATGTGAAATTTATATGAATAGATTTGTCTTAAAAATAATTTCATAAAAGTATACATATATCACATTTTTATAAATATTTTTATAATAACAAGAGGTCAAAGTTATGTTTTGGAGACCGCTGTCCTAAACGACTTCTTTTTACCAAACCGGAGGAAAGTATTTGTGTGAGAGACTAGTGGGTCATATATTAATTGGGAAGAGCTAACCATTATCTTTGGAGGGACTGTAAGAAGGCTACAAAGCGACCTTATAGCCATCTTGCTGACTATATTATTAGTGGGCGCACTAGCGCCGGACGTGCGCACGCCGCTCGCCTCGGGCCGCCGGGCCGCTTCGCTCGGCCCAATAACACGTCCGCTAACTTGTTCCGCTCAACCCAATAACACTTCTGGGAATACGTCTGCTACCTCATCGCCCAATAACTACCATCGTTCACAGAAGTGTTCCTAGAAGAATCAACGGCGATGCCGAGCTCGAGCCGAACTTGGGGGGCTCCACACGGCGGTCGTAGCGGAAGTCCACCACCTTGTAGTTGGTGAGCTGCTCTAGGGCGGCGTCGTAGCGGTACAGCCACCAGTAGTGGTACTCAAGCACCACGAACACCACCTCGCCCGAGAAGAGCTGCCTGCGCCATGGCGAACATCGGGATCGGCCCGTCGCGGGTGTGGATGCTCGCTCCCCTATTCTGCGTCGCGATGGATAGGAGGCGACGGGCGACACCACTTGGACTTGGGGTCTACTCTAGGCCCGTTTGGGACAACGGCCGGCAGAATCGAGAGTGGAATGCGCTCCCGCCAGCGGACGGGGCGGGGTCCTGGATCTATCGCGTGCGGGCCAGTGGGGGCAAGGATCGCCAGATGTCATCGCCGCCGAGCTCCCACTGCCCAAATTGACCGCGCCACTAGCTCCGCTTCATCTCTAGATTAGTTTTTTATGCGTTATATAGTTTTATTTAGTACGACCCAGCAAGACTAGTTTCACCTGACACAGTTAAATGTATACCATGTGTTCTAAATAAATTAATGTTTATGATTCGAAGTTTTGTAGGATCACCAAGCTTAAAAATCCTAATCGATGCATGCATGGGTGATCCTTTGGCTCTAATATAGTTTGTGCCATCCCCATCGGATACGATGGTCTGTATGTTATATTTGTCTTCCTGGCCAAGGTGGACTAGGCGCATGGCTGTGCAGATCAAGATGTTGTCTTATGTGCAGTGAAATGAGGTAGAGATTCACCTGAAAAAATTATACTGATGGTCATAATGGAACCCAAGTATGTTCCTTAGCTAGGAAGTATGTGGAGTGAAATGAGGTAGAGATTCATCTGAAAAAGATGAAGCAGAGACACTGAAAAGGCAGAGGAAATCCTCAAGTAAGCAGATCATCGACGTGCAGGAAGGCAGCCGCAGATGGCTTCTCTCAAAACACATACACAGCTGCAGCTGTCATTTGCCTTCTCTCAAAACACACACACAGTGAAAGTTTTTTATTTAATTCTGGACTGCAAAATGGGGCAAGATCCAAAAGTTTTGGTTGTAGAACTATATGTATATTTGTCTTGTCTTGGATCTTCTTTTGCCTATCATGGATGATTGGAGTATGGCCTCTGGGCTGTGTCTATGCAATGATCTTTTTATGACCTATGACAGGTAAGGTGTGTGACTTAGTTTACCATGTAAACATGATACACCTCTTTAGAAGGTTCTTTGAAAAATGCTTGCTAACAAATGATCTTAGATGGCAAAGTCACACGCATGAAGCTAAATTTGATGCTGATGCACGTGACTTTGAGGCATTATGAAAATTGCTGGATTTGGGCGATGACTGTTTGCAAAGGACCAGAAGAGATTCTTTTTTTTTTTTTTGTTTTGACAATGACCATAGGAGATTCAGACCTGGAGGGACATGGTGTTCATCTGCTGAATTTCTTCAACCACGGCCAGCACATTTTCAGCATATATGTCTTCATTGTTAGCAAATAATGCAAAAAAAATATGAAACAGAAGACACAAATTTTTACGTGGAAAACCCTTGCGGGAAAAAACCACGGGTGCCAACTGGCGATCTTCACTATATAATGATGAGAGTTTACAAAATATAGAGAATACAATGATTCGACTGCTCTTTCTGTGCGGCTTTCAAGATGCATATAAAGGACAGACATACTGCGGTCCAATATGAAAAGAAATCCACTAATTAAGCACAACACGAAACCATGGGCCCTCCAGGAGTCCATGCAACACCCAAGTTAGAATTCGGATCATATTCCAACATGTGTGCCCTCATCATCCAATAAGGCATCATCCTAGGTGGCGAACTGATGAAAATCTACTCTCACATAGGAAGCGGTTTTCACAGACATATGTTCAGTTTTCCTGTGCTAGTATTGATTTATCGGCCAGCAATGTCTCCAGTTGCATGCGAATCTGTTTCAGTAATGGGTTGTTCAGAGAGACTATTTCAGTATAACATGGAGAAATTAAGTAATATTCATCGGTTCATAAGAACAGCATCATGAACTAGATACATTAGTCTAATGGATGCAGTGATACTCTCTAGATGTCGTTAAGAACAAGCTGGCAGTACCAGCTTAGAGCTAATATGAAACAAGATACAGGTCTCAAACTTCTCATTGCCATATAATATAATTTCATATGAATCTAAATTTATATAATGCTCAATTTTCAAAACAAGCAGAGTACTGAAAATTCAACACTTATGCAAGTGTTCAGAAATGATGAGCATTAATAGCTACTTATAATATTTATTTAATTGCGAAATTCGGATGTAGTAATATTCATTTATGAGCTTAGTGATGAAGTATCCACCTATTGAATGTTCTTGATGAATTGAAAATGTAATTCATGAAAAGACATTAAACATGGTAACAAACAAGTTTGATCAGAAAAAAACTTACCAAGTCATCTTCTTCAGTTTTGTCCCCTTTCTGCTTTGTTTCTAGCAAGAGCTTGTTTTATAAACAAAGGAAGCAACAGAGCATCAGTTTATAAATGGGTGTTTGGTTTTAGAAATCAACTCACTCTAGATGGAGTGATGCATTATGATACCATTTCTTAAATTTAGTGGAATGACCCCATTCCTCATACTAGTACTAATTATTAGCTAGTGAGGATTAGGGTGGTGATGGATCAGCTCATTCTATTCCATAAAGCAAACAAAATACTAGAGACTGAGATAACGATGGATCGCTTCTTTTATATAGAAATAAAGAAACAAAAAAGCGATGTACAGCTACATACTACAGAGCTAATTTAAAGACATACATTACTTCGATTCGAAGCATTTTTTTTTCTTCCACTAAGCTGGTTGACCGAAGCAGAAAGAGCCTCCAGTCTGATTCATTATGCAGCATTTCCTGCCTTTGATAGTTTCCAAATGACCCACGAGCTGAATTTTTAAAAAAAGTCCCAAGAGCTGTAAAGCCTGAAACGTTATAACCGAAGAGACAGACAATGCCATGCACGAGAAGTTCATTCATTTGTGTCTCACCAGATCTTTGCTGGATGCAGTAGTCTTGCTACGAGGTCATTCTTTTCGTAAGTCCTCAAAATTAAGCACCAAGCTATTTATGGTTTTTGAACAATGTGTAAGCGTAAGATGAAGCAAAGACCTGCAACCTGACAGAAACAAGATTATTTCTGATTAAAGAAATGAAGGGCTGGACAAGAATTGTGAATGGTGGCTCCTCTTGTAACGCAGAAGCACATGACAATGATTCATATCTACAAGCAAACTTAAAAAAAAAAAAGGCAATCCAGAGTACATGACAATGATTGATTATTCATATCTACAAGCAAACGGAAAAAAAAAAAAAAAAAAAAAAACAATCCAGTTTGCACTGTGAATGAAATCACAAGTCGAGGAGCATAAGTTATTTTTTAACTAACCTGCAGATCCATGTATGTGTGTGTGCCTCAAAGGCATGTCGAAGGTGCTTTCGCCTCAGAAACTGTCGAGCCCTGCAGTCTTGAACAATAGGCTTCAGATCGATGTGATGAGCTGAAATTATGAGTCACAATTTAGTCTACGTGAATCACAATTCAATTTGCATAGTCAATGGAATCAGAGTTAGTAACTTGGAACTAACCTGCAGATCCATGTGGAAGCAGAGGCATGCAGATCGATGTGCAGTGAAAGGCATGTAGAAGCAGAGGGCCAGATGTTCAGCTTTCCGCAACAGCAGGGGAAGACACGGACATCTATATCTGGTCTTGTTCCCCTTAATTTCTGGCATTCCTCATAAATCTCGGGACCGCAATTTTGTATTTGTAGCTGTCGAAAAGAATCGGGGAGGCCCTCCTTGGGCAGTGATCTGATTTTTTGAGCCCCCCAGATTGCTAATCCCCGGAGAGAAGGAAGGCGATGCAAGCCCTGGGGGAGGGACTGCAGAGCCCTGCAGTTATAGAACTCCAGTTCTCGGAGAGACGTGAGGAGCTGAAGCGCCTCGTCCTGCTCTTCCGTGAACTTCTCCGTCCGCCAATCAGAACTGAAGGATAACGTCTTGAGGGTAGCTGAGAGGCGGGTGCAGATGGGAGCAACAAGCACCGCGGAGATGCTGTCCACCACAACGCGCACCAGTTGGAAGGAATTGGCGGGCATTGTTTTGGTCCTTGCCACCACTGCAAGTAGATCTGCTGCTACAGAATAGGGCTCCGTCTCACCATCTCTGTAATTGTACACCTCCACATCCTTGAGGTTGAATGTGATGAGAGGATCGAACCCATCCACTGTGATGTCCTTGCAACTAATTAGTTCTAGACTGGTAAGAGATGTGAGATTCGCAAGCAGAGCCATTGGCAGCGTGCTTTGCTGATCCCAAAGGCAGAGTTGCTTGAGGCAAGTGGGGAGAGGGTAGATGATGCTCTGAGTCTGATCAGCTGCCCCTCCCATGGAGCACCGAGAGAATAGCTTGTCAGAATTCCTTATGGCCACAGACTCGGCGATGAGAGGCTCCAGAATCCAGTTCCTTCCTCTTCCTTCACAGGGAAGATTAGATTATTACACCCATTGAACCGGACATCTCTCAGTGAGCTAAAGGGTGGAAATTGTAGTACCACTTCCTCATGATCATCATCTGATGATGCGATCACATCCAAAATAGAAAGACTTGGGAAACATTTGAACAAATTTGACAATGATTTTCTGGTAACAGAAAATTGATTGAGTGTAAGAGATTGGACTGTGTGTAGCACGACACCACCATCTAGTCCTCTCAAAAATGTTTCCTCACTTCTATGGATGTATATATGTCTTAGGGAATGCAGCTTTTGGAGATCCATAAATGACAAGAGTAATGCATCATGAGCTATCAAACTTTCTACATCACCAAGATTGTGGAAAACCAATTCAGAGGGCTTCCTAATCCCTAACTTAGTACGATCATAAGACAAGAAGTCTGTCTCAATATGGGATACATTTGAAGTGTGAGGCAAAGGAGGAAGGCATAATTTCAGGCAGTCACTAATGTGTAGTTCACAAAGACTAGAGAACCATATGGTGTTGTCTTCTGTAGAAGAAATAGGCCAAAACGAGCACAACAACATTGTGAGCTTGGGACAATTAATGCACGTGATTTTTTCAAGCCTTGAGAGCAGATGGCAGTTTGCTCCACCAACCCACTCCACAAGTTCTGCCATATCATGAAACTCAACTTCCTTCAAGTTTATGAAACTTTTTTTGGTAATACCACCAAAGAAGTCAGATCCAATCTGAGATAGTCCAACAATATTTTTAAGCTTCAGCTTTCTTAGGTGATAAAATAGCCCAATAGGTGGGAGGTTGGCCCATGATACACTCTCTAGATGTAGGGTCTCCAAGTTTCTCATGTACAAGTTGTTGCTGCACAACCAGCTAGGACCAACTGCACCAACATGATTTACAATACAAAGTCTTCTAATATTATAGTGTGGCTTGAGACTATCTATGATATCATCTCCGGTGGACTCTTGCTCCTTATTCCAAACTAATCCCAACTTAACTAAATTTCTTTTTGCCATCAGCTTGGCCTCTTTAGCTTCTTGCTTGGTTCTCACATTTTCAAGCCCACATATATTGAGCTCTCCTCCAAGCTCTTCTAGTTTCCCCAAATGTACAAGCTCAAATCCAACGCTCTCTTTCTCAGCATGGAATTCTTTCAGTTCTTGTAAAAATTTCATTTTCCCCACCTCAGGAACATTGGAATGAAATTCTTTCTCGGCAAATGAGAAATGACATAGATTTTGAAGGCGGTTAATGTCTTTAGGCAAAGAATAACCACTTTCCCATTGTTTAAGATCTAGAAATTTCAAGTGATAAAACCTGGACACTGTGCTTGGCAAAGACATGTTTGAGTAATGAGGCGAAATAAGTTTTAGGTACTGAAGATGGTAAAGCTTGGAAAAGTTGTTTGGCAAGGAACTATGGGAGTTCATGAATATAGATAGAACATGGAGACCTTTTAGTTCCTTAAATGTATCTTTTAAAACATTGATTGGGTGTAACCTACTGTATTCTCCAAAAATAATCAAAGACCGCAAACTTTTAATGTCAATCCTTTCTTTCAGTTTACCCATCTCTTCCTCAAAATTCGGAATATCAGTATCATGCATGAAAATGGATAAGTAGCGAATAGTTTTGGGGATTTTGTTTGCCTCAAAATTAGAACAATTTATGTAGCCACATTCTTTCGATGAAACACTACGTGATAGATCAAGGAGTAAATCATGCATTACATAAAAATTATCATCTCCTTTTATAAGAAAACCATTATCTAATAGTTCATCCAAATAATCTGATCCTATGTCCTCAATTTTTTTTATTCTTGCTAGTATAATCTATGATGCCTATTGAATCCCAAAAATGAATAATCTCAAGCTTCTCAAATTTATAATCATCAGGAAAAAGGGAAAAAAAATGAAAAGCATTTTTTAGATGAAAGGGTAGGAAGTCATAGCTAATTTTCAAGGCTGGGATAATATCGTTTTCATGATTTCCTTCTAGCCATTGTTTGTTGTTAAGAATTTTCATCCAATGTTCCTGAGATGGTTTGTTCATCAATAACTGACCAACTGTTTTAGCTGCAAGTGGGGAGTATTTCAGCTTATCTGCTATTTGCCTTGCAATGCCAATTAACTCTTGATCATCATGCTCATCTTGGATTCTACCAAATGCACATAGTTGGAAGAATTTCCAGAACTCATCAGGATCCAAACCACGTAAGTCAACTGGATTAGTTTCTTTTTTCACAATTTCTACAATTTTTGGGAACCGAGTTGTGACAAGAATCATGTTGCCACTGGTCTCATTCTTTTGAATGGAGCTAATAGTTTTTTCCACTCATCATTACTGTTGCATTCCCAAATGTCATCCAAGACAATTAGAAACTTTTTGGATTTCAACCTCTTTTCAATGGATTTTTTGAAGCTGGTCTAAGTTGGCAGTTTCATTATTTCCTTCATTATCAATTGCAGGTAGGCAGCTCAGGATCTCTTTTGTGAGCTTAAGCACATCAAAATTAGTTGATACACATATCCAGATCTTAATATGTGGAAAACATTGTTTAATCCTTGTGTCATTGACGAGGTGTTGGGTGAAGGTAGTCTTCCCAATACCCCCTGGGCCAACTATAGGAAGAACAGATAAGGATTTAGCACTCTGTGTCACATTGATAATTTCCTCTATAGTTTTCTCAAAGATGGCATCCCTCCCAAACAACTTCTCCTGTGTGATTTCAGAGCTTGTGTTAGGCCTTTTAGTGAAGGCAGGCATCTGTGTCTGAGGGTTATTGACTGGCACTATCTTGAGCAAGTCAGAGATAGGAGTGCAGTTAGAGTGCAGTTCCTCTATGAGCTGCTTGATTTTGTTGGACATGGACACCCGGTCAAATGACAAATTTCCAACATGGCCACCGTGGTCATCCTGTGAACGGCAACAAGGGAAGCATGAGAACCAGTTACCAGAAGTGTGGCGAGCAGCACTGCGGCCATGCCGTGCTTTGGCGCTGAACCCATCGCCCAACTCTGGAGTGGCCTCCTGAGTCCCGTCGAGCTTGTCCTGGATGATGAAGTAGTGGAGTTCGTCCAGGGCGTCCTCAGCCTCGTCAGCCTTCTTGCCGAGCTTCTCCAGCAGCCCTTGCAGGCCAGGGTTCCCGGAGACGTCTCTCCCCAGGGCTGCGTCCAGCAGGCCCCTAGTGTACAGCATCTCCCTTTCGATCTTGTCAATGTTGAGGCCGAGCTCGGAGCTGGACACGTACGCTTTCACCAAGTCGTCGGATAGCTTGTTGAGGACTTGGCTGAGGAGCCAGTTCGCCCCTCCGAGAGCCACCTCCATCTCCTCCTCCCTGCGGGGGTAATCGATTCGAGTTGTTAGTGATGAGCAGTAGGAAGAGCATGCAGAACCCACCTAGCTAGGGAATTGAAGAAGGACCTTGGATGAGCTCCCAGCTGCTCTAGCTCCAACTCCGAGAGCGAGAGTAAAACTTTTGCTACTGGTGATGGTGAGTAGGCGAACAGCAGTGTGCTGCCCAGAAAGGCGGTGATGTGACCGTGGTAATTGGTTTGGTCTGAGTAACTGTTGGAGTTCAGCGCTGGAAGGCTGATGTGCATGCATACACCCTAGCGAATGACTTTTATAAGCAACTTGAAACACCGTCTTATTAGCTAGTGACATTATTTCCCCCCTTAATTAAGTTGTGGAGATACGTGCTTATAAGTTAATTACACTTTCTATTGCATACTTCCAACGTCGAAGCCCATGTGAAGGGGCAGGTGGCATTCGCTGGCAACGGGCAAGAAACAAGAGAAAAGAAAAGGGACTATGACTTCGGGTTTAGGACTGTAATTAATACTAATCAAGATCTGATTATTTCCTAGATCATGTGAAGGTGGAGGTGGCATGTAAGGGACGACGACTTCATGTTTATAAAGCCCTGGTTGATCTCTTGATCTTTGTGTTTATATAAGCAACTTGAAAGGCCGGTCTTAGCACAACATTTTTTTCACTTAATTAATGGTGTGGAGATACGTGCTTCGAACACTTTCTATTGTAAAGTCAAGATGTGATTACTTCCAAGCCCAATCGCTGACAACGGGCAAGAAACAAGAGGAAAAAAGGACGACTTGGAGTCTCTAGGACTGTAGTTAATACTAGTCAAGATCTGATTCCTTCCGAGGCTATGTGAAGTGCAGGTGGCATGTGGTATTCTCTAGCAATGGGGCAGCAATAAACACAAGGAAACAAAATGGTGACTTCGTGTTTAAGACCAATCTCTAGTGAGGAAGGTGAAACAACTAGTGGATTGTCCATGTGGCACAGTGATGAGTCGAATCAACCGTTGGAAGAAGCAATGCATAGAGTAGAGGGAAGAATCGGAGCACGTTCTAGAGTCGATTCATCATAAATACAATAGAAAATAAATAAATTTGCCTTACATCACATCACCTGCCAGGACAATGACGAGGTGCGGCCGGAGAAGCGCTACGCACAAGCAACGGCGGCGGCGGCGGAACTCCGGCTCGAGGCACGGGTGGAGATGAGCTCCGTCCGAATCGACAGGCACGCACGGGGCAGAGATGAGCTCGACAGACATGGGCGGAGAAGCACTCCAATGCTCCATACAAGCACCGGCGCCTGACGCGACACAGAACCTCCGGCAAGGCGGCCTGCATCTGAAGCAAGCGGCGGCGGCGGCGGCGGCCATTGTGGCCTGGTGGATCTGAAGCAAGGGGCGGCGGCGACGGCGGCCATGGTGGCCTGGTGGATCTGAAGCAAGGGGCGGCGGCGACCTGGACCGGACTGGAAGGTTGAGAAGAGTCAAAAATTATTTTACTTTGCACGTGGGACCCACGATTCCGTTCGTTTTACACAAGAGTCCATTCATCCCCTGTAAGCTGCAGCGAACAGCCAAGCCCTGAAAATAACCAAAGCAAGCAGAGGCTAGCTGCAGAGGAAACCATCGACGTGCAGTCCCTGCTGATTGCCTTGTTGATCAGTGAAGACCGTGGCAAATAGCAGGTCGATAGATGAGCTTAACACGAGACTCCAATTTCTGATCACAGCTCAGCTCAACGATGGCCTACGACAGGTTCCGTCTATTGCAGATTGCACGCCTTGTTCAATGGTAAATCGTGGGAAAGAATTCCCTAGCCTTTACAAGGTTGTTTGAAACATGTTTGCTGATCAAAGGCTGGGTTGGACTCATCAGGAGAAAACAATGGACTTCAAAACTCTGTGCCATAAAAAACGCCGGCGGCTTGTTGGTGACAGTTGACAAGGCATGCGGAGGTGCCGGCTCATCTGCCTTCCGCATGAGGATTCACCGTTTCTGACATCATCATAGACCAAGCAATTTTGCACTCGGCGCAAGAATCGTCAAGCTGTCGCCACTGCAGTAAGTACAGTCTGCTGCTTTGCAATCACTTGGTGCTTGGGCTGTCAGGCTGGTGTTTTCGACGACGCCACAAGCCCACAACCGTGAGGCTTCTCCAGGCCACTTTGCACGACACATGAAAACATATAGATTAGTTTTTATGCGTTATATAGTTTTATTTAGTACGACCCGGCAAGACTAGTTTCACCTGACAGTTAAATGTATACCATGTGTTCTGAATAAATTAATGTTTATGATTCGAAATTTTGTAGGATCACCAAGCTTAAAATCCTAACCGATGCATGCATGGGTGGTCCTTTGGCTCTAATATAGTTTGTGCCATCCCCATCGGATACGATCACTACCGGAACCAGGTGATATCCCGTGAGTGCTTCGCTCACGGGAAAGCCCGTTTTCATCACGGGGAAAAGGATATCCCGGCAGTAAATCACGGGATAGCCGTGACGGGAACGAAATCGACGGGAAATTACCCTTTCCCGTGAACACAGGTCATACCCACGGGGATATCCTTTCCCGTGATCCAATTTAGCACACGGGATATACTTAAGGGGGGGTGGCACCGTCAGCGGGGAGGGTAAAACCCGTTATGGCCTACGTGGCTCGTGGCATGAAACGGCGTTTTGAGTGATATCCCCGTGAGCGTAACGGTGCAGCTCACGGGATATCCTCTCCCTTTCCCGTGTGTCAAAGTGAGTTCACGGGAAATCTTTGGTCAATTTCCGTGAGCGGTGCCACTCACGGGAAATATTTGGTCAATTTCCGTGTGTGGCTCACGGGAAATTGACCTTTTTTTTTTTTTTTTTTTGTTCCGGCACATTGTTGACACATATAAATATATATATACATACACAGATTTCATAATATCCATAATATCACAAATATAGCTCGATAAATCCATAATACCACATATATATTACATAACATCCAACAAAGTCACAAGTTCAACCACATGTCCATGAGTGCAACCACAAGTTCACAAACTCACATAAAATCGAAGTTCACAAGTTCAAGTGCACAAGTTTTCAACCTAAATCATGACAAATTTCTGGCCCACGGCCTCCAATCTTCCGTAGCGTTCCCAAAGGGTCGGTTGAGATTGGCTCGGAGTTGGGTTCGAGGCATGAGAGATTTTTTCCTGCACGTAGGCAAAGATAAATAGTTAGAAATTTGTGAGACAAAATTGAAGGTAGAATCTATTAACTTGAAAAAGAAGAGAAATAGTTAGAAATTTCGGCAAACACCTCCCCCGCACGGAGGGCTTTCCAACCTGCAAAGAAAACAACGGCTCGATGGCCGACAACCACATGTCCACGTGCACATCTCATGGTGCATTCAAAACTCCGGATCATATTCATTCACATTCATATATGCATATTTCGAAGTTACGGGAGGCAAACTCACGGGAGAGAGGGTCCATGCGGTGGAGGGAAGATTGACGGCGACCGTAGGCGGGCGGTGGGGACGAAGACGGGCGGTGGTGGAGGGAAGGCGATCTCCGGTGGCGGTGCACACCAACACGGCCACCAACACGCCGGAGGTGCGCTAGGGAGAGCTTCCATGCTCTTACGGTGCTGCTCGCCCTCTCTTGCTCCGCTCGAGCCCTCTCTTGCTCCGCCGAGCCCTTGCCCGCTCCCTCTCCTCGGCCTCCTCCCGCCGCTTCCTCTCTTCCTCTATACGGGCCTATTTCAACACAAAGTTAGAACACGGAGAAATAGTATTCAACGATAAATGAACCTTAAATAAAAATATATAAACCTCAAGTCCGGAGATGTAGCACGGTAAGTGGTTGGCCGCTCGCGTATCAGGGCCTCCCGAGCGTGCTCGGAGCTCGATAGCTTCTTTGTGTTGTGCGGGTTGATAACGCTATCACCTATATAGTACCGCCCGTGCTTCTTGCCTCCTCCGGCGATCATGGCGATGTCCCCCTCAATGTTGTGGCCGCGGGGATCGAAGGTTTCTCTATCTTTGCTCCCTCGCCACTTCGGTGTACCCTCTTGATCTTCGTAGGCGGTCGGGTTGGTGTAGGCTTGGTCCCGACCTCGGGGTTGAAGACGACCGCGGGATCTTTATACCCGCCCGTGTGGGAGTTAGCAAAGGCCTCGAGCGTGCTGATTTGCGTGCCATGTGTCCGCTCGTGTGTGTGAAAAAGAAAAGTAGCTAGAATGGTAAGAAAGTATTGAGTTGCACATCGAGAAAATAAGAATTGGATAACACTTACATATCTAGCTTGGTAGGTCGCGAGATTAATGTTGCCTTGATGGTGTGGTACACCTAGCATCATGGCACGCCGGTCCGGTGGTCGTTGTGGACGCCCCGATAGTGCTCAGATCGACCCACTGTCCACCCGAAGCTCCGGCAAACGCCTATGCGACAAGCACCACTGCGGAATCACCTACGGGACACCAAGTATAACACATTATAAAAATCACATTAAGCATAATTAAACTTAGTATGAGCATTCAATATTTACCTCCATGTATTGTTCTTTGGTCGATTCGGCGTTTTCCATTCATGCTTTTTCGAGCCTTCGGTCTCCTTTAGCGTACCACGTCCCGACGGCCCGGCCGCGTGCCTCGTACCACATGTCCGCCACATGCTTGAAACAGGCGTTTAGAGCCACTTCCTCCGCCTCGGCCCTCGTATCCTCCTCGCACTTGAAGTATTTACGCACATAGAAGCAATGTAATAAGTCATTATTTCTAACATTAGAATTTGCGGCCCGATGTATTTGTACGGTGCGACATAGACTTACCCAAAACTCTTTAACCACACGCGAATGGCCTTGTTATTATATTTTATGCCCTCCTCATCATAGTTGTCCCGAAAGTTCGCGTCTTGGTGGAACGACGTGACGAGGATACTCTTCTCCGTCTATTTTAACAAGGCCGGGGTAGTGCTTCCTCACCGAGAACACCAAGAATGGCGGGAAGGCGTCCTTGAACCGAGTTCGCGGTGACAACAAAACCCCCCGCCCAAATGATCAAGAATAACTATTAGTTCCTATTACGATTTTGAAACACGAAAAATAAGAAAGTAGTGCTAAAGTGTAAAGTAAATTACCTTGGCCGTCTTTGGTCTTATGGTCGGTTTACGCTCCCTCACGAGGTTGTCGATCCGGGAGTCCGGGAGGGGCCTAGCAAGTAGACACGCCTCGGCGGAGAGGAAGAGGAACCCCCTCCCGTACTCGGCTAGTCCCTCCTCGTGGTGCGGACGCGCCGGCGGTCCGCGTGGTGCGACGCGGGGCGGTCCGCGTCTTTGCGACGCCGAGAGGTCCTCGATCCCCGCCGCCTCGCCTCGCCTCGCCTCCGCCTCCGCCTCCTCCTCCTCCTCCGCCTCCTCCTCCTCGTGCACTGGCGGGTGGTGGCGGCGGTGGTCGGGGTGCACGACGCCGCCCGCCTCTACCCCGTGGCGGTGGTGGTGGCTCGACGCTTCCTCTTCCTGTTGCCCTTGCCCTAGCGAGGCTACACTTTTGAATTTCCTGGTCATTTTCTTGAATACATTCGTTCGAGGCATCTTTTTTGAATGACCTGCAATTAGATAAAACATAATTAGTAAAAATGCAAAATTAAATAGAACATAGTTATGAAGAGATTGAAAACAAATAATTACAACATAATTATTAAGAGATGCATAGTATTACATGTATTAGAAATAATCTTCATCCATCACGATTTCGCCTTTGTCGGATCATAATCCTCATGATCACTATCATCCATGTCTACGTCTTCCAACATATGAAGATTGGCGGGATCCATGGGAGGAGGAACGACGTCAACACTTGCATTTGTCCTTAAGTAATTTCTCAAGTAGCGTAAGTCCTTTGCATCTCGAACCTCCTCGTCCTCCTCATCATGAACAACACTTTCATTGTCTACTTCCATTTCGTTGGGCCCGGTTATTTCTATCACAAATTTACCTTGTAGCCCTTCTTCTTGGAAGAACTCTCCCTCATATGTGTTTGCATTAAAATGGTAATCGCCCCCTGTTTTGGGACGGGTAGTCTACCGTGTGGCAATACCGTGCGCACAACATCCCAACCCTTTAGCCGCTCGTCGCCCGGCAACACCATGGGAGATAATAAACTTGTGTGGCATGTTGAGCCACAATGTAGACATCATCTCCGGCCATCCGGGAATCTTGTCGAATCTGAACAATCCCAAGTTGTTCGAGGTCCGAATTTGTTAATTCGGGATCAAACCAATGGCACTTAAACACGGCGGGGAGCAACCCGTTTAGAGCCGGGGAAATGGAGTTCGTATATTTCTTCAATTCTTCCATAATAACCTTTAGTGCTAGTTCCATCATCACCTTTAGTGAAAACTCCGGTATTTGTGGTTTTTCGGTTTGGTCGATTCTCGCTCATAGCTCGTTGTGTGGTAGCGATATCCATTCACGTCATAACCGGTAAATGACCTAACCACGGTCTCAAAGCCATTTTTTGTATGAGCTCGGGATGCATAACCGGATCGGTCGGTGCACGCAAGCTCAAGCGAGGATATATGAAATGAGACAGTTCGTTAGCATATCAAACGAGACGTTATTGAACATGAATTGGACAAAGACCGGGCGTTTGAACCAACAAATGAAATCGGGTTTTCCATCGCCCGGGTGGCGGGGAATTATCAAAGACAAAAGAATGTTCTTCGGTTGAAAGCGCACCGCCCGAGGCGGTTCGGCGGGATAACGAATCTGAGGCCAACAAGTGTATGGGGCAGCCATCATTCCATAAGGATTGAACCCATCATTTGCCCGGTAACACGCACATTACGAGCCTCCATAGCTTTGTCGGGATGAATATTGTTGAAATGGGTCCATGCTTCGGCATCGGATGGGTGTACCATCTTATCGGGCTTGTAGCGACGCCCATCTTTGTGCCATGTCATGTTTCATGAGACTCCTCGGTCATGTACATCCGTTGTAACCTCGGTGCGAAGGGAAGGTACCGTAGGATTTTCACGGGGACCTAAAGCCGCCTCTTCTCACCGCCTTCACCGGGGGTCTACCTCTATGAACCTTGAGGATTTACACTTTGGACGGTCGCGTATCATCTTTGTACTCTTTCCTAAATAAGACGCACCCGTTCTCACAAGCATGTATCCGCTCGTATGGCATCTTGAGTACCTTGAGGAGTTTTCGACTCATACATGTTCTTTGGCAAAGACGTGACCGGGCGGAAGCAAGCCCCCCAAAGATCGTCAACATGTCGGTGAAGCCGTCTCGACTAATATTGCATCGGGCCTTCAAGTCCATAAGGCGTGAAATGGCATCTAGTTTGGAGACCTCACAATAGTCGTGAAGGGGTTTTACGTGCCTTTTTGCAACATGGTATAATAGGCCTTTGCGGTTTCTTACGGCTCCTCCTCCCCCCTCATCCCCAAGTCCTTGCTCAAAGTTTCCGGCATGAAAGTCATCTATCATGTCTCCTATCCCGACATCGAAGCAAGATCATCGATCGCGTTGCCTCACGACCTCGTCTCTCATACGCTTTCGGTTTCACCATGGAAGATCCACCGCTTATAGCCCCCGTCCATCCATACTTGGGAAGATGTTTAGACATGTCCTCCTTACTTTGCCTTTTTTTTATTGTCACAATTCTTGCGGGGACACCAAACCTTACTCGCACCTCGAGCATTCGAAAAGCATAATCCATGAAAGCACTTGCTCTTCCTAACCCATTCACGGTCATAATCTCCAAAACTCCTCCAGCCATCGTATATCCACGCCACGGTCATCCATTCTCTATCATTTCAGCGAGAATATAAGAATGCAGTGCATCTACACAATGATCCTACCATCTAGTAGGTGAAGATAGGTCCTAATCCACCGAGGATGCGTAGATGAGGTCAGTTCCATGCTCCACTCCTACTATCAGGGACGAATTTCGACACCTCCCATTTGTTCTCCCGAATACACGTCCTCCCCGAGAGGGAGCCGTGTATTCGAAGAACAACTGAGGGAGATCTTTGTCGAAACTCGAATCGACAGAGTGGGAGCATGGAACGAACCTCATCTACGCATCCCTGGCCGTCCAAAACGTGGACAATTCGAAACGGTCACGGTTATAGGTATGCAGGGATCTCGCATACTTCCAACCGTATCTCTTTTCGAACGGGAGACGCCCTAAGCGAGCTACGTGATCTAGCTACGACCATGGCACGGAAGGAAGGGATATACCTAGGTCGCGGTGGAGTCGGGGCTACCCGACGAGGAAGAAGATCGGGGCCGCCAAAGGGACTCCGGCTCCGCAAGTTTTTTCGGCCGGAGGGTTCCTCTGCATAAAAAGAACCACGAGGGGGATAAGTTCAAAATTTTGACAGAACCTCCCCGCTTGCGGGGAGGTTTTCAATACTGCAAACAAAACACACGCACGATGGCCGACAATCACATTCACATCAAGGGCACGATGGCCGACAAACTGCGAAAATTTGAACACAACGGCGTGGCGGGACGGACGGCCGGTGGGCGGTCCTCCTCCTCTCCTTCCTTCCCCCCCTCCTCCTCCTCCTCTTCTCCTCCCTTCTCCCTCCTTCCTCCTCCTCTTCCTTCCTCCTCCTCCTCCTCCTCCTCCCTCCCCTCCTCCTCCTCCCTTCTCCCTCCTTCCTTCTCCTCTTCCTTTCTCCCCCTTCCCCCCCCCAACCCCCCCCCCCCTTACTCCTTCCCGGCCGGCGCGGTCTTGCGAGGGAGGCCGCCGCGGCCGCGGTCGGGGGGCGGGGCGGGGCCTTAGCGGCCACCGCCCGCGGCCATGGGGGCGGGGCAGCCGTAGGCCGGGCGGCGCCCGCCGGGCCGGGTGGCTGCGGGCTGAGGGCGGTGGGGGTCGGGCCGCCCGGCGGGGAGCGGAGCGGCGCGGCCGAGGGCGGGGCGGGAACGGGGCGGGGGAGGGGGGGGGCGGAGGGCGGCGAGGCGGCGATGGTGGTGGCGACGGGCTGGCCGGGTGGCTGTGTGTGTGTGTGTGTGTGTGTGTGCGTGAGTGAGTGAGTGAGTGGGAGTGGGTGAGTGAGTGGAGTGGGGTTGACTAAATTTTTTTTAAAAAAAAAATTTTCCCGTGATGGATCCGGGGGATCACGGGAAAGGCACGGAAAGAGGAAAAAAAAAAAGGTAAAACCCTAATCCTCTACACGTGGGTCCCGCCAACGATTTCCCCGTGAGCTCTACACGTGGGATCACGGGAAAGATCTTCTATTTCCCCGTGAACAACTCACTGAAAGGAGTTTTTCGAAAAACAAATTTTATTTCTATCTCTTTATTTTTCTAGCATATATATTTTGAAACTTTGATCATGATAACTTCATAAATACCTTTCCACATACACTCACCAATCCTAATTTCATCCTTGCAAAAAAAAATTGACCATTATTTCATGTGGTTCTATCTCTATTTGCATTTACTTAATCTGCAACAAAAAATTATAATAATTACAAAAATAATCCAAAAAATTCTCGAAAATAGACATGACACAATATTTGAGGTCTATTGCATATAGAAAAGTTTTGTAGCCAAACCACAACTTGATCGTCACATTGACATGAAATCACACTAGATCACTCTCAACAAACATGAAGCTTCTACGTAGATGTTGGAGCTTGTGAACATCGTATGTGCCAACTTGTGCGAAACGTTCCCAATTTTTTATCATAGCCTCGGCATAAGATATCATGACATATTATCAAATTCCATGATTTTTTGCACATCGGTTTATTTTCTAGAATTTTTAAACCACTCGAACAGGGATTAGAGTTGATGATTTCGTATTAAGATGTTCCAGATTTCATTATTTTTTTAAATGCAAGGCCTTATATTGTGTTGAGTATGAGGAATATAAATTTTCTACTAATTTTTTTTCAAAAATTTGAAGCACTTGTAGTTCAAATTTGTTCTAATTTCATAAATTCCCATAAAAGAGAATAATTACCTAAATATATCAAATAAAGTCAATAATTCACCAAACTTTAATATTGAGTGCAATATGATGTATAACAAGTGTAGAAAAAGTTTGGAGATTAAAATCAAAAAAAAAAAAAAAAAATTCCGTGAGCTTCTTTCCCGTGAGCACGATGTACCACTCACGGGAAAGGGGTCCATTTCCGGAGGCCCACCGTTTGGCCCACGGGAAAGCTCGCTCACGGGAACCTCTTCCCCCGTGAGCTAGACGGAGCTCTCACGGGAAAGGGGGCAGGAGGGGACGGAGCGGGGCTGGGGCTCACGGCGGTTACCTTTACCGCGTGAGCCCCGTTCTCTCACGGGAAAGGGGGCTTTCCCGTGAGCTATTTCTCACGGGATATCTTATTTCCCGGGTGCTTTTTTTCTTTCCCGTGATGTTTTCACGTTGCTCACGGAAATTGTATGATTTCCGTGTAGACTTCCTTTTAGCTCACGGAAAACCTATACCCACGGAAATCACTGGATTCCGGTAGTGGATGGTCTGTATGTTATATTTGTCTTCCTGGCCAAGGTGGACTAGGCGCATGGCTGTGCAGATCAAGATGTTGTCTTATGTGCAGTGAAATGAGGTAGAGATTCACCTGAAAAAAATTATACTGATGGTCATAATGGAACCCAAGTATGTTCCTTAGCTAGGAAGTATGTGCAGTGAAATGAGGTCGAGATTCATCTGAAAAAGATGAAGCAGAAACACTGAAAAGGCAGAGGAAATCCTCAAGTAAGCAGATCATCGACGTGCAGGAAGGTAGCCGCAGATGGCTTCTCTCAAAACACATACACAGCTGCAGCTGTCATTTGCCATCTCTCAAAGCACACACACAGTGAAAGTTTTTTATTTTAATTCTGGACTGCAAAATGGGGCAGGATCCAAAAGTTTTGGTTGTAGAACTATATGTATATTTGTCTTGTCTGGGATCTTCTTTTGCCTATCATGGATGATTGAGTATGGCCTCTGGGCTGTGTCTATGCAATGACCTTTTGATGACCTATGACAGGTAAGGTGCGTGACTTAGTTTACCATGTAAACGTGATATACCTCTTTAGAAGGTTCTTTCAAAAATGCTTGCTGACAACCGATCTTAGATGGCAAAGTGACACACATGAAGCTAAATTTGATGCTGATGCACATGACTTTGAGGCATTATGAAAATTGCTGGATTTGGGTGATGATTGTTTGCAAAGGCTGACCATACGAGATTTTTTTTCTTTTGTTTTGACAATGACCATAGGAGATTCAAACCTGGAGGGGACATGGTGTTCATCTGCTGAATTTCTTCAACCACGGCCAGCACATTTTCAGCATATATGTCTCCATTGTTAGCAAATAATGCAAATAAATATCAAACAGAAGACACAAATTTTTACGTGGAAAACCCTTGCGGGGAAAAAACCACGGGTGCCAACCGGCGATCTTCACTATATAATGATGAGAGTTTACAAAAACATAAGAGAATACAATGATTCATCTGCTCTTTTCTGTGTGGCTTTCAAGATGCATATATAGGACAGACATACTGGGGTCCAATATGAAAAGAAATCCACTAAGCATATAACCGAAACCATGGGCCCTCCAGGCGTCCATGCAACACCCAAGTTAGAATTCGGATCATATTCCAACATGTGTGCCCACATCATCCAATAAGGCATTATCCTAGGTGGCTTAATTGATGAAAATCTACTCTCACATAAGAAGTGGTTTTCACATACATATGTTCAGTTTTCCTGTGCTAGTATTGATTTATCGGCCAGCATTGTCTCCCTGTTGCCTGCAAATCTGTTTCAGTAATGGGTTGTTCAGAGAGACTATTTCAGTATAACATGGAGAAATTAAGTAACATTCATTGGTTCATAAGAACAACATCATGAACTAGATAAATTAGTCTAATGGATGCAGTGGTACTCTGTAGATGTCGTTAAGAACAAGCTGGCAGTACCAGCTTATAGCTAATATGAAACAAGATACAGGTCTCAAACTTCTCATTGCCATATTAATTTCATATGAATCTAAATTTATATAATGCTCAATTTTCAAAACAAGCAGAGTACTGAAAATTCAACACTTATGCAAGTGTTCAGAAATGATGAGCATTAATAGCTACTTATAATATATATTCATTATGAATTCGGATGTAGTAATATTCATTTATCAGCTTAGTGATGAAGTATCCACCTATTGAATGTTCTTGATGAATTGAAAATGTAATTCATGAAAAGACATTAAACATGGTAACAAACAAGTTTGATCAAAAAAAAAAACTTACCAAGTCATCTTCTTCAGTTTTGTCCCCTTTCTACTTTGTTTCTAGCAAGAGCTTGTTTTATATTCTAGCTGAGCACATCTCTGCTTCGCAAAATCTGGTTCAACTCAACAAATTTTTGTTCTTGAGTAGAAGTTTTGCTTTAGCAGCCAGTGCATTAGCAACATGAAGGATTTTTATTTTGGGATCACAACCTGAAAGGATTAATAGGGGAAAAAGAAATGGATCATTCCTAGTTGATACTACAAAATAATAACTTATTTGAAGCATTTAAATAATGTCGCCTAAAAAGACAAAGTTTTATGTTTTAAGGAAAAACAATTCTGATAATTAAGATTTATCGGTTTATCGGTTTGATGATGAATGGTCATCTATTCAACATTATTGATGAATTGATAATTTAGATGTATGTAATACATGAAAAGACATTAAATCTCATAACAAACAAGTTTGATCAGAAAAAAGTATTACCAAGTTACCATCTTCAGTTTGGTCCCCTTTTTTGCTTTCTTTCTAGCAAACTTCTAGCAGAGTAGAAATTTCTGTTCACCGAGTAGAAATTTTGCTTTGGCAACCATCACATGCAACCTAAGAACATGGGGTCATTTCTGATAGATAGATACAACATAATAATCCATTGACTTATACGAAGCATTCATCTAACACTGTAAAAACTAGAACCTTGTTCCATTATCCCCAAAAAAAAGAAAAAAACTAACATTGTAAAAATGACCAGATTTATGTTTTTTTAGGAAAAAAACAGTTCTGCTAATTCATTGTAACCAAAGAAAAGAGCTTACTCTGCTAATTGGATGGTCATTCTGTCAGTAGTTAAAGGAACTAGAAATAAATAGATTGGAAGAAGAAAGGAACTGGAAATAAGGTGGGCGAAGGAACTATAAATATTTCTTAGTATAAAATACAAATATCCGATGCTTTCCTATAGTATACCGAAACTAATGTTGTATCCCATTTCATATGACTAGAAAACATAAACATGAATGTTGATCTAAAAAAATAATAAGGGCCACTACGTGTTGCAGCTTTCCCAAAGCATAAGGAATTAAGGAACTCTTTTTTTTTTTTTTTTTTTTTTGCATAGAGGATGTATAATATTGTATTTGTCATCGAGATATAAGCATGTGATACCTTACATCACAAGAAGTGTTGAGTTCAATCCCTGGGTAGCAGATTCAGCTTGATGAAGTGAGAGATCAGGAGTGCTAGGTGTATGTGTATCTACTGCTGAATCTGGCATATAGAAATTGAACTGACAGGTTTCCTTCCAATTTGAATTTTCTTTGTGTTCCTCAATGATACTCAATGTCTTATATTATCCACAATTGTGAGCCCTTCCTGATAAACAAAGGAAGCAACAGATCATCAGTTTATAAATGGGTGTTTGGTTTTAGAAATCAACTCACTCTAGATGGAGTGATGCATTATGATACCATTTCTTAAATTTAGTGGAATGACCCCATTCCTCATATTAGTACTAATTATTAGCTAGTGGGGATTAGGGTGGTGATGGATCAGCTCATTCTATTCCATAAAGGAAACAAAATACTAAAGAGTGAGATAACGATGGACCCTCCACTCCAAACTATAAGACGTTTTGGCTTTTCTAGATACTTTAATCTAATTTTGTATGTAGACATAGTGTATAGCTACGTGCATAGCAAAAGAAATGTATCTAAAAAGCTAAAACGCCTTATAATTTGGAATAGAGGGAGTACTACAGAGTTAAGTAAAAGACATACATTATTTCCAAAGATTTTTTTTCTTCCACTAAGCTGGTAGACCCAAGCAGAAAGAGCCTCTAGTCTGATTCATTATGCAGCATTTCCTGGCTTTGATGGTTTCCAAATGACCAACGAGAGTTAGGGGCCTGAAACTAAGAACAAAAAGTCCCAAGAGCTGTAAAGCCTGAAACGTTATAACTGAAGAGACAGACAATGCCATGCACGAGAAGTTCATTCATTTGTTACTGTCTCACCAGATGTTTGCTGGATGCAGTAGTCTTGCTACGAGGTCATTCTTTTCTTAAGTCCTCAAATTTTGGCACCAAACCAGGAAGCTGAAGCACCGGTGTTGGGCTCATTATTTATGGTTTTTGAACTAAGTGTTAGCGCACGATGAAGCTGAGACCTGCAACGTGACAGAAACAAGATGGTTGTTGATTAAAGAAATGAAGGACTGGACAAGAATTGTGAATGGTGGCTCCTCTTGCTTCTAACACAGAAGCACATGACAATGATTCATATCTACAAGCAAACTAAAAAAAAGCAATCCAGAAAAAAAAAAGCAATCCAGAGCACATGACAATGATTTATATATACAAGCAAACGGGAAAAATGCAGTCCAGTTTGCACTGTGAATGAAATCATAAGTCGAGGAGCATAAGTTGTTTTTTAACTAACCTGCAGATCCATGTTCGGAGAAGACTGAAGAGGCGTGCAGAAGGTGCTGAAATTATGAATCACAATTTAGTCTACGTGAATCACAATTCAATTTGCATAGTCAATGGAATCATAGTTAGTAATTTGGAACTAACCTGTATCGATGTGCAATGAAGATTTGAAGCAGAGGCATGCAGATCAATGTGCAGTGAAAGCCATGTAGAAGCAAAGGGCCAGTGTTTCAGCTTTTCCGCGTAAGCACGGCCGGCCAATGTATTTATATCTGGCCTCGTTCCCTTAATTTCTGGCATTCCTCATAAATCTCGGGACCACAATTCTCTATGTGTAACAGTCGCAGTGAATCGGGAGGCCCTCCTTGGGCAGTGATCTGATTTTGTGAGCCCCCAGATTCGTAAGTCCTGGAGAGAAGGAAGGCGATGCAAACCTTGGGGGAGGGACTGCAGAGCCCTGCAGTTATTGAACCCCAAGACTCGGAGAGACGTGAGGAGTTGAAGCGCCTCGTCCTGCTCTTCGGTGAACTTCTCCGTCCGCCAATCATAACTGAAGTATAACCTCTGGAGGGTAGCTGAGAGGTGGCTGCAGATGGGAGCAACAAGCACAGCAGAGATGTTGTCCACATCAAGGTACACCAGTTGGAAGGAACCGGCGGACATTGTTTTGGTCCTTGCCACTGCTGCAAATAGATCTCCTGCTACAGAATAGGACTCTGTGTCACCATCTCTCTGATTGTACACTGTCAGATGCTCAAGGTTGAATGTGATGAGAGGATCAAACCCATCCACTATGATGTCCTTGCAATTAATTAGTTCTAGACTGGTAAGAGATGTGAGATTCGCGAGCAGAGCTACTGGCAGCGTGGTTTGCTCACCCCAAAGGCAAAGTTCCTTGAGGCATGTGGGGAGAGGGTAGATGATGCTCTGAGTCTGATCTGCTGCCCCTCCCATGGACCATCGAGAGAATAGCTTGTCACATTTATTTATTGTCAGGGATTCGAGCAATGAGAGGCCCCTGAATCCAGTTCCTTCCTCTTCCTTCACAGGCAGGATCAGATTCTTACATCTAGCAAACATGACATCTCTCAGTGAGCTAGTGGGTGGAAACTGTAGTACCACTTCCTCATGATCCTCATCTGATGATAAGCTCACATGCAAATGAGAAAGAGCTGGGAAACATTTGAACAAATTTGACAATGATTTTCTGGTAAGAGAAAATTGATTGAGTGTGAGAAATTGGACTGTGTGTAGCACGACACCACCATCCAGTCCTCTCAAAAATGTTTCCTTACTTCTATGGATGAATATATGTCTTAGGGAATGCAGCTTTTGGAGATCCATAAATGACAAGAGTAATTCATCCTGAGTTGTCAATCTTTCTACGTCACCAAGATTGTGGAAGACCAATTCAGAGGGCTTCCTAATGCGCAACGTAGTACGATCATAAGACAAGCACTCTGTCTCAATATGGGATAGACTCGAAGTGTGAGGCAAAGGAGGAAGGCATAATTTCGGGCAGTCACTGATGTGTAGTTCACAAAGACTAGAGAACCATATGGTGTTGTCTTTTGCAGAAGAAATAGGCCAGTCTGAGAACAACAACGTTGTGAGCTTGGGACAATTAATGCACCTGATTTTTTCAAGCCTTGAGAACAGATGACATTTTGCGCCCCCAACCCACTCCACAAGTTCTGCCATATCATGAAACTCAACTTCCTTTAAGTTTGTGAAACTTTTTTCTGTAGTGCCACCAAAGACGTCAGGTCCAATATGAGATAGCCCAACAATATTTTTTAGCTTCAGCTTTCTTAGGTGATAAAACTGCCCAAAAGGTGGAAGAGTGACCCATGAAATGCTCTCTAGATGTAGGGTCTCCAATTGTTTTATGTACATAATGTTGCTGCACAGCCAACTAGGACCACCAGAGCCACCATGATTTACAATGCGAAGTCTTCTAATATTAGAGTGTGGTTGCAGACTATCTAGGATATCATCTCCAGTTGACTCTTTCTTTCCATTCCAAACTAATCCCAACTCAACTAATTTTTTTCTTTGCCATCAGTTTGGCCTCTTTAGCTTCTTGCTTGGTGCTCACATTTTCAAGCCCACATATATTGAGCTCTCCTCCAAGCTCTTCTAGTTTCCCCAACTCTCCTAGCTCAAAACCAACACTCTCTTTCTTGACATGGAATTCTTTCAATTCTTGTAAAAACTTCATTTTCCCCACCTCAGGAACATTGGAATGAAATTCTTTTTTTGGCAACGAAATGGCGTAAATTTTCAATGCCTCATGTCTTTAGACAAAGAATTACCACTTTTCCATTGGTTAAGATCTAGAAATTTCAAGTGAGAAAAACTGGGAACTATGCTTGGCAAAGACATTTTTGAGTAAAAAGGAGAACTAAGTTTTAAGTACCGAAGATGATGAAGCTTTGAAAAGTTATGTGGCAAGGAATTATGGGAGTTCATGAATATAGATAGAACACGGAGACCTTTTATTTCCTCAAATGTGTCTCTTAAAACATTGACTAGGTGTAACCTACTGTATTCTCCAAAAATCATCAAACTTCGCAAATTCTTAATATCTATTCTTTCCTTCAATTTACGCATCTCTTCCTCAAAATTCTGAATATGATCGGGTGTCATGCATGAAAATGGATAGGTAACTAATAGTTTTGGGGATTTCATTTGCCTCAAACCTAGAACAACTTATATAGGCACATTCTTCTAAAGATACAATACAAGAAAGGTCATGGAGTAGATCATGCATTACATAATAATTATCATCTCCTTTTATAAGAAAACCATTATCTAACAGTTCATCCAAATATTCTGATCCTATGTCCTCAATTTTTTAATCTGCCTAGTGTAATCTATGATGCCTATTGAATCCCAAAAACGAAGAATCTCAAACTTCTCGAACTTATAATCCTCAGGGAAAAGGGAAAGACATGAAAAACATTTTTTCAGATGGAAGGGTAGGTAGTCATAGCTAATTTTTAAGGCTGGGATAATATCATTGTCATGATTTTCTTCTAGCCATTGTTTGTTGTCAAGAATTTTCATCCAATATTCCTGAATGGGGTTTTTAATCAATAAGTGACCAACTGTTTTGGCTGCAAGTGGGGAGCATTTTAACTTATCTGCTATTTGCCTTGCAATGCCAATTAACTCTTGATCATCGTGCTCATCTTGGATTCTACCAAATGCACATATTTGGAAGAATTTCCAGAACTCATCAGGATCCAAACCACGTAGGTCAATTGAATTAATCTCTTTTTTCACCATTTCTACAATTTTTGGGAACCGAGTTGTGACAATAATTACATTGCCCCTGGTCTCGTCCTTTTTGAATGGAGCTAATAGTTTTTCCCACTCATCATTACTGCTGCATTCCCAAATGTCATCCAAGACAATAAGAAACCTTTTTGATTTCAACCTCTGTGCAATGGATTTTTGAAGCTGGTCTAAGTTCGTAGTTTCATTATTTCCTTCATTATCAGTTGCAGGTAGGCAGCTCAAGATCTCTTTTGTCAGCTTGAGGACATCAAAATTAGTTGATACACATATCCAGATATTAATATCAGGAAAACATTGTTTAATTCTTGTGTCGTTGACGAGGTGCTGGGTGAAGGTAGTCTTTCCAATACCTCCTGGGCCAACTATTGGAAGAACAGACAAGGTTTTACCACTCTGTGTCGCACTGATAATCTCATTTATAGTTTTCTCAAAGATGGCATCCCTCCCAAATAACTTGCCCTGTGTGATTTCAGAGCTTGTGTCTGGCCTTTTAGTGAATGCAGGCATGTGTGGCAGAGGGTTACTGCCTGACACTATCTTCAGCAAGTCAGAGACAGGAGTACAGTTAGAGTGTAGTTCCTGTATGAGCTGCTTGATTTTGTTGCACATTTCCACCCGGTTGAATGACAACTTTTCAACATGACCAGCGTGGTCATCAGACATGGCAGCAGCAACATGATCTTGTGAACGGCAACAAGAGAAGCATGAGAGCCAGTTACCAGAAGTGTGGCGAGCAGCGTGGCGGGCATGCTGAGCTTTGGCGCTGAGGCCATCGCCCAACTCTGGAGTGGCCTCCTGAGTCCCGTCCAGCTTGTCCTGGATCATGAAGTAGTGGAGCTCGTCCAGAGCATCCTCAGCCTCATCGGCCTTCTTGCCGAGCTTCTCAAGCAGCCCCTGCAGGCCAGGTTTGGTGGTGAGGTCCCTCCCCTGGACCTCATCGAGCAACCCTCTAGTGTACAACATCTTGCTTTCGATCTCGTCAAGATTGAGACCGAGCTCGGTGCTGGACACGTAGGCTTTCACCAAGTCATTGGAGAGCTTGTTGACGACGCGGCCAAGGAGCCAGTTCGCCGCTCCGAGAGCCACCTCCATCTTCTCCTCTGTGGCTACAGGGGTCATTGGTTTGAATGGTGAGCAGTAAGAAGAGTGTGCTCGGAAGTTGAAATGCTGCATGTTTTTACCAGAAACAAACAAAGAAATGAAATGGATACATCCACCAACCTTAGAGAAAAAGGGACCTTGATGACGAGCTCTCTAGCTCACACACAGAGCTGCTCTAACTCGAACTTCACTCCGTCAGTGAAACGTCTGCTACCACTTCTTCTCGATCTTGCTCTCGACGGCGCACACGTCCTCCAGACAACGGCCGGCGGCAGCCCTCTCCACCGTGGGTCTACCCTCCCTCGCGCTGTGGAGCAGCAAGACAATCGGCTCTAGATCTGCGCGGGGAAGATGAGCAGTAGAGAGAGGAACAGTGGTGACTGGTGTCTGGTGACTGGTGAGTAGGCCAAGAACAGTGTGCTGCCCGAAAGGCAGAAGGTACCAGTCGCTCCTTTATGGCCTGGCCGCTCAGGTAATAATTGATTGAAGGCGTTGGCGACTTCGTCTACCAAGCTGTCAAATAAAAGTTGCATTTCATTTTGGCCATTAAGCGAAAAAAAAAAAAAACTAAGGAGTCTTTGGATGAAGCTTTCTCCGTTATAATTTGTATGAAATTATGGTTTACTCTAGCTTTTTTTTAACTCAATAAACTTTTTAATACTTTTTGCTAATTTCTATCAATCTCGCGAACATATGGTTGATATAGGTCACATGTGTTTAGTTTTGTGATGGAGTGATTGTCAACAAATCAACATTCTTCCTCTATTTTCTTTTTATCTTTTATGCTTCGGCTATGTTTCACCGGCAGATACGTGGAGTGTGTCGAAGACGTATCTCTTGGTTCGTGTTGTGCGGGTGTGGAGCTCGGAGATGGTAGGACGGTGAGGTGAAGGGGCCAAGGAGGGCGTGCGGCCGGCCGACGGACCGCGGAGGTGAAGGACGGACGTGAGGCTTGGACCGAGGGACCGGATCGCCGGGTGGCTAGCCATGGTGGTCGACATCCGGGACATCGACGGATGCAAGAGGACGCGGGGCAGACCGTGTCGATCGGGTCAAGACGGCGAAGCGTGCGTGCGAGCGGGGAGCTCGGATGACTTGGCGACTTCGAGGCGGTCAAGACGGGCGATGACACGTGTCCGGGAGGTTTGGTGGTTTGCCCTCAAAACCATTGGCGCTGGTTTCGCGGGTTTGGGCCTCAAAACCACGGGGCGGGTTTCGTGGTTTGGGCCTCAAAACCACGGCGCTGGTTTGGGCCACAAAACCCGAGGCTTTCCGGGCGGACGGAAGGATGGCACGTGGCGGCATCGGGAGGTTGCGTGGAAGCAAGGCTACCGATGAGGAGGCGGTGGTGGTTCGGATCGAAGATTACCCGTAGAGTCGACCGAAATAGCCTTAGGGTTACAAGACCGACTCATGTATCTTAAGGGTAGTTTAGGCGGAGGGAATATGGGGCTATTTAGCGTAGGCATACCCCTTCATCCTCCTCGCCTCTCATTTTACATTTTCCGCACTAGGGTTCCGCATGCAGGTGTGAGAGGTCCACCGATTTGTATCGAATTTGCCGAGCAAGGGCTAGCTCGAGTAGCCTTGTCACATGGTGGCGTTTGGGGGATGATTGGATCGGTGATCTTTGTTCATCTTGTGCCGTGATTTTTGTTCTTCACTTGTTCTTCCCGAGTTCATCTTCTCCCCCTCTATTCTCTCTTCGCGAGTTCTTCGATTTGGCACCGTTTGAACTCATTTTTCTTGCCTTGATTCGTGCTAGGACGTGAGAGGATCATTTCCACCGAAGGGTTTGAGCTAATTCCTCACGAGCACGTAGATCGGGCAAGTTTTGGATCAAAGTCGTTTTTTGGTGTGTTCATCGTGAAATCCGCGATTTTTCTCTCGATTTTGATCAAATTGGGCGATGATTTCTTTGGGATAGCCTCTCCTATGCCTTGTGACCAAGTGTCTAAAATCTTGTGGCAAAAAGGAGTTGATTTGATCAAGTTTCGAAGGAATTTTGTTTGGGGCGGATTTTTTGTTCGTGTTAACGACTTTTCGATTCGCGTCAAGATTGTCCAAGATTTCCGGATACCGAGAGTCCGTAGCTTCGGTGTTTGCCGCTATTTTTTAGGTTCCATCCAAGATCGCCAAGAGTCCGGATATCGACTGTCTAGGCTTCAAGATTGTCCAAGTAGTTCCGCATCCGAAAGTCTCAGAGCTTTAGTGTTTGCCGTTGGTTTTAGGTTACATTCGGTATCTCTCGATGAGTTCGATATCGACTTGTGTAGTCTTCGTATTGGTCAAGTAGTTTCCAAAGATCGAAAGTCCGTAGCTTTTTAGTGTTTGCCGTTGGTTTTAGGTTACGTTTGGTATCTCTCAAGAGTTCGATACCGACTTGTGTAGTCTTCGTATTGGTCAAGAGTTTTCGCATCGAAAGTCCAGTGAGTTTGAGTGTTTTCTTGTTGGTCTTAGGTTATGTTCGGTATTTCTCAAGAGTTCGATATCGACTTGTCTAGGGTTCGATTGTTCAAGTAGTTTCAAGATCGACTTGATCTACATGTGTTACTCGTCTCCCGTTTGAATTTGCTTTTGAGGTTTGGGGTTGAGCCGATGACCCAAAATTGAAAAGAAAGTTTGAGGCTCCCATTCACCCCCTCCGTCGCCCGTTTCGGTCCTTCACAATCTTATTAAAATTTGGTTAATACTTATTTCTATTCATCTTACTTATAATTTGATGGAAATATTGAATCAATATTTGATCAAAATTAATACTTTCAATGTTTTTTTTTTGTTGAGTATAAGAGAGGTGCAGAAACTAATAAAAGAAAAAATGTGACCGACCATACAAGAGGATCGATCTATATATTTTACCATACAACCAAAACTGGCTAGCATTTTTCATGTTCATTATGACAAGGAATATTGATGAAAACCACAAATGACACTTGTCATGTTCTCCTCCGGGGCTTCCACCTTCGTACTTATGTGGTATGCCACTATAAAAAAAATCATTATATCAGAAGCTAGTCCTTATAAAGTACCCACATATAAGTTTACATATAAATTACTCACCCCATTGTCTATAATTTTTTTAAAAAAAAAAACTCTAACATCTGCTACTAAATTACCCACACATAACATTATGGAAAATTTAAAGCAACATTCAAAAATCACGTAGAAATTATCTACCTATGCGCGAACTGAGCTGCGTTCTGACTTAACTTCTTGTGTTTGACAGGTGTTTAAATTTTTTTTTTGTTTTTTAAGATTTATTGTATTAAGTTTTTTTCAGTAGAATGCGTCATTACTGGTGACAGCAAGACGGATTGGTGATATAGGGGTACTGTGTAGCCTCGCCCTCGCTGTGGCAGGGCGGTTCCTTCGTACTACTTCACATGGCTGGTGGGCTTGGCAGTGACCTGTTTTTTTTTTTAAAGAAACCGGCAGAAGAGCTGTCTATTTGTATTAATGAGAAGAGGTTGCCGACGCCACTGTACAAGCAGAGAAGACCGGAAAAAACAGAAACACAGAAAGGAAGGAAAGAAAAGGCAAAAAGGAGACGAAAAGGCAGCTAAACTAAAAAACTGTGCAAGCAAGAATCAAGCGGGCTGAAGAAGGGTCGCCAGGTGCTTTGCCCCCCGCAGACCGCCACAGGGACGCCTCGTCTGATTCTCTGGAGTACCACAAAATTTGGCGCCTCGCGCGCTCGAAAACTCTTGCATTTCTTTCTTTCCAAATCTCCCAGCAGACCAACATGATTAGGCTGCGCAATCCTCGCCTGCTTCTCGAAGGCGTGCTGGACATACAGGTCCACCACGAATGGAGTGAGTCAGAATGGGACCACGCATCCGGGTGTAGCCTCTCATTCTGCGCCCATGTTGCAATAGCTTCCCAGAGCCGCTTTACAAATCTGCATTCCTTGAAAAGATGCAGCCCCGTCTCCGCATGATTCCGGCATAAGGCGCACGTTCCTTGATTTGGCCAATTCCGAGCCCGCAGCCTATCCGCCGTCAGATTCTCGTTTCGTATCACCGGCCAAATTTGAAAAATTTACATTTTGGTGGCGCCCCATGGCTTCCAGATGAGTGAGAGAAAATTGGTGGTTGTTGCCCCGATGAATTGCGCATGGTAAGCCGACGAGGCAGAATATTCACCGGTTGCTCCAAATTTCCAGACGATGGAGTCTGCATTATCCTGGGCCAGCTCGATACCGCGTGCCTCTCTCCATAGGTCCACGTACTCGGCGAAGTGCATAGTGCTGAAAGCAGTGTGTTGGAGATTGATGTCCCCGATCCATGCATTACCCACAAGAGCGCCGCAGAATTTAACGCTTTTTCCTCTTCGAGATGGCGAAAAGGTTTGGCGCGACGTCGCATGGTCTACGTCCATGCATCCACGGACTTGTCCAGAAGCGGGCCTTGCTCCCATCCCTGATGGTCAAAGTGGTGGCAACTGCAAGCGAGAGCTTGTCCGTTCTGTTGCACGGTGTTTCCTCGTCAATTAATGCATTGGCATTCCGCGTCCATTGCCTCCAAAGCCATTCGAGTCACAAGGCTCTCGCGAATCTTCTGATGTGTAGGATTCCGAGCCCCCCTAACTTTTTAGGCCTTGCTGATCTTGGCCAGTTGACTTTGCATTTTCCTCCCCGTTAGCCTCTACGCCCCCGCCCACAAGAATTTCCTCCTCCTGGCCGTGGGTCGACCTCGTCAAGCACTCCGTCCCGGGTGCTCTCGGAGTGAGGTAAGGAAATAAACCGCTACTGCGCCGTTAGCACGGCTTTCACCAGGTCGCGACCGGCAAGGTTGATCCGCTGCATTCCATAGGGTGATTCCGCCGACGGCTTTGTCTACTAGCGGGCCGGAAATCGACACGCCGCGCATCTTCGTCTGAGAGCGGTAGTCCAAGATACTTGGTTGGGAAGGATGAAACAGCCACCGGCAAGTTTTGAAGCACATCAGCAAGGTTTACTCCCTCGCATCGTATAGGAATGATCGTGGATTTTTGGAAATTTGTCCCGAGGCCCGAGGCATCTCCAAAGAGCTCCAACGGTCGAGTCACGGTGGTTACGCCTTGCCGCGTAGGCCTAATAAAAATGGCCGTGTCGGTCGGGCGCACATGGAGACTCGAGCTGGGTCGGTCTCCCTCCGAGTGGCGAAAGATGGCCATCATCCGTTGCTTTGGTAAGTAATCTTTGCAAAGTGGGTCCATTGCAATGACAAACGGGGAGAGGGGAGAGTGGGTCTCCTTGGCGGAGTCCTCTTCCGTGTCCGACGGAGGGCCGGGAATACCATTGACTAGGACTCTCGTGGGACGAGGTGTAGAGTAGCGTGGCAATCCGGTCAGGTCCAGCCGCGTCGGGGAATCCCACTTGCTAAGGAGTGTTAGGAGGTACTCCCACCGACGGAGTCGAAAGCCTTAGTGATGTCCAACTTTAGGAAGAGGGTTGGTCGTTTGGCTCTGCGATGCCCGGCTCGCCGCGTTCGCATCTGACCATGTAGTTATCATGGATGCTTCGCTTGATGAAAGCGCTTTGCGTTGGTGAGACGATACGGGACATGTGCGGTGCCACCGCCTTGCCAACACTTTGGCGATAATCTTGGCAAAGGAGTGGATGAGGCTTATGGGTCGAAATCGGCGACGCCTCGGCCCCATCTTTTTTGGGGATCGGGATCACATTTGCCGTGTTGACAATGGCCGGGCTTTGTGATCGCAGTGAATGAAAGGAGTTGGCCGCTGCGATGAAGTCGGTTTTGATGATTTCCCGGCGGGTTTTGAAGAACGATCCTGTGAACCCATCGGGGGCCGGGGCCTTGTCCGAAGGCATCCGGTGGATGGCGCATTTTAATTCTTCCTCGTAATTTCGAATCCAGGCCCGTGAGGTCGTGTAGTGGCAGCCCCAGCGCGTCCCAGTTAAGATCATGGCCCCTTGCCGGCGGTCTTCCCATGAACTCAGAAAAGTGGCTGTGAACTAGCGTCGCTTTGTCATCGTCGAAAAACAGACCCACCCTTGTCCATGCCTGAGTCTTTGGATACGGTTCTTTCTTCTTCTAGCGCTCATTCTCCGGTGGAAAAATTTGGTGTTAGCGTCCCCAAGTTTGATTGAGGTTATTCTAGACGTCTGCTTGCATCTTGCCCTTTCGATCACAGCTAACCCCAGGACTCGCCTTTTGAGCCTCGCACGCAGGGCTTTTCTTGGGGTGAGGACGCGGCTTTCTTGCGCTATGTCTAGCCTCAAGATGACCTCTTGCGCCATGAAGAAACTCTTTTTCGCATCAGAAAGTAGGTCATTGCTCCACAGTCGTAACTTTTTTGCCGTTGACTGCAACTTGTGGTAGAGAATGTGGAAAGGCTCGTGATGGTCGACCTGTGAATCCCAAGCCTCCTTGACTTTTTCTTTGAACCCCGGTAAGCGGGTCCAAAAGTTTTCAAACCTGAAAGAGCGCGGCCTCCTTGGACCCGTCTGGCTGGACAACAATAAAGGGCAGTGGTCGGACAGTGACGTCGACAAGGCGTTCAGGACATGGGAGTTAAAGGTCTCATCCCATTCGGCATTGCAGAAGAAACGATCAAGCCTGGCCATTGTCGGGCGCTCCCTCTCGTTGCTCCAGGTGAATTTCCTGTTCTGGAGGCTTATCTCCGACAGCTCGCTCTCGTCGAGGGCTTCGCGGAACTGTCGCATCAAGTTATGGCAGTGACCTGTGAGCGATAGTGACAATGCACGCATGGTACACCGGCATCAATAATGCACGCATGGTACCATCGCCCCTCGCCTCGCCGTGGACTCAACTCTGAGCTTCTCAAGTCGTCGCGCAAAAAGGCGTCCAGCCCTCCACATGGCTGATGGACCGGTACTACTGTAGCTAACTGTGAGGACATGGTGCTGCATCAATGGCGCGTCCTCTGCGCGCTGCACCAATGTCGCTTCGCGTTGGCGATGCTGATTCAGTCAGATTCAATTCAATTCAATTGAGGCCCCGCACCAATCGCCACGATCTGAATTGAAGTTTGCATCCGTCGTCGTCCTCTCGTGTCCTGTGGTTACCAGCAGCGTGGTGATTTGGTAACTAGTACAAGTAATCTTTAGGCTAGTAGTACGTCTTGGTGACAAGTTTAATGACATAATTTAAAAAACAACGGTCATGTCATATAGAATGAAATAAAACATGGACTAAACACCCACACACTCGGTGACAATTGCATTCTATAGTTTGAAAGACACTTAATTTCATGACTCTTACAGAGTTTATAATCATGCCAAAAGAGTTCATCAAACGCACTTCTTCTCTCATTTATTAAAAACATTATCACACCATCAAAAAACACTCATATGGCAGCCTATTTAAAGCAAATGAGATGAAACTCCCACCGAGAGATAGTTTGATCAACTCTATATATAGATGACCTCTATATAAAGAAGATGTTGAGGCCATTGAATACATGAAAGGAAACAAACTCATCTGATTCAATGATGCTTGGGGATGCAAGGATGACCTAGATTGTCTTTTTTTGTTAGCAATGAGCAACTCAATGGGGTTGTAACCATGTTTAACACTGCTCCGGCATTAACTAATGTTCCATACAAACTATTTGCCAATCTTTTAATGACAAATTTTAAACTTGTAGGTCATGAGTTTGTATATCCAATTGATGTGACCTAAAAAGAGAAAGATGAGACTGTATACATTTGAATTGATTTAAATGTTGACCATAATATTTGATATACGCTAATTTTTTTACCCTTTTAAATCTAGAGAAATAATTTAGAAAAACCTATAATACTACATGTATTTTTCTCATCAATATTACAAAGTTTCACTGGTACCTAGGGGTGGTCTATGCTTCTAAAGGTGAGATGCATGTTTTGGACTCGATCAGAGAAAATACCATTAGGTTATCCCGATCTCTGGTTTATGGTACGGCTTTATGATTGTTGTACATAATATTTCTTTAAGATTATTCATTATCCGTTCTTTAGTTAGTTCCGGTGTTTTGGTCATACCAACTATTAGGAATTAATGGAAAGACAAATGAAACATGCTGTGAAGCTCAGCTGGACCAAAGTAAATGGGAACACGGTCAATGTGTCATCTTGGACAATGAAACATAAGATCATCCAACGAATGCAAACAGATGGGTAAAATATCTTTCTCTCTTGTGTATACGTCATTACCTGATCAACAGTACTAAGATATTTGTCTCTTTATTCATTGATTGATATCCACTTATTGCCGAGAGAGTGAGAGAGCATTTGTGCATATGCTTTATTTCCTTTTTTTCTAAATGTGTTATTTGCTCCCTATGGGCTTTTGATTTATGTATTCTATTGGTAGCTTTTCTTTAGATCCTCTGTTTAGCTCGTACGGGCACTTATACTAGTAAGATAGCATGTTAACTTTTCATTACCTTGATTAAACAACATCACAAAATAGGATTACTATTTGTCACAACCCGCTTTTCCGATCCAACGCGAGAGGAAGAACGGAAGGCGTGTTTATAGCTGTCGTAAATCATCGAACAACGAGAAGGTGGCGTCGGCGAGGGCGGCGGCGTCGGCGGCGGCGCGCGCATGGCGGCGGCGACTTCGGCGGCGGCGGCGCGCGCGGCGATGGGGCGATAGGGGCGGCGGCGGCGTCGGCGTGCGTCGCGGCGGCGGCGGCTTGAGGCTGATTTGAGGAGGTAAAAACCTAATTATTTTCTTCTTAATTGTCTCACGATAGTTGCCCCCATATTTATATGAGGGGTTTACAATTGCTAACGGGCCGAGGCCCATTAGTCTTTTCCGACTATCTTTAATTTAATCTAATAATTATATTAAATAAGCTAAATAATAATTAAATATTCAGCCACTCCGCTTATCTCGAGGCGACTTTTGGCGACCGAGTCGACATCTCTCCCCGCTTTGGAGATTCAGCTCGTCCTCGATTTGGAAGTCCGGATAGATTTTGTTGAACAATTCCGCATCTTCCCATGAAGCATCTGCGGCGGGTTTGTTCTTCCATTTGATGAGCACTTGAAGTTGACCCTGGCGGACTCTTGTTTTGAGCATTAATTCAGGTTCAGAATGCGGTGTCCCATCATGAATCCGCTGTAACTCCGGAATATATCGTAGGTATCTCCCCACGGTGTGGTTTGAGCATCCGACATGAAAGGCATTGTGTATACGGGTACGGGGGCAGATTCAATGCATATGTTCTTGGTGTAATAATCTTCTAGCGACCTAATTGAATGGTCCAAAATATTTAGGAGATAACTTGCCTTTGTGTACATCGATATTGTTGCCACAGAACGGGATAAAAGATTAAGCCAAACATAATCACCCACTTTAAATTCTGCATGCGTATGTTTAGCATCAAAATATTTACGGTAATAGTCCCGAGACAACCGCAAACGAACCTTTGTGCGATTGAGGAAAATATCCCGGCTGAGTTAGTAAATCATCCACGGCCGGTAATGTAGTCTCACCCGGATGATAACCACGAATAGTAGGAGGATCACGCCCATACACGGTTTAAACGGCGTTGTTTTGGTCGATGCATGATATGAAGTATTATAGCAATATTCAGCCCAAGGTAACCATCTTACCCAATCCTTTGGTTTGTCACCCGATCAAGCGGCGTAGATACATTGTAATAATTTTATTGACAACCTCGGCTGGCCATCCGCTTGGGGATGATAAGCCCGATGTTGGTGACAGAATAATGTTGGATAGACGGAAAATTTCTTGCCGAATTGACTCATAAAGATAACATCCCCGTCACTAACCAGCGATCTTGGCAACCCATGTAGTCTAACAATCTCTCGAGAAAAATTTCGAGCTACGAAGTTCTTTGTATATGGATGAGAAAGGGGTATAAAGTGAGCATACTTGGAGAGACGATCAACAAGCTGTTAAGATTGCGATTTGGATCCAACTTTAGGAAGAGCTTCAATGAAATCCATTGAGATATCCTCCCGGATCCGCTCACGGAATTGGTAAAGGCTGAAGAAGTCCAATTTGGATGCAGGTGTTCGGTTTTGTTGCGTTGGCAAACTAAACAATCATTCACAAAATCGTGACAATCGTTTATCATGTTTGACAAAGAAGGTCCGACGGAATCGATGCGGTGTTTTCTCGTATACCCTCATGTCTTTGAATCATGAATTGCATGGAGGAAAGTCGAAGATGTTTGGACGATTTGGAAAGCCATACCTTTTTGTTGAACAAGATCAATCCATTCGCGAACTTCCCATGCGAGTCCTTACCGTTGATTATAGAATCAATAAGGGCTATAGCTTCATCGCTAAATGCAATTTCCTCCACTGGTGATCAAATAACCCCAATTGAATTTTGAAATAGCCATGAGAGCGGATTCATCGTGTTCGGCGAGATAATGCGTCGACCACCACATTTGATTTACGGCTTGTACTCCACGGTAAAATCATAACCAAGTAATTTGCTAACCCATTGATCTTTGTGGAACGTGGACAAACGCCGATCTAAAATGTACTTAAGACTGTAGTGATCCGACCTTATAATAAATGGGCGACCCCAAAGATATGGTCGCCAATATTTGACTCTTTGTGACCAGTCCTATGAGTTCTCTTTCATAAGCGGCTAACTAACTTTTTGTACTTATCGGGCATACGTTTGCTAAAGTAGGCAATTGGACCATTGCCCCGATGTAAAACAAAGACACCCATACCGTATGCCGGATGCATCACATTCCACCACAAATGATTTATTAAAGTCCGGAAGTTGGAGCGGTGTCGATGATAAGGTCCTCTTAAGGTGCTCAAAAGTCGTTGTTGCCAATGGTGTCCAACGAGAATGAGTCCTTCTTAAGAAGATCGGTCAAGGGACGTGCAATTGTACCATAATCCATTATAAACTTTTCGTAGTAACCGGCTAGTCCCGAAAAGCCTCGCAATTCACGGAGAGTTGTGGGAAGCGGCCATGTGGTGACGGCCTCAATTTTTCGGGTCAATGACCACTCCGGCATCCGATATAATATGTCCCAAATAACCCAATTGTGATTGACCAAAGAGGCATTTAGATTTCTTTAAGAAGATATTATGAGATGCTAGTACCTTGAAAACTTCTTCCACATGGTGGAGATGCTCAGACCAAGATTTGCTAAATATCGGGGATATCATCAAAGAAGACCAAAGACAAACTTGCGTAGAAACGGTCCCAATATATAATTCATCAAAGCTTGAAAAGTTGAAGGTGCGTTGCATAAACCAAATGGCATAACCAAAAACTCAAAGTGCCCATGATGTGTTCCGAAAGTTTGTCTTTTCGACATCCGGAGGGTGCATGCGTACCTGGTGATATCCTGGCGAAGATCTAATTTGATGAAGAATTTTACACCTTCCAGTTCATCCAATAATTCAGCAATAACCGGTATTGGAAACTTATCTTTCAAGGTATTAGTATTGAGCTCCCGGTAGTCAACACAAAAACGCCAAGTTTGATCATGTTTCTTGACAAGAAGGACAGGTGATGAGAATGGCGAAGTGCTATACCGGATGATACCTTGATGAAGCATGTGCGCACATTGTCGTTCCAATTCATTTTTACGTATCCGAGGGTAACGATAAGGGCGAACAACAAATCGGCCGAGTGGGATCCTTAAGGTGAATTCTATGATCATAACGTCGTTGAGGTGGGAGCCCGAAGGCTCTCGAAAAGTTGTTGAAATTTGCATAACGAGAGGATCCATTGGTATGTCGGGGGTGAGTATGTGAATACACGGGTGACAATCTGTCTCCTTAGAGAGGCCGTGCCATATGATCGGTTGTCCCTTTCCCCAAAACTTCATAATAAGTTTATTAAAATTCCGGACAATATTGCCTAATGAACTCGGCCAATCCACACCCAAAACAACATCATAGCCTCCTAATTTGATCTTTCAAGAAATCGCTTTGAAATTCTCAAGTAGCAATAGAAAATTCAATATCATCATACCTTCCCACATTTGTTATATGTTGTCCATTAGCGGCAAACAACCTTGAGCGGGCGGGTTAAAGAAGAACTTTGGAGACCCGGTTTCTCACCCAAATCGAATGCGAGGAAATTGTGCGTTGAACGAATCCAAAAGAGCCAATAAATTGGTGCCATTTATATTGATAATTAATTAATTGCATGGTAGGACAGGTGGATATGCCGGTTAAGCCATGAACCGATATTTGAATATCTGAATATTCTCCTGTGCGTACCTTTGAGTTCTGTCGACGGGAAGCTGTACAAAGATGTCTAGCAAGTGCTATGGTCGTCTCAATATCGGGCGGTTGATGTAGTTGAATGTCGACCGAATCGGAGGTGCTAACCCAAAGCAATATAAAGCATAGCCCTCTTGTTTTGGAGAGAGGTGTTGTACCTTGTTCAGCTTTTCTTTGTGAATGTATTAGTGTACTGCCCAAATCTCCCGTGCGGCGTGATCTTTGTCGGATCACCAAGATGATTGTGAAGAGGAGTTCCAAAACGCCCGGTAATAAACTTGAGAAAATTCGGCCAAGTTGGTTGACCAACTTCATTTTTCCAACGAATAAACCAAGATAATGCGTTCCCTTGGAGATGGAAGAAAGCGAGCTGCACATCGATCGGTATTAATAATTCCTTGAGCGAGAAAAAATTTATTGCACTTTATGCAGCCAATGAGAAGGGTCACCGTTGCCATCATACTCAGGGAAAAATAATTTAATATTATTGCTGGCATGTCCGGGATTTTTGGCGATAATTTAGGTTGAAATTCGGAAGTAATTGCATGGGGAATTTCGTATCAAATTGGAGATGAAAATTCGATGACCGTCCGGGTCGTTGGATGGAGGAATCGGAGGTGCGGCGGATGGGGGGCTCATCCGTGTCTCTGATTGAAGAGAGCGCTTGGAGGGCGGGATGTACTTAGGCCGATGATGGGGCTGAATCAGCCTCCATGGCTTTGGCCTCCATGGCTGCGATGTACTCGTTGATGATCCCGTGGAAGTTCGCCGTGAAGATTTGTCCCTCGGTGCGGAGCCATAGGATCGAAGTGGTCTCCGGATACCAATCTGTCACAACCCGTTTTTCGGCCAACGCGAGAGGAAGAACGGAAGGCGTGACGAGCCGCCGCCATCGAACAACGAGAAGGTGGCGTCGACGGAGGCGGCGACTCGGGCGGGCGGCGGCGGCTGGCCGGGCGATGGAGCGGCGGCGGCGCGTGCAAGAATGCGTCGCGTGCGCGGCGGCGGCTTGAGGCCGAGGAGCGAGGTAAAAACCTAATTATTTTCTTCTTAATTGTCTCACTATAGTTGCCCCATATATTTATATGAGGGGTTTACAATTGCTAACGGGCCAGGCCCATTAGTCTTTTTCCGACTATCTTTAATTTAATCTAATAATTATATTAAATAAGCTAAATAATAATTAAATATTCAGCCACTCCGCTTATCTCGAGGCGACTTCACCGGACCGAGTCCGACACTATTTGTTAGTGAAACTCCTAGAAACTTGTGTTCGCAACAGCCTTGTATAAAATTCACCATAGATGCCGTTCAAATGGCTTACTCACGGTGGGCTATTTTTCGATTAGTGGACTGACATTGTCCTCGTGGGTACAACTTAACTGGAGAATGCTTCCAAATAAGATGCACAAATAGACTAATTACAACAGTCAAAGTAAGTTGTTCTCATCTGCTTTTTAGTACAAATTAGAACGGTGCAAATAAGCGAACAGACGAAAAAGCGGGAAAAAAAAACATAACATTCGACCATAACCTTTTAAGTTGTACCAAACAGGTCCAATGCAAACTCACCCAATGTAGAGTAGAGGTCGAACTAGTTTGAGCCATGCCAGATCAAGTACGGCCCAACACAGTACGAGTGGGTTGTATCATACCAGCCCATATGCTGTGTGGTGATAGCCCAAGCATTTAATAGAGTTTAATCGTATAGGGAAACCAGCTTGTTAGGCCCACGAGCACGACAGCCCACAACCAATTTTGCACTCATTGTTTTTGGCAATGAATTGGCGACCAAGACCAACTCCAACAGAAGAGGCAAATGTATTCGTGTAGCTTTTAATAGTTATTGTGCTCTAAAAAAAGCATAAGGTTGCCATTCTCGCTGGCCATATTTAGGGATCTTGTTTTATAATTTAGCCAGCCTATCGTAAAACTCTACATTTTTAGTTGACTTCATATTTTACATAATGGTTAAATCTCACAATTTGGCATGTAATTTTACCATGTCTCTTGGAGTTGCTCTTATGGGTTCGAAGACAAATCTGATGACCAGATCACACCACACTCTACCTTGTTTTCTTGTGAAAACATATACACTCTTTATTTAAGTTATTATAATCTTGCCTGCCCATGGGCTACACCACGACCCATGCCATGTTTGGGCCTGGCAAAAAAAAAAAATCATGCTTTGGTCCGGCCCATTTCGACATCTATAGCACACTTGTGCGTTATGATGTTCGGCTTGAACAGCTCCAATGACAATGTATGTTAAATTGTGAAACATGCATTGAAAACACAGAAACCACCAGTGAATCGAATTGAATGCATGTGTAAGTGCCTTTGTCTTCTTTTTTTGTTCTTTCTCTTCCTCTATTCTTCTCTTTCCCTTTCTCTCTCTAGTTCATCCTTGTTCTTCATAGGGAGAGTGGGGAATGAATGGGTGGGTGAGAGAGTGGGCTGAACTTTCTATAGGTTATTCTCCTTTCATATTGACATGTGGGACTAAGGAGACAATGAGATGGACAACTCGTCCAAATTAATTCTGCTAAACAAGTGATCTAGCGGACTGTTTACATGAATGAGTGAAGTAAAGGTCTCTCATTTCATATTGACATGTGGGACTAAGCAGACAATGAGATGGACAACTCGTCCAAATTGATTCTGTTGAACAAGTGATCTAGCAGACTGTCTACATGAATGGCGGAACTTTGCTCGATCTAGAACACAAATTTTGGGGAATTGAATTTAAAGAAAGGGGGTTTGGCATTGAGGTCATTAAACTTATCCTAAGAGTTGGCGAACGTCCCCAAGGAGATTAGGGAAGTTGATTAGCTTCTTTCTCATGTTATCTTCTCAAAGTCAACTATAGGTTGACTAGGGTTGACTCATAGTTGACTTGAATTGATTAGGGAGAACCATTAAGGTTGATTATCGAATTTGGAGTCCTTGTCCTCCTAGTACTAGGAATTCTTTAGAGAGGATGATAAAGCAATTTGTGGGTTACGAGGGACTGTGCAAGGTTACCAATGAGGTGCTTGAGAAGGCTTTCATTTGGAATGACTTTTGGGTTATGAAACCCTGAGGCTATGGTTGGAATAACAAGGGTTATATATGTTGACCCTCATCCACCTAAACAACTAATATGGGATTAATTGCACAACTTCACTTGACTATATGTTGGGCCACATGAGTTGAAACTTCAATGGCATAGGCTACTAATGGGTTTGGGAATTATAATACTATTTCTCAATCTATCACATCCTAGAGCAGAATGGAATGGCAATAAGTGAAAGATATGTAATGGCTCTTGGCTAGAACAATACATTTGGTCATGTTGTTGGTATAGGGTGTCTTTTTGAAGGTAAACACAAAAAAAATCAATTAAATGCCATGGAAATGCTCATTAGACCGGTTTGACAGGTTGGCATCACCAAATAAAGTAATAAATGCAGAAGAACCCAACGATCTGTTCAATTTCATATCAATGGCATTGTGACAACTACAATCATTATTACCGCAACATTAAAAACATCGAGCTAGTCTACGCCTCATACAAAAAAATAAGAAATTGTAGCATATAGGAAACTAAGCTTAGACTCTATAGGCCAGCCTACTACTGAACCAAATAGACCATGTCCAATGAATGATTGATCAAAGGTCATTCCTACCATGCCTCAAGATTAAGCACAACGTCCACACATGAGCATCCCTAGGGTGTAGGACCTGTAGGATGTTGTTTTCCCCTTTACTTGCTCTAGCCATGCTTCTCATTCGTGTTGAAGCTGATAAGGCATGGATGCTTGCAATTGATGCAGGTGGGGAACTCCTTCTTGGTTACCATGCAGTAACTCCAGCACTGCCTACAACCACCGAGCACCAGAACCATGTTTTCATCTGATGAAATGGTTGACCATACACATGATCTAGACAACGACATCTCATTATCATTGCCACAATCAACCTCTATACTCCTTGTGGGAAGTGCTAGGCGTAGCTCTAGGTCTAACAATGTGCTCCTCGCTCTACTCCCACCGGAGCTGCCATTCTTATTGTTCCTCCACGAGCTCATGCCTGAGCACACAAAATAAGACCAAGATTGTTGTGCTCAAATATATCATGTTTGGTGAAACAAGACATGCAATTGTGAATGACAAAAAAACACAAATATACATTTGTCACATTAGGCTATGGAAGATCATAAGTTAAATCGACTACCTGAAGATTTAAAAGATGAAAGACTTGTGCCCTGCCCCTTCAATATATTTTTTGGGTTGTGGGTATTTGAGAGGGGGGCTAGGGCATCTTATATAGGGGTTCAAGGAGGAAGTCGTCAACAAATTTATTCACTAGCAAGTAATAAGCTCATCATCAAAATCAATGCCTGCATGGGGGTGGTTGCATCTCTTAGTTGGAAGTTTGGTAAGACATCCTCTTAATTTTAGTCAAAAAACATTTTCTATTATCAGCTTTCAACAGCTAACCTTGTAGGCCACCATTATTAGTTTTAGTCAAAGTTAGACAAGTTTGGCGACACAATTTTTGGGATCCCAATACATTTTGTCGTATATAGCTACTCCATTTAAAGTATTGGCGAGAAAGAAATCAATGGTTGATGAGATGTTTTCTCGGCGAACGTGTTTTTATAAAAGCAACACACAATAGTAAGTATCACTATGTAAAAAAGCCTCTGATGTTCAGCGTTAAGGGCTTCTGATCGCCTTGGCGTGGATCGCCCATTAGTGTCTCTAAATGTCGACTTTACGGACACTGGGTCGTAACGAGTGTGCGAAGCGGGCTTTAATCTGACGGGATTTCGTGCGTCTCAAACTTCCCGTCACGTAGTGAGCCCTTGTTACACACGCGCCATGGAACGCCCGTGTCACGGGGATTTGCTCGACCGTGGTCTACGGTATCTCTGAGACATGATTTCCTAAGATGCGACCGTACCTCCGAAACGTCATAGACCCGCGGCACCCGATGTCGAGCGCATGCAGCGTCCCAAAAGTAGTGGCGCCACGGCGGTATCGGCGATCAGAATAGTTCCAATGTGCGCTCGCGTACACAAGAAGGCGTCTCGTGCCAATAACGCACACGACGAGGCGCTTGTATGCATCGCGCGCCCTAGCGGTTATCCATTCCACGGACACCCGATCACTACAAGGGTGCGTAAACCGTTGTGCAAAATACGGACGGTGTGGAACGCACCCGGCGTGATATCTTCGTGGGTGCACGTGTCCGGGTCGCCTACGAGCTACGCATTACGTTAGGTCGCCGGCGTAACTACACTCCAGTTCACGAGACGCTTCCGAGGGTCGTTCGACCGTAACTCGATCATTGCAGACCTCTGTCGCATGTTTAAAACGATCGTCCGCAATGTGTTCGTGTTACGTAGACGGTTGTTCGCAACACGTGTCGAGGAAGTAACACACGAGCTACAGATGCGTTTTATTAAGCTCATCTGCGTTCCTTTTCGGCTATTACTGAGGCGTTCTTCTTACCTAGCGTCGTGGGATTTAGTCGCTTTTACAGGCGGCCGTTTTGATTCGCTCGTGCGTAAACGTTATGTATTTTCAGGCGGCTCGTTCGGTGTTTTGAGCGTTTCTTGGTTCGCGGCGGACATTTAGTACGAAACCTACAGCGCGCATCGGCGGTTGTGGTCCGTACATAGATAATGAACCGTTTCAACTATGCGGCGAGAAATTGAAAATGGTAGACAGCGGCAAACACAAATAATACTGAGATGGGCGAGTCCGATCACAAACAAATGGCGGCGGCAGCGGCATTGCAAATTCAGGTGTATCTCGGATTGTTCACACAGATGTACCCCGGTTCTTCGGGGGCACGCCCGCATTGTTCACAACACAAACACAGTTCACATGCATGTATCCGGCTTTGATCGTCATGCAAAGACGAAAAACAAGATAACAACCACGGTTCACATGCATGTATCCACCGATCGTCATGCAAAGCAAGGGAAATCAACTCACGGTTTATGAAACGAAATGCTCGCCTTGGGGCTGATGACATGTTCCATAAGAAACTTGTCCATCTTCTCTCTAATATCCTCCAAATTGATGGAATCTCCCGTCAAGTCAAAATCCTAATACAAAGAAAGGTAGGCGTAAGTGTTTGTGCACACATGGTCTATATTGCCAAACAAAGGTAGGCACAAGATGGAGCTGCACTTCGAGTTACCTCGTGGCGATCCAAATGAACTTGTTTCATCGCGGCCATCAAGTGGTGCACCGTGTAGAACCCACATATCTTGTTATCGATTGCTTGAGTAATCTTTGTAATCATATGAAGAAATTTCGATAAATCTCAAAGACCCAATATCACGTGTTCCCAATATCGCAAACATATATTCTAAAAAAAAAAATCTGTAAACATACAAAGTAGATCTCGAAGTTTACCTTCTTTTTTAAGAGATGGGTTTAAGGTAGTGTTGGAGTCCAATAAAGTAGTTATGTCTAAGCATGGACAATTTATTGGTGAAGGCTATGGTTGCGGAGGTTTGTTTCGCCTAAGTTTGGTGATTTTTGTAATAAGTCGGTGAATCGATTTGTGACACAATTAATGATAATTCGAAAGTGTTTGGCATTCTCGTTTGTGTCATGTGAAGTTTGGTGTCACATCTATCTAGCTTGCGATTAATTCTAGATTTCACCATTACCAAAGCTTCTAAGTGTCATAATTGTGTGCAATCTAAGCAACCTCGTAAGCCTCACAAGGCAGTGGAGGAGAGGCTCTTGGCACCTCTAGAACTCATACATTCGATCTATGTGAGATGAATGGTGTGTGGAAAGAGATATTTCATGACATTAATTGATGATGCTTCTAGATTTTGCTATATTTACTTGCTGAAAACTAAAGATGACGCATTATTAGAGTACTTTAAAATCTTTAAGGCTGAAGTTGAAAATTAACTAGAAAGAAAGAAAAATTAATCAACATGTCTTGTTATCACTTTATCGGTTTGCAACACACTTTCGCAAACATATGAAACACATGCTAGAATTTATATATGATGAATAGTTCCCCTAAAATTCATATGAAGAAATTACGATAAATCTCAAAGGCCCAATATCTGCAAACATACAGTAGATCGAGAAGTTTACCTTCTTTTAAGAGATGGGTTTAAGGTAGTGTTGGAGTCCAATAAAGTAGTTATGTCTAAGCATGGACAATTTATTGGTGCGGCTATGGTTGCGGAGGTTTGTTTTGCCTAAGTTTGGCGGATTTTTGTAATAAGTCGGTGAATCGATTTGTGACACAATTAATGATAATTCGAGTGTTTGGCATTCTCGTTTTACGTCATGTGAAGTTTGGTGTCATAATCATACCTGCTGGTTGATGTGGAGGTAGGAAGTTTTCCTCCATATATATTTGTACCAAGCCTCTTTGGTATTAGACACAACACCACAATTATAATTGGGAGTTTCAATCTAGAAATTGTCTAATATCTCAACAATCTAAAAACCTTATTATAGCCTTTTTCTTGATTTAACTATGGCTTTTTTTCATCGACGTCTTTGAGGCTAGAAAAAATTTCTAGTGTAAATTTTAAGAGGGCGAGTTAAGGCCATGCTCTAGCTACAAGGCTAAAATGTTTTGGATTATTGTTGGCTTGCACGAGGGAAATATCTACGGAGAGAAGATTCGGGGGCAACACTATCAACCGAATGCAACCATCGGATATATATTCTAAGTTGTACATTATGGAGAGCTTTCATGACTACAAGATGGTTGCTAACCGATCTATAGTCAAGCAAGCTCATGAGGTTCAACACATGGCAAAAGAACTTGAACTCCTTAAGTGTGTCATACCCGACAAGTTTGTCGCCGTATGCATTAATGCTAAGTTGCCTTCTTCATAGAAGAGCTAGAAAATATCGTTGAAAACCCGATAGCATCTCTTGATGTTGAGGAAAAGATTCGGGCAAAGAACACTATTGAGAAGGGGAACGAGAGCCATTCCGCGCGAATTTGGTGCGGGGAAAACCCACATGGCAAGACCAAAGGTAGGAATAAATCTTCTAATGCCAAATTAACAACTACCATCGAGAAGAAGAAAAACAATGATGATGTGCCTTGCTACACTAGTGGAGAGCTTGGTCACTTTTCCGATGGGAAAAATAAGAACGTCAACATCGTGACTATTAGCAATGCTGATGATGAGTACAGTAATGTTTCTACCGTACTATCGGTGTTTCAATCACCAAGTTATGTCTAAGCATGGACAAATTATTGGTGAAGGCTATGGTTGCCTCATATGGTCCGATCATTCATCAAATGGATGTGAAGACGGCTTTTCTTAATGGAGAGTCGGATGAGGAGATTTACATGGATCACCGATGGGTTTGTAGTAAAAGGTGTAGAGCAAAAGTTGTGGAAGAGAGTGGGATTCTTTGTATCACAATCTCACTATGTTGAGAAGGTCCTGAGCCGATTTGGCTTTATGGATAGAAAGTCTTCTCCAACACCTTATGATCCTAGTGTGACATTGCAAAAGAATAAGAAGTGTACCAGAGATCAATTGAAGTTCGTGCTCTGAAATTGTTGGTCCACTCATGTATCTATTTAGTGCAACCGGACCGAGAAAGGGCCTTATGCTATCTTAAAGGTACAATGAGTTATGGGATTCAGTGAAGCACGAGATCACAAAAAAATGTGGTTCGGGAATAGAGGAATATGAACAAAGCGTAGTTTAGTAACAGTTTCAAATAACAGGAAATCGAGAACAAGTATACAATTATAATTTGATAAGTGATAATGATAACCATATAATAAAAGTTCTCATCCTCAAAACAAACAACCATGAAGGCAAACAACCATTAAGGCATCAAGTCAAGTACATAAGCAAGCAAGTCATAAAGTTCTTGAAATCACTCAATCACTAACAATTAGGCTAGGGCGATCAATTTGCCAATAGCGCCATAATAGCGCTATGGCGCTATTTGAGCTTAGTGCGCTATAAGCGCCAAAAAGTGCAATAACATAGCACGAGCTGCTCTATTAGTGCTACGACAATAAGCGAGAGTAGTAGCGGTTTTCTATGACAAAAACACACAGATATCAACATTATAGTAGAAGTCGGGTGTCTTGTTCATTATCTACAACACCATATATCCATCCGAGGACAAAATCATCACCTTTTCCTCACTTACAAGCGACCTTTGTGTGCTCCTATCTCTTCCCGCCGATGATGCGTTGATGCCTTTGTTGGATGGAAATCATTGAAATTGCTTCGTCGTGCGAGCAGATTTAAAATTTGGTCACCTCGAAAAATAGCGAGGGCCTAATATTATACAGTTCAATTACGTAATAGGCACTCTATGAGGACTACACAAACCATTGAGGCGAGAACAACAAAATGAAGTTCGGGAATAGAGGAATATAAACAAAGCGTACTTTAGTAACAGTTGTTTTAATAAGGACATTCTGTAAGGCAAGATAGTTGAAGAACTCTGAGAGCGATCATTGTTCTTGAGCACGTATATTCATGTATAAAGAAAATAAGGAGCAGTATTTGCAGTTTCCTATGACAACATTATAGTAGCACTGTGGTGTCGGGTTCGAGTATCTACAACTTCGACATATCCATCCGAGGATAAAATTATGCAGTTCAATTACGTAATAGGCGGTCTATGAGGACTAAACAAACCAAAGAGGCGAGAGAAAAAAAAAAATGTAGTTTAGAAATAGAGGAATATAAACAAACCGTAGTTTAGCAGTTGGTTTAATAGGATCATTTTTGTAAGATAGTTGTACTCTGAGGCGATCGTGTTTCTTGAGCACGCATATTCATCCATGAAGAGAACAAGCGGAAGTAGTTGCAGTTTTCTATGACAAAAACACATGAGATAATAACATTATAGTAGCAAAAACACCTGAGATAATAACATTATAGTAGCGGTCGGGTGTATTGTTCAAGTATCTACAACTCCATGTATCCATCCGAGGACAAAATTATCACCTTTCCTCATGTATAGGCGATCGAAAAATTCAGCCGACATCTGCGTAAGGTTCTCTATCTATCCACGATAATGCGTTGATGCTTTGTTGGATGGAAATCTTTGAAGTAGCTTCATCGCTTTGAACATATTTGAAAATTTGATCGCTGAAAATTAGCGGGGCCTAATATTATACAGTTCAATTTTGTAATAGGCGGTCTATGAGGACTACACAAACCAGCGAAAAAAAAATAAAAAAAATGTAGTTCAATAATAGAGGAATATAATGAAAGCGTACTTTAGTGCTTGTTGTTTTAACAAGGACATTCGTGTAAGATAAGATAGTTTAAGTACTCTCGAGGCAGTCATTGTTCTCGAGCACGTAGATTCATGTATAAAGAAAATTAAGCAAAGCAGTATTTGCGGTTTCCTATGGCGACAAAAACACACGAGATAACTACATTATAGTAGCGGTCAGTGTCAAGTTTAGTATCTACATTATAGGCAATTTTTTTAAGATAAGATAGTATTATAGATAGGCTGTCATGTTTCTTGAGCACGCATAATCATCTATCACGAAAATATGCGGCCGGTAGTTGCGGTTTCCTACGACAAAAATACTAGATAACAACATTGTAGCGATCGGTGTCGGTTCGGTATGTACAACTCGGTATATCCATCTTAGGATAATTACCTTGAGATAAATTATGTAATAGGCGGAGTCTATGAGGACTAAACAAACCAAAGAGGCAGAGAACAAAAAAAATGTAGTTAAGAAATAGAGGAATAAACAAAGTGTGGTTGGTATCCAACAAAATGTAGGCTAGGAGATCGAGGAGGAGGCGGCGCTATTGGAGATGACGGCGGTGCTCCCCTTCGCTTCGGGTGGAGGATGAAGCCGTAGAAGGTGGCTGGTGGACTGCGGTCTCCCCTAAAGATGGTGCCTCGTACCACGGTGGGTGAGTTGCGACGGTGGGGAGGGCGACCTCGTCGTAGCCCGTGAGCGATTATCCCGGCGGTCGCGTTGCGGATGGATCGGAGGTGGGTTGGGCCGGTGGTCACGCGCGGATGCGCCCGTCGGCTTGAAACCCGAGAATGGCGAGGGCGGTGGTTGGATGCGGCGGTGGTGGTTGTCAACGGCGGGGGCGGCGGGTTGTATACCCTAGAATCGCTGTGAGGACGCGGATGAGGAGTGAAATGAATCGCCTGTGAGGAGGCGGATAGGGTTTTGCGAATCTTTGGGGCGCGCAAATTTTGGAAAATTTTGGGCGGGCACAAGGTAAAGATCGCCACTTCGGCCATGCTGGGGAGAAGGCGGCGTAGTGGGACCTTCTGTCGGCATGAAAAACTCGAGGAGGCGGGATGAAGAGTGAAATGATTCGCTTTGTGAGGAAAACGAAAATGATAGTATTCTCAAAAGTGCGTATGAATACATATTTCTCTCAAAAAAATGAAAATGGTAGTTTTCGATTTTCCGTGAGTCGTTTTTCGAGTTTTTTCGATTCTTTGCCTAAGCGGAAATGGAAGTGGTAACGCGAAAAAATGAAAACGATAATTGTAAAATAAATGGAAATGAAAGTGGAAACAGTTTTTGCCCTCTTCCGATCGTTTCGAATTCCCGTATTTAAGCGGTAATTTCCGTTGGTTACGAATCCGGGGCACACACAACCAACATGCACGAGTATTTTTTTGGAAACTACCCTCCGTCCCAAAAGAATGAGCGTTTTTGACTTTTTAGACATCGTGTTTGACCATCCGTCGTGTTCAAAAAAGTTGTATAAGATCGTATCAATTTCGTTCTCTCTCATAGTAATTCTAAAATTGATGTTTTTCTTTCTAAAATGTTGTAAAATCATTCTCTGTCAAGCTATTGTATTCTTACACAGCTACGACTATTGTAAAATTTATCAATAACATTCTGATTTGAATTTTAAAAATTACAACTTTAAGCAATATTTTTGGAGCACCTAATGATTTCGGCATGAGAAATCATTCATGAACATGAAAGTTTTGTATAACTTCTTATATATTAAGATGTATACATCTTTTGGTCATTTCTTCATCCGACTGACGTCACAATAACATTGTTCACAAGATTTACACATGTCTCATATAGTTGATGAAACTACGAGCACGGCACACCCCGGTCATGGCACGGGGCAAAAGTGCGTGCTTGGGGCGACCCAAAGACGGGGCGCGGCACGTCCCGACACGTTAAGAAGGGGGAGGCTCGGTGGCAAATATAATGGTGATAATATTGTACTCCCTCGGGCCGGTATTAGAAGTCGTTTTGATAAGGTTTGGGTCAAACATCGGGAATATAAATCATCAATAACTTTTAAGATATTAATTTTATAAATGTAAAAATTATATTAGTAGATTTGTCTTAAAAAATAGTTTAATAAAGGTATACATATATCACATTTCCATAAATATTTTTATAATAATAAGAGGTCAAAGTTGTATTTTGGAGACCGTGTAATACATTTGTCCTAAGCGACTTCTAATACCATCAGGAGGGAGTACATATACTTGGTATAATATTGTACTTATTTGGTATATTAGTTCCGATATTAGCATCTTGCACTGGCGGTTTATCATCCAGGCCTACCAAATTTCGGTGTTAACACATGCCTCCTCAATTTTTGGGTAAAAGTACCTTTTTTCTCCAAAATTGACCATAGTTTTCAGAATCAACACCGAATTCTTTTTTTCGAATAAAAACCACGAACCAAACCTTTAAGGAAAAAGTCCATATTCCCTCCCTAACTATCACGAAAGTTCATTTTTCCTCCCTCAACGCCAAAACGGACAAATCACCTCCCTCGACTTTTCAAACCATGCAAATTATCTCCCTCGGCGGTTTTGAGAGCGGTATTGCTACGATACTTGGGGTTTGTGATTTCTTTTTAAAAAAAAAAATCGGTTCAATCTTTGAAAAATCATAGTAAATCACGAGAAAAATCATAAAATGAAAAATCTAATTTTGTTGGACTCTACATGATTAGATCTACCACGATGAATATATAATATGATATACTTTAATATAAAGTTTTTTGCTACGAAGGTTTTATATTTTTTTTTTTTATAAATTCGGTGTGTAGATATAATTATGTGGAGTCTAACAAAATTCAATTTTTCATTTTATGATTTTTACGTGATTTACTATGATTTTTCAAAGATTAAAACGGAACTTTTTAAAAAAAAAAAAAGGAAACCGCTATTATTGTAGCAATACCGCTCTCAAAACCACTCGAGGGAGGTAATTTGCATGGTTTGAAAAGTTAAGGGAGGTGATTTGTCCGGTTTTGGCATTGAGGGAGGAAAATAAACTTTCGTGATAGTGGGGGGGAGGTAATTCGGACTTTTCCAACCTTTAATGGTAGGGGCATTTCAAGAAGAAATCAAGCCCACTTGAGCGGTTGTTAGAAAACTTCCCAACGTCTTGGATTCGGCATTCCAATCTGTTTTTAGGGATACGCGCCCGCGATCTCATTCATGGTTTCCCACGATCCCCTGATTCCCGGCCTAGGCTCTCTCCTTTACCTCAATCCCGTATACTCCTTCATCTCGCCTTCTTGTCCTCTCGCTTCACTAAAATATCAAGCTCACCGATGGCCGGTCCAATACGCAACCTTGGCAAGCGCGGAGCCGAGGAAGAGACAGGAGGAAGCCGCGGTCCTCATCGCCGAGTTGGGTGAGTTTCATTACTTTTGATACGCTTCTTGTTTTTTCTTGTAATATGTTCTTAACGCAACCCTTCTTCGCTTTTGTTTAGAGATTCCTCGCCGGAGGTAGAGAAGCGGGGGCACGTACTTTTCGATGTGAGGAAAAACAGCTCCGCCCGGTCATCCCGATGCGGGGTGCAAACTCGGCCTCCTCCGATTCTTCATCCTCTTCATCAGATTGGAGTTGGAGTATTATTCACTCTCCTACATCGAGAGCATTCGCGCGGAGACGAGGCGGGTTCAGAATGAGTACTCCAGGTACTTGTTGGTAAAAGTTAAAGCCCACAGAAATATTTATGATTTGTATAATCCCAAAAGCGCCACGGATACCCGGTGAGCACTTCACCCGGAGATGGGTTTCAAATATCGTATCCACAAGGAGAAAGGTTAACGAATAGTGAAGGTATAACTAAGGCCGGAGGATCTCAACAAGGAAGGAAGTTGATAAATCTTTCAAGAAGACGGCTATGGTTGTCTAGTTGATATCCTTGTAAGGCTTGTGAATATTTCTTATGGGAACTTTATTCAAGGAGAAAGACACTAGCGAAGAGTGCAAACTCCTAGCAAATAGGTTCTACCGAGGTCTATCCAACGGGATGTGGACTACAAAGAATTAACGTAGCTATAAGTCACCTACGTTAGTTACCACAGTTCAGGAAGGTAGAGTGCATCTACGAGCTATCTAGTCTAAGCACCACGCTCACACTAGGGGTAGCAACCGCAATTCAAGAGCGACAAGAATTGAAGTACTCTAAAAGAGTCGCAAACCACAAGAATAATATAAACAAGTAAACTTACTCAAATAAGAAGTTGAACCACCGTAGTTGTCTTAGGAGCAAGCTCCAAAGGATGCTTGATCACGGAGGCCCTAGCGAAGAGGGACACAGAAGCGGGTTGGAGCTTCCCCTTTACTTCTCCTTCCACTCAATATCTATCTTTCGAACAAGACTAGATTTAGCTACTCTCAAAGGGAGCTATGGACTAGTCTCTCAACTTGATGATCTTCTCTCTCAACTAGATCTAGAGCTCTTCTAATTAGAAGCTAGGGCATAGGTCATTGATCAGCCGTGGCGATGGAGTAATGAACTAATGAACCATCATTGCCTCGGGCAGGGGAGGGGGGCATGCTTATATAGCCGGGGGGCGATGAACCGTAGCCATTGGATGAAACAGGCCTTGATGGATGGATAGGATTGAGCCTTGATGGCGGTTATGAACCGACATAGGGACGGGGGCCGACATGTGGGCCCCACCGGCCGCGGCCGCCGCCGGGGCCCACGGCGGCGCCGCCGCCCTGTCCACGACAGTGGGCCCGACCACGGTCCTGGCGGCTTCGGAACCTTCTAGGGTATTCTGCGTGGATTTCAAGTTAGGTTGCTTTTACGGTCCGTCCTTCATCGTATGGGGTGCAAACTCGGGCTTTTCTGTTAATCCACGAAAAATATATAATTCACCAAAACTTCGTGGAAATTGTTAGTAAAGCCCCTAGTTCTACATAAATATGCATTTATACCCTTATTTTAGTTTTTAAAAGAGTTTGTAAAAATATATACTATAAGATGTGTCAACAAACTCCCCCACACTTAGGCTTTACTCGTCTCGAGGAAAGGATGGATATAGCAAAGTTGTAAGTTAAGACATCAAACAAAAAACAATCTTATGGTCTTTATTTATTTGTATGATTCATTGTGTCTTACCAAGAATTACGAGGGCCAGGAGAAACGAGAATAGTGGATATAGAGTACCTTTTTCCTTCAATCAAATCCACTTTGGAGGTTTTGCAATGATTTTGAAAAGAAACATAGCTTACCATCCTCCTTTGTGGTGCTCTCAATCACTTTCGGTATGTGGTATTTACGGATCCTCACAAGGCACAAAATGCCCTTATAAATATCCTTCTTCTAATAAAGCTTTATCTGGAGTTTCAGGGTAAGGATGTAGCATACTTATCTTGCATATATCTGCAATGTCAAAGCTGGATCCTAGGAGAGACATTCTCAAGATGTGCAGATGTGTTTAATTTTATAATTCTTTTATGCTCTTGTAGATCTCTCTTCTTGAAAAGTGGGTATTATGCAAGTAAGGTCATGGGCTATCTTTATTTGTTCTTTCTTCTTTCTCATCTCTTTTTTTGGAGAGGTGGGCTCTACTCGCCCCAGACTTTTGACTTTTATTTCCTCTCTTAAGAGATGTGGGTTCTACTCACCCTTGGACACTTGTCCATTCTTCATCTCTTTTCTTTTCTTCTCCTTTTTTTTCAATACTTTTTGCATAGCCCATGCCTTATCTCACAATTGTATTAACACTTTTTAATATGGAGAGATCAAAACTTGGAGCATTTAACAGATAAAAGCAACATATATAAAGTGTGCGTGTTCTTGATAGCTAGTCTCTCGACTTGGATCACAGGACTTGACAAAGCTCAATGCAAAACAAGTAGCTTATGGCTAGTTTTTTTTTTAGCAAGCATGGCTTCGGTGGGATAATTACCATAGAGAGGATGTATAGCTATCACCTTAATATTTTTGAAATAAAATCTCCAAGTAAATAAGATATCAAGAGTCGGGGTTCTCATAAATCTTCTATATCTTGTTCTACAACAACTCTAAGTATCTTGGGATACTATTTTATTTTTAATAATTTAGTTGGACCATGAAAAAAGAATTATGTGAGTCCACTTGAACTAAGCATATCAATCTTTTTCTTTTTATAATTATTTATTAGATATCGATTGAGCTATCGGTGCCGCAATATGGAAAACAAAAATTACGTGATTAAAAAGATAAGAGAACAAACCGACTCGTGAGGCGAAGGGGAGACCGAGGTGGTGACGTGGGCGCCGACGCCCGCGGGGGGGCCCAAGTCGGCCGCATGGGTCCCACGAGGGGCCCACGGCGATCCTTGTCGTGCGTGATCTTTGCTCTGTATCTTTTGGTTTCTCGGTATTTTCGGGTTACGTTCCGTTCGTTTCGGCGTTCGTCTTTGTCTCCCCACACTTTTTCCTTGTTACCTTTTATTCACAACATGGTGGAGACAAAATATATTTGCATGAAAATAAATAATAAAAAGGTGAGATCATCTTCAGAAGAATAATAGAGTGCTCCTTTATTTATTCTAGCTAAAATTACATAATAATAATTGAATCTAAGCAAACAATCTAGCAAATTTCTAAGCGAACTAACTAAGCAAACTAATTTAAACTAGCTAATTGGAACACTCTAATTACTACTAGGGCTCCTTCCCTAGTCGCGCTGGCGGTTCTCAAGAGATTCGACTCTCTTGACTAACGCTGCAATCTTATCTCTAGTAGCTTCTATGCGTCTATCTAGAGCGCCCACGCTTCTCGTCGTGGCACTCGATTACGGTGCTCTGTCAAAGTGAAGCTTCTCCAATCCGCGACTTCTTCGCGGAGATCGGCGACTGTGCACTTGCCGAAACGACGCTTAGAAGCGCGTTCAGCAGCCTCCTTTGGCGGGATGAACTTCACTTGTGCCGGCGTAGCGCGCACTCCATCAATGGAGACGCGAGGCTGTGTGTAATTGAGACGCCGGATGTTGTCGAATCTGTCTCGTTTGACGCCTGTGAGTGTCTCGTCCGGACGAGGTGGCAACAATCTGGTGCCCTCCGGCACCAGGAACTTCTTCATGGCATCATTGCAGCGATTGTTTAGGATCGTCCTTGCCATGAGGATAGCGGGAGAAGGCGATGGTGATGGTGGCTGAGGAGGTGGAATGACGGCGAGGGGCGTGGGTGTTGGTGGCACGACGACGAGAGCTGTCGATGGTGACGACGTCGGTGGTGGTGGCGTGGTGATCTTGGTGGGATCGTACACCACCATCCTCATCTCGGGGTTGGCCATGGAAGCAAGGATGGTCTTGGGTCGTTGGTCTTGGAGAGATAGATGGGAATAGGTTCAAGGTAGAATGGGTCGGTTTATATATCGGGGAAAGACTTGGAAGGGGAGTCAAGATGACGGTTATCGGGGCGTCAACGAGGAGAATCGCGCCAAAAGGTTCGGTATTCGGTAGGGATATTCTAGGGAAGATCCGTGGGAAGATGCGGGACACGTGGCGGCCACGCGTGTGGCGGCGGCCGCGAACAGCCAGGGCGGCGGTCGCGTGGCCCCACGGGGTCCACGCCGATTTTCGTCTGCGGTCTTCTAAAGTCAATTTCGTTCTAATACTCGTACTTTTGGGGCGAAAAACGGACACTACGCGATCAAGGCCTAATGACTAGATAAAATAAAGAAATTCAAAACATCTAATTCCTCAAGTTCTTTATTGGGCTCATAAAAGATTTTAAGGCGTTGGCCATTTACCTTGAATAACTTACCTTCGTTATCCCGAAGAGTGGCGCTCCATGCGATGATGAATTTACCACCTTGAAGGGTCCTTCCCATTTGCTTGAAGTTTTCCATGCCCAAATAGTTTTACCCCGGAATTAAAAAGTAATACCCGACGCCTGGAGTGAAGTTCTTCTTTTTAATTCTTTTTATCATGCCACCTTTTTGTTCGTTCTTTGTAGATCTTGGCATTGTGATAAGCTCTCTCTCGCCATTCATCGAGTTCTCGATAATTGCATCTTTCTTTTTACTCCCGCTGCTTCTAAATCCATATTCCATCTCTTGATTGCCCGGTGAGCTTTAAACTCTAGCTCAACGAGGCGGTGATGTGTTTTGCCATAAACCGGTTGATATGGTGACATTCAATCGGTGTTTTGTAGGCTGTCTGTATGCCCATAATGCTTCCGGAAGTCTATCCTTCCACTTTGTTCCCCATCTGTTCTCTTTTTTTTTACGCAAGATATTCTTGATTTGCTTATTCGATGTTTACGCTTGTCCACTTGTTTGAGGGTGATAGGGTGTAGCGACATTGTGACGAACTCCGTGCTTCTCTAGATATCTTTTGAATCTCTTTGTCAATGAAGTGGGATCCTCCGTCACTAATTACCATCCTTGGCACTCCAAACCTTGGAAATATTATTTCTTCAAACATTTTTATCGAACTTCTATTATCCGCAGATCTGCATGGCATAGCTTCCACCCATTTTGACACATAGTCAACTGCCACTAATATGTGCTCATAATTTCCGGATTTTTGAAACGGTCCCATGTAATCAATTCCCCATGCATCAAAGAGCTCTATCTAGAGGTTGGTTGTAAGAGGCATGGCGTCTCTTGCGTTGATATTGCCGTGCCTTTGACAAGCCCCACATCTTCGGATAAAATCTTTGGTGTCTTGATACATAGTTGGCCAGAAAAATCCTGCTTGCCAAATTTTTGCGTGTGTTCTGAATGCCCCATAATGTCCTCCATATGGTGATGAGTGACATCTTTCAATAATCTGTAATCCTTCTTACGTAGGCACACATCTTATGAGTAGCCCATCTAAGCAAACCCCGAAGAGGTATGGTTCATCCCAAAGGTGATAACGACTATCATAAATAAGCTTCCTCTTATCAACCCCTGGTGGTATATAACCTGCAACCACAAAATTAACAATATCTGCGTACCGGGGATCGTGCGGGTTATTCGATAAAGAGTATCATCCCCGAGTGAGTCATTAATGGGTAATTCATTGGGTTTTTCAAAATGCATTCTAGACAAATGATCGGCAATAGAATTTTTTACTCCCTTTTTATCTTTTATCTCTAAATCAAATTCTTGGAGTAACAAAATCCATCTGATTAAACGAGGCTTAGCATCTTTCTTGGTGAGCAAGTATTTCAAAGCAGCATGATCAGTGTAAACAATTACTTTAGCCCCTACCAAGTAAGATCTAAACTTATCAATAGCATAAACAATAGCTAGCAATTCTTTTTCAGTAGTAGCATAATTAAGGCGAGGCCCGATCAAAGTTTTCTTTGGCATATGCAATGGCATGATGCTTCCTATCTTTAGTTTGCCCTAACACCGCCCCCCAAAGATAATGTTGGCATCACACATTACTTCAAAAGGTAAAGACCAATCGGGGGTTGAATGATAGGTGCGAAATGAGGGGCCTTTTTCAAAGTTTCAAAAGCTTTCAAGCAAGCATCATCAAATTCAAAAGGGACATCTTTGGCTAACAGGCTGGTGAGTGGTCGAGCAATATGTGAAAAATCTTTTATAAATCTTCGATAAAAACCCGGCATGACCAAGAAAACTTCTAATCCCTTTGACATTTATAGGGGAGGCAATTGTTCTATCACTTCTAGTTTGGCTTTATCTACCTCTATTCCCCCTTTCTGATACTAGGTGTCCAAGCACTATTCCTTCTCTAACCATAAAATGATATTTCTCCCAATTTAGAACTAAGTGCTTCTCTTCACATCTTTGCAAAACCCTATCCAAGTTTCTAAGACAATCATCAAAAGTTTTCCCGTAAGCGTAAAAAATCATCCATGAAAACTTCCACAATTTCTTCAATCATATCAGAGAATATAGACATCATACATCTCTGAAAAGAAGCTGGAGCATTACATAACCCAAAAGACATTCTTCTATAAGCATAGGTTCCATATGGGCATGTAAAAGTGGTTTTGCTTTGATCACTGGGATAGATTGGAATTTGGTGATATCCTGAATAACCATCAAGAAAGCAAAAGAAAGAATGGTTTGCTAATCGCTCTAACATCTCATCAATGAAGGGCAATGGGAAGTGATCTTTTCTTGTGGCTTTATTTAATTTTCTATAATCTATGCACATACGCCATCCTGTGACTGTTCTTTGAGGGATTAATTCATTCTTGTCATTTTTAACAACTGTCATGCCTCCCTTTTTAGGCACAACTTGCACAGGGCTTACCCACTCGCTATGTGGCACAGGATAAATAATCCCGGCGTGTAGTAACTTTAGCACCTCTTTCTTAGCTACCTCCTTCATCGCATTGTTAAGTCTACGTTGGGGTTCTCTAGAAGGTGGAATATCTGGATCTGTTGGAATGCGATGAGTGCAGAGAGCAGGGTTAATACCCTTGAGGTCTTCAAGTGAATAGCCAAAAACTGATCGATGATGTTCTAAGACAGTTATCAATCTAAAAGTCTCCTCTGGAGTGAGTTTATCACTTATAATCACAGGGGACTCTGGATCATTATGGAGGAAAGCATAAGTAAGACCAGGTGGTAGAGGTTTAAGCTCTATTGGAGGTCTAGGAGGGTTTTTGAATTCATTCAAAGGTTCTGTTGTGGTGGGATTTTCATCTTCTTCTTCAACAAAGAATTCAGTATAATCCTCGTAACCGGATTCTACAAAATGTTCTACTGATGCCTCCTTAACTTCTTCCATAGGATCTGGTTCAGGACAAGATTCTATTTTTGAATTGATGGCTTGGGCAATAGGCAATGAGAGTTTCAATCCCTTACCTAAGCGTATACCTAATTCTCCTGTTTGTCCTTCTGAAATAAGCCTTTCAATAGGTTGTCCTATCAACACGTCAAACTCCATGATATCAAAGATATGAAAGCTCAAGTGTACCATGGTACCCTTAACATGGATTGGTAGGACATAAAGAATTCCTGAACTTTGGACAATTTGTCCCGATGGGCTTTGTAGCAATTTATTTGTGGGGCTTAATGGTATGCTTAAGAGAAAATCATTAGCAAAAGATAAGGACATGATATTTATCCCCACGACTGGATTATAAAGGGCGTGAAAAGAGTCTTTATGAATTTGGCAATGAATAGGTATAGAAGGTGAATCCAAGCGGACTACATCAGAGCAAAGCTCTGATTCTTCTAACCATTCGCTGCTTACAATGGAAACAAGCTCTTTAGTGGTCCTTTGTAAAAGTGTTTTGTCGAAGGGTCTACACGTGAATGTCTAGCCTTCTGAAATAACTTTTCAGTTTTGTATTTCGAGGTATCTCCAAAATTGGAAAATAAATCATCCTCGATATCAAGTAGGAAATCAGATATTGGAGTGTCCTCCGTTTTTGATGATTCTGATGGCTCTGGATTAGTTGGTAGATTGGCTAAAGGTTGCAATGAGTTTGGTATGAAATCGTCTTCAACTAATCCTATCTCTTCGTCTTCTTCATCTAAAGAGTTCTCGGCAATAGGATCCTTGTTATTCTCACAATTACGGTCAAGAGTTTTCTAGCTTGTGCAGGGAGGGAGATGGATAAAAGATCCATTTCTTCGAGGTATTCAATTCTTTTCTAGATTTTCTATTCGGACCAACATAAAAATGTTGAAGTAAAACTGGTCCGGCATGGCTAAGTCGGGTCCGGATTTGGAAAGAAGTTCAAGAGGCGCCCTAGAAGGCACTCAAAGATTCATTATCCCGGCTGTAGAGGATAGGATCGAGCCTGAAGTTGACTACTTTGGACATGGGGTAGAAATCTAGGCAAAATTCAACTAGTAATTTCCCCCCGCCTTCCATCTTCTCCTTGTTTGTGTCGCAATTACCCTTTGGCGAGCCTTCCCTTTCAAAGAGAATGGAAAGAGTTTCCCGGATGGTTTCATTAGACATGCCTTTAATGTGAAGGCGGTCACATGTTTCTTCGAAGGTCCGGAGATGGTGATAAGGGTTTTTCGTCTATTGTACCGAGAACATATGATTTTGGACCATCTCTATTAACCTGGGACGCAACTCGTAGTCATCGGTAGTGATTAGTTTAGATGATGGCAAAGGGCTACGAGAGTGTTCCGTGGGTGCCATGTATTTATAGAGAGGGATGGTATCCATTTGGATAGTGGAAAAAGATAAAATATAAAAGAAAGGAAAAAGATAAATTCTACGCTACGATAGTTTTACAAGACTTAGTTATACTCACGTTTTTCTTAAACAACCGTTCTCCCCCAAGAAGCGGCAAGAAATGCTTGTTGGTAAAAGTTAAAGCCCATAGAAATATTTAAGATTTGTATAATCCGCAAAGCGCCACGGATACGGTAGGTGAGCACTTCACCCGGGAGATGGGTTTCAAATATCGTATCCACAAGGAGAAAGGTTAACGAATAGTGAAGATATAACTAAGGCCAGAGGATCTCAACAAGGAAGGAAGTTGATAAATCTTTCAAGAAGACGGCTATGGTTGTCTAGTTGATATCCTTGTAAGGCTTGTGAATATTTCTTATGGGAACTTTATTCAAGGAGAAAGACACTAGCGAAGAGTGCAAACTCCTAGCAAATAGGTTCTACCGAGGTCTATCCAACGGGATGTGGACTACAAAGAATTAACGTAGCTATAAGTCACCTACGTTAGTTACCACAGTTCCGGAAGGTAGAGTGCATCTACGAGCTATCTAGTCTAAGCACCACGCTCACACTAGGGGTAGCAACCGCAATTCAAGAGCGACAAGAATTGAAGTACTCTAAAAGAGTCGCAAACCACAAGAATAATATAAACAAGTAAACTTACTCAAATAAGAAGTTGAAACCATGTAGTTGTCTTAGGAGCAAGCTCCAAAGGATGCTTGATCCCGGAGGTACAAGCGAAGAGGAGACACCGACAGGTTCGGAGCTTCCCCTTTACTTCTCCTTCCACTCAATATCTATCTTTCGAACAAGACTAGATTTAGCTACTCTCAAAGGGAGCTATGGACTAGTCTCTCAACTTGATGATCTTCTCTCTCAACTAGATCTAGAGCTCTTCTAATTAGAAGCTAGGGCATAGAAATATTGATCAGCCGAAGCCGATGGAGTAATGAACTAATGAACCATCATTGGGGCGGGGCCGGGGGCATGCTTATATAGCCGGGGGGCGATGAACCGTAGCCATTGGATGAAACCGACCTTGATGGATGGATAGGATTGAGCCTTGATGGCGGTTATGAACCGACATAGGACGGGGGGGATCGACATGTGGGCCCCACGGCCGCGCCCGCCGCCAGGCCCACGGCGCCGCCCCCCCCGCGGCGGTGGGCCCGGCCCGGGTCCCGCCGGGCTCCGGAACCTTCTAGGGTATTCTTTGCGTGGATTTCAAGTTAGGTTGCTTTACGGTCACGTCCTTCATCGTATGGGGTGCAAACTCGGGCTTTTCCCGTTAATCCCCGAAAAAAATATATAATTCACCAAAACTCGTGGAAATTGTTAGTAAAGCCCCTAGTTCTACATAAATATGCATTTATACCCTTATTTTAGTTTTTAAAAGAGCTGTAAAAAATATACTATAAGATGTGTCAACAAAGTACTCTCAAAAGATGTCCGGGAAGGATTTTGGAATAGGAAGAGCGGCGGACAAGCAATTCGGCCACGCCGCGATCGGTGGTTTGGCTTCCTTAAAAAACCCCCGATCTATCTCGATTCAACACTTTGCTTTCCCCGGTAGAATTTGATCTTTCAATTGCAGCGCTATCCCGCCGAAAACGCCCGGATGACGGCGGCTATCGGCACCGTGATCGCGACAAGGTGAACGCCACGGTGCGCGACGGTTCGACCGCCTCGACCAAAGAACGACCGCATCGATGGTCTCGCTGCCACGGCCTCTTCATCGGTGCGGGCATGGGCGTGGCGGCGATGGCGACGCAGCGGAGGAAGACCTCTCCCGCTACCCGACGGGCTTCAGCACCAATAACGCGAACTTCGACACCGATCCGCAGTCGTTGTTCGCCGATATATGACGAAAGCACGCCGCCGACATCGCCGGAGCCATGCCTTTAGCAAAGGTCTTCGAAAGGTTGTTCTAAAGCCGTTTAGTAATTTGTCACACTTGTTTTGCATAAGAATCTTGCCACACTTCGATTTGAGACATGTGTGTTATTAGTTGTGATATATAGTACTAACTACATAATCCATGTGCTATATATTTATTTCTCAAATATGTGTGGATGTCTCGCTCTTGAGCAGTGGCAGTTCTAATGAAATCTATCCAAATTATCCTGCCAATTTGAAAGCATATATACGGTATGTTGCACACCAAGATAATTAGGACAATTTTACTCTAGCGGAGCAAATAAAAATAGGCATCTCTAGCTACTCCTATGAAGCATTTGAGGGCGTTTTCCTTTTATTTTCTATTGAAAAAATGAAACAAATTTTAAAAAAAAATAGAAATAGTCCCGGACGGGCTACATTGGCACTATGGCCTCGCTCACCAAGCATGCACGGAGAATCGAGGAATAGACAAATGTATGTATGAGGATCAACGAGCGGACGGCGCTTGCGCTTCCCAGCCGCGAAATTCAACGCCGCTTCGCCCTGTGTGAAACCTAAAAGAAGGACGCTGGTCGCCCACGCGACGAGGCCGCGAGGTCGCCCGCCGCTTGAGAGCAAGTAATACAACCGCAAAGAAGTTTACGTATAACCTTCTCCCGGCCCCCACCCATACAAGAGTTAGCTCTTTCTTTTCTAATTAATATAGGACCCACTTGTCTATCTCACATATTGTTCTTGTGCCCAAGCCGGTCAGAAGTTTTTACAGCCCGCTTTTCTGACCTACCATAATACTTGCTCAAAGGGCGGGCGTCTTTCTAGCGGTGGCGAGTACGATGCCGATATATCTGCGTGATCGAGATAGTACGGTATCTCGATACCGACAAGCCAAATCGTGGAAGTATTCGGGGTAACGTACGAGCTGGTCCGCATGTAAGTAGGAGTAGTACTAGGCCGGAGTCGGCCCTTCGTCCCCGTCCCGGTGCCTCGCCGATGGAGACGGGCATCGCGATAATGATGATATCGCGCCCGATGGCGGATACACAGCGCCAGCGAGCGAGACCGCCTAAGCTACTCTACGCAAAGGTATGCACGCACGCAAGGTGTAAATGTTAGAGACGCGCTCTATCAAAAGGCGTTGGCATTCATTATTTGTAGTACAACTAGCACGGGTCATGTCGCCGCAGCCTCACCGGCCGCTGCCCGCTCCTAAAAAAAAAAAAGCCTACTCCTTCCGTCCCAAAATAAATGCAATTTTTTTTACTTTTACAAACAGTGTTACAATATTACTATCACCCTCCTATTCTTTTTTTTTTTTTTTTTTTTCTCCTTTTTTTAATTTTCTTTTTACTTTTCTTTATACTAACAAGTCCTACTTATAATTTTATCAAAATATATCCATGTGAGATCTTATTTTAAAGGTTTTATTACAATAAATTTAATGGTGCAATCAGAATTTGATTTATTTTTTTTTGGTTCAAGAGTTATAACCCTTTTTATGCCCATAGACATGTGGGACATGTTGATGATGTGGCACAAGAAAGGGTTAGTAGGCTGGTGAGGTGGCATGCTAGTGGGGTGATAGTGGGGTGGTGAGGTGGCATTGTGTTACTCTAAATCATATGTTGCGTGGATGTTTGATTATTAAGGGCACTCACAATGCTAGAAAAAACTATATCATGGTTTCTAAAGTCTTGGACATTGTGTCAAGAAACTATCTCCCCACAGTATAATTTTCTATCATGATGTCATCCGCCCACTTGTCACTCTCATAAATTGTCTTGGTTTACGTGGAAGACCTCTCGGTTTCTTAGTTAGACTTGGTTTCTTGTGTTTTTCCTCTCTCTCTTCAATAAATATAGCGCCACATCAGCAAAAAAAATAATAAATAGAGGGGTAATAAATAAGGATAGAAACCATGGTAGAGTCTGCATTGTGAGTGCTCTAATTACACCCGAGATGATGAATGAACAGAGTGGTATATTCATGTTTGCCGTGGAGTATAATTAAGCTGCATTCGTGAACAATCACTAGCATGGATGTCGATGGGAAACAACCAAATTGAGAATTAATTGTAGATCTTACTAAGTTATGAAACTTTCTAGTTTAAAACCTTTTGATTTGGCATTATCTTGTAATGGAAAACTAGGTCTCAATTTTTTAAAAACAAAATAAAACAAATGAAATTTGGAGATTTAAATTTTTTGAATGACCTCCGACAAACTACCAATATAATGACTGTAGTTCCCAAATATCCATGAAACTTTGTAGTTTACAAGCTTTTTGATTTGAGATCATCTTGTCATGGATAAACATGCAACAGTTCGAGACATACGCTGTGATTGGGAAAGAGCGTCTGTCGATGACATTTGCTTTGACGCGTTCGCGGCCATGCATGTACCGACCGCCTCCGCCGGAGTGCCCACCGCCGGCCAGACTCCTCGTAACGCATCGCATTATATATTGCGAACGCATCCGTGATATTGCCGCCACTACCGAGGGGGCCTCTCGTTTCACGCCGCCAAGGCCAAAGCTCCAAGCAAAATAGCCCCCCACCGCACCGCATCACACCGCCTCTTGCCATGGAGAACTTCGCGGAGCTTGAGGACATTGCGCTTCACGCCGCCATGGCCGCACAGATCCTATGGAGGAGCTCTTCTAATCCGCGAGCCACCTGCATTCGACACGAAGCGTCTGCCGCGGTGCCTTTGTGGACCGGTGCATCCCTCTAGACCGGTGTCAAAACAACGGCGGGCGGGTTGACGCCGACGGCGCTACGGTCGCGCTCCGGTTGCCAGATTACTCGCGCGAGTATCGCATGAGTCTCACCACCGAAGCTCACCGAGGTCGGCAGAACCCGAGGCGTGTTTCGTGAGCGTGCATGTTCCGCCGCGGTTCGGGAAGGTCGCGACACCGCCTCGCCGCCTCTCGACAAGCCGAAACAAGCCGCCGACTCAGTGGCATGCACCGCCGCTATGTGCACGCCTTTATCGCTTCTACAGTAACGCCGCCGCCGATGACGACTCATGCCCGAGAGGTGTTGCGGGAGATTGAGGAAGAAGATACGGCGAGGTGGCAAAATGTTGGGGGGAGCTTGAACGCCGCCAAGACTTCAACAATGCAATGGCAAAGGGGTGACGGACGCCATTGAAGGTAAGTAGCCTTCTCGCCTTCCTCCTTCCTGCCCAACCGGTGCCTCGCCATGACGGGCATCGCGCGGTGATGGGAAGATGAGGCACACGATTTTACTACGATCGCGCGGCATTTCGAACGATGAGTATAGTGCTAACAGATTGTATCCACAATGCCGTGAGAGTCACAGGGTGTACCGCAAATGCAGGACCGTAGGATTCGCGGGCAGTGTTATAGGTTAATCTCTACCGCAGAAAGCAAGCTGGGCTCGATCTAGAGGATGATGATGCGGTCCGAGCGAAGGCGTCTCGTTGTGTGCATGCATACGCAGCGGTGATGCATGTATGCATTGGTTGATGTTCGATCGATCCTCCGAGTAGCAAAGTGAGATGAACCCTTAGATGTTTTAATTCGTTGTAATCCATGTGTTAAATTTATTTGCGATTCTCACCGCCGGCGCGCCACACGCCCATGGCCCTGCGAAAGCACCTCGCCACGACGAAGCCAGCCGACTCGGGCCGACTCTCACGCCTCACCCTTCTCGCCATTCGATAGCATAGATAGCAACGCTCTAGGTCCCTGGTACGGTGGTTGTCCACCCGCCTCTAGAGACCTCATCTCCCGGTGACATCCGCAAGACGCCGGTGTCCCCCATGTCGGAGAACTTTTCGTGGCTCAAGAATTTTAATCTGTGGTCAAAAATCAGAACTAATGGTCAAACAGAGATTGTAAATAAGACGAATGGTCAAACGGGATTGTAAAAGTCAAAAACGGACCTGTTCGGCTGATTTTGGTTGATGGCGATTGAATAGTATTCTCGGGAGAGAGAGAATAAGCCGAAAGATAAGCGAAGTCTCAGATACTGCGCGTCCGGCCCTTCGCCCTCGCCCGCTCGCTCAATCGGTGCCTCGCCGATCGAGATGTGCATCGCTGCCTCGATGGAACTGCAAGGCTAACGATGGCAGACGTGTGCCCTCTTGGCGAGAGGGGTGTGTGGGATACGCAAAGGATACACATGCAAGGTCATGGGAAAAAAATTTGAAACCTATATTTGCTATACAAACGCCAAGAACATGAATCTATTCTCCTCCACGCATACACAAGGCAATCACTCCACACTATCGACTACTCCCACTACCGCCTTGCTACTCGAGAAATGAGTAGGTTGGGCTCTATAGCCCCCTATCGATCAAAATTACACGCGAGCCCTACCTAATAAGCCCCACCTAAATTTTTATTCGTAATTACATAGATTAGGAGGGCTAAGATGTATTTGAGATTGATCACCGCCCTATTTTTTTTTTTTGGCTTTCACATCGACATCACGCTACCGCCTTTGCTACCCGAGAAATGAGTAGCTTTCCTAGGTTTTTTTAACCCCATCGTGTAACCCATTATCCATATATCTACGAATATTGTACAAAAATATATTGTGCGCGATGGAGTTAGCGAAAGTGCACCTCGCCCGTCTCGCAATGTTTCTCTATTTACTTCCTCCATACATCTTGATCATCAAGATTTCCCTCCTTTACGTGATTTTCTTCTTATGTTTAAACTCCAAGTCTGAACCAATATCAAATAGAAATATTTAGATATGTTGGGCCAGTGACAAGTTTCTCGTAATGTAATAAAACATATATAATAATTTATTTGAGGAAATCCTTGGTAGATGATTTAATCTCTTGAGAACTTTGTCCTTCACGCATCATATCCCCTGGCGTTGTCGCATATATGACCGAACGAAGTGCATGTGGATGAAGTATATGATTAGACCATACATGGTGGTATATATGTTAAGCATGTATTCATACGTTGAGTATATGGATATACTTTTTTTATATAAAGTAGTAGCATTTTATGTAATATATTAAAAATATAGGTTCCTTCGAAATTTTTTCGTGTAGAAGATCTAGAGTATCTTAATGAGTATCTAAACATACTCAAACCGAATGTGATTTTTTGAATATGGGTGTAGGTGTATAGAAAGTGCACCCGGGTATATATATATTTCTATTTTTCTTACGTTTTCGAATCTAGTACTCCAACTCACCACCACATACGCCCGGGAACCATTCACGAAGTTAACCGCCCTTCTCCTTCATTTCCCACGGGCCCCGCCTACCCCACCCAAGCCATATACACATGCCACCCGGCCCGCCCACACATTGCACTACCACCCCGCCCCACCCCCATTCCACGCACACACACCAACCAAAAATCAAACCCTCTCCCTCTATTCGTCAAAAAAAATCGCCCTCCCATACCAAGAAACCCGAGACCGAAAAACCAAAACCCGTCATGGATATGGGCGATACGCAAAGATACGCATGCAAGGTGTGTCATGTGTGGAACTCGTGGATATGATCAAGACGTCCCAAGTCATGTTTGTCACTCGACCTCTACGCCCGGCCCGACAAAGACCGCCCACCGGTGTACTCGGTAATAATCCCAACTCCATACCGATGGCCGTTTCGCCGCCAGCGGTGCTTTTCTCTCAACAAATCGGCACCGGCCCGGCCCGGCAAGATTTTTTTCGCCCTCCATCTCGCATTATCGGCGAGAACACCATTCATCTTCCTTTCCCCGCACCCGCAGCGAGCCCGAGGAAAAACCGTGCGGCTGAGCCCCGAGCCATGCCGGGCAGAACCTTCCGCAGAGTTGCTCAGGACGCAGCCCGCCGCCATGGCCGCGACAGATCCTATGCAAGCCCCCTCTACATCTACGGCTAATTGCATTCTGACACAAAGCGCCGCAAAGAGCGCCATACTGACCGGAGATCCCACCAGACCGTGTCGCGACGACCACGGCGGGTCGACTGGCCACGTCCCGGCGGGTCAGTCAGACTACTCCCCGCGCGAGTACGGGCGAGTCCCATCAGCAAGTCGGCCGAGATCTTTGAACCCTGGGGAGGCATGGGCAGTGCATGTCCGCTGCAGTTCTGGAAGGGTCGCGGCACCGTCTCCTCGCGCCCGCTGGCTTGGCTTCGGAACAAGCCGCCAACCTCGGCATGCACTCGCCGGTATGTGCATTCCTCTTCTCGCTCTACGCGAAATGCCGCCGCCCTCCGCCGCCGATGACGCCGGCTCCCGGCGGTGCCAGTGGAGCCGGAGCGCGACACGGCGCGACGATGGCTGCACCGGGAGGGCCGCGAAATGCGCAGTAACTCCGCAAAAGGCAAAGTGGAAGTGTTGCAAAATGACTTGTTGGTGGCGCCATATGCAGAGAGGCAAAGATCTTCGTCCTCCTCTAGCACGCCCGGTGCCTTGCGGGGACGGGCATCGGTGCACATGGGGAGACTATCGCGGGCACCCGTGCCGAATGGGGACACGGCCTATGGCATACAAAGCCCCCGATCTCGCACCGAGGAGTGTAGGATCCGCCGAAAGTGTAGCAAGTTCTTCCGTGTGTTGCACGCATGGGCAAAGTGGATTTGCATGAATCTATCTTACTTTTGGTACGTGATGGTTGATGTATATATGTGGTAATTCATGTTATATTCACATTTGCGATGGTGAGACCTTCGGGCTCAAGAACCCTAATTTTTCTTTTTAATCTGTTGTCAAAAGTTGTAACTAGTCTTTTTCTCCCTCATAGTAACTCCAAAAATGATGGTTTTTGTTTCTAAATTTTTTGTAAAATCATGCTCTTGTCATGTATCATCGATAACATTTCAATTTTAAATTTCAAAAATTACAACTTCAAACATCAATTTTGGACCACCTAGTGATTTTAACGTAAGAAATAATATAGACGAAGCCTTGGAATAGTACGTCGCTAGCTCGATACCGGCCGGCCGAGTGCACCGCCCGCCCGCCCTCCCATAAAAATCCCGTCGGCCTGCACCGTGCTACGACTTTGCTCACCAATCGCTGTTTGACTCCCCGCCAAGACAAAACATAGCTGCTTGGCGCCGAGCTTCCACGAAAAAAGCCCCGCCGCGCCAGCGCCGCCGCCATGGAAAACCTTCAGCGTGACATGCTTGCACGACATTGCGATTCGAGTCGCCAAGGACACCGCAGATCCCATGGGGGCACCTCGCCAATCTGCGGGCCACCTGTCGCAGATGAAAGCGGCGGCGGCGACCCCCGGTGAGACGGAGCATCCGACCAGACCAGATGTTTCTGTACCCGCCGGGGCGCAGTGGGTGTCGCCGAGGATCGCGAGAGTCTTGTCACCAAGCTCCCGCCGCCCGCGAACCCGATGCGCGCGCTTCATAGCCGGCATGAAGGTCGCCTTATGTCGGCGTCGCCACCATCACGCCGCGAAGCCGCCGAGACGCGCGCCGCCGCCGCATGCAAAACCGCCAAGTATGTTCTTGCCTTGTGCTCGCCAGTCAGGGCCATCAAATGTGCCGCTGACGAATTTTACTATGCCCGACGGCCGTTGTGGGAGATCGGCGCATCGCCAAGAACGGCCGGACGTGGAAGAACATCAATCGCACTCGCCCCCGCCGAGGCACGGGAGCAAAGTATGGTGGGCTACTTGGCGCATATACCGTAAGAGTGCCGTCGCCCCATAGCCAAATGGTGCTCGCCATGATTTCGGCATCCTCAGGTGTACGCCAGGTGCTGCCGCTTAGTGCCATCTCGTGTGAGGGTCGGGTGATGTGTGTGGGCGTAGTTCTCGCAAATAGGAGTGCAGGATCCGCGACGAGTGTCGAGGTTCTTCACTCAACTTAATCTTTTGCCGTGGTTGGTGATCTTCTTACGATCAAACTTTCTATTTCTAGTGCTCTAGATGGAGACCTCGATCGAACAAACTTAATTCCGCTCTATCGGAAAGCGCGTTGGTATTCATTGGCGCCTAGGCGTAACACTCTTTTCGCTTAAAAAAAACGCGCCTAGGCGTGCTCTTGAAAAAATAAAAATTTGGCGGTCGCGAAAATAAGCCGTTCTAGATGAATTTTACGCTACGACGACGCGGTCTCGAAAATAAGCTGTACACACCGGTCATGTCATCGCAAGCCTCTCGCCGCCTCCCAAAAAAAAAACACGAGGTCGCACGGGAACGCACCCGCCCGGCGCCACCCGTGATATTGCCGCTATTCACCTCCGCCCCAAGCGCTCAAAGTTTCCAAAAAAAAGCCCCCACTGGCGCCGCCGCCTCAAGCCATGGAGAACACGGATGACCTTCCGCGGGAGTTGCTTGAGGACATTGCGCTCCGCGTCGCCATGGCCGCAGAGGATCCTATGGAGGACCTCTACAATCTTCGAGGCCACTGCATTGGACACGAAGCGTGTCGTGGGGCGACTGGACCGAGACATCCCACTAGGCCGAGATGTGCTTGACCGGTGGCTGCTCGACGCGTCGGACGGCCACGCGCGGGCCGGGCCATTTGGCCTCATCGCGAAAGTACCGGCGAGTCTCATCCCACAAGCTGCCAAGTTACGAGAACCCGAGGCGTGCTTGAGCGCGCATGTTCGCGTAGCCAGTGGAAAGGTCGCCTCGCCGGCCCGCCTCGCCTCGACAAAAGTCAAACAAGCCGACTCGTGGCATATGCTTGCCCTGCGTGACGCGCACGCTCTTACGCTCTGACGCGAACGCGCCACCGCCCGATGACCATGCCCGGGCGGTGTTGCGGAGAGATCCGCTCGAAAGCCCGACATCGGCGGCGACGACGACAGCCGCCTCGATTCCGGGAGTAACTCGCGGAGCACTTCGCACAGCAATAGAAGTGTTGAACGGCGTTGTGCCCCGCTATCAAGAGTGGCGGCATCCTCCTCCTCCGCCCAACCGAGCCTCGCCAGACGGGCATCGCCAAGATATTGGGAGACAACTGCGGGCGCCACGGAGCAATGGGGCCCTCGCTGCGGTGTGGGTGTACCGCAAATGAGGAGTGTAGGATCCGCGTTGAGTGTGGTATGTTCTTCCTTGCTGCAGGCGTTGGTATAAGGAGTAGGCCGGTGTGTGTGTGTCTGTCATGCAGGTGTACATCTATCTAGCTTAGCTCTAGCTAGATGATCTAGATCGATGAAACAGCTTTTGCTAGCTTTTGGTTGTGTGCATGCATGGATTGGTTGATGTTCGATTGATCCTCGAGTAGCATGCAATTGATGAACACCGGTGAGATGTTTTAATTCGTTGTAATCTTGTGTTATATTTTAATTGTGTGGTATGGTGTTTGTGATTTAATATATGTGTTGTATTTCTCTAAATCATGTCTTGCGTGGATGTTTGATTGCAGCTGAAATGAGAGCCGACAATGGTGTATTCATGTTTTGCGAGGTGTTAAATTTATTTGCGATTCGCGCGGCACGCCAGCCATGGCGCCCATGAGCACCTCGGCGTGGCTAGCTAGCCGCCTCGGCTGAACTCACACGGTCACACCCTTCTCTACCTAGCTTGGAACCTCGAGGCTCGTCGGCTTGGAGGTTATGCCTATGCCGATTGACGTCGCCTCAACGCCGCCTGTGCCGTTGTCGCCGCCCGTGAACACTTGCCATGTCCGCCGCGTTCGATCGTTCTCCCCGCAACGGCAACCCCTTTCCGACCCGTCCCCGCCTCCGACCGTGTTCAAAGGAATTTACGCCGCGTTCTTTGGTGCTTTCCATAACGTCTATTTGACCTCGGCTTGTCGTTATTGGCGGAAAGGCCGATCCCCACTCCGCCGTACCGCCAATCGGTGTCGAGCCTTCGGTAGGAGCCTAAACCCGCTCATCCAATAGCGCATACTAGTAACGCTTAGGTTATGGGGATCACGGTGGTGGTCCTCCCATCGCAAGAGACCTCATCTCCGCTAACATCCGCAAGACGCCAGGTGTGCCGCCACTTCGGAGGAGACCTTCGGGGCTCAAGAACCCTAATTTTTCTTTTTAACTGTGGTCAAAATTTGTAACTAGTCTTTCTCCATCATAGTAACTCCAAAAATGATGGTTTTTCTTTCTAATTTTTGTCAAATCATGCTCTATCAGGCGATTGTATTCTTACTTCTATTACTCTTGTCATGTTTCATCGATAACATTTCAATTTTAAATTTCAAAAATTACAACTCCAAACATCAATTTTTGGACCACCTAGTGATTTTAACAAAAGAAATCTTTACGGCCACCGTTGGGATAGTACGTCCCAAAAAAAAAAAGCCGTCTGCTCATTCCATTGTAGCGTTCTCCGGGGTCATTTCTTGATCCGACGACGTCGCGGTAACATTGTTCACGAGTTACACATGTCTCGGCGTTCATGAAAACTACGAGACATTTCTAAGATTTGTGAACAATGTCACTAGCACTATGTTGGATGGGAAAAAAACTAAAATAGGAATTGTAGATCTTGCTAAGTCCTCGAAACTCTTTAGTTTAGAACTTTTTTGATTTGACATTATCGTGTAATGGAAAAGTAGGTCTCAAATTCAAGAAAAATGAAATTTAAATGTTTTAAAGTGACGTCATATAGACAAATAACCACCAACATATATACCCCATTGTAGTTCTCAATTATGAAACTTGTAGTTTACAACCTTTTGATTTGAGTTGAGATCATCTTGTCATGGAAAACATGTACACTCTCCGTCCCACAAATAAAGTCCATTTTTGACTTTTACAATCCCTCGTTTGACCATTCGTCTTATTTAATTTTTTTTATGCAAATAATAAAATAATTAAATGATTATAAAAGTATCTCTAACGATAAAATAAATCAAAACAAAATATCTGAATTTTTAAAACATTTTGAATAAGATGAATGGTCAAACAAGGATTCTAGAAGTCAAACACGGACTTTTATTTGTGGGACGTGAGGGTGTAGCAGCTTTGAAAACATTTTGTACTTCGTATCTTCTGGGCGAGCATTGGGATAGTGCACCGCCCGCGAGCCGGCTACGCTCTTTACTAGTAGTACTACTAGTTTACTAGTACAAAGACGCCCCCGCACCCGGCAAGACCACGCATTATTGCTTTGCCACCAACCGACCGCGAAGCCGCCTGCTCACTCACCGCCTCCGGTGGCGGCGACCATAGCTAGAGAAATTTCGAGCTTCCACCAAAAGCCCCACCGCGTCGCCGCCTCGCGCCATGGTAAACCTTCCGCGTGACATGCTTGCAGAGATTGCATTCGAGTCGCCAAGGAAGCCGCAGATCCCATGGAGGCCTCGCCAATCTGCGGGCCACATGTTCGCAGATGAAAGCGCCGCGGCGCGACCGGTGGGACGGATCATCCGACTAGACCTGGGTCTTTGACCGACGGGTCGGCGTCATGGCCGCTGTACTACTCGCTCAAGTATCGCGATCTTTTGCACCAGCCTCCTTGCCGTCGGCAAGGAGGCGCATTCCGAGCCGGCATGTATGCCGTCTTCGTCGAAGATCGCTGCACAAAGAAACCATCACTCGATCTCAGCGGCGTCTTTGCCGCGCATTAGGGCATGAAGCCGCCGACTATGTTCTTGCTCTTGTGCTCTGAAGGGGCTAACACCGGTGCCGCGGGACGGCGACTATGCCCGGCGGGTGTTGCGGGATATCAAAGGTGACAACCCGGGGCACGGCTGGGGCGTGGAAGAGCATCAAGTGTATTTTCGGCCCCGCCGACATGCATGGAGTTTTTAGGTTGGGCGACTTGGCGGAGCATAAACCGTAAGAGTGGCGTACATCCCATCCTATAGCCCAAATGGTGCCTCGCCATGATGGGCATCGGTGTAGCCCGACCAAAACGGTGCGGCCGCCCCTCGTGTCTCGGGTGGTGTGGTGTGCTCCGTGTTCCGCTGCGAGGAGTGTAGGATCCGCGACGAGTGTATGAGGTTCTTCTGGTCCGGTCAATCTTTTTTGGGTAGATATCACCGCGCAGAGCACGGATATCATTCACGCGTTGTCTTTAGGTTTGTGATCTTCACACAATCAAACTTTCTATCGTAGTGCTAGCGGCACCGATCTATTGCTACCTTCTCTTTCTCCGGATGGTGTTGTCGATCAAACAAACTCAATTGGATAGCTTTTGGTGCGCCACGTGGTGGTTGATGTTCTTGATCGAACAGATTAATTTGATCGATCATATGCATGGTTTATGTTGAAAAGATCCTGAGTAGGAGTATGCATGAAAAACCGAGATATTTTATTAGTCGTAATCATGCAATGTGTTATATTTTTCCAAATTTGTCTTTGTTTGGATGTCCTTCTCCTCTCTTCCTCCTCCGATCCCCCTCCCTCTCGTGAGTTGTTCTTCCTATAGAAAGCTCTGGCGTGATATGTGATTCTCGTGGGGAAGTAGGTGGCTGCCGCAGGCGCTAGGGGTTGGCCGGAGCTCGCTAGGGCCGTGGGGGGGGGTGGGCGGTGGCGGGGGAGCGCTGAAACGAGAGGGGGCGAGACACGAAGAAGATAAACGAAGCACAGGGCTATCCGCACTCGTGTTTCTCTATTTACTAGTAGTACTTCTTCTTCAATGGTGTAATCTAGTTTTTAAGGTACAGTAGTTAGCATAGTGGGCCCGCCCTCGGCGCATGCACGCCTCCGCACTCTCTCGTGTGCCTCTCCGCACTCGATGTTCTCTCGTGTCCATGTATTTTGGACCGGATGACACACTTAAACAAGTTCGGGGACCGGATTCCTAGTTTCCTAAGTACATGGACACGGATGAGACTAGAGGACAAGTTCGGGGACTTGGAGTGGATTTTACTCATAATTTATTTATTTCCTAAATTGTATAAGTAATTTGAATAAGACGAAAGCGGTCAAACATGATGTCTTAGAGTCAATATGGTGAATTATTTTGAGACGGAGGGAGTATCGTGTACACTATTTTTTTCAGCGCCAAAATATAGCCCGAGCCGATTACTGATTTAATAGTATTCTATGAGAGAGAATAAGCTGAAATAAGTCAAGAAATAAAGGAGCCTATAGGAGTAGTAGGCGTCCTTTGCGTGTTGTCGTCTTCCCGGTCGGTGCCTGGCCGTTTGAGCACCGTGCGGTGCAGATGGCACCGCGAATCGGGAGCACGGCCCGCCCCAAGGATTGGACGGAACGACAATGGCGGGCGCGGGCCCTATCCTACGGCGAGCCATACGCAAAGGATTCGCGATGCAAGGCCGGACATGGGCCCTATCCTACAACAGGAGTGTAGGATTCGCATGCAAGGATTCGCGATCTATACACGCTGGCCTCGTAGTTAAGGAGCCGTGTGGTGGAAAAGGCTCTCGTGTTCTACAAGAATACGTGCCGCCTACCCACGGCAGGTATTTTGATGATGATTTTTATATTCCCCGAACTGTTTGACCAAAACATCCTTACTTTATTGGGACTCGGCCGTACGGGCGTTCATTATTGCTTCGGGGTTGCGGTGGCGGCGGGTTCCCCGCTACTGCGGTGGAAGGGAAAGGCGGCTACCTCGCAGGGCAAGGAGGGCGAGCGAGGAAGATGAAGGGCAAGAGGCCGGCAACACCGCTGAGGCGATGGCGCGGATGCCGCGGACGGCGTGCTTCCGCCGCACCGCCGGGGAACTGTTTCGGGCAGCCGGATCTCCAGCGCATCATCGCGCAGGCAGAAGGAGTATCAAGAAGTAAGGTACATGGATCTTTCATCGCGTCAGCCGCAAGTTCCGCAAGCATAACTGATACCAGGAGGCATCGGGCTGGAGCCGCCCGGCCGGATTCGTCGCGTCGGCGTATGCACAAAAGTTTTCTCCCGAGCTCGCAGGGCGCTTCTTCAAGGCCAATCATCCGGAGGCCATATGCTACGAGGGGATGGTGAGGATGACGCCGGCGCCGCGGCGATCCCAAGGGCGGAGCTCCGAAAGCCGCTTAATGCCGCGGACCTCGGCGCGGCTTACTTCTGGCGTCTTTCCGCCAGACCGCCGGAACCTCGCGGACCAAAGCGCCGGCGCCGCTCCATGGAATCGGCGGCCTGTAGCCCGGCGGCCGGTGGGCGAACCATAATCTGCGGGAAGCGCATTATTGGGCCGAGGAGGACTCATCGGGCTGCGCTACCGCAACCCAACCTTGGTTGATCCCGGACGGTACGGAAAGCGGCGTCGTCGTCGATGTCGATCCCCACGTGCGTGCATGGCGAAAAGGATGCAAGCGCGTCGCGCCACCGCTACAGGCGGAGGAACCGTCATCCAGCTGCGGCGCTTCGGTGCCACATCGATCTTGAGTTCGTAATCCGGTTCGGTATTTTGGAATTGGATGTCGCAAGCGATGCACGCCTTCGCCGAGATGTGTACGCCCCAAAAACTAGCTATATGTTTTTAGTTTTTATTTGTGTCCGAGATGAGTTAGAATATCACTACTCCCTCCGTCTCATGGAGTTTGTCGTTTTTTAACTTTTGAACTTCATGTTTGATCATCCATCTCATGGAGTTTGTCCCTTTTACCATTCTCATTTTTTTTTTTTTACTTTAATCTATACTACTACCAACTATCATTAGTGGGGCCAACTATAATTTTATCGAAATATATCCATATGAGGTCTTGTTTTGCGTGAGGATTTATTAAAAGGAATTCAATGGTGTAATCAGAATTTAATTTGATTTTTTGGTTTGTGAGTTATAACATTTTTTAGTTAGTTCAAACAAAGTAGGGCCTCTGCCTTTGGATATCATGGTAAGGTCTTTGAGTGTATGGGGATTAAGTATATGATCATACTAGACTATCTAGGGTAGGTGGATACGTAGAATATGTGGATATACTTTGTTTATATACGCTGATAGTGATATATTTGTATTATATGAAAAAATATGGGTTCCTTCAAAAAAATTTCGCGTAGTAAAATCTAGATCTGCGTTAATATGAGTATCTAAACATTTTTTGGACAAGGTTTGGGTCAAACATCGGGAATATAAATCATCAATAACTTTTAAGTTGTTGAGTTTGTAAATGTAAAAATTATATGATTAGATTTGTCTTAAAAAATACTTTGATAAAAGTATACATATATCACATCTCCATAAATATTTTTATAATAATAAGCGGTCAAAAGTTATGTTTTGGAGACGGTGTCATTTGTCCTAAACGACTTCTAATACCATCCCTGAGGGAGTATGAGTTATGATAAGAAATCAAAACTGCATCAACATTGAAGCATACTAGTATAGGCAAACATAATATGTTTTACAATATTCCATACCCACCACCAACCCAAAAGGTGCTACAGGTTTCCTATAACATCAAATTTCTTAACGCATGTATGGAGTATTAAATGTAGATAAATAAAAAAAAAAACTAATTACGTAGTTTGGGTGAAAAGTACGAGACTTAATCTTTTGAGCCTAATTAGTCTATGGTGGGACAATAATTACCAAATACAAACAAAAAATGCTACATGCACGAACCCAAAATATTTCACCAACTAAACACCCCATTAATACATTCTCCTCCTTGATGCTTCTTCCGAGGGGCGGGAAGAGTTGTCCTCGTTGGACTCCAACCGGGCGCTTACCATTATTGTCCGTGGTAGATCTTGAAGGAGTGGAGACGCTTTTGTGTCCTTTCGCGGTAACCAACACTCCAAGTGCGGTGAAATATAAAATAGGTGCCCTGGGTCCATCATGTCCGCGTGTCTAACCCCGGCCCGCGACTTGTCTTCACTACTACTAGTTCACTCCTCTCCACTCGCTTTCCACTCCTCGTTATTATCCCATTAACGCGCCGCCTTGTTGCCCCTCCTCCTCCCCCCAAGGCGATGAAGGAGAAGAAGGCGGCGATAGGCGGCGAGATGCCCGTGTGATAGCGTGTTTCTTTGTTGCGGCTGCCAGGAGGACTGCTCGGCCGAGGAGATCACTCGCCTCGATAGAAGAACAAGTTGCCGATGCAATGTACATGGAGCAAATGGCGTCGGCAAGTTCGAGCGATTACTACCAAACACAAGGAGGCGGTAAGGCTCGTGTCGCTCCGCCCGGTCGATTTGCACTGCCCGCCGAAACAAGAGTTCCCCTGGGAGCTCACGGCGGCATTCCGTCGAGCCGGAGGCCATATGCTACGAGGGGATGGTGAGATGACGGCGGGCCGTGGGATCCCAGGGGCCGGGAGGCTCGCGGAGGCGTGATCTTGGGGACTCGGCGCGGCTTACTTCTTGGCGATCTTTGTTGTCGGTCGGGACCCGCGGACCAGAGCGGCGGCTACGCTCCATGGTCGACCGACGCTTTGACGGCGGTGGGCGAACCATCTCTGGCGAGAAAGCGCGTATTTTGGCCGGGCGGACCTCAACGCGGTTGTGTGCCTCAACCCAACCTTGATTCGTGTCCCTACCGCTTCGGCCGGTGTAGAGCTGCTGGCGTCGGCGACAAACACGCCGTGTGGTGCGGCCGAAAGAATGCATGACCCACGAGGGCGGGGGAGCGTCGTGCCGTCTTGCATTTCCGCCCGGTGCCGCCTCCGTTTTGAGTTCATACTCTTGCCGTTTCAAATTGAAAATTTTAGCGGCATACGCCTTCATTAGGATGTGCAAGATGTCCCTAAACTAGCTTTTATTTGGTTTTCGTTGTCATATTGTTGTGTAAACATCGGTTACGCTTTTATTTTGCAACATGTGTTTGTTTCCCTTTGTGTTGAGTCTGTAATATAATTATTAGAAATTTAGATGAGAGCTTCGCCGAGGGTTAGCGATGAGATGCTCGCCGGGCGACCATGGCGGCACGGGCGAGTTGCGCCCGCAATGTCATCTCGATGGGAACTATTAAAGTTTTGGTTGTGTGCATGCCATCTCCCCGACATTAATGATGTTGTTAGTCTTCAAATGTTTCCCTGCCCTCCAAAAGCTCTATGTGAAGGTAACTAACATTTGGATAAAAAATTTATATGTACCTTACATTCCACATTTAGTTTCTAGCTTATATTGCTTGAAGAGATTTTTTAACACGCTCAAATGTAGGTGATATTTGTTGATATTTATGAATTGAATTTGTTTATGTGTAATCCGAATTATGTCCGAATGAAAGTTTATTTAGTCAAATTGTGCAATCGTTGTCACTACGTTTTTGCGGGGGTGTTCAGCTCGAGACATTTTTTGTTTGTTTCATTTTGGAGGTATCTTTGAAGGCGAGGTCAAAAGGGTGAAGCATCCGAAAAAATTCGGGCTGAAATTTCCGTAATTTCGAAATATCGCGTCTACCGCTAGGGTCCGATATATTGCTCCTACCGCCTAAAAATTTTGAATTTTGAAGCGTAGGCGCCAAAATTTGGACCCAAATATTGTAGAAGCCCGCCAGTTGCCACCAAATAAAGCCCCGGCACCTAAACTCACTCATTCTCTCCCCAGCGGCCGCCACCTTCTATCAAAAAAAAAAAAGAGAGAGCACGGCCTGTGCCCGCCGCTCAGACGGACGCGGGGACGGCCTTCCGTGGCCCTCCAGCGCTCCACGCGGCGCAGGCGGCCAGCCACACTTCGGCTCTGAGCGGCGGCGCCGGCTTCGTCGCGCGCCGAAGCTCCGTCCCGCTTCGGCATTTGCCCGGCGCTCGTCCCGCCGCTCCGTCACGCTTCGGCAGCGCGCGGCCTGCGGCGGCCGTCCCCTCACGACCGGCGTCGGCTACTCCGGCAGCGCGAGTGGTACCCTCATTTGCTCGCCCGGCCCGAAGCGCCGCCCGTCGTCGGCTCAGTTGCGAGCGTCGTTGGTTGCCACTTAGCCGGCGGCGGCTCCTTCCACGCACTTTAGGCATCCAACCATCACGAAGGTTTGCATCCTCAATCTCGAGATGTGTGTGAAGTCGTATGGATCCTCAAATTCAGTTGTGTGTGTGTTATATTGATGCTCTTGTGTAAGCATATTGATTGAGTCGTAGGGATCCTCAAATTCGGATGTCTTGCATGCTATCGATCCTTTTAATGGCTAACATACATATGCATGCTACTGTGTAAGCATATTGGTTGATGATGCAAAAAGCTGCTTTTGCATATATCTGAAAGGCAACACTTCTAGCTTGCATACGGTGATGACATCTCATTAGTTTGATTTAGGGAAAATTAAAAAATGGTTGATGATTCATGGCTAACTGTTTAGCTATATGTGGATGTGTTCTTTGGAGCTTTGTTTGCTAGCAAGAATCGGAGCTTTGGCTCCAAGGCGCTCTGATTTGTTTTGCATCACATAGAAAGACTGCTTTTCGCTACATAATCCACATGTAACTTATTGCCTAGGCACTTCTCCTTGGGGTTTTTAATCTGGGTACTTTTATTGCTATATGAATGAATATGAATTTCAAACAATTAGTGGCCCTATGCTAATTCATTCAAAGAGGAATAATTTGGTCCACGCTCCACTTGAAAACTTTGAGAGTGACACGTATAATTTGGTGCCCTATGCTAATTCATGACTTTTTAATTTGTTACTAGTACAATGACGGGTGATGGCATATTGATTGTAAAGTTCATTATCCTTCCTTTTTTGAAGTTTTTTTTTGAATGGCTCTAAAAAGGTTTGCTATCTAGCTTGTACAACATTGCTCAATAATTTTGTCGTCTTAAAATCCTTTTTTTAATGATTGATCCTAGGTACAAACCCAAAGACCCACGGAGAGATTATAAAAGGATGAGGAGTCCCAAGAAGCTAATGTGAGGATATAGCATTGTTGAAGGCACATCTTCTTGCGTAAACGCCGAATCTAATCCCAAAGCGCATTTCATTTTCCACTAACTAAACCAATCCCGGATCTACAAACTTCCCACTTTAGCAAACTTGCATCGGGAGCCTTGAGAGTAAAACTAAATTATATTTCCACCCTTCTTTTTTACCTCTTCTCGCCGGTTCTGTTTCCCATGTATGATTATTGGGCCGCCCAAAGAACTACCTCTTCTCGTTGGAGCCAAGTTTTTTTTTTTTTCGTTTGCAAAAATCCAAGGATGGCAAACTAGTTTAGCAAACTCTTGGATATCTTTGTCATTTTAAATTGTACACATGAAGTCTGCTAGGAAGTAATGGTTTAGCAGCTCCCCGTCATAGTCGTATCTTATTGGCTACTCTTTTTTGGAGAGAAAAACTTGGGCGAAAAAACTGGAGGAAAAAACTCGTCCCTCATCAATGGAGATGTCACCCTTATCGTCTTTGAGTTCTTTGCTTCATCTCTTCAAAGTATAATTGCAAACATAGACCTTTTTCTTTTATCTTCGTCTTGAGTTGTATACAATTCCCTCGTGCACCATATCATAAATTCCATCATCATGGTCATATTCTTCATCCACACTCATGCAAAGATCATCATTGATACTAGTCCGGTTCATCGGCAAGGCCCTCATTTTTATATAGTATAATCTCCAATGGTTCCCCATGATGTATCCACCTAGTGTAAGTGCTAGCCATTCCATTAATATACAAGTGTAAGTGATTACTTTGGTTGTGTGAACGCTATCTGTTGTCAATGCATTTACTTTTATGCGGATTGAGCTTTATTATGATGGGCATGAAGCAAGATGGAATGGAAGGGTCATTCGAAGTTTTTATTTTTTATTTGAGCCCTACTCGGCAGGTTCTATTATTCCACACTTGGTTTGAAAGCTAATAATGTTGTATATCGGTAGGAGGGATGTCTTTGTATATCTCCTAAAGTTCTCGAGAAAATAGAATTTCGGACAGAGCATGGCAAATCCGATTCTCAATATGTGGATGAACAAAATGTTTAAATCGAAACTAGAGGTCGGGGCTTCCAAGGACATAAAAGTAACATTTTTGCCTTGTGGCCGGCTCTACCTTGACATTGTGTACATCGAGGGATATGCATGATAGGAGTATTGTTGATCTTTTGAGCATGCGTTGTGTGTGACCGAGCATTACGACCAACATTTTTTGTAAACTCTTTGTGTCGTATTTTGTACATTGTCCAAAGTTTACAATGGATGGAACTTCTACTCATGAACGTCTAGCTTGTCATCATCTTTTTTCTTTTATCATATTTTAAAAATTGAGATGCTGACTTCATAAGACTAATGTCGAGCTTGTTTGTTTCTTCAGGTTACCGCCGCACGGTTGATAGTGCGTTTTTATAGTTTATTGAAACTTTCTTTGTCGGGATGACCGCTTGTGGTTTGGAACCGATTTTTTTGTGTACACATCCGTAGCGATTACTTTGGTTGTGTGAAGGCTAGTGTTGTCAATGCATTCTGCGTGTCTGGATTGAGCTTTACCATGGCAATGAAGCAAGACTGGAATGAAAGGGTCATTCGGAAGGGGGTTTTATATTTTTATTTTTTATTGTTTCCCCACACTCGAGGACAAGCATTGCAAAACCGAGGCTACCTATGCTGAATTTGCAGATGCTTGTGGATTGGATTACAATGAAATGAAGCAAGCGCGTAAAGCCTCGTCTTGTGTATGATTAGGAACAGATTTTGTTGGGCTATCCTTCCACATGGTGGATGAATTTGGAGCCCATCAAAGCAGCCCAAACCGGCGACAAGCCCGGTGCTTGTGCACCGATTGATCTCGGTTGGATTCAACGGTTGAGATTGCTTCTTGGGAAACTATGGGTAAGGAAAAACCCTAGCCTCCATTCAAGCGAGAAACTATGCCGCTCCGGATGCCGCGTGACGGCGTGCTTCTGTTCTGCGGTACGGAGGACTCGCTCGGCGTAAGATCCTCCGGCGCCGCATCCAACGGAGGAACTTCCAACTTGAGCTCGGTCACATCCGGCCGCAGTTCCGGCAGATACACGGACACCAAGGAGGCGATCCAAATACGAGAGTATATATTCCGTGAGCGGAGCGGCGTAGCAAATCAATCATCAACGAGATATAGTTGTTGCCCCGCGTCGCGCTCCTCCTACCCCCACACCCACCCACACACCCCCAACACCCCTATAGGTGGGCGCCACCACCATTCAAGTGTGTGGCAACGCATTATATATATATAATAATATAAAAATAATAATATGTCCGGGCAGTTGTTATAACCTACGCAGTTGTAAAACGCCCGGCTCGTTGTACCACAAGAGAACGGGCCTAACATGCAGGTCCAAAGGAAGGCCGGCCTGCAGGAGCGGGCGGAGGCCCGCTCAAAACCGGATGCAGGCCCGGCCAAATTCACCGGGTGACGCGTGTCAACATCCATCGTCTCTAGCGGGGACGGGGGCGATCGTGAAGACTCGAGACAGATGCAGCGCGCGTGCACCCGCCGGCGTCTCTCACCGACATGTGTCCGCAATACCAAAACAGCGATGCATACCGGGCGACAACACATCGCGTAAATGACTAGCGTCGGTAGCGGTTTGCGACATGTACAAACACCGCTAACACATCGATGCGAAACTATCGTGGCGTCGGTAGTGGGCGAGAGACGTATTGAGGACCCGCTAACACAACTCGTGCCGAAAATACACACGCAGCGTCGGTAGTGGTTGGGACATGTACGGACACCTCCTAACACAACTTGTCGAAAATAAACGCGTCGGTAGTGGTTGGGACATGTACGACACCTCCTAACACAACACATGCGAAATAAAACGGCGTCGGTAGTGGTTGGCACATGTCTGCATACCCTCGTAACACACAACTCGCGAGAAAAATAAACGCGCGACTTTAATTTACGTGGCCGCTTCTGAGACTTTTATCTGTTCAAAGCGTGTTATCTGCGGCACGCCAATGTGCCGGTGTCAAGCAACACGGGCGGGTATCGACCACACGAAGTTCACGTGAATCCACAGCGGCGTCGCCAATACCCCGTAACCGATGCACGGCGGCGAAAAAGGTGTGCGTAAGCAAAATCGCGTGCGAATTAGGAGTTGTATCCACAAATGATCGGTCTCAAAAATGCGCTGTGATGAAAGCGTGTGTCCGAGATACGTTGAATTCCGCGGACACTTTCGGTTTCAAAAGCGCTGCTTGTGCCGTAGCCGCTGCGTCGCGTGCCCAGCCCAGCTAAAACGCGTCTGGATTACTTAAAACAGACGAGGCGATATAAACACGCCGCCTTGTAATGACCTCCTAATATCGACGCCAGTATTGGTCTTGTGGGGCCATCCGACGCCTATTATCGACGGCCGCCTGCACCGCTGGGTCGAATGTCACAACACGACGCCGTTATTAGTGACGCGTCTCGGGCTCACCGGGCGGTTATTAGCCTTTTTACATAGTTTGTGGTGGGGATGCCAGCTTACAGGCAAGCACCAATTACCACTAAACAGCAACACGGTGCTACACAAGCTAGAAAAATCCTACCAAGCCCAACCACACTTGGAACAGGCAAGAGAAAACAAGCAGCACCTAGCTGAAAACAAAAGGAGCCAACTAAGCTAATAACAGTAAGCCAATAGAGATAATTGGTGGAGCCTTGTGAGACCCAGCTAAATGGGCCAAGATGATGGGCCGGGCCGATTTGCGGTTACTATAGCATCACAAATTACAATTGGTTGGAGGAGTAGTACCACCTCGCCAATTCGGGAAGAAGCAAGCCGCCTTAAAAGCTTCGGCTGGGGGTTGATTAATTCGGTTACAACCTTTTGCGTGAAGCGAGGACTTAAAACATAAAGAGAACTAATTAATAGGTGTGGTTCACTCATTGTGTAGAGTGGATCTTAGCCGTCATCCCGGTCGGGCGTTACAAATGGTATTGAGAGCCAACTCTCGTGGTTTATTCTTAAAGGGTGGGTGGATGTGGATGTGAGACCCAGCTAAATGGGCCAAGATGATGGGCGGGCCGATTTCGCGGTTACTATAGCATCACTAATTACAATTGGTTGCCTCGCCAATTCAAGAAGAAGCAAGCCAGCTTAAAAGCTTCGGCCCGGGGGTTGATTAATTCGGTTGCAACCTTTTATGCGTGAAGTTTAGGACTAAAACATAAGAGAATTAATTAATAGGTGTGGTTCACTCATTGTGTAGAGTGGATCTTAGCCGTCATCCGGTCGGGCGCTACAAGCCTACAACTCTAAGCCAACATAAAACTACGCTTCTACTCAAATGAGTCATTCAACTTCTAAATCCTCTCAAATTCCCATGGGGATTAATTTCTGAGCTAGGTTATTGAGAATACATAAAAATGTCATCTTCCACACCCTTTGTATACATGGTCCCTAACCCACTAAAGTCCTTCGGTAAACACATGGTATTAGATTTCTTATTGGCCCTTTGCCAAAAGAACTTAACTCTAATGGTGTCCATCTTTTTGTTGGACCCTGTCATTTAGATTATGCATCCCCTTAGTGTAAGACTACTAAGGGAAGTGTTTGTATTATAGGATTAGCCAACCCCTTGATGTCATGCATGTTCTTCACCTTCCAAGGTTGAAACTTTTTCTTCATCTTACCCATCACTCTGTTGAAATAGCTAATCCCCATGTGACCATCAGATATTGATTTTCCTTTTCCACCCCTAGTACTACCACTTCTGATTTATGATAATTGATTTTAAGATCTTTCAGCCATTCAAACCACTATAATAAAAACTTTATTTTTTTATGTTTTGATCATAACCTGCTATAAGAAATTTGGGGTTTTTGTGACAATCAAATACGATAATTAGAGCTTGTTTCATGTCACTTGCTTGTGGTGATGAACTAATTGTCACAGAAGTTGGGCAATAACCACTAGAGGATGTTGTCATTGATCAATAGTTCTCCTATTATTGATGCAGTGATAGGGCTAAATCGTCAAATCATATTGAACAAAAATAGCGCCACTAGTATGATGACATTGCACATGTGACGTGGTGGATGTTTTTTTTAGCAAAAAAAAGTATAGCATCTGAGGTAGATGGAATGGCAACTCACACTCAGTCCATACAGCATGGGCTTTTTTTATTATTATGTCATTTACAATCAGCCCAGTTGTCCTACATATTTTCTAGCCCAACATTACAATCCCGGCCCATATTTGTTGACCAGCCCTAACCAATTGCATAATTACATTGTTACTAGTAGGGAAGCCCGCGCCAAGCGCGGGCAAGAAAAACTTCATAAAAATGTTGATTATGTATGTCGGCAAGAACCGCTAGTGCATTTGGTGTCTATATATTGTACATGTAGATCGGTTTATATACACAATTACTACTGCAGTGCTATTCATATATGATCTGAATGTACTTCCTGGAGTTACCATTGATCCTTAGAAACAACCATGTTTCGCCATTATAGAAAGAAGACTCCACATATCTTCTTGGCCTTGTATTCACCCAAGCATATGAGCATAACTGCATGAGCAAGAAAATGTATAGAATCAGATCTTGTCCAAGTTAAGATCACACGATGTTGATAATTGCCAATGAACAACATTTATGCATAAATAAATATGAAAGTGCATAACTGTGTAATCTTATTTACATAATTGCATTCATCATGTAGGCATCGATGGATTACATTAACTGTCAGTTGTTCTTGAAATCTAGTTTCTGTTTCAGGGAATGCATGAATGTAGGATTATTTTTTACGGATAGATGTTGCATGTTTGACAACTGCTGAATCAAATTTGCCGAACCATAGCAGGCAGCAGTGCGGACGGCGTGTCCATTGTCTCTGTAAATCTGCAAACCGATCGAATAGTAGTAGGAACACATTGTCAACTATACCTGAATTCTGGAAACTGAATGGGGAAATATAGCAATTTGACAGATTGGATGCTACGGTGGGTGCAGACTGCAGATACATGGCGGGCGGGGCGTTCCTTAGCGGTGAACGGCGATGGAGAAGCCGGCATACGGCGGCGGGCGGGGAAACGTTGCGGTGGCGGGCGGCGCGAACCGAGCAGGCGGGCCAGACAACGATGGAGGCAGGCGAAGCCGCGCGCGGTGGCCGAGACGGTGCGCCAGCGGCGAGGGCGGCGATGTGGGGCCGAGGGATGGAGCGGGGAAGAGGCCGGGGCGCACGAAGTAAGCGCTCCTGTTGCCCGCGAGACAATGAGGGCGGCAGACGGGGATCGGGACGGTGGCTGGCGAAGGCACCGAGGGTGATGTTTTTTTTTTAATTTCCTTTCTGTTCGGAGGCATGACCAAAGGATGTATCTGGACGCGGTGTACGTGGACCATGCCGGGCGGACGTGGACTGTTCCCAGAACAGTGATGTGTGAGGAGGGACGGGAATCGCAGCTTCTACGAAAATTATAGTCTTTTATAGATTATAGTCTTTTATAGATGACCCACCCATACAAGAGGGCATGTTCTAGCCATATTTGCATGTACAAAAGCACAACAAAAATGTTAATACAAAATGATCCAGCCAACTACATAGGTTGCAGCATCAAGTGCCTCTCGCCGGCACGGCACCAACAAGTTCCAACAGCAATCACCTCTTTCACAGACACTCATCTATATGAGAGGAAGGTATCGGCAGCAATGCGTACACTCTTCAATATGTTCTTTCACTTGGCCTATACAATTAATTACATGTGAACCAAACCATATGCACAACAAACTCCCACAGACCACACGAGTTAGCTTTCCATCAGAACACCCTGTGGAAAAAAAAAAAAACAAACTATACTCACTCTATAAAAAGGCAGAAACCTGTAAATATGTTACAACTTCCAACTACAAACCAATGTGGACAAAAGATGGACAAAATTTTATGCACATGCACGCACGCAACTCACAACCACCAAAGCCAGCTGAAATCCCATACAAGATGGCCAACTCACCAAAGTCGCATGCATCATGCTACATCGGAAGCATCAGCATCTGGCTTCGACGCGTTATGAGAATTGCTGGATTTGGGTGATGATGGCTCTCCCGGGCTGACCATTGGAGATTCTGGCCTGGAGGGGACAGGGGAGTGTTCTTCGTCTACTGAATTTTCTTCAATCACGGGCAACACATTTTCAGCACATATGAGGTCGTTGTCTTCTGGTTCACTGTCTTCCATGTCACCGTCATCCAATGAGACAACATCATGGGTGGTGAATTGATGAAAATCTACTATCTCACGCAGGAAGCGGTTTTCACGGGCATATGTCGAATTTTCCTGTGCCAGCCTTGATTTCTCTGCCAGCAATGTCTCCAGTTGCACGCGAATCTGATTCAGCAATGGGTAGTTCAGAGGGTCTGTTTCAGTACATATGGAGAAAATAGGTTGCACTCATTGGTCCACAAGTACAACATGTTTTGTATACCACATTTCAGAGGATGCAGTGATACTGTTTAGATGTTCTTAAAGAAAATAGTGACTACAGTACCAACAATTCATAGCTTTAGACTCAAACTTCTCATGGCTATATAATATTGTTTTAAATTTATGTAATGCTGAATTTTCAGTGGGGCAATATATACTGTAAATTCAAACCTTCAAGCAAGTTGAAAAATGGAATGGACATCAACAGCAACTTATATAATTTAATTTCAAGATTCCCATGTAGTAATATTCTTTTATCAGTTTGGTGACGAACTTTAACTTGTTCTTGAAATCAAGATGTATGCAATTCACCAAGAGATATTCAACATGAAAACAGTTAGGTTTGATCAGAAGAAAGATTACCAAGTCGTCATCTTCTTCAGTTTTGCTTCCTTTCTGCTTTGTTTCTCGCAAGACCTTGTTCTCTTCTTCTAGTTGAGCACATCTCTGCTTCGCAAAAGCTAGATCCGCTTTAACAGATTTTAGTTCACGGAGTAGAAGTTTTGCTTTAGCAGCCATTGCATTAGCAACCTGAAACAATTTACAGTGATGAAGAGAAAGGGATCAGTCCTCGTAGACACTACAGAAGAATCATCCATTTAGTTTTCTGACAAATTCATCTAATGATGGTGGAAAGGACAAAATTGATTATTCTCACCAGAGTTTTTTGTTTCTGTTTTAAAAATGTTGTTCTAATTGAGTTCAAACAGAGAAAACAGCTTACTATGCTAATCAGATGGTCACAATGTTTATGTTTATGATATCCAAACCATAACAAAACATTAAGCAACTTAAGAAGGTATCGCTGTCTTCTCAAGTAAGCATCTCAAGAATAACTCAGTAGATGGACAAAGGAACCAGAAATCTTTCTCAGCAGAAATTCTGTCCCCCACTTCATAAGTAACACTAGAAAACATAGATTTTGACAATAGAAGGGCCACTAAATGTTGTTGATTTTCTCATGCATGTAAAAAGAAAATTACGGTTTTCTGCATATAAGATGTAAAATAACAAATATATTTGTCATCAATCAAGATATAAGCATGTGGCACCTTACGTCGAGAAGCTTTCAGTCCAGTCTCCTGGGCAGCAGATTCAGGTTGACGAAGTGAAACATTGGGAGTATGTGTATCAACTGCTGAACTCGGCACATAAGAAGTTGAACCGGCAGGTTTCCTTCTAATTTGAATTTTCTTTGTTTCCTCAATAATGCTGGAAGTCTTATTATCCACAATTGTGAGCCCTTCCTGTTAAACAAAAAGGTAGTGATCAATTTAGAAAAAAGGTTCCAGAAGTTTATGACTGAAGGAGAAAGAAAACAACAGAGTTGAGTAAAGCACATTACTTCGAAAGCATTTTTTATTTTTCCACCAAGATGGTTAACAGAAGCAGAAAGAGCCTCCGGTCTGATCCGTGATGCCGCATCTCCGGTCTTCCAATGGTTCTCAAATGACCAGCGAGAGTTATTAGGAGCCTAAAATCACCACACACAAAAAAGTTGTAAACCCAAAGGCAACCTAGGACGTCACTGAAGAAAGAGAGACAACAATGCCATCCATACACGACAAGTCCACTTGTGACTGTCAGTATGTCCAGATATGACACACTTTCTGCCTCACCTGATCTTTGCTGGATGCAGTAGTACTAGTGGTGTTGCTACGATGCCGAGGCAGTTCTTTCCTCAAGTCCTCAAACTTATGCGCCAACCCGTCCTCGTCGAGGATTCCCTTGGCTTTGGTCGCCAGAGTTTTCCACAGCCCGAGCTTGGGCTCCTCTATGCTCTTGAACGATGTGTAGCCGTGCGACGAAGCAGAGTCCTGCACGTACAGGCAATTCAACCAAACCATATGAGATCAGATCAGGGTGTTGTGGAGTCACTGTGGTGCTCTGGAACTAGCTAGGTATTGCCATGCCATCTAGACATCTTAGTGCCGTGTCAGGAACAACGTGATTGTGCATACCAGATCGCCGACAAGGTATAAGCATCATGATTTATATTTATTACAATATGCGATGAGGATTTCGGGGAGGAACAAAGCAATCAGCAATCCATTTGGCGAAGCAGTTTTGGTTTCTTTTGATCCTAATTTTTGTTTGTGTGTAACCATGACAGCATGAGATTGAACAACAGAGCTCGATCAGAGATTTCGATTGGCAACCAAGAAACCGCACGGTAGGCTACAACTGCAAAGCAACCAAGCCTGCGGGGCACAGCAGAACAAGAGACAGGGGAGGAGGAGGAGGACGGGGGGCAGGAGTGCGTGCCTGAGGATAGGAGCTCCGGCGATCATCGGCGGCGGCGCCCTGCTTCCGGCGGTACGCCATGGAGATGGATGGATCGGGGATGCCGGTTGGCGGTTGTTGGTTGAGTCTTTCACACGCGGACGACGCAGCACGGCACAGCACAGCACAGAACCGCCGCGCCGCCCAAGAAGATGATCAAGTCAAGCAACCGTGCAGCCGAGCCGGCGACGCGTCGTCGTGGCCGCCCAGTGAGTTAGTTGCTGGCGGCGATGGTGGTGGTAGGCGATGGCCAACCTGGAGCTGTCCAGTCTTGATTCCCCGATCAAGACTGGCGACAGCGAAGCTGCGCGTTACCTCGCCCCCACCAACACCGACCCACGACTTCGACGACGATGAATAAAATGCCTGGGCTGACCTGGGCTGGGGTTTGTGCAGATGGGCTGACTAAGCGGGCCGAGCCCAAATCCAGTTACGCAGGCCTTCGATAATATCATTCTGGAACCTAGAACTGGGCTGGCAAATCTCTTGCCTGCTTGAATGGATTAATTTATGGCCCTTTTGGAACGCTAGAACCAACGCAAAGGCACAGTTTGTGCTAAAAAAACAACGCAAGATGTGTGGCTCAAGTCCAACATGATACTCTCTCCTGCACACCCAAAATAACTTACCAAATATATTATGTACTTTTTTTTTTTCATAGTGGGGCATTTCCTTTGATGCCACTTTTCTTATTATCTCTTTGTAGCTTTATTGACATTCTTGTCTATTCTTTGTTATAAGAATTTGTATCTGTTTTCGGTCTCTTTCTGACTTTCTTCAAGGAGCACTCAATCACAATTAGCGATACGAAGCTATTGTTTGTTTATTTGTTACTACCTCTGGAATGTGAATGAAGAATGGACACTGTTTCTTTCAAGGTTGAGGTGGAATCTAATGCGTGCCTTACATTCTCCAGTAAAAGCACTACCTTGTTGCTCAAACTTTGAGATTGCCTGCTAGTCTGCACCGGTTTACCTAGTCACTCTGGCAGTACGTATGGATGACCCAGTCGTGTCGTGTATTTTTTGACCCAAGTCGGGAAGGAAACCCCACCCTTATATTTTGGTATTTTTAATAAAGCCTCACCTGAGATTCGCCCCACCTGGGATTCGAACTCTAACCCGGCGTGGTGCCTCTAGAGTGTCCAGCCGGGCCATGTGTGCACTAGTCACATTGCGCCACGCCGATGGTGTGTAGTTGCTATGACAGTATGACACTGGCCTTCTCATTCTTGATGTAGTAGAGCTAGGTAGAAATATTTGGAACCCTTATGGAGTTCTGTGTTGTAAAACACACGGACTCTTTCCTAGAAGGAAAGGAGAAGGATGAATCCTAATCCTAGTCCGTTTGTATGTGGGCTCTTACCAAAACTCTCCGGCCTTTGGCTGGAATATAGAAAAAGAGGAGAAGGAGGAATCCTAATCCTAGTCCGTTTATTGTGTGGGCGATTTCCATACTCTAGGACCTATTCGGACTATATATACGTGGGAGATCCTCCATTGTAATGAACGAAGATTCAGATGAATAAAGAATAGTCTCCCTACATCTTGTGTCTACTTGTTCTACTTTCATCCACTACATTGATTGTGAGAGACGGAGAGGGGAAGGTCCTAACCGCTGATGACAAGTTTTACAACACGTTATCAAGACGACAAGCTCTTCGTCGACATCACACCGTTGAAGCCGCCGCCGATCTTCGAGACCGACGCTGCGTGCCAACGTCTCGCCCGCGTCTACGCCGACGACGTCGACATCCCCCCGACGTTGTTAGCGGAACGGATCCGCTACCTCGCCGCTACAAACCACGACCTTTGCATCGACTCATCGCCACGCCCGGCAGTCCCCCCGACCTAGCCGAACCGTCCTACGCGACGGGCTTCGATTCTCCTCGAATTCAAGAACAAAGGTACGAAAAAAAAAAATCGCATCTCGCAGATTGGGTTTGGGTTTGTGTTTGTTTAGATCATCGAGGTGGTCCGTATTTTCGTGAAAATAGAATTATATATGTAGTGCATATACTCGAAGTACATATATACTTGCGATGAATCGAATCATGGATACCGTAGCATCTGCCTATCTTTTGCATGGCACACACGCATGTTGTATTGCATCTAGGGTTAATTAAAAAGAAGAAGAAGACAAAGGCAAACCGTAACATCTAGTTCTGGCTTACATTGCATGTCATAGTCCACGGATCCATGTCAATGCACCTTGCCCGTACTTGTGCGCAACAACACCAACCTTGCAGAAGGAGTTGTTCGGATTTGCATGTCGGACACAAATCCATGTTGTAGTCGAATCCACCAAGCGGCGTGCAAGGCCCGCCATCCCTCGGCCGCTAGCACGCCACCGCCTTGGCTATATGGCATGAACTCCTTGTGTACAACTACTTTGTTCCTCCTACACGGCTTATGCGCCGCTCGAGGCAAAGAATTGCTCATCTTGGGACCGAATCCAACGGAGAGGGTCGAAAGTAACGACGCTATCAGCAGCTATGTCCGCCTACCAACTAGCCGCCACGAAGCAAGTTAGGGGAAAGGCAACGTACTAGGTGGTTAACAAGAATAGAGCCGTATTCAAGCAAAATTATGAGCCCGAGGAACAACAATAAAAATTATTGCATGGACTCCGGACCGTGTAACGAGAAAAATGTGCGAATTAACCTAATATGAATATTGGGTCGCATTTGAAAAAAATTCAAGAAAAATCCAGAAAACGGATCTTGCAGATTCTATGTATATAGGTTCCATATTCTTGCTTGAGATAAATCTTATATTTTTTCGAAAATGCACATTTATGGTGTTTTGCAAACAACCCTTCGTAAACAAGAAGTTTACAAGATAATTAGCCCTAGACCATCTCGCTTTACTATGTTTCTTATACCCGCATGTATAAGAGCTTGTATGTACATATTAAATCTGAAGTTTAATGGATGCTTTGCCTAGCTTTATGTTTACGTAAGTAACAAGTAGAATTTAATTACGAAAATTGCTAAGCGCAACCATAATTTATATACCATGTAATTGCAAGGATAAATCTTGAATGATTATACTAGAAACATGGTAAAGATTCATGAGCTCTCTAAATCCTGTAGACCTTAGACTAATTATTTGAGAGTCTCATATTTATTTTTCCTAGCATATGATTTTTTTTTTGAGATGAATGAATGCTTGGTATACATTCTCAAAAATTTTGCATATACCGTAATCCCGAAAAAAATGTTAGGACGCTTCTAAGAATATTTCGAAAGTAACCATCCACTATCTTTTTGCACCTTGCTAGTCGTTTACATGTAGTAAACTTATATGCACATGGTCCAAGTTACGGTATTTTACATGCCTTAAAAAAGAAGAAGCAATATCCCGAAATTACTCGAAAGTAAAAGTATTTGTTACGGTCATTATTAAATCCATGTAGGATATTTTCTGCCATTGAAGTGTAGTAAACTGAGTATATATATTTCTGAATTACTCTCTAGAATGAGTATATGGCCGATAGAAGTAACAAATACATTGTAAGACTCATTGCATGAGTAAAATCCCAAATTATGATTATAGAATATCATATTACATTGAAAATCGAATTTTGAAGCTTGTATGCTACTTTGCTCTATAAACAATAGCTTGAAGCTTTGTAAATGTCTAGAAGACAAGATGGTAAATAAAATTTTATCAAACTATATTCTAGAAGAAATATCTCTTGAGTATAGAATATCAAAAGAGCAATATAATACATGAAGTATTTGAATTTACCATTAGAAATTACTCAAATTGAAAATTGAGTTAGAATTTTTAGACGACTTTATGAAACAGGATATTATCGATTGCAATAATTTTGAATATATGGCTTGCATATGTTACACTTCTTGAAGGCGTGTGACTACATATCATAACTATTGAATATAAAAGCATGAAGCTACCCCTTGTCAATTACTTACATGCAAGAATGTATATTATTTGGAACATATAAAAGTTTCTCTTGAAGAAGAACTTAAATCATGTGCTTATATATTTGTTATCTTTGAATTCCATATCCTGAAGTATTGATAGTAGTGGTGGTGGTGCATTAAATTTTTAATTCCCGTTGAATTAAGTGGTTAATGGTTAATTTGTTAGCTTAAAGACTAATATGAAACGTTTAATATTCTTAGTTGCAATTACTTGAAGTAATATGTGTGAACTTCTCATGGAATAAATTAGATTTATATGTTTTCACATATAAACAAATTGCCTATTGCCTATCAAAATAAATTTTGTATTATTTTTATCTGCGCAAAGAAGCCTTAATTAGCCACGAAGGTTATAGTTCTTCGTGCATCACTACCATGTAGGTAGATGGGAAACTGAATTTCCTAAAAGCACATGAATAGTTGGACTATCTTGGCATATTAAGCGGTCTTAGAAGGATCGATTTAGCCAAGAAATTGTATAATCCTAAGTATTTAATTTTTAATCTTGAGAGCTAGAAATTATATTCTTCCCCGAGTCCTATGGTGTACACCTTTGAATAGTACATTGGATATGCTTAATTTCATGTCATAATCATTGAATACTAGAAGTATGATTTGGATTCTATGGATGCATTAGAATTGATATTCATAAATAATGCTTGAAGCAATTACTACTTGAAGTAGTTATGACATGAAAAAGGGGGAGTAATTTTGGATAAAGGCATAAGAAAATGTGGATAATATATATTTAATAGGCATAGCCATCCTAAATCAATTTTAAAGTGCATGTATCGGGACTTGAAGTTACGCCCGCGTCCCTTCCTAGCCGAGTTAACTTTCTCTCTTGTACTAATTGCAAGTAAGCTTGTAGCTTTGCATTTTGTTGTTATCTATTATGTTAGATGAATTCTAACGTTTCATATTACAACTGCATATGTATCTCATTGAGCTACAAGTATCTCAACTCTTGCATGAATATTAGCATAGCGGCTATAATTGTGGCTAGTAGCTATCTTTGTGCTTCCCTCATAATCAAATTGGCTAGCTAGCATGCTATGTCTATATGGTTTCTCGTTGAACTAAGGAATGCTTTTGCTTTCAATGCATTGCATGCATAAGCAAATAGATTGATCTAGGGCGAACGGCCTAAGATCGGGGAGTGAGTTTATGAAATTTTCTCAATGGAGACTAACCCATTTGATGGGATGAATTATCGTGGAACTAAGATAGTGGATAACACAATTATGATGATTTGGGATTTATGAAGAAAAGGCATTAAGGGATTTTTGCATTAATGGCAATTAGAAAATTCTAGAAGAAATTCCATGTGAACTTGTATGTTCGTATCTATATTTTTTTGTAGTATATGGTCCATATTTTTAATTGTATGAGTACTTGGATCAATTTATTAGGCTAAATAATAAAGAAGCTAGAGAATGAAATAGTTTTTCTAAACTATGTTTTGTGCATACCAGGGGAGAACATCCCCGAGTTCATAGGAATGATGAACATTCTTAAGTGCACTTTAAGTACTAGCTCTTTGCATAATGAATAATAACCCCATGTTTAAATATGTGCGTGAATATTTCCCATAAAACCTAATCATAGCATACATAAATGGGCCTCCACTTGTAGTTGGAGATATATGAATTTGAATTATTTTAAGCCCATGATAGGGGATATCTATTGAAGTATGCTATTAAAGATCTAATATTGACATTAGGGAGAGAAAACCTATTTTGAATGCCAAATATTATTTCCAGAGAAGAAAAATGATCTAGAAAATTTCCTTGAAGCTTGAAGCAGGAATACTATCATGCACTAAGTCAACTAATAGTTTGACTAATGCTCTTGTGAAAGCATGAAGCGGAGCATATGCGGGATATTTTTTATAAATGAGAGGATTAACTTGAAGTTATAACCCGGAAGTTTTGTTTACGAATAGTAAACTAAATATTGCATACTATCAAGCTAAAATCTACGGGGGGCCTTTGTGGGTTCTAGTTTTGTGTATACTTGTTGAATAGAAATAAAATGAAACTCCTCCACTCTCATGAAGAGAACACCTCATGAAGAAGGTTGAGCACCTCATGAAGAGGATCATCATGAAGATGAAATCCAACATACTAAGCGCGCGCATCATTAGTGTTGGATATGTAGAATAATATACCATCTCTTGTTTGGGAAATGAGAGATAAAATATTCTCACATTGTGAGAGTATTGGGAGAAGAGAAAATAGTTGTCGACAACACTACCTCTTTAATTGCGAATGTTTCTCTTGTGAGAACCGAATCCGGAAAATAAAGTCCATGGCAAAATCGCTTGTAGCGATTATATCGGGTCAATGAAGAAAGCAATTGAGGTTGAATCTCCTATTAAGAAGAAATGAATGTTACGCTATATCTCTACGGCAAATGAAACAAATGAATATCGAATATGCAGTTAATAAGTGGATTATGAAAATCCATATAATTCCCGAAGAATATAAATCGCAACTTGTAGAAATCTCATACTAAGTATTAAAGTCTAAGATATATATATTCATAAATGAATATTGAAGTCTCAAGAAGAGCATGTCCTAGAAGGATTACAATCATTGAATGATTTTATAGTGAATAACTCAACGTTATTGTGTATATCACTCATCCCTTATGCAGTAGAGTATGTATCTCATAGAAGAGAATTATTAATTCACTAAGAATTAAAGTATATTCTGAAGAAATTAATCCATGAAGGATTTACCGGTCAATTCTTGAATAAACACCATGCATCCCCTGAAGTGAATATAGACCGAGAGAGAGAAAATGAGGAATCTTAAACACTATGAAGGTGTCATATAAACACTCGAAAAGTGTAATGCTAGCAATGAATCTATCATCCTCTAAATGCAATAGAAAGAATAATGGTGACTTTGGTATTTAAATTATCCCCTAAATGCCAAAATGTAATCTTGGATTTATTATTGAGTGATACTATAAAAATCTTAAAGATTTGTAGAATATACCATTTCAAAATACACTAAGGAAGAACTATAAAGTATTCAAGCTTGTATAAGTTTGATACACTATCTAGAAGATGTTGAATATAAACTTATTTTTCCCCGTAATCCTACGAAAGGATTTATTATCTTGAAGGATAAAATTTATTTGTTTTGCACAACAAGTAGTTCTTTTTGCATGAAGCACATTGCTCTTTGTTATACCCATATAATTCATGGAAGAATTATAAGCCATACTTTTGAGTCAAATTCAAATGATGGCTTTGTGAGGGGAGCAATTTTACTGAATTTACCTTGAAGGTAATTGAAACCATTAGAATTATAAAGATCATATTTGCTAAAATATTAAAGTTTATGCATAGATTATGAAGATCAATTTCTATTCACGAAGAATAGAGTATCCTGAAGAATATATGACCAAGAAGGTTAAATGTTGTACTCTTTTTTTCCCTATGTGAGTTTTTACTCGAAGGTTTCTCACACAAGGTTTTTAATGAGACAACATGTGCAATGCAATTAACGAATGCGATGTACTCTTTTCTCCAAGAACCGTTTTTTCCCACTTTGGGTTTTTCGGATGGAGTTTTTGATGAGGCATATGCATATCGTGGTAATCGCCCAAGGGGAGTGTTGTAAAACACACGGACTCTTTCCTAGAAGGAAAGGAGAAGGATGAATCCTAATCCTAGTCCGTTTGTATGTGGGCTCTTACCAAAACTCTCCGGCCTTGGCTGGAATATAGAAAGAGGAGAAGGAGGAATCCTAATCCTAGTCCGTTTATTGTGTGGGCGATTTCCATACTCTAGGACCTATTCGGACTATATATACGTGGGAGATCCTCCATTGTAATGAACGAAGATTCAGATGAATAAAGAATAGTCTCCCTACATCTTGTGTCTACTTGTTCTACTTTCATCCACTACATTGATTGTGAGAGACGGAGAGGGAAGGCCCTAACCCCGATGACAAGTTTTACAACATTCTGGTTGATTGAGCTAGTGCCTTTTTACCTTGAAAGAGGGGATCACCGAGGATTTACTTGCTGTAAACAGAGTGATATAGATCTGCACCCACGAACACACACACACACACACACAAACCATCTGCGGTTTGAGGCCCATACTGTTGGCCCCTGTGGTATTCTGCTTTACAGCTCTTGAGCCCGGACCGGCTAATTGGCTGGTAATCCTGGATCGGAGTGTCTAGTGGAATGTTAACGTGTTGGAGGAATCCGTGGCCAAGATCAGGCGGTCATGTGCGATGGTTTTCGTTTTGTTTAGAGGATGACCCAGATGATCCAAGAACACAGTGGCAGAGTGTGCCAGACAAAACAAATGCCAGTAGAGTGATGAGGTGGTGGTAGCGGCCTGCTTTTATTTTTTGTTTTGGATGATGATGCATGGAGATGTTGATGATATGTCCTTTCCCTAATCGAAAAGCTCTGTAAGGTGAAACTTGCCCATCATTGTTAGTTTATTATTACATACATGGACAGCACTTGAAAATGAGAGATTTCATCGTGAGCACTCGAGGCATGATTTTGTGATGACGACTGAAATACGGAGATGAAAGCGGTGGCAGTATCAAACAGAATCAAATTAAGAGCAGTTAAGTAAATGTGTATTACATTAGTAAGTTTTTTTTTTTTTTTGTGTGTGTTTGGTCCAATAATTCAATCAGTTTATATATACTTAAAAAAGTGACAACAACTAGGACATCTTTTGCGTGTGTGTGTGTGTGTGTTTAAAAAAAACAGACAATTCAGCATTTGTTGGACATTTTGCATCCACCATTCTACTTCTTCAAAAAAAAAAAAAAAAAAATTGTTCATAGCATTTTGAAAGCATTTGTTAAGACAAACTAATCATACAATTTGCATTAGATTACTCATTGTAAAAGCACAGATATCAAGTCAGATCTAAAATGAACCATATACAAACAAACGAGGCGACTCGGACCAGCGTCGTCCCCCCCCGCGGCGGCTCATGTCTCAAACTCTAGCTGCCGCAGCGCCCCATCCCGACCCTCCCTCACGCCACGCGCCTGAGTTGGGCGTCGGCAAGGCCGGGATGGCGGCGGCGGGGCATCTCCCTCCTCGGCGGCGCTTGGCGGGCCCGGTGCCCTCCTCCGTGCGGCTGCGCGGGCCTCGGTGAGAATGGTCACGCGGCGGCGTAGCGGCGCCGGCCGTGTCCGCGGCGGCGCAAGGGGTGGCGGCGGGGCTCCCTCTCCCTCTCCGTCGTTCTCCCTCCTCTTCTACGGTCTTCAACGATGGGGCGCAAGCAGCAGAGGGGCTCACCCGTGGCGTGGCGGCGGGATCCGGTGTGACGGCCGGATCCGGTGGCCTCTCCTCGCCCCGACCCCTCCCTTTCACGGCCTTGCGGTTTGTGCGGCGGCCTGGGCCGCCTTCAAGATGAGCGGCGTCGTCGGGTCGTCGGTCGGTGGCCTTGTGTGCGGATCCGACGGTCCTAGGACATGGGGCAACACCCATCACCTTGCCTTCTTCTTGGCCTCCCGTGGCGTCCGGCATCGGGTGGTGGTCGGCGCCCGTTCGCGGTGGTGGTCGGCGACGTTCTTGGTGGCGGCGGCGCACGCGCGATTCTGCGGTTCCGGGGCTCGTGCGGCGTTGGGGCGGCTCTTTCTTCTATGTTGTCCCCCTCGGCCTTACCGGCGGCGGCAACCATTCTTCTTTGGCGTGGCGGATGCTCGCGTGGCGTTGACAAGGCGAAGGTTTCGGCGTTGGCGTGCGGCCAGATGGACCGCGAGCGGCGGGGCGAATGCCGATTTTTTCGGCATGCCGTCTTGCCGATGGGGTATCTCCTCCGGCCGCGGTTGCGGTGAGGCCCCGGGGCTTCCACCGTCTCCTTTGGCGGGGTTCTGGCCGGACGACCGGCAGCGGCGCCCGGTAATGACAAGCGTGTTTTGATTCAAGGCGATGTCGAGCTGAGGGATTCTTGGGGCGAAACCCCGGCGGCGGCGGCGCGGGCGCCGTTCTTCTGTTGGGGCGTCGCATCCCTAGCTCTTCCCGAGTGAGAACTCGGTCCATCTTGGACGGCGGCGGACGGCGCATCGTCTAATCAGTAACCTTCTTCGGCGTCGCCGTGGCTCGGGACTAGGCTAGGATTTGTGCGGGAGGACATGATTTGAAGTCGAAGGCTGGCGCTTGCCCCTTTGCTTGTCTTTGAGCAACGATGACCTACCCTGGCCTTTCCTCGTGCTCCGGACTTGTATCTTCTTAGGGTTGTCGTTCTCTCATTTGTTGTGCGTGGGTGCTTACCTGCGTAGCGGTCAGAAGGCTGCGGGAGGACGGCGTAACTGCGCGTGATGTTGCTGTAAACTCTAATACTCTTATTGTAAACAAAAAAAGAACCATATACAAACACATAAAATTCTTGTAAGAATAATTGAAGACGTCATTTGGCACCTAAAAGATGGATTCGACAAGCACCTCGACACGGGCCGCTGAAATTGCAACCACGTCGCTCACATCCGTGGCATCGGCATCGGCAGGCAGGTTGCAATCGCACCACGGCACGGCACACATGTGCGTCCCACGTGTGCGCCAGCATGCGACAACAGACAGGTGGGCCCCAACAGCCCTCTGCCGGACGGCGGCGTGCGTGCCGTGCCCACTCCACTCCCTCCAAGATCTCTCCTCCTCTTCCCCGCCCCTGCCCCTGTTTCCGCCCCCGTAAACCTCCCATCCGCCATTGTTAATCCCTCCTCCCTGCAACCACTGGATCTGTCCTCCATTTGGCACTGCCACACACCTATATAAACACACCCGGATTCCACACTCCCCCCGCATCGCCGCCGCCCCCATCCCGACGAATTGGGGTAACTGAAAGCAGAAAAGGTAACATCCTTCCCCTCCCCCCGCCCGCCTCTCGATCCATGATTCCTGCTTATCATACTACCACTTACCACCGATGATGATTTTCCTGGCGCCGGCCGGGCCGCCGAGGATCTCTTCTTTTCAATTCTGCTTTTTCTTTTTCTTTTCTTTTCTTTTCTTTTTATTTTATTATTGTACCTGCCATTCCGCGTTTGTTTCTTCTGAACAAATCCAGTTCCTTCGATACAAACGAGGTTGTACATCCCTCCATGTTCCTTCGATCTGATCCATTCTTTCTTCCACTTCCACACTGACCCAGACGACAATGGATCTCGCCGCCATCCCGGAGCAGCATCGGTTCATCGCCGGTGTGGCGCTCCTCGTCACCACCGCCATCTTCCTCAAGCTCCTCCTGACCTCCCGCTCCAGGCGCGGCAAGCGGCTCCCACCAACAATCCCTGGCGCGCCGGTGATTGGCGGTATGGTGAAGTTCATGCGCGGTCCGATCCCGATGATCCGGGAGCAGTACGCGGCGCTGGGGAGCGTGTTCACGGTGCCCATCATCACGCGCCGGATCACGTTCCTCATCGGTCCCGAGGTCTCCGCCCACTTCTTCAAGGGGAACGAGGCCGAGATGAGCCAGCAGGAGGTGTACAGGTTCAACGTGCCCACGTTTGGACCTGGGGTTGTCTTCGATGTGGATTACTCGGTCAGGCAGGAGCAGTTCAGGTTCTTTACCGAGGCGCTTAGGGCCAATAAGCTCAGGAGCTATGTGGATCAGATGGTTGTTGAGGCTGAGGTGAGGATTTGCTTATCACTAGTACTACTTTGTCTTAAGATCTGTTCTTAGTCAATGGATATGGTTGGATTTGATGTGGGGATTCAGTGATTGTGATATGCTTGTTCTTGGTATGCTTGGATTCGTGCATCTGGAAATGTGGACGATCTGTAACTGTGGACATGTTAGGGGTAATTCAGGGGACAGGGTTTACAGTATGAATGGATGATAGTTGCACGGGAGTACTATAAACCTCATGCTTTATGTGTTTTCATTCATTAATGTTTATTTTGTGGGCATTTCTAATTAGAGGTTGTTTGTTTGGTGTTTCTCGAGCATTTTTTTTGGGTAAGCTACAGGTGTGATGCATATCTTTCATGGATAGTTTTGTGAATAGGACTTTAACAGCTGTGATATATCTTTGCATTTCCATTTCCTAAGAGTGTAAACACGGTGTTATATTTTGGCCTAAAACCCAGAATATTTTTCTCCTTTTAGACTATCTAGTCCCTTCGGAAAGTTACAGGTTGCCTTTTTTTTTTTGGGAAAGGAGGCTAAATTATGACTAATCAGCAACTTTTGGAACCAATGTGTGGCTATGTCACATGATCTTCATCCTTTTGGGATGCCTTGCATGCTCTTTCTGTTTTTTTTTTTTCCTAGTGGGACATTTTTTTTTATGCTACTTTTTTTTTATTCTTCATATCTTTCCTACTTTTTTTGTATGTTACAAAATTTCTTTTCTAGTATGTTTTGATGAACTGTTTCTTGGTTCACACTATTTCTACCTTTTTCTCAAGTGACACTCAATCGATTTACAGATAATGGGCAACATTCCTTTACTAGTCGATCTCTGTGACCTATATTTTTTTTGCTAACTAACAAATGGGTATGATGCATGGACACAGTTTTCAGTTTCTTGTAAAGTTGAGATAGGAATAATATATTAACTTTTCTATTAAAAAATATTATCTTGTTATCAAAAAAACATTGAAATTGCTGAGTCTCTAAAAAGATATGCAGTTATGTTTCCTTGTGAACTGACAAGATATACTTTGCTGTACTCCATCTAGTTGAATGCGAAGGTCAATTATAAAAGCATGGCTTCATATTGCAACCAACATTATATGGCTCTGTCCTAAGATTCTTGATTTAAGTATTAATTTTAGGTCAGAACTGCATTGAAACATTGCGTATAAACTTGTTACTGGAAAAATTGAATTTATGTCGCTACAGACACCAGAAATGGCAAGATAAACTGCCAAACTCTGGCAACACATCCTGAATGATAGTTGCACGGGAGTACCATAAACCTTATGCTTTATGTGTTCTCATTCATGTTTATTTTGTGGGCATTTCTAATTAGAGGTGTGTTGGTTTGGTGCTTCTCAAGCATTTTTTCAGTAAGCTACAGGTGTGATGCATATCTTTCATCATGGATAGTTTATTGAGTATGACTTAAAATCTGTCGTGATATGTTTCTTTATTTTTGTTTCCTAAGAGTGTAAACACTTTGTTATTTTCGTCTAAATTCATTTTTTGCCCACCATATTTTTCTTCGTTGGACTATCTAGTCCCTACGGAAAGTTACAGTTGCCTTTTTTTTTTGGGAAAGGAGGCTAAATTATGACTAACGTGCAACTTTTGGAACCAATGTGTGGCTATGTCACATGATTTTCATCCTTTTTCAGCTGATGCTTCCAGGACTTAACTAGTAGGCTTTTGGGATGCCTTGCATGCTCTTTTTTTTTCCTAGTGGGACATTTTCTTTTATGCTACTTTTTTTGGTTCTTCATATCTGGTTTTGTGTGTAAAAATCTCTTTTCTAGTATGCGTTTTGATGAACTGTTTGTGTTCACACTCTTTCTACCTTTTTCACAAGTGACACTCAATCAGTTTAGAGATAATGGGCAACATTCCTTTACTAGTCAAATCTCTGTGAGCTAACTTTATTTGCTAACTAACAAATTGTATGACCCATGGGCACAGTTTTCAGTTTCTTGTAAAGTTGAGATAGGAATAATATATTAACATTTCTATTAAAAAATATTATCTTGTTATCAGAAACATTGAAATTCTACGTCTGTAAGAACTGCAGTTATGTTTCCTTGTGAACTGACAAGATATATTGTGCTGTACTCCATCTAGTTGAACATGGAGGTCCATTATAAAAGCATGGCTTCATATTATAACCAACATTATTATGGCCCTGTCCTGAGATTCTTGATTTTTAAGTATTAATTTTAGCTCAGAACTGCATTGAAACATTCCATATAAACTTGTTACTGAAAAGAATTGAATTTATGTGGACAGACACCAGAAATGGCAAGATAAATTGCCAAACTGCAACACATCCTGGATGTACACATAGTGTAAGAAAAAATTGCTTTGAGTACAGGCAGGCACCTTGTAAATCCAATTTCATCACACTGGCTCCATTGGAGCTTGTTAATCTCATCACCTTATTCATAAGGGTGCTACTGCAGTGCTTCTCTTACACCAATGTTGAACCAACACAAATCTTCTTCTTATAATACCGGTTTTCATAATTTTCCATTCCTTTAGCATTAATGATGAAGCCAAAATTTTCATGTATATGCAGAGAATTCTCTGTATCAGAATTTCTGTACATCTGGCCTAATAAGGTTCAGTACCCTTCTCCATATTAGTGATAACATGATATGATTTACTTAGCAAGCCAAGATAAAATGATAAATCATATCTGTCATCCTGATCTTTCTAGTTTTCTGAATTTGCTGTTTTTAATTTTTTTTAATCCATGATGGATAATTAATATCATTCACAATCCCAATCTTTTTTTTCTACAGGAGTACTTCTCAAAATGGGGGAGAAAGTGGCACTGTTGATTTGAAGTACGAAGTTGGAGCACCTGATCATACTGACAGCTAGCCGGTGCTTGCTGGGAAGGGAGGTGCGAGAAAAGCTGTTTGATGATGTTTCTGCTCTCTTCCATGACCTTGACAACGGGATGCAGCCAATCAGTGTCCTCTTCCCCTACCTCCCAATCCCTGCACATAAGCGCCGTGACAGGGGCGCGGCACGCGTTTGGCAGAAATCTTTGCCACCATCATCAAGTCCCGCAAGGCCTCTGGACAGTCTGAGGAAGACATGCTGCAGTGCTTCATTGATTCCAAGTACAAGAATGGGCGCCCCACCACTGAGGGTGAGGTAACCGGACTACTTATCGCAGCACTCTTTGCTGGACAGCACACCAGCTCAATCACCTCAACCTGGACCGAGCATACATGCTTCGGTTCAAGCAGTACTTTGAAGAAGCTGTAGAGGAGCAGAAGGAGGTCATGAAAAGGCATGGCGACAAGATTGATCATGACATCCTGGCAGAGATGGATGTCCTCTACCGGTGCATCAAGGAGGCCCTTCGTCTCCACCCGCCGCTAATCATGTTGCTTCGCCAATCACACAGCGACTTCACTGTGACAACAAAGGAAGGCAGAGAGTACGACATCCCAAAGGGCCACATCGTCGCGACATCGCCATCCTTTGCCAACAGGCTGCCACACATCTACAAGAACCCTGATTCATATGACCCTGACGGTTTGGTCCTGGAAGGGGGAGGAGGACAAGGCTGCAGGCGCCTTCTCATACATCTCCTTTGGTGGCGGCAGGCATGGGTGCCTCGGTGAGCCCTTCGCCTACCTGCAGATCAAGGCGATCTGGACACACCTACTGAGGAACTTTGAGTTCGAGATGGTGTCGCCGTTCCCAGAGAACGACTGGAATGCCATGGTGGTTGGCATCAAGGGTCAGGTGATGGTTAACTACAAGAGGCGGAAGCTTGTCGTGGACAACTAAGATTGTGGCTGCAGTCTCTTAGATGCTTGCTTCTTGTTGATTCGATTGTTTTCACATGTTTGTCAGCATTTGTTCGGTGCAAGTTCTGCTGTATGCACGGCAGCTTTGTAGGGTGTTTCTATTGTTTAGGATTCTGTAATTTGCTTCACACTGTGTCTGCCATGATCTGCAACTTCTGCCTGTTAGCTGCATAGCTAAGCATTCCCCTTCGTCAAATCTGTAACTTGTAGCATCTTTAAACTCTATTGTTGAAATCCTTATGATTATCATTCTCTTAGATGGATGTAAACACAAAACTGAACAAATAACCTTTCTGTAGTGAATAAACTTTGGTGTTCAGTGTGAATCTGTTGTGAACTTGTGATCCTGTTCTTCTGTAAGACTATCCGTTGGTTGTGTCCGATTCTCATGCTGAATTGAGTCACACAGCACTGACTGTATGTACTGTGCCTGCTAGTAATCAGCGCACGCAAGGGGCATGGCTGGCACCAAAGTTTTTTTTTTCTTTTTATCTCCATATACATATTTTTGTTGCATATCAAATTTTAGAAGTACATAGAACTTTGCATCATCTATTCATTAGTATTTTTTGGTAGAATTTTCAAGTACCTTTTGGGCCCCTTTTTTTTTCAAATGGGAGCACCAGGTATTTTGTCACTCTCTAGGGTATCGACTCTGAAGTTTAACCACTTCTAATACATTTTGCTTGCCAGTTTCTTTCATGCCCCAAACAAGTTTTGACTACAGGCGCCAGGTATTTTTGTCACCTAGGATATCGACACTGAAGTTTGACCACTGTTAACACATCTTGCTTGCTGGTTTCTTTCGTGCCCCAAACTTGACCGCCATTTATGAAATGTGAAATTGTGATATCCTCCAAGCTGACTACTGCCCTTTTGTTCTGACCATCTTAGATGTTTCACAAGTATTCTTTAACCTCAACTGGATTAAATTATCTGTCACGTATATGTTCTATTTGTACCTCATGAATTTCAGCTTGGTTACTTAACTTTGTTAATGAACTGGTGTGACAGCGTCATGGGAGAATAGGAAAATGACATCACATGTTTATATTATTAAAAGAAGAGAACAACAAGGAAAGCTGAAACTTGAAGATATTAATCAGGAAATCAGATTTCCTATCCATACTGAATAAAATGGATATTGATTAAAAAGAGCATTATCACAGGCCTCCCACAGGTAACTTTTGTTATATGCCACAAGTTTTTAAGACAACACAAGCAACTTTACGAATTATGTAAAGGTGAAACACACACATAAAAAGATAGGCATGCCTATCTTCACTCACTAACAGATCGGTAAAAAGTATGAACCAGTTGCCTAGATGGCAAGTGAAATTCATATCTCCATTTGAAATCTCACGATAAGAGAGTAGCGCCTTTGCTTCTGAATCACATGGCACAATAGCTAGAACTGGGACTTGTCAAGGCTGTCAAAGTATGGATGCTCCATCGCAGCTATAGCTGATATCCTGTTTGATGGATCAAGCTGAAGCATTTTCTGCAACACATGAATACAGACTGTCAGCATTTTCTTTCTTTTTAGAGAAAGAAAATTATCACTCAGTTTTCTTGTTCAAAGGCATGGTGAAACATCCGAATGGGTAACTGCAATTTTCTTTTTTAAAGCATAACCAGATATTGATTTTAGGAAGCATGTTAAGAATAAACGCCCACTCAGCAAGACACATATTGAGGCAAGGCACCAAAACAAACTATGCACAGACCTATTTCAAAATATGACAAAAGGAATGGATCGAAGTTCAGGTGAGTAATTGAAGCAAGATATCTTAGGTTGGTTGATTAACACTTTCAATTTAAGAGAACACAGTAAATAAGCATGTAAATCACTCTTAGAACTTACTGATAGCAGGTCAACGCCTTCAGGTTCCATTGCTGGGGACGACACGTGCCAAACTCTGGGGCTTCCACTGTGGAAACTCATGCCAATCCCTCAAATCACTGACTCCAGGCCACTGCTCCTCAGTAGTGTGTTCCCAGCAACCTGTTTTGGAAAAGCATATTTTGTTCAATACACTGTACAATACAGGTTTGTAGAAGCAAACTGAGATAGAATGACATTAATATATGCAAGCAAGCTATTCTTTGAATGTTCAAAAATCAAGAATTCTAGTGTAATTTAGCCATTGGAGTAGTGTCTAACAGAGGAGTACTGAGATAGAATGACATTAATATATGCAAGCAAGCTATTCCTTGAATGTTAAAACAATCAAGAATTCTAGTGTAATTTAGCCATTGTAGTAGTGTCTAACAGAGAAGAGTATTGACAATCAAACTATCATCTCATTCAATAACACATTCAGATTATCCCAAGAAAGAATTAATGAAATACGACTGCAGAAAAATGTTATGTGCCAGCCTTCCTTCAAAAGGATAAGAGAACAACAACTCCACAATTGTCAGAATGATACTATCCTGTTTTTGAGGGGAAAAAAGAATGATACTACCCTAGCAACTAAGGTACTGCTCACATATTATGGTAGCAATGACTGAATACAAAAGGAAAAGAAAAGGACCTGAAGATGTGAAGCAACTGTTGCAACTCAGAGTCGCCAGGAAAGAGAGCCTGCCGTCGGGACATTTCAGCTGCATTGAAAAGTTATGAACATTACAATGGGGTAAAAGTTTTCAGTAGAACTACAAATCATTTGAATACACCATCTTTTAATCAAAAAGAGCAAGGACAATATTTTAAGCCTAAGCACAATATGCTATCTGGTTGGTCATAAATTCAATGTTGTGGATAGTTAGGATTGTGCAGCACTGTTAAATTCCTTGTACAAGAACATGCATCAGTTATTGCATTTTACTCCATCTATTCCATACATATGCATCAAGTTTTGAGAACAAGACAAAGTACTTGGAATCATGGTTCAAGGCTCAACAAAAAGGAGAACAGGCTTACCAAAGATGCATCCAACAGACCACATATCAACACCAGTTGAGTAATGTGTCGATCCAAGCAAAACTTCAGGAGCTCTATACCAAAGTGTCACAATCTACAGAAATACAGAAAATAAAGAGCTTATGGATCATCTTCAGAAACTGTAAAAACTAAAATTGCATTAGGTAATCCAACTCCAGATGGTACCTCATGTGTGTAGCTTTTCATAGGCACAGTGAAAGCTCTACCAAGTCCCAGATCTGCAATCTTCAGTATCCCCTTTTCCTTGTCCACCAGCAGGTTTTGTGGCTTTAAGTCCCTATTAATAAAATGAACCATATAAGTGGAAAATGCGATGTTGTATTCATCTCACGAGTTGAGCAACAGAAACCCAACCGGTGGAGGACACCATGGCCATGGCAGTGCGCAACTCCTTTGCATAACTGATACATGAAATTCTAGAAAGAAGTAAAGAAAGTAGATTAGTTCAAAAGGAAACAAACAATGAACTTCTAAACTTGGTATATAACAATCAAGAATTGCATTGACTAAACAAGTTCCAAGTAGAAGAGAATGACTCGTCTTCCATGATGTAGTGAATGCTTCACTAGTCAAAATGCAGTGTGTTGTACTGGAACACTTCTTGAATCACAATGACAGAACGCCAATTAAGGGGACTGGGGACCAATCTGGGCCGTCACAAATATCAACAGTGCAGGATAGTTGCTTCCAAAATTTAACTCTCTTGTAACTAAATTGAGAAATTGTAAACACAGATTATCACATCATCTGCCAGATTACTGCAAACTACAATCAGTACGTGTTGGCTTCCAACCGTTTACCTACTGAATCTGAGAAATAATTTAATGCACCTGTGTTCAGTGCAGAACCAGGAGAATTTGTACAGACAAAACATCCAAATCTAATTTCACAGTTAATAAGTGCCTTGATTATACATTCTGTCAAAATTTATTTGGCCCAATGTTTTCAACCTATGATGATCCAATTAGATCCACACGTTTTGTCAGACCTGAAAATACCATTTGTAATGAGCAGGCTAGTTTGCTCTGGTCAGGAGGTGATCAATTTGACAGATCGATTGGAGCATGAGCAGTAGACATTTGTTTGTCTTTTTTTTTCCATCTGATCAGAATTGTACCGTTCTCAGAATTGAATTAAGCATGTGAATTGCAACGCACAGGCTACTTATTTCTGAATCACGAAACACTCAATCACTCAGAAGATCGATAACAAAATGTACCCTTTTTTTATAACAGACAACAGAGGTGAACCGTGCCATCGATCCAACAAATAACTAGTACTCCCCAATAAGTGCTGACAACTGACAAGAAGCAATTGAGTAAACAAACAAGTATTAATCGCGAGCGATGAACCAGCAGCGCACCTTGATGAGGGTGTTGGGTAGCGGCCTAGGGTTCGGTCCTCTCCGATAGACATCGAGGTACTTCTTGAGATCGGTGTCGAGGAACTCGAAGACGAGGTAGAGGACGGGTTTCCGTTCTTGGCGGCCTGCTCGACGGCGAGGAGGCGGACGACGTAGATGGAGTGGGAGAGGAGGTTGAGGAGCGAGATCTCGCGCAGCGCCGTGGGCGGGATCCCTTCCTCGTCCATCTCCAGCCGCGTCTTCTTCAGCGCCACCAGCTGACCCGTCGCCTTGTCCTGCGCCTTGTACACCTTCCGTAGGTGCCCTCACCCACCTTCTCCAGCTTCTCGTACTTGTCCACGATGTTGATCTCCATCGCCGCGAACACGGATCGCGAACTCTTGGTGGTGGTGGTGAGGGCGAGGAGAGGAAGATGCCGCAGAGGGGAACCCTAGTAGGGAGGGGAGGGAGGAGGGGGGGGGGGATTTTGAATTGGGGAGAGAGGGAAATGAATGCGACGCCGCCGCCGCGTGGGGAGGAAGAGGGAGATGGGGAACTGAGACTGACAGGTGGGACCCACAGGAGGAGAGTTGAGAATGGGCCGCTCCGATCCCGCAACGGTCGGCAGGAGGCCGAGGGCTTTCGCGGATGCGCGGGCCCAGCGCAGCCCATGTGCGGCTCGGCTCCTCCTCCTTTCCTTTCTTCTAACGGACGATCCGTGATTCGTGTCGTGTCGATGGTTTCAAACTTGGTTCATAACGCGGCTCCGTTCATACTGTGCCGTACAATTTTTTTAAAAATCCTAAAGCATCAAATTCTCTAGGATGAATATTTATATTATTATTATTATTATTATTATTATTATTATTATTATTATTATTATTACTACTACTACTACTATTATAAGTTAAATTTCTCTGACTCTCATTAATTTTATATGAAAAATATCTACAATAACATCATATTTATTTATTAAATTCACCTTGCTTTGTGTTTTGAGTGTTCATTCATTCCAACTATTTTTTTGTTACAGACTTGCTCAACGCCAGATAGTGTTGAGGTAGGATTTGCAACATGAAGCAATCTCTATAATTGGGAACGTAGAGAGTACAAAGTTAATGGTGTTGGTTTTTGTTTTCATATGGTTAGCCATCTAATAAGTAGTGTCGTAAAATATATTGATGACATGAAAATCAGTCACACATCCAAAGTGTTAAGTACTCCCTCCGTCCCACTCACTTTGTCGTTGAGGAGCTTTGGTGCATGTGTCTAGGTTCGAGTAAATATGCCATGTATCCACACCACCTCTTTGTCTACATTCATTCAATTCTTGATGTACCATATGAGAAGCTAGAACGACAGGGACAATGGGACAGCGGTGCATGGATTAACAAAGTGGAGTGGGCCAAAAAATTGGTGTCAAGACATGAACACTTCACTTACTGTGGCAAGTGCGTGTAGTGAAAGTCCTCGACAAGCCAGGATGAGAAACAAAGGAGGCGAATGAGGCCTCCATATTGAGAGAGAAGAGAGTCACGTTGCAGGTAATACTAGACCATGTTTGGTTAGAGGACTTTTTGGGACTTACAAAAGGTCTCCTTTAGTCCCTATAAAATCAAATAGGTCTTTGAGAGTCCTTTTTTAAAGGGGCTTTGACGTTTCTACCCTCGTTTTTGATCATAATGGTGATTTTACTATTGTTTTTAACTTTTGAGTTTTTACCCTCACTTTTTCAAAACGAAGGGAGAGTCTACCCTTGATGCGTTATGTATTCTCGACGGTGTTAAAATGGACAACTTTGCCCATCCGTTTTTACCCTTGTTTTTTTGTGAGGTTTGTGTTTTTACCCCTTTTTTCTATCAACACTTTGACATTTTGTATAAAAGGCGCCGCCTAGTCGCCCAGCGCACACAACTCACCTTGGAAAACGGTGGGCGCTTTTGTCGACTAGGCGTCGCCTAGGCGCCCGGCGTACCAAAGACTTCGCTGGGACGCCTAGCCGCCTTTTAAAACATGGGTACATATTTTTAGTAAATTTTGACAAAGCATTTTAGCTCATAATCTATATAATTAGATTCCAATATCACACAACATGGTGTCGGTCCCGAGGATGCACGACGGGGAGATGGGGACGGCTGACGAGAGAGGGGGCCGGCGGAAGGAGCGCCATCGGCCGCCTAAGAACCGAACACCCCCAATGCACCGTGGGAGGAGCGGCCGGGGAAACAGGGGAGGAGGGAGAGGTGGGAGGAGCATCATCATCGATGGAAAATCGTGCTCGTGGCCTCTGCGTCTTTTCGCCCAACGAAGAAGTGCGTGCTGAGGGGATGGGAAGGGCCGATGGATTGTGTGGAGTGGAATAGCCAAGGTATTCAGTTTTTGGACCATCAATTTTTCTTTTTTGTTCTTTTGGCTGCTATTATGATATGTACAAAAGTGTCAGAAAAGACGAGTAGCCAGGTTTTATGCTAAAAAAGGAGGACAAAAAAGTTAGAAAAACTAGGCTAAAATCACCATTGAATTGTAAAATAAGGGTAAAACCATCTACTTCTTTTTGAAAAGTCACATTTTAAGTCCTAGACTAATAAAACCAAGTAGTAGGGTCTTAGTGTGATAGGGGCAGTTTTGTCCTTTCACAATGCTCCTTCACCCTAGCATAATGGCCTAACGTGCCATGCAAAGCAAAAATGACCATATTTTAAAACTCGTCAGAAATCTTCTCACTCTGATGACAGATTTCTAAGAAAATTTAGAAATAGTGAATCTTTTGAGTATTTCAGAAAAAAATTGAAAGAAAAATACATGAATAAAATATTATATCATTTTTGCGGAGACAAATTTTAAGTCCCTTTCTATCCCCTTGTGCCAGCCTACTCCCGTGCTCCGACGAGGGCTCCGGCGACCCCTCCCGTCCTGACGACCTCACCGCACCAGCTCGCTCCCCTAGCCTTCTCGTCGGCTCCACCTTCCCATTGCCGAGGTCGCCGGATTCAGCATTCCGTCTGAGCGCCGTCGCTCCTCTACCCACCCCATTGTCTCCGCCTGGGCCCTGTCCGGAGTTTTGCCGTAGTCTCCCTGTGTCAAAACCTTGGGTTCCCGATGGGATTCCCTTCCCTCCTTAGCAGATCCTAGTCGCCGTCTTCTTCTCAGGCTAGAAAGCGAGGGGAGGTCACCGGCGGCAGCCGGCCGCCGCAGGCTCGGGCGAAGATGTTCCTGCTGGACTGGTTCTGTGGCGTGCTTGCCTCGCTGGGGCTGCGCCAGAAGCTGGCCAAGATCTTTTCCTCGGCCTTAATAATGCCGACAAGACCAAGGACGAGGTGTGGAAAAAGATCCCTTTTTGGTATTCCGATTTAATGCCGACCTCTATTTGTTTTGAGTAGATAAAAGGGGTGGAATTCTGAGTGTGGTTCGATATAGCACGACCTTGTTTGAATCTGTATCTGCTTAATGTGTTCTTCTCCTATTGGTGTGATTTTTGGAGATACCGTGTTATCTTTTGGTACTTCTTTAGCAGGTTCAGATATTGAGAAGTACTAGTAGCTAGGAGATTCTTGCACCATATACTTTACTACTTGATGTCATTACTCACTATCAGCGGGCACTCGAGTACGACCCTTTTTTTTTACCATCACTCCTGCTTATATAATTTCTCCTATCTGCAACATTTCCATTGAGATGGTTAGTGGGGATAATGTATAGAACTGTAAGTTTAGCTCAATTCAGACATTATAATTCACAATATATCACTAAATGTGTATAGTATTTTTTATGAGGACATGGTGTTGACTTAGTCAGTACACAGTGGATATTGAACATTGTTTTACAAGGGATTAGTGACTGAAGTACTGAACCCTATGATTGTTTTATAGGGTACAACAATGGGAAGGTGAAATTTTATTTACTGAATCATTAGACGAGGGTATTTTTGAGCTGATTGTTGTACTGTAAATCTGTAATGGAGCAAAAATTAGTGGTTGGTTACCATGCACAGACCATAACTCTTAGTAGCAGCAGGAGAAAGTAGTTTATCTAACTGCTGTTACGGGTTTGAGTGGTTAAATCCTTGTTTGAAGAACTAATGACTAAAAAGTTTTAATTGCAATACCCATCGATGTTGGGAGGAAACAACTAAATCGATTGGTGCTCCAAGGAAAGCAATTCGTTCTTTTATCATTCTTCTGACCTGAGAACAATGGAAAAGGCGCAATGCAAGAATCTTTAGAAAGATCAAGGTCCCTGTCATGATGCTATTGGCGAAGATACAGGAGGAGGCAAGATGGTGCAAATAGCATGAGAGGACTGTGCTTCATGTAGTCCTAGCTGGATGGACCTTTTTTCTCTTTTCAGCTCTTGTTTTGCCTCGGCCTTTTGTTTCTTTCGTCAACTCTGCTCCCCCTTGTTTTTAATCAATTGAACAGCAGAACTCCTGCCGGTTCGGTTAAAAAAAAAACATAAAGAAAGAAAAATTGCATGCCCATCAGGGTTTGTTTCTATTCTTACATGCCTCCTTTATTTTATTTGTTTTCTGACTGTCCTAATTCAAAATGCAGATGGAGCAACCCTCAAGCTCACCAACAGCGCCATGGTCGGACCTCTCACCAGAGCTCCTTGGGCTTGTGTATCTCCGCCTCCCTACACGTGCTGACCGCGCACACTTCCCTGCTGTCTGCCGCCAATGGCGCTCTTCCATGAGGCAGTGCCACTGCCACCTACCACCCATGTCGCCAATGCCTTGGTCCGTGCTTCGAGGAGGCAAAGTTGTCAGATTTTCTCATGATCAAACCTTCAACTTGCCCAACGCTACCGTTACCACAACTCTTGTGGTGAGTGGCTTCTCTTATCCCGGACCCAGGATGACGACAGCTGCTTCATGTTGAACCCCTTCACAAATGCCACTGTGCAGCTTCCCAGCCTATCTTCATATATCAGCTACAATGAGCATGTAGAAACTGTCAATGTCCCTGATGACGGTGAGGAGCCAGTCACATGGATGGACATCAAGGACCTAACTGAGATATCTGTAATCACGCTGATTGTATGCTCCAAACACCTCATTGCTGCGATAGTTGCTATCAGTGGCCTTGGTACTATTGCACTTTGCAGGCCAGGGGCTGCTGCATGGTCAGTGAGTGCACATCTGCAGTGCTTGTGGCTCTCAGATATGGTCTTCTTCCAAGGGAAGCTCTATGCTATTGACACCAATACCGAGGACCTTCTTTCTATTGACATCATGGATGAGCTTGACAATGATTGGCCAAGGGTATCTCGTATTAAGCGCATCATTGAGGGAGATCGCGAGTCACCCCTAAGATATCCCAAGCCTATGCTCTGCCTCCTTGAATCCCATGGGAAAATGCTGATGGTACGCAGAGAAATGAACTCGAAAAGATATACTTCCTTCAGGCGTAGTGCAGGTAGCAGCGAGTTTAAAGTGCTTGAGGCAGACTTGAAGCATTTGTTGTGGGCTGAGCTGACGAGTCTAGGGAACGATGTAGCTTTGTTCATTGGGAAAGGATGCTCCTCAGCTGTCCATGTATCTCCATATGATCTGTCACGGGACTGTATCTACTTCGTGGATGATTACACTCATTACACTGATGGTCAGTGTTCGAAAACGACAACATATTGTGGTCTGTATGACATGAAAGACGGGAAGGTCTATTGTCGCTTTTGTGTGGTATCAAGCAAGAGTGGATACACCTCGGCAACCTGGCTTTTCTCTGAAGGTACTCATAGTAACACAATTTTTATTGCAGGCTTTATCAACAGATAAAAGAAACACTTTGAAATTTTTTAGCAAATTGAAATATTTCTCCTAGACTTTGTATGGTTATAGCCTTTTTAACCACAAGTTTAGGTAGTTATTAGAAGGAAACTACATGTTTCTTTTACCTCAAGTTGGCCTAGATTTTTCTTATTTTTACATAAAACAACTTTTCTTACTTCAGTGTTACCTCTTATTGAGGGTTTTGTAGATGGGAGTCCCATTCTGTGTATGCATTATATGGAATGGAAGCACCTTAGTTGTGATTTCTGTGGTCTTGTGTTGTGATAGAATACCTGCCCTATGAAAACATGTGTTCTTTGAGACATCTCTCTTACCTTGGAGCCATTGATGTGTAATGTTAACAGAAAATGAATCACGGAATATTTGTATGCAGCAGTACTAGGTTGTTTGAGTGAAGAGTAAAGAGTCATTTTAATTACCTTCTGCATATAGTCTTTTATCATCTGTTCCGCACTTTTCTGCTAACTTTGGCTAATGCAGCAGGTAAGATGGACAAGCTGCGAACAACAGAGGAACATCTTCGGAAGCTTGTGGAACCTTCGAGGACGCCACTATGCTGATGGATCTGTGCTTCCCACTTTCCCAGAACTCACCGCCAAAAGAAAGAATCCCCAGTAAAACTCTGAAGGCATGCTTGCTATCACTAGGACTTGCATGAAGTCAAGACTTGCCCTTGTTGCGTCTTCCTTCATTTTGGTGTACGTCGTCGGTGGTGATACTTGAGACACCCGTGGTAATGGATTAACGGTGCTGCTTACATTCAGCATATTTCTGCTCTAGAAACTTGTGATTTGTCAACCCTTTGATTTTTTTTTTTTTTTGAGAAAATGTCAACCCTTTGATATGGACTGGGTGACTGGGTCACTGCCTGGGACAAACAGAGTTCGCTTGAGGCCGGCGGACTCGCTGGAAGGGGAAAAAAGAGAAGACCGTTGCTCTCCCTCCTAGCGGGGCCTCGCCGCCGCCGCGCCGGCGGCCAGCCCGGCCCCGGCGCCCGCCTCCACCACCACACCAGCCTCCTCCCCTCGTCCTCCCCCATCCAACGCTCTGTCCCCCGTCCGGCCCCCCTCCTCTCCCTCGTGCGGCCGGGGCGCGACCCAGCGAGGACGGGCGCTGGGATGTCGTCGTCGCTCGCCCGGCACCCCCGGCGGCCCCGGGCTCGCCGGATCCGGCTGCCACCACCCGCTCCCGCTCTCTCTCCTCGGCACCCTTCCCTCCCCGCCCTCTCGCGCCCGACGCCGCGGGCCGTCGTCGTCTCAGACCCGCGCGGAACTGCGTTAACGCGCGCGCCGCCCGACGTCGGCCCTCCACCGCCGCCCGAGCTCGCGGAAAGCGGGCTGCTGCGCCCAGATCCATCGCTGGGACCTCTTCGCTGCGGCCTTGGCGACCCCTCGTCCCCGCATCGGCAGCGCGCGTCCGAGGCCGGCGCCCGTCCTCGATTTGCCCGGTCGCGTGCCGGTCCCCGGCGGCCGTGGGGGCCTTCACGTGCGCCGCCCGGCCGGCCGCGACCCGCGGCCATCCTCGGTGGCGCCGCCCCGTCGTTGGGGCGCGGATGTGGCCGGGCGGGCGTCTATCCTGCCGGTTGCTTCCTCCTCCGTCGGCGCCGCCCGTCCTTCCCCGACCACCTATCCGCCGGCGGGACCAAGATGCGGCGTTGAGGGAGGGCGGCTCTCTTCGGCGACTCGACCTCGGCGCTCTCCTTCGCCTTTGGCCTGCTCGTCTCCATCGTTGGGGCTGTCCGTCGGCGGCGCTTCACCGGGCGGCCACGTCGCGCCACCGTGGGGTCGTCCGTGCCGGCCGATTTCACCGGCCCGGCGGCATCGTCTACCCGACTCCTCGGCGGCGAGGATGCCGCCGGGCGGAGGCCCCCCGCCGTCGTCGCGGCACGTCTTGCCGCCCCCACCTCTCCAGGGGCTATCGGCGGAGTTGCCGGGCGTGGTTCTTTGTTGTGACCGCCAGAACGTCGCGGCCGCCGCTGCCGTCACCTTCGTCGCGGTGGGCCGGAGGCCGGGCGCCGCCAGTCGTCGCCGTCAAGCGATGGGGCCGCCGCCTTGCCGGGCGTCTCGGGCGGCCAGAGTTCCCGCACACCTAAGGCTTGGCCTCACCCGGCCGACCGACGTCCCGCACACCGCCTCGACTTCAACTCCGGCATCGCTGCCTCACCGCCATCGGGCGCCACGTTCCCCAACGCCCGTCGCGGGCGTGCTCCGCGTCGACGCCGATGGTTTCACTCGTCGAGGCGAGGGCGCGACGCGGCCCCCCCCCGCCTCACCCTCGTCGCCGGCGGCCGGTGCCGCCCCTCTCGCCGGGCCTTCGCTTCCATGCACGGCGGAGACCACGCTTCGGCCCGGTGCACCCCCCCGCCCGCTATCTCTCTGCCTCAAAGACGAGACACTCGGGCGAGGAATTGCAAGCCGTGTCGTGGCCCACCTCGGTGCGTCTCAGCGTCCGCCGCGGGGCCCGGTTCGCCATTCGCCGGTAGGCATGGTGACGGCCTCGGGCGCGGGGGTCACTACCTCGGGCAGCCACCTTCCTCGTCGGGCAAATTCCTTGTCCGCCTCCTTCGACGCACACGCTGCGGTTCGAGGAGACGAGCGCCCAGCCTATGCGGAAGCGAGCGGCCTCTTCGCCGCCCACCGAGTCGCCATGGGTCGATTGGTGGGCACAAAGGGGTGGCGGCCGAGTTCGCGTCTGCGGCCGGCGGCGTCTACAACTCCACCACCCGCCGCCCCGGCGGTGGGTAGAGCTCGTGGGCGGCCGAGTTCGCTGCCGCGCCGCGTCGGCACTCGGGGCCTCCCACCGTCCGTCCGAGGTGCGGGGATGCCCTCGTGGGGCTTCCCCACGTCGGTCGGGCCTACCGCTGCTGACGCCGCCGCCCCACATCCGAGTGCTCGGTTGGTGGTGGGCAAACCGGTACTTTGCCGAGTTCGCCGCACGCGGCCGGGGGCTCGGCGGGGACGAGCTGCGTCTCGGATCCCCGCCTGCGGAGGTGCTCGATGCCGACAATGAGGTGACGACGGGCTCCCCTCTGGATGCCCCCACCCCCCGTCTCTACTCCGGCTCCAACGGCTGCCCACCGCCGCCTGCTCCACACCGGGGGATGTGGACACCGGGAGACCTACGAGGGAGGACGTCGCCGTGGTTCTGACGCTGGCGACCAAGACTTCCTGTCGGCGATCACCTGCCTCTCGACGAGCCCGTGCTCGGCCGGACAGCCCACCCTCCGCTCGTCCGGGATCACCAGGAAGAGTGGACCCTAAGACGCAGACACCGCCTCGGCTGCGGGGAAGTCGGGCCGGCGCGATCAAACCCGGAGCGGCGGCGTTGAAGGTGTTGCTTAGCAAGCTCGAGGGCCGGCCGGTCGACGCGGTGTCGAACACCCCCGACCCCGAGCTGGCGGCGGTTCCGTAGTACTACGGCGACGACGTCTCGCCCGGCAAGCGACAACATCTACGCGAGCTGTTCCCCCATGATGCGGCCCGGGGCGAGGGCGAGGGCGACCGGGGGATTCTTTGTCGTCGCCGTAGCCGCGTCCCTCTTCTCTCTTCTCTCGTCGCACAATAGTTTACCTTTTAAGTACAACTTTGTCACTCCGCCGTTAGAGTCGGCGATTGTTGTCTGTGGTGCTTTCCGTGCGCTGCGCCAATTGTTTTTAATAAAGCGTCGCCGTCAATGTAAAACTCCTTTTTCCCTTAATGAAATACGTGTCAATGGACACGCTTTCAAAAAAAGACTGGGTCACTGCCTCGATGTGGGAAGAGAGGATGGATCCGTCTTGGGCCATGGTGGGCCACGGCCTAGAAAGGAAGCTAAGTTGGGCTCAAAAAGACACGGGCTTTAGGAGATTTAACCCAGAATGATAGCACGACCGTGTCCTCAGCCGGCCTATAGTAGCTCTTTGGTGTGTGGATTCTTTGAGAGTGTTCAGATATCACAGTATTTGATGGTAACATCTGCCGTGTTTAAAAAAAAAAAAAAAAAAAAAAAAAAAAAAAAAAAAAAAACATCTGCCATGTTTGACTGCTTTGATCTGACTACGCAAGTCGTGTGAGACATTGACGTTGGACTTGGCTTCTCAATCTAACGTAGATATTCTTTAATTCGCTGCACATGCACCACGCATTTAGTGATATACTCCAGTAGCGATCAATTACGGCATTATTATTACCCGGCCTGCACGGTTTCCTGGTTGAAGTCTAAACGGTAGAAAGTGTTTTGTTTGTTGCTAGCGTAGACCCAGGTCAACTTCTATAATGACCCGGTCTGCACTGTTTCCTGGTTGAAGTCAAGACTTGCCCTTGTTTGGTCCTCTACGGTAAGGACCACCAAAAAACCTGTGGCTGCGAAAGATCCATTTTTTTTTATAATGACATAGAAATATCCTATTCTAAACATCATAGTGATGTTTTAGCCATTCTTTATTACGATCGCAGCAAAAACAAGCTCATAGTTCACCAAACCAAAACACAAAATAGCAATAAAAAACATCTTTAACATAATCTATGTGCAAACCTTCATATATCCTTGTCTAGTAAAATCTCCAGTGTGATGATCTCCAAAGCTTGTTCCGCAAAAAAGATGATCTCCAAAGCTTGGCAAGCGTTCCACACAAAAACCCGATTCTCTACCTTATACATGTAATAATGCCTAGATTCTTGTCCAATGATCTTGAATAAAACTTGCATATAAGATGGTACATTTTGTTTATAAAAACTAAAAACACAATGTCATTTCGGCTTAAACCTACAGGATAGCATTTAGCCAATAATCGAACATGCATGGAAAATGAAAAGGAGGGTATAAACCAAAAGTTATAAAAATAATTTCCAATACAATAAAAAAATGTGGTTGGGGTTGGTAACCTTGGTTACCTTCTCATGTTGGTTTGTATTGGAAAAAACTCTTTCTCGCTTAATGAGAAACGTGCCTTGGCGTGATTTCAAAAAAAATGGTATTGTTTCTTCCTCTGAACAAAAATAATAAAAATTTTTGTATTGTGACTTTCTTTGAATTACCTTGGTAAGAATAGCACATTTATCTAATAACCAAATGAAAATCTTAATATTTCAAGGTAATTTGAGCCTCTGAAGAATCTGTTTATGTTCGACCGCAACTAAGAGGCTTATACATAAACTGTGTACTACAAATTGTCCATTTTTATTTGAAACCACCTATATGAATCTTATTTTATCATTCACAGTAATATTAGCAATTCTTGCCACCAACATGCCATGCTACTATATTTATTTCACACCAGTGCTCTTTGGAAATATATATTTAGTGAAGTTGTGCTCATTACATTAGCCACAATATCATGGTTTCTATGCTGATGAGATATCTAAAAGGAAATTAACCAAGACCACAACCACATAAATGAGAGTATCGTTCTTGAAAGTTCACACACACACACACAAATAAATTAATTTTGAGCCCCGCTAATTGTTCAAAAGCAAATAACAATAGTCTCGTATGTTCTTTGCTTTCTCAAAATCATGTCCCAGAAAAATAAACGTGTTATCTGTACACCGTGACAAAGAAAATCCCTCATCTACTAAGTGTGGTACCACTCTCAATAAATTGATCATCCTCTTTTTGCTTGGGCAATTAAAATTGCAACATATGAGCAACGAAGTTGAGAAGTATTGGGGAAAGTGGTTTAAGTCCTTTTTATTAATAAAAATAATCTCCCACAACAATTATTTACTTTCACACCAACGTGACCCTTTGTGTCGGACTTCGGTCGCGGGTCGCAGGAAATAAGCGGAGTGGCTGAATATTTAATTATTATTTAGCTTTATCAAGTAAGTTTATTAAGTTAAATTAAGATGAGTTAGAAAAAGACTAATGGGTGCGGCCCGTTAGCAATTGTAAACCCCCTTATAAATACGGGGCAACTATTGAGAGACAATTAAGAAAGAAATAATTTAGGGTTTACCCTATCCTATCTAGCTTCCAAGCCGCCGCCGCCCCCTGCTCGCCCTCGCCCGTCGCGCCGCCACGCCGCGCGCCCCACGGCGCGCCCCCGCGCCGCCTTCTCGCCGTCGCCGCATCGATCTACGCCACGTCACCGCTCTTCGTCTTCCCTCGTGTTGGCCGGGAAAACGGGTTGTGACAGATTGGTATCCAGGAGACGGGGCGATCCAATGGCCTCGATAGGGCGGGGAAGTTCGTGGAGAACGTCAACAACATCATCGACAACTACATCGCAGCCATGGAGGCAAATTCAGCCCCACCATCGGATAAGTGCGTTCCGCCTTCAAAGCGCTTTCTTGGTCTGTGGACACCGATGAGCCCCCATCCGCCGCACCTCCGACTCATCAGTGCGGCCCGGCCAGACCGCCCGATTTTCATCTAGAGTTTGCTACGAAACTCCCGGAGAAATTCCTACAAACGAGCACCTACAGAACCTCCCCTAAATTCTTCCCGTAAAATTCAAGACGGACCAATAATAATATCAAATTATTTTTTTCGAGTATGATGGCAAGGGTGACCCTTCTCATTGGTCGTATAAGTGCGATAAATTTTTTTCTCGCTCAAAGAATTACGAGATAATGACCAGATGCGGCTCGCTTCGTTCCATCTTCAAGGGAACGCATTGTCTTGGTTTATTCGTTGGGAAAATGAAGTGGGTCAACCAGCTTGGCCAAAATTTTTCTGCAGCTATTACGGGCGTTCGGAACCCCACTACATAATCATCTTGGTGATCCGACAAAGATCACGCCAATCGAGATTTGAGCAGTACACAAATACATTCACAAAGAACGCTGAACAAGGTACAACACCTCTTCCCCAAACAAAGGCTATGCTTTTATATCGCTGGGTTAGCACCTCGATTCGGATCGACGCCCAACCGCACCAACCACGATATTAAGGCGCCATAGCACCGCTAGAGTTTCTATCTTGCATCACGTCAATGAACTCAAAGGTACGCAATGAGAGGATATTCGGATGTTCAAATATCAGTTCATGGGTTAACTGGCATATCTACTTGTCCTACTATGCAATTACTTATCAATATAAATGGCACCAATTTATTGGCTTTATTGGATTCTGGTTCAACACACAATTTTCTGGACTCTGATTTGGCTATGAAACTGGGCTGCCTAGTTCTTCGTTACATCGTCCCCTCAAAGTTGCTGTTGCTAATGGACAACATATAACAAATATTGGAAGGTATGATAATATTGAATTTTCTATTGCTCTTGAAAAGTTTCAAAGCAGATTTCTTCAGCATTAAATTGGGAGGCTATGTTGTTGTTTTGAGAGTGGACTGGCTCGGTTCTTTGGAAAATATTGTTTGGAATTTTAATAAACTCATTATGAAGTTCTAGCGGAAAGGGCAACCGATCACATGGCACAGTCTCTCTAAAGAGACAGATCCTCCACCAGGTATTCATATACTCTCCCCAGATGTCCCAATGGATCCACTGTTATGCAAATTCCAACAGCTCTTCAAAGAGCCTTCGGGACTCCCACCTCAGCGGCGTTATGATCATAAAATTCATCTTAAGGATCCCACTCAACCATTTGTCGTTCGCCCCTATCGTTACCCTCGGATATAGAAAAATGAACTGGAACGACAATGCTCAGACATGCTTCACCAAGGTATCATCCGGTATAGCGCCGCCATTTTCATCACCTGTCCTTCTTGTCAAGAAACATGATAAGACTTGGCGATTTTGTGTTGATTATCGGGAGCTCAATAGTAATACCTTGAAAGACAAATTTCCAATACGGTTATTGCTGAATTGTTGGATGAATTAGAAGGTGCTAAATTCTTCACCAAATTAGATCAAGGCTCGGGCTATCACTTGGTACGCATGCATCCTCCGGACATCTAAAAAGACAAATTTTCGAACACATCATGGACACTTTGAGTTTTTGGTCATGCCATTTGGTTTATGGAATGCACCTTCAACCTTTCAAGCTTTGATGAATGATATTTTGGGACCGTTTCTCCAAAAGTTTGTCTTTGGTTTTCTTTGATGATATCGATCTTCAAACAAATCTCGGGTGCGAGCATCTCAACGGTGGAAGAGGTCTTCAAGGTACTAGCATCTCACAACATCTTCTTAAAGAAATCTAAATGTCTCTTTGGTCAATCACAATTGGGTTATTTGGGACATATTATTTCGGATCTTTGGAGTGGTGTTGATCCCGAGAAAATTGAGGCCGTCCATGCTTGGCCGCTACCTACAACTCTCCGTGAATTGTGATGTTTTACGGGACTCGCAGGTTACTATAGAAAATTTATCATGGATTATGGTACAATTGCACGTCCTTTGACAGATCTTCTTAAAAAGGACTCATTCTATTGGACGTCGTTGGCTACAACAGCCTTTGAGCATCTTAAGAGGACATTATCATCAGCACCAGTTCTTCAACTTCCAGACTTCAATAAATTATTTGTGGTGGAATGCGCGCGCCCGGCATGTGTATGGGTCTTTGTTTTACGGGGTAATGGTCCAATAGCTTACTTTAGCAAATGCTTACCGGACAAGTATAAAAAGTTAGTTGCATATGAAAGAGAACTCATAGGACTGGTGACGGCAGTCAAACATTGGCGACCGTACCTCTGGGGCCGCCCCTTTATTATAAGGTTAGATCATTACAGTCTTAAATACATTATAGATCAACGTCGTCTACAGTTCCTCAAAGCATCAATGAGTAAGCAAATTACTTGGCTATGATTTCACTTTGTGGAATACAAACCCGTAAATCCAATGTGGTGGCCGATGCATTATCTCGTCGTAACTCGTGAGGAATCCTCTATAATGGCTATTTTAGAAATTCAACCGGGTTTATTTGATCGGTTATGTGAGAAAATTGCATTCAATGAGGAAGCCATAAGCCTTATTGATTCTATAATCAACGGTAAGGACTCGGCATGGGAAGTTCGCAATGGACTAATTACGTTTCAAGCGAAAAGGTATGGATTTCAAAATCATCCAAACATCTTCCGACCATTCTCTATGCAATTCATGATTCAGCTCATGAGGGAATACGAAAAAAACACCGCATCGATTCCATCGGACTTTCTTTGTTAAAAGTGATAAACGCATTGTTACCAACTTTGTGAATGATTGCTTAGTATGCCAACGCAACAAAAGCTGAACATCTTCATCCAAATGGACTTCTTCGGCCTTTACCAATTCAGAACAAATTTGGGAGGATATTTCAATGGATTTCATTGAAGCTCTCCCAAGAGTGGGCAACAAATCGGTAATTTTAATAGTTGTTGATCGTATATCCAAGTATGTCCACTTTATACCTCTTTCTCACCCGTACACAACAACCCGGTAGCTCGTAAATTTTTCTCGAGAGATTGTTAGACTACATGGTTTGCCAAGATCGTGGTTAGTGATCGAGATGTGATTTTCATGAGTCAATTTTGGGAAGAGCTTTTCGGACTATCCAACATTATTCTATCGCCAACATCAGCTTATCATCCTCAAGCAGATGGACAGGCTGAGGTAGTCAACAAAATTATTACAATGTACCTATGCTGCTTGACTGGTGACAAACCAAAGGACTGGGTAAGATGGTGTTGACACCTGTTATAGCATAATATTATAAGTCAAATAACATGAAATAAGGGCTCAAGTCAGAGACCAACATAAGTCTAGGGGTCTAACTAATGTTTTTCCACAAGTTTTGGTATTCTGTGACTTTCCAGGGACTTGATAGATAAATGCAGAGAAGAATGGAGAAAGTTAGGAATATACAAGACATATGATGACAAGACTTGACCGTGAAGTAACTCAACCCGAAAAGTGTACTAAAACATTCTAGAAGATACCAGAGGACACCAGAACAAACGGGGAGATGAGGTGGCACTCCACCCTGGCAAACGCCAGTGCCATGTAGGCCAGCCGCCAGGTGGGGTCGGCCTGTCAGCCTCTCCTTTTTATGTCGGTTTACCACCGACCTTGAGGTTGTATCTACACCGTTATTGAAGGTCGGTTTGATCCAAGGGTCCACATTCATCGCCAAGTCCTATATAAGAAGACCAGCTGACCCCAGGGCTAAACCCTAACTCATACTAGTTCATTATCAATTCATTCTCACCAAGTCCAACCAAGTCTAGACCTAAGCCCTAGTTCATACTAGAAGTAGTTAGCTATCTAGCTAGTTCTAGTTGAAGATCAAGTTCATCTTAAGTTCGATAGTCAAGAAGTAGCAAGGATCATCGTTCTTGAGACTTCTCTCTTGTATTCGACTGTAAGTACTATTATATTCGAATACAATTGTTATGGCTTTGATCTATATAATTATTATATTCTTATTGATATGTGTTTATGCATGCTATGATTATATGTTTCGTTTAGTGAGATTGTTCTATATCTTATGCATGGAATTGTATAGCATCCACGTAGATGATCACTATGTGGGTGATAAGCAATGTGTAAACGTGGTGTTTATACAACGTTTATCTCGCAATTGCACCCTACATTCGGGACGTGTGGTAGATCGCGGGAGTGACAAATCTGTTGAGTCCTTTGGAGTCCACCCTCCGAATGTTAGGACACGTCGAGCTTATAATTACGGTAATGATCAAGTTTTATCCTTGGTTGTTATTGGTAATGCTTGCCATGTGTAGATGTAATCCAACCTTGCCATGATAGCTAGATGTATTGCACTAATTGTAGTATTCATTGACATATATGATTAGGAGTATCTTAGGAATATTCATTCTATTCTTTCTATAACATGTTAATAGCTCGTATGATACTAGTGGCATATGATGATCTTAGACTTAGGTATTTATCATTTATATAATTATATTTATCTTGTGACTTATCCTGTTGAGTAATGTTAGATACATATGGTTACTCGCATTATACAACCGTAAGTGGATCTCATAACTAAATCACAATCTAAATCATTGCCCCTTTTTCTCTCGCTTTCCATAGACTCCCTTCCCCTCGTGGTAAAATATAAATACGATACACGGATTACTCCGGTGAAGTGCTACGATGGTATTTCTATCTCGCGGCGCTTGCGGATATCATGTTCATTCTTTTATCAAGGCCTATCAACAAATACCATGCTCGCATTTCTTTGAGCATTATTGCTAGGGTGGGGTGACGAGACTAGTGTATAGGTAATGCCTAGAAATGAGTGGTAAACCTTAGTACATATCCTGGTGAGATTAACTCCACTATGGATAATGATGCTAAGTTTACATCCCACTACTAACACCGCCTAACTTCGCTTTGTTGGATCATGAGGTTAATCCCATATCCAAGCTAACATGATTAGATAGATATCCCACATATATTTCTTACGCCTTCCTAATTTGGATCGTGTTAGAAATATCAACGGATGGTTACCTTGGGCAGAATATTGTTATAATACTTCATACCATGCATCGACCAAAAACGACACCGTTCAAGCGGTATATGGGGGCGACCCTCCTACAATCCGTGGCTATAATCCAGGTGAGACAACATTACCAGCAGCTTGATGACTTATTAACTCAATGGGATGCTTTTCTCAATCAGACAAAGGTACGTTTGCAATTGTCTCAAGATTACTACCGCAAATACTTTGATGCTAAACATACGGACAGACAATTTAAAGTGGGTGATTATGTCCGGCTCAAACTTTTATCTCGACTGTGGCAACCATATCCGAATTACACAAAGGCAAGCTCTCTCCCAAATATTTTGGACCCTTCAAGATCAAAGGCAAAATTATTACCCCAAGCCATTTGAACCTCGCCTCCCGGAACCCGCATCCACAACGCCTTTCATGTCAAGCATGCTCAAACCGCACCGTGGGGAGATACCCTACCGCTATCCCGCATTACCTCGGATTCATGATGGTATACCGTTTCGTGACTGAACTCATGCTTAAATCGAGTCCGGCAAGGTCAACTTCAAGTGCTCATCAAATGGAAGAACAAACCCGCGGCGAGATGCTTCATGGGAAGACGCTGAACTATTCAACAAAATCTATCCAGAATTCAAGCTCGAGGACTAAATGAATCTCCGGGCGGGGAGAGATGTCGACTCAGTCGGCGAGTCGTCCAAATAAGCGGAGTGGCTAAATATTATTTAATTATTATTTAGCTTAATTAGTAAGTTTATTAAGTTAAATTAAGATGAGTTAGAAAAGACTAATGGGCCTGGCCCGTTAGCATTGTAAACCCCCTTATAAATACGGGGGGCAACTATTGAGAGACAATTAAGAAATAAATAATTTAGGGTTTACCCTATCCTATCCAGCTTCCAAGCCGCTATCGCCCCTGCTCGCCCTCGCCGTCGCGCCCTCGCCCGCCGGCGCTGCCTTCACGGGCGCCCGCCCGCCAGCGCCGCTGCCAGCGCCGCCTCGTCGCCGCCGCCAGCGCCCGCCTTCTCCGCCCGTCGCCAAGATCGATCAGCGCCACGTCACCGCTCTTCGTCTTCCCCTCGTGTTAACGGGAAAACGGGTTGTGACACTTTGTGACAAATTGGTTAATCCATGTACACCACTTTTTGGAGAATCCTTTCATTCGCAAAGATTTGTTGAGAAAAGAACCATTTTATCTTATCATAAGTCTTCTCAAAATAAAGTTTTGAAATATTTCCATTCAAGTTTTTTCCTACTCAATTCATGTATAGTGCATCCTGACTTCTGAGTCTGCGAGAACTTTCACTTTCCTGGGGACTGAAAACTGGCGCATGATTTGATATTTACGTAGTAGACGACAGTAACGACGACTTTGAGTCCGCGTCTGTAACCATCAGCCCGATCAGAGTGCGAAGGACGACCATACAACTCGATCTCGATCGCAGCCGCGCAACAAGACTTGGACTCGGCAAGTCTTCCAGCCACCACTCCTTACTGTACTTCAAATTCAATGTGCGTGGCATACAGGTATGTAGGACCTCATCTTTCCTTCGTCGTATATGTGGTAGGGGTTCAATTTCAATATCATTGACGCGTGCTTTGCCGGTTGCCGGGGTCCACGTTGGGAACATGCTTCGAACCTTCGATGATGTGTGACCCCTTCGACAGTTCGACAGTCCCACATGTCCTCAATATCAGGCAACATACATAAATAAATAAATAAATAAAAACTGAGTTCACATACTCTCTCCCAAACACTAGACATCAGACAGTATTTTCAGTATATTTCAGACAAACACAATACTCATACATTGTGATGAACTTATCAGTTATTCTATATGTTTTTTCTATCTATGGGGTGTTTATAACTACTCTGCTCTACGTTTTTCTAGCTCCGCTCAATGTTTTTTAATCAAACAGGTTAAGCTCCATGCATAGCATTTTGTTTTAGTGAAAAGGGCGTAGTTATGAGAGCACCTAAAGAGGTGCTCCACAAACTTCAGGTTTTTATGAAGATGCTCTACGATGGAGTTTGTGGAGCAGTCCCAAACAACCCTATATACCATAGTTTTTCTTTGATCCTTCTGTATGCCATTCATGTGTATCGTTCCTTAGATTAAGTTACGGTGTCTTGTATTGTAACCAATGTCTCACTACATCATCTCAATCCAAATTTTATCTTTCAAATTTTGATATTCTTAGTTGCTAAAATTTTTATTTACTTGTTAACTTAGAAATTCTTCTTATTATCATAAGCTTTGTTAGAAGTCCTTTGGTATTTTGTTAGCACTAAGGATTTCAGGCCATAGATTTCACTCTTGATTACTATGTGGTGGTATAGATGGTCGTTTAAACCAAGAGGTACTAGGTTGGCTAGTTTAGCACTCTTATTGGCACCCTCACGACGCGTTTTCGAGCCCCAAATGTGGCACACCCACATGTTGTTTTTGAGGATTTTCTCCGAGTGGGGTAAATAAACTCCCTCGTTTACCCCCTCATCCAAAGCATAGGTCCGTAGCTCATCTTACGGAGCTACGGTGTTGCTGTGTAGTCACTACGGATTGAGTTTTTAGATGGTCGTTTAAGTTTGCACTATATATGCCCCTCAAGATTGATGGCAGAGCTTAGCTTGAACTGAGATCAAGGAAGGGTCAGGGCCGGTCAACAATGCTAACTCAAGAAGATATTAATATTTAAGCATAACAATCACTCACCAGGGAGGTAATGCTCACATTTGGTCTGCATTAACCTTCTAAATTGTTCATGATGTGTTTTCAAAAAAAAATGTTCAATCAGTATTTTTTTACATTTTTACAAAAAATAAAACGTGCTTATAATTGTATTTCAATAAAAATACGTCATAAAATAAATACACAAATTTATCTAAGTAACAACTTGCATAAGATATTGTCACGGGTATTTAATATAATTTTAAAATATGTTTTAAATGTCATTGGTATGTTTTTTTTTGAGAAAAAATGACATTGGTATATGAGTCGTTCGTTAGTGGAATATTTTTCACCTATGTATGCTTGGAAACCATTTGCAAACCATTACATAGTCGAGGGATCAGATACGCAATAGAAAACAAACATATTCATTACATGCACAGTTGTCTAAGGCATGATATACAGTACTACTTTATTTATAATGACTAACGCCCTGATTCCAACTCCATAGCGACTTTCTTCTCAACGCTGAAAGTTTCTGTAGTAATAGCCGAGTTGGCCATAGAAGGCTCCCCAAGCAAGCTGTAAAACTCTTCAGAATTTGCATTTGCCCATGGATGTTGCATGATCTTCCTTAACCTATCAAGCTTTTCTGCAATCTCCTTCATTGACGGCCTATTCACACCGTTCATCTCCAAACAATGCTTTGCTAACTCTGCAATCTCCCCAAACATTCCATATTCTCATTTTTCTTGATTTGATCATCTAGGATGTCCTCAAGCTTGTTTTCCGTCATCGCTTGCAAAAACACCGTTGCCAAACTCTTTTCATCCTCAGATCCTTCGAGGTTAAATGCCTTCTTGCGCGTGAGCAATTCAAGGAGAACAACTCCAAAACTGTAGACATCACTCTTATCTGTTAGTTGGCATGTTTGCATGTACTCTGGGTCAAGGTACCCACAAGTTCCTTGGACAAGCGTGACAAACTGTGACTTATCGTTTGGTGCCAAGATAGACGCACCAAAGTCAGAGACTTTAGCCATGTAATCACCATCTAGGAGGATGTTGGTAGATTTGACATCACCATGGATGATCGGTGGAGATGCACAAGAATGAAGGTAAGCTAAGGCATCTGCAGACTCAAAGGCAATCCTCAAGCGTGTGTCCAAGGAGATGTGTCGGCCATGGCTACGGTGGATGAGATCAGACAGTGTTCCATTTGGTATAAACTCGTATACCAGCATGGGAACTTCAACTTCAAGGCAGCAGCCGAGGATCTTGACGATGTTCTTGTGATTGATTTGGGAAAGGATTAGCATTTCTTTGCCGAATCCTTTCTTTTGTTGCTCATCGATTGTCATGCATCTTTTCACAGCTACTTCAACATTGCTCTTCAAAACCCCCTTATACACTTTTCCTTGTCCTCCACGGCCAACGACTTGCAGTTCATCAAACCTATGTGTAGCTTGCTGTAGTTCTTCTTCGGAGAAGATTCTGAACGCAACACCTTGTTGTGACTTCATCTCCTCGAATAGCATCATACCACCATGCTGCCGGAAATACTTTTGCTTGATGCTGTGTAGCTTTCGTCTTTCTCGGATTAAGTATGCACATGTCGAGAGAATCACAAGAACGACTAGACCAACACTTACACCTGCATATAATTCTGTCACAAGTGAATACAAAAGGAGGGAAAACAACAAGAGTAGGATCGGAGGCTTCAATTCCTCAATCGCAATTTCGCAACCTACCAACAACTGGAGCCACCCAAACTGACTTTTGGTTTTGCACACATAATCCATTGATCATGCTTTTTCCATTCGGGCATGAACAAGTGAAACTCCCGTCTGTATTTTTGCATATCCCAGAGCATGGGTAAGCAACACTATCCAGGCACTCATCAATATCTGACAATCACAAAGACGTACTCCATGAAGAGGTTTAAAGAAATAAACAGAAAATATGTATGTATATATATATATATAGCAGGTACGAAAAATAATCAGCTTGAACAGGAGGGAATTATTGAAGCACCTTTGCATCCGTCGACGATGTACGGGTTGCCTTGGTATCCACCAGAGCACCTACAGTGGTACCCTGCCTCGTTGGTGATACAGTCGCTGTTGATGCTAACACAAGCGTAGTTCGCCGCGTCATTTTTTGCTTCTGCACATGAATTCCGTGAAATCCCCCATTCCATCACGACCGGCTTCTGCGAGTTATCCGTGTCAAAGAACACCGTCGAGGTAAGATAAGTGGTGCTGAAGGTAAAGGCTGCAGTTTCCATCACTGCGATATAGTTGCAAGGGTAAGTCCTCCATATTTCACTGGTGTTGTAGTCCGGGTTGAAGAAACTCTCGTACTGCCGCACGCCTTTGGGGAGATCTGCCTGGCAGCACCCAGCACCGGAGCATGAGCCGTTCTTGGGTGTTGTGTTGTTGCATGTTGACGAGCAACCTATTATATACTGATATGATGGATACAGATTCAGTGTTTGAGCATATGCCATTACATCAGACACACGTAGTATATATACAGAAAAGGGCAAGATCAACGCGTATGTAACTACTTACGGAGTCGCTGAGCATGTAAGCGAGACTTTTGCAACCGATGACGATGACCTTGTTATCTTCTGCCGACAAAACATAGGTGGAAAGGCTCAGCCATTCGTTGTTGTACTGCATCCCCCGGGTGCGTGGGTTATAGCACTGCCGGGAGATCCCTGACTTGAGCCAGGCCTTGCCGTCGGGGACGGAGAACTTGATCACCTCGAAGTCGTCGTGAAACAGTTTGGTGGTGCCGGCCACGGTGGTGCAGTTGAGCAGGAAGCGATGGTTGATCGAGCACTGCGGCTCCATGCCGAACGGGTACGGGACCTCGATGTCACCACACCTTGTTGCACAGCTGGGACTCCGTGCGCCCTGGACATCAACTGCAGTGGCGGCGAGAAACCACACGGCCGACGCCGGAAGACAGAGCAGAAGAAGCCGAAGCCGTATGAGCTCCATCTCCATGCTAATGCATGCACTAGATGATTAGTGGCGTACTGGTGTAGTGTGTGCGCCCCACGCTTAGCTGCAATTTATTGGGGTTTTGCTGCTTGCGTGCCATATATATAAGGGCTAGGGCGGTTGACCGACCTTACTTAGCTTGACTAGACGCCCTCCACACGTTTATATATATTTCAATATACTCCCTTATATCTTTCGATATATACTTCATCTACCTGAAATAATAAATGTCTTTCATATAATAAATAATGAACTTTTCTAGAATTTGACCAACCAGTATTCGAATTATATACAAGGTTATGACATAAAACTTAAAGTATGTTTGATACTTATCCTTTAGCAAATGCTAGGTTCTTGCAACTCATAACCATAGGTTCAACAGTTTTTGTTACAAAGCATGCTAGGTTATGTAAGCTGTAACTTATTAGATATCAAAGGACCGGCACTAGGCTTCAACAAACTTCTTAACATCCCAAGGTCAAATTAAACGGCAACACCCGAGGGTCGTCTATAAGCATCTTGGATCCACTAGTACCGATTCGATTTTTTACGCGCATAGGCCTCATCTTTTTTTTCCGTGGCGGCGCCGCCACGCGGAAAAGATCAGGCCGGGCAGGCTGGCCCGCCCGGGGAGGTTTTTCACGTGGCGAGGGCGCCAGAACGGGCCCGCCTCGCAAAAGAGGCCATTAACCGTGGCGGGCGCCGCAACGCGCCCGCCACGCATAAAATCCCCCCGAGGCCTATAAAATCTGGACGGCCACCCCTTCATCTTCTACGATCTTCCTCCCTTCCAACTTGTGTGTGTGTGTGTGTGTGTGTGTGTGTGTGTGTGGGGGAGGTTTTGACCCAAAATCGACAAAATCTTTGATTTCGCAAAAGAGTCCATTAAACGGCAACACCCGAGGCGCCGAGCCCACAATGGATGTATGAGATGAAGAGGGTTGAGGACGAATACATTGATGAGGTGAAAAAGTAGAGAAAGAGAAAATGTTACAATGACACGTCACGAATGACGGACTTGGGGAGAATAGAGTTACACAATTAGTTCGGCCATCCCTAACAGAAGGAGATCAGAATGCTATTACTCTCTAATTGAATTACCTAGTCGACACCATCGATCATACACGGCGGCTAGCGCGGCACCTCGGCTCCTCTCCTACGAAGAGCTTGCCTCCTTATGAGAAGGATTGGGATCCTTGCGGAAGTTATCGTAGGCTTCCCGCCCTTTGGTTGGTCACTGTTGATGTCGCTTCGTTAACAAGGCATGGCGGCCTCAAGCGGGGCGATAGTTACCTAGTGGGTGGTGGCACATCGGAGCAAGACCGGCCGGGCGGTGGTAGCTCCGACTAAGATTGGGTAGTGGCAGCGACGGCTGCCCCGTCTCGAAGGAAGGTGGCAGCAGCGGCTACAGCCTGGAGGGAGCTACGGAGGTCGCAGCTTGATTGAGATTGAGCAACGATGCCAGAAGCAAACTAGGATGACAATGGCCCAATACGAAGGGACATGGACAACACGCAGCAAAAATATGGGTATGCAACTAATATTTCCAAGCTAGAGAAATGAAGTGCTAATTTCTTCTCGCTTTTTTTTTTCTTTTTCAAAAATCTCGTTTCTCTTTTTATTCAAGGAAAAAATTCCCTCCGACTAGTGCTTAAACATGAACTTTTGCACAAAATTATTAGTTTTTTAAGTAAAAAAAATATTAGATTTTTAGCACTACAAAATTATTCTTAAAAGAATAAAAGTAGTGATTCTACTTAGGCCAAGCTGCCTGATGGGCTCTAGCTAAGAAGCACCTTGCTTTATTTCCCTGCGGCCCACAAGCCTCTAAGTTTCCTGCCATATTTGCCCATGATAGGCCTCTAAACGAGAGAGTGATGTATGCAACATTCGAAGCCCAACTTCGACCAGTTTCGTTTCCTTTTCCCTTTAACTACGGTCCAATAGGGCCCATTTTCCAGATGTCACTTTTGATTCTTCACGTTTTATCGACGCAGATTCACGTTTTATCGACGCAGACATAGCAATTTTGTAGGTGCATGTAAAAAAAAAAAAAAAAAATCAACTCCAAATTAAATAAATTGCACGTCAGCCAGGTTTTCAATCTTGAACTACACAATCGGGTAATAGATACCAATTAATAAACTATTGAAACTACTAGACAAATTTGGTCATGTAAATTTATAATTAATTTATTTTAATTAAACCAGAAAATAAATATGAAGCTAGTACCGGTATTCTTCTAAAATTGTTATCTGTTTGTTGTTGATATATTTAGAGTTATTTGCACCTTATTCATTTTAAATAAATAATGAGCATGACTACGAGCAATAAAGCAATAGGAACACAACTAAGATAAATTAGTTTTAAATAACTATATAGAGATCACAAACATATACTGTAATTAACATTTTTAGAAAAACATATACTAATTTCATAATTTTTTGATTTAAAATGAACTATTTATACTTTTGTACGGAATAGTATATCTTAGAGCATCTGTGTGTAGATTGTCATTATCTAAGATTGCATGATGTAACTACAAAATTGCTACAAAATGAACTACTACTACAAAGTTGTACGGAATAGTATATCTTAGAGCATATGTTTGTGATCTCTACAAAATTGCTACAAAGTGAACTACTACTACAAAATGAACTATAAAAAAATATATAATTGCTAACTACAAAATTTTAGATGATATTCATAACAACAGATTTTGTAGATTGTCATTATCTAAGATTGCTTGACAACTTTAAAATTTTAAATCTCAAAATTGTAGAGCATAAATCGAATTTTGGGACTCTAAAATGTTTTAAATAAAAACTTTGTCAACTACTACACTACAAAGTTGTACGTAGTATATCTTAGAGCATGTGTGTTACTAGCATGTTTGTGATTGGGCATGTAGCAGTGTAGTCGCTAGCTGCACGTAACTACAAAGTATCAATTTTATCTATTGTGTTTGTGTTACAAAATAAACAAAGAGAGAAAATGTATTTTTTAATACATGTCGCTTTATTATCTAGAGACAATAAACAATAATAACAATACTAATATCTCTTATAAGACTCTATCCGTGCGTGAGAAGGGGTGATGGACTAGTAGAACTAAATTAGTTTTAAATAACTATATAGAGATCACAAACATATACTCTCTCTGTTTAAAATTATAATTCGTTTGACTTTTCAACCTCAAGTTTGATCGCCGTCTTATTCAAAATTTTGTGTAAAATATTGCTTTTTTTGTTGTGGCATGCTTTATTAACATAAGGTCCTTATGAATGACTTAAATGTAACTATGTTTGCACAATTTTTAAAAATAAGACGAATGGTCAACATAGGATTGAAAAAGTCAGATAAATTATAATTGTGAATGGAGGGAGTAGTAATCAACATTTTTAGAAAAAATATAGTACTTGATAGTTTTTGATTTAAAATGAACTCTTTATACTTTTTTAGAAAATAAACCACATTTTTATTATAGATGATATTGATAACTACAAAACTATATAAAAATGGAAATTTTAAAAATTGCTAACCGCAAAACTTGAGATGATATTCATAACAACAAATTTAGTAGATTGTCATTATGTAAGATTGTTTGACAAGTTTAAAATTTGAAATGTCAAAATCTTAGAGCATAAATCGATTTTTGGGACAATAAAATGTTTTAAATAAAAACTGTCACAACTACTACAAAGTTGTACGAAATAGTATATCTTAGAGCATCTGTGTGTTACTAGCATGTTTGTGACCGGGCATGTAACGACAGTAGTAGTCGCTAGCTGCACGTAACGACGACATGATTGGAGAGTGGACTGCGTTTGCATTCAGAAGATGACAACAAGATCGATCGGGCCTGCAGTTAACTTTTTTGTAGCTGCCCGCAGGCTGTCAGCTGGGCAGGGGACACTGCACGTAAAACAACAGGTCTCGTGCAATGCAATCGTACGTGGTGATCGAGTTTCTTGGAACCTGATCTGTGATTAGTTTAGTGCCCATCGATCTGTCCGATAGATCACTGCTTTTAATAAACTAATTAAACAAACAAGAGATACAAAATTAAAAGGCACGTACTCTACACCACAGAAAGGCCGCGCGGATGCATGCATGCATGCATCAACATGAACAAGGTTGTTCGTGCATGAATGCATGTATATATGTTGCTTACTCGGAAGAAGGGGAACAAACGACGCAACAATCTAAGTTCGCGTGTACTTACGTGTCGTCTAAGTGTGGACACGTGTGTTGCATTGTGATTGGTCATGGTCTAGTAACTATAGTTAGTACTAGCACACAACGTAAACTATAAGTACGTTCTTTTAATCAAACAAAAGGAATCGACTCATGAGTTAAAATGAAACGATACAACGTACTGTATATACAGCAGTCATGGCTACATAGATGCATGCACGCATGCATATGCATGTGTAGTTGTGTACCGATCGGTCGAGAGACGCCGATCGAAAGATATACATATGAATCATATCCAATCGGCAGCACGCTGGACTAAGGACAAATTACGTACTCTAATCTAACATGAAAATGTGTAGCCACCCAGCCCAATTTTCCATGCAAGCTTAGCTGCTGCAGTATTTTATCAGATCCGGTATCTATATCCTTGTAGGCTGTAGCTAGACCTAGCTTGGTGCATGCATGATGGTTGGTTAAAAGAAAACCCAAGGAATTTAAAACAAAGAGGAGGTGTATATTGCTAACTTTCTCTTAAAAAAACATTTGTAGCTTTGACCATCAATTTCATAACAAATACGGTATAGGTCCATGACATAAAATCTATATGTGTACTTTAGGAAATACTTTCATAGTATATAACTCATATAATGCGAAACTACAAATCTATAAAGAGAGTACTACACTATATATGGTTTGAGCTATATGTGTACGTACTTTAGCTGGTGTAGAACTTATATATGTACGTGGATTTAATCCCATCACCTAAACGCGAGTCATCCTTGCTCCTTAGTTTGGTCCTCTTTGGCAGGGTTTGGATACTCAAAAGACATTGAAGTCCACAAGAAGCGATTTTTTTTTTTTTGGTGGATTCAACTCCTGGGCTACAAAAATGACTTTGAGATTTCACTAGTTTTTGCTTAGTTTCAGTTTTAGTTACAAATGTTGCTAATATTCTTTTAGAAATCTAATTAAACTTAAGAAAACTTGACTAGATGAACTTTATAACAATCCTTTCTTTGAGACAGAGGGAATATATCACAGCGAAATCCTTTATCAAACCTGAAAAGTCATGCATGACCTATGAGATGATGACAAAAACCCAAAGTATATACGGAACTGAACTGTAGAAGCAGTACATGTGACGGATGGTGAATCTTTTTGCTAATTTGACAGTTTTTTAAACTAATTACAGGATTAACACGGGTTGATTTTTTTTTTTCAAAACTAGCACATTTGGTGGCGCCTTTGGCAAAGACGCCACAAATGCATTGTGAGGCGCCATGCATGGCGGCGCCTCAAGGCGCCACGCTGGCACCGGCTGCGGCCCACAGGAGCGGCGTGGCAGGCCCGGGAGGCGCCGCATGCAATGGTGCCTCAGCGCTCCTTGTGGCGCCGTTGGCAAAAGGCGCCACAAGGCTGCATAGAGCCTGGCGCGCGACCGCTCCTCCCCCCAACCTCACTCTCCTCTGTTTTGGCCGCAGCGAGGGAGGAAGGCGACGGGAGGGCGACGGCGCCGCCCCATTTTGGTCGGCCGGCGGTCTCCCCTCCGAATCCTCCTCCATCCTTTGCTCCGGCGGTCTCCCCTCCGAATCCTCCTCCATCCCCATTTTACAGACCATGAAAATGAAGGAAGAGGAGACCGCCGGGTCGTCAGACATGTGAAGAAGTTTCAGTGCAATGCTGTCGTGGCTTCGTATAATCGCTCAACGTAACTGCTCAACAATCTCAAGCTGATATGCTCAAAAAAAAATCTCAAGCTGATGCCGAGCAGCACAGCATCTATTCAGAGTTCTATTCTTTGGAGGCAGCGTCCAAGTCCTCGTATTACCACTGACTCGTCGTGCTTTGGCGGACATTTTGTACACCCACCCGAGTCAACAGCGACGGACGGCGACTGGCTCACTGCTGAGACCTGAGACTGAGAGAGAGCTCTGTTTCTAATCCCGATCGCGCTCTGCTCCTGTTACTGCTCTTCATCGATCTTATCGTTTACGTACATCTGCCAACCATAGTCTTGTTTATATACACGATCACCAACTGTTTAGCGACGTCATGAAGATGATCTAATCCAGTCGGGGGAAAGTATGGAAAATTATTTTTACCCTTCCTATGAAGTAGAGTATGAACAACGTTTGAGAGGGGAGGTAGAACACATATCATGCATGGAGCCATTGGACGGCATCTACATCAGTACCTATCTAGGACTAGGAGGAGGAGCTTGTCAGGTTTTTTTTTTCTGATACGCTTCAGTTATGGTAGCATGCAACTAATAACATGTTGCCATGGCCTGGTACTGGTAGCTGAGCCTGAGCAGCTGCAGGAAGAGAGGAGCAATACCTTCACCGGAGCAAGCAACTAAACAAATATGAAACTAAACCCACCATCAATCCACCATGAAAATGAAGGAAGAGAGGAGCAATACCTTCACCGGATCAAAGGATGGAGGAGGATTTGGAGGGGAGACCGCCGGCCGGCCAAAATGGGGCGGCGCCGTCGCCCTCCCGTCGCCTTCCTCCCTCCTGCGGCCAAAACAGAGGAGAGTGAGGTTGGGGGAGGAGCGGTCGCGCGCCAGGCTCTATGCAGCCTTGTGGCGCCTTTGCCAACGGGCGCGCCACAAGGGGGGCTGAGGCGCCATTGCATGCGGCGCCTCGGGCTCGCCACGTCGGCTCGGGGCCACAAGGCGGGTGCCAGCGTGGCGCCTTGAGCGCGCCGCCATGCATGGCGCCTCACAATGCATTTGTGGCGCCTTTGCCAAAGGCGCCACCAAATGTGCTAGTTTTGAAAAAAATCAACCCGTGTTAATCTTGTAATTAGTTTTAAAAACTGTCAAATTAGCAAAAAGATTCCGGATGGTGACCCTGCTGTGGTTGACTCAATCAGAGGGCATAACTTCACTCTCACGCCATTTCCGATCCTCTATCTCTCAAGCTTCCTTTGCTGCCGACCATGCATGATCAACCCGGCCAGAATAAACTTTGCATATTACAGCACATAACTTTCCGAATTCCGGTCATGCATCTAGCAGCTATCTCAAGCTTCTCCTTTTGCTTGGTGTGCATACATTGCTTTATTTCTGCCGACCGTATATTATCAGCTGAGAACAGAATAACTTTGGACGTGTATATGCTGCTGCTGAGTGCATGATGAATCAAGTGACGAAACACGAAAGTGGACGGAGCATTGCATTATATTGACAAGTCGGTATGCGGTCTGCGGTGGCCAAGAATCAATTCTTCTTCCACCCAAATGCCCAATTACCAGCTACTACTCTGGCTGTATATTCGCATACAGTAGCAGTTTCACAGTTCCGGCACCCAGGACCAGGACCAGAGGCGGCGAGCGAGGCCACATGCGGCCAGCCCGCCGTCTCCGCCGCGTTTTCGGCGCAGCCACCCAAGCACCCCCCTTGCCAGTCTGCTGGTATAAATTCCCCCCACGTCTCCTCTCAGCTCTCACCACCTCCAAGGCTCCAACCAAGCAAATCATTTCCAAACACACACACCCTAGGACTAGGACTCTAGGAGGTCCAAGCAGAGGAGATCGAGCAACAGCAATGGCCAAGGTGCACCCAAACGCCGCCGCCGTGGCGGCAGAGCCCGCCACCCCGACCACCAACACCAACCGAGCTGCTGCTGCTGACCAGAACCTGAGCCGCCAACGGTGCTGACGGTGTGGCGCAAGTCTCTGCTCTTCAACTGCGACGGTTTCACCGTCTACGACGCCAAGGGCGACCTCGCCTTCCGCGTCGACTGCTACGCCGCCTCCCACAGGCGGAGAAGCGAGGTCGTGCTCATGGACGCCGCGGGGACCCCGCTCCTCACCGTCCGCCGCAAGAGGCTCAGCCTGGCGGAACGCTGGCTCGTCTACGACGGCGACGACGCAGCCAACAGCGGCGGCGGCGGCAGGAGCAGGCAACCTCTCCTCTCCGTCCGCCGCCACGTCGGCGGCGGCATCCACTCCTCCGGTGGCGGCGGCAAGACGCTGGCGCACGTCGTCACGCCCACGTCGTCCGAGGCGTTCGTCGTCGAGGGATCCTACGGCCGCCGGGCATGCGCCGTGCGTGACGCGCGCGGCGACGTCGTGGCTGAGGTCCGGCGCAAGGAGGCCGTCGGCGACGACGTGTTCAGGCTCGTGGTCAGTCCACGTTTCGGTGTGCCGCTCGCCATGGGGATCGTCATCGCCCTCGACGAGATGTTCGCCGGCCGCGGCTCGGGCGCGCTCGTGGCTGCGCGGGGCGTGCTAGGATAGGCAAGGCAGTAGAAGCCAAGGGAGCCCACATGTCAGTGTCAGCGCAAGTCTCTATCCTACTGTGCGGTGTAGAGTAGAGCTAGCGTAGACTTGTATACGTAGTAAACTGATGAGGAGGCCCCGGGCCCGGTTGTCAGCGTCAGCAGAGTTTTATAGTGCTGGAGGCTGCAGCTAGGCCAACCCACAAGTGTGCCGTATCAGATTCATCTGGCAAATGTGCAAAAGAGTGGAATGGTATATATGTTGGAAATAACACCAATTCAGTAACGCAATAATTAATTCCGACAATAAAAAAAGATCTACAACATGTATCGGAAATATATGATTCATCACTAGCACTACGATACTAGATAAACGCTGGTAATCTAGTGCTAGCAACAATAAGAACAAGAGGGCGAAATGTAAGAGAGAGGATCGACATTCTTACGTTAGGGTTGTCGGCGCTAGCGAGTAAAGTAGACGGCGGGAACCCGATGATGGAGACCGACGAAGAGGAAGAAGACGTCCAGCGGCAGTCGGCGGCGCGCTTCCCAAAAACCTTATACGTCCCCTACCCCGTGCAGGGACAGAGGAGGAGAGCGTGGGCTTAGTCTGCTCTCCGGCCGCCGATGGCATGTCGGCGGCGGGGATGGGGAAGACGGCGGCAGCTCAGGACGATGGCACTGGAAGAGAATGATTTTCTCGTAGTTAGGGACGACGTCTCGCCCCTCTATTTATACACGCGAGCGCAGCTAATAAGGCAAGTAATTGGCCGTGTCAATCAGCATTAAGGCAATAGAGCACCCGTTAGGGTTATTGCCATAATACGAGAATAATTGCTTTCCTAAATGGACCTTCCAAATAGGACAGCGCAATTTTCTCCATGCAAAAATTTCGAGTAGCAAAAAGGAAGCCGCGCACCCGCAAGCAAAAGGGCGAAGAAGAATGGCGGGACCATTCACGGCGCATGTTGTGCGGCGTGTGTTGCTTTCTTTTCCCCTCTCACACCATAGCTACATCTATTTGGAGATGACTCACATATTTAAGTTGGCCTCACTCCTTCTAGACTAGCAATGTGGGATTAAAGTCCCCCACCATATCATGCATGTGTGAATGGGCCTTTGGGATTTCTATTTGGGAATATTTGGGCCAAAAGCCCAAATCTTCTAACAATATATACTCTATATATTCTCGTGCTTACATGTAGCAATTTTATGATGATCAGGAACTAGACACAGTATTTAGAATGGTGTTCAACTTCATGCATACGTACACTTGTGGAATGGTATGGTCAACGATTCCGTAGCACCACACATAGAGAGAATACATTTATTCAGAGAAAAAAAAAAGACATAATACAATTTAAGGGATGTAGTATTACAATTAATTTGACTAATAAAAAATATGATTTAGTATTACCACAAATAAGTCATTTTGGACATGATTTAGTATAATTTCTTAGATATGAACCAATATGTAGTGCAGTGGTAGAAACATGAAACATGAAGTGTTTCTACCACAAAATAAAAAGGGAGAATTATCTCTATAGCCCTGAAAAAAAAACACGCTATAGGTACATAACCTTTTTTTTTTAAAAAAAGTTATCTCTATGGCCCTGAAATATTTTTGGTTAGCTCCATGGCCTATTAGCATATTTTGTTAGGGTTTCCACTCCCGACAAAGGAAAAAACATGTCTGCCCTCCGGTTCCTACAATAACGTCGACCTCTCTTCCCGTGAGGACCGGCGCCTCCAGAAGCTCCCCGAGCTCGAAGCTGATTGTAGCGGCGGCCTGGTAGACCTCGCTAGCGCTGGCGCACCAGCGGCGCCTGCTCCGTGGTCGCGGCGGTGTCCAGACGGGCCTCCCCCCGGCGGCCTGAACTGCGCCGCCGGGGAGCCACCACCATCCCGCGCACCGGCCTGGGGGAGGATGGAGAACAAGGGCAAAAATGTAATTTGATTTCACTCTCAAGGTTCTTGGCTAAAGTTTGCCAAAGAAGGATGTTTTTATATCTGGGCTTAGTTAATTTGTGAAAATTCTAGGGTTAATTGATATAAATTTGTTTTTCATATAGAACCCAAGAAAAACTTCGGCATTTTTTTGCCAAGGGGTAAAACGATCTTTTTACACCTCACTTAACATTGTTAGAGTGCCAAAACCTGACGGAAGACCATGGAGCTAACAAAAATTTTTTCAAGGCCATAGATATAACTTTTTTAAAAAAAGGGTCATGTAACTGTATTGTGTTTTTTAGGCCATAGAGATAATTTTCCTAATAAAAAACGTCTATCTTCATCTGTCTCCGTTAATCGAGGTGATGTAGGCGGTTGCCTTACCTGCCTTCAAATAAAAATCAGAAAGCCTTTAAAAAAAAAGAGTTATGAAAAGCGGCGGCCTCCATACATCGTGGGCCGTCCGGCCTAAACACGCCTGCCAGTAACTCACGACCCATTCTAAAAAGGGAAAAGTCGGATTCCCTCCCCCAACTATCACGAAAGTTCACTTTTCCTCCTTCAACTCAAAAACCGGACAAATCACCTCCCTCAACTTTTCAAACCATGCAAATTACCTCCATCGGCGGTTTTGAAGGCGGATTTGCTACAGTAAACACCTTCAAAACCGCTCGAGGGAGGTAATTTGCATGGTTTGAAAAGTTGAGGGAGGTGATTTGTCCGGTTTTGGAGTTGAGGAGGAAAAGTGAACTTTCGCGGATAGTTGGGGAGGGAATCCGACTTTTTCCTTCTAAAAAAAAAAAAAAAAAAACTCACGACCTCTCGGCTTCCGCTTGCTTTTCCGACTCTTCCTTCCATTTCCACCACTTCACTGTACATAAACCACTAGCTCGAATCGATATTGCGCTCGAATTCCTTCGATACCAACCTAGCTCACTCAGCCATGGCGCTGCCGCCCCCGAGGGCTGCGGTGAGCTATAGGTTCTATGGAAAATCCTAGCCCCTTGCTGCTTGCTTGCAGTATGCTAACTAATTAACCTGCTTTCCCTCGCTCCCTCTGCAGGTCGGGCGGCGCTGCTGCAGCGGCGGCTCCTCTTCGGGCGGCGGCCGATGGCAACCTCCAGCGTCTTCAAGAGTACGTCGCGCCGTCTTCGCGCCCAGCGGCTGGCAGCGTGTCTTCTTCTTTTAATCTTAGGCTGTTTGATTCTGCCGAATCTCTCTGTGCGATTAGCTTCAAGATTCGTGCAACGAGTTTAGGGTTTGAGCTTAATATAGGGTTTAGGGTGTACGGGTTAATATAGAGATTAGGGTTCAAGGCTTAATATAGAGATTAGGGTTCAAGGCTTAATATAGAGATTAAGATTTATGGCTTAATATAGATATTAGGTTTCAATTTAGTGTTTGGGGTATAGATTTTGGGGTGATATTTGCACGAATCTTAATGCTAATGTAATGGAATGTGAGAGCGGGACATTTGAGCACTGTCGCACCCAAAACGCGTTGATTTAATTTAATTCTAATATATTTATCTATGCGTACCGTACGTGCTCTCTCTGCAGGGATCGCGAGCGCGCTTGACGGCGGCAAGGGCCGGATCAGGGAGGCAGTGGAGGCCGTCAGGGATGAGCTCGGCGACGGAGTGCTGCACGTCGCCGCCGCGCACGGGGAGGACACGGGTGTGTGCCTACCTAGTCGAGGAGCTTCACATGGACGTCAACTTTGCTGCCGTGTCAGGTGCTGCTTTACTCGATCTTAATGCCTTAGATAGATAGTTAGTGTCATTTAATCTAATAAACATGCTATTTGTTATTTCAAAGCTTTAGATTTACAATTCATTTGTTTACAGGCATTTTGTGATAGATAAACTCGATCGATCACTGTGAATTTCTATTGTTTATGATGAGAGGATTTGATTCAGTAAATTTTATTTGGTTTCGATTGATCCTTTCGTAGGTCAAACACCTCTCAGTTATGCAGTTAGTTCTGACGAAAATGTTGATGCTGTGAGGTATCTTCTTGACCATGATGCTGATCCGGATAAGCCTGGGGATCATGGGTGTAACTCACTACATATCGCAGTTGCAAAAGGTATACATTGCATTCATACATCTTCCTCCCGTTATTGTATTCATGTTTGGTAATATAAGAATTTTACACGCTGAACTGAACTGTTTAAACCCTTTTTCTTTTTCATATTTAATACAGGATCATGTATAATGGTAGAACTCTTGCTCTCAAAAGGAGCTGATGTTAATTCTGTGGCCTACTGCGGGACGCCTCTGCACGTTGCTGCAGCGAAAAACAGGATGCTGTTATGAAGATTTTACTGGACTACAATGCAGATGTAAGATTTATGACATGCACATTAGTTTCTTGTTTTCACGTGCTGATACAGTTAACCAAGTCGGCAAGTCCCATGCCATCAACAAATTGTCAGCAATTTACTAATACCATGCATATATAACTATGCCCATTTGGTTTGACTAATCGTTATGTTTTATATTTACTGTTGTGACTATCTATATATAGGTCTTTCTAGAACTAAACTTTTGCCACTAACTTATATATTTTTGTATCAAATACATAGGGTTTCAACAGACAAATCTAGTACTCCCTACATTTCACATGTTCGTTCGGTACACATGGCTAGGTGGCAAATATTGAGTAAATATTAATGGAATTGTTTGAAACTTGTCTTGGATAGATCGATAGCACAACTATCTATTAAGTATAACATACACCGATGATATACAATTTTGATATAACAAATGTTGCACCATATATTTTAACCATGACATTGGTCAAAAAAATAAAATGGTAATGTGGCACTCCTTTTATTTTCTTGGGTTAGAGAGTGTTTTGATAAGTTAAACAATGAGCATTGTATATACAAAAGAATCAAGCTTGAAAGCCACGGTTGCTGCTTGTAGTTTATCACTCACAAGAACACTCTCTATCCCTCACTGCTTGTAGTTTATCACTCACAAGAACACTGGCTGAGTGTTTAAAATGAAAAGGTATCGCCAAGTAACTAAAAGCCGGCTTAGCAGGCCCCTTGTTCTGTTCATGACTAGATAGACAACTCACTCACCAGCAACGATCTAACACCATCAATGCCATTTTCTGTTCAACCCAGCATGAGACCGCGGCATTCACCCGGCTGCATCCCCCAGCGGCGCAGCGAGCCCGCCCTAGCCGTGGCACCTGCCCAGCCGCACCGCAAGGCGCAAGCTCGTTTTGCTTGGCTGCACCGCTGCTGCGCCACTAGCTCACATAGCAGCGCCTCCCCTCTGATGTCACATGCCATGTTTTAGCCTTTTTAGGGTTTGCCTCTCGGGAAAGCGAAGCGAGAAAGGCATGGGTGGGCCGAACACGATGAGGATGTGATAATTGGATAACTGTGATAAGGGCGTTTCGGTCATTTGGCACCTGATTTTGTGTTTTATTTTTTTATTAGAATCGTTTAATCAATCAGCCTCTAAATTATGGTCATCCAAACCAGGGTGGCTCCTTTGTTTCAGAATAACAAGGCAAAATCACAAAGTTGAAAAAATAGGGGTAAAATCATAGTTGAAAAAAAAATCGTTTTGCCAAAGATTTTAGATAAGTTTCACACCATATTTGAGTTCCTTTGAAGTACTAATATTTGTACTTTTTGACAGTGCAACAAAGAATTTGCCACTTTTACTCCTTTGTTATCTGCTCTCTCGGCTCGCTCGCTGAGCTGTGTCAAGCTTCTGATTAAGGTAGTAATCATTTTCTTACACCTATATTTGAAGGAAACACTAGTGTCCGCCAAGCATCTGATTAGGTAATAAACAATTGCATTGGTTTGATGTATATGTCGTTTTTTTTCTGTATTAGGCTGGCGCTAATGTGACAAAGGGTTGTCAGTTTACACCCTTGACATACGCTGCAATCGAGGGCTTAACAGATTTTTATGAGTGTTTACTGGAGGCCGGTGCTGATCCCAATGTTCCGGGTGATGTAAGTTTTAGTTTTTCGCAGCTATACTTATTAGATTACACGGAGACATGCATTGATATATCTTGGGCCTGTGTTTTAGATAGTATTGTGCTGGCTTTAGGATTAATTTTGTCTTTTTTTATTTGTTATTCGCAACATACTTGGTTGTGCAAAAGTGATAGAACTATTACAATAAACATTACCATAAAGTGAAATTGTTGTTGGATTTTTCATGTTTATATGAGAGTTCTAGTTCACCAGGAATTGACTTTAGTTCAGTGAATTGTGACATTATTGTTCATTACTCCCTCCGTCCTAAAAAATATGCAACTATGGAATTCGTGCTAGTCAACTTGACTAAAGTTTGACCAAGTTTATAGTAATTAGTATTAATTAGTATTAATATTTATGTCTCAAACAAAATTTATTATGAAAATTTATTCCATCATAAATTTATTGATATTTATTATGTATTATAAGTGTCAGTAATCTTTTATATAAATTTGACCAAAGATGGAATTGCTTGACTTCTCGGAAAGCGAGAATTGCATGTTTCTTTGGGACGGATGGAGTATTATCTTCAATATGGATAAAATGTACCTTAGATATTTGTTTATATGTGGCCTTTTGGGTTTCATATGTAGCCAACTCCTGTTTGATTAGTAGGATTTGATATTGTTTGTTTTTTTTGGGGGCAAAGCTGAAGGGTTGGTCCACTGCTTGAAGTGCAATGTGAATATCTCCATTTTCCATAGCAGCCTTGTTCATATATATGCCTATATATTTGCACTGCTCTTCAAGTAAATATAGCTCTGTGTCATTTGCAACAGTCTGGACACCTGCCCATAGAAATTGCAGCACTTGAAAATAGACGGAAAGACGTTGAGATCCTTTTGCGCGCAACAGCTCGTATCCCGGCTGTGCATGATTGGAGTGTTGATGGGGTACTTGCATATGTCAAATCAATACAAACAGATGAGGTACAGGCTAAACATTGTTTGATGCATTAATGATGATTATGCGATCATGATCAAATTCTTCACACAAGGCTGAACAAGTGATAAGATGTGTTCTGGCCACACTGTTTCCTTGTTAATCACTCAAACTTACCCTCAGCTTTCAATGTACTATTTCTGTTATGTGTTATGTTTCAGGATGACCCTGTGTACAAAATGAATCTGGCTGATTTGAAGTTAGAAGGAAACAAGGCATACAAGAAAAAAGATTATTCTGCTGCAGTAAAATTCTACTCCGTGGTATATATATGTTGCACAACACTCCATGGAACATATTAACCTCAATCTTGTGGCTAGCACCATTTTGAAACTATATATACCAAGAGAGAAACATGAAATGGGGAATGTACAAATATAATACTGTACCAATTTTCTGTAGCAGTTACATTAGGAAAAAAATGCAGCCATACATATACTTATTATGTGGTAAATTATTGGTGTAGGCTATATTGAAGAGCGATTCTGGTGATGCAACATTGTTTTCGAATAGGAGCCTTTGCTGGATTAAAATGGGTGAAGGAAACAATGCTTTGATGGATGCTGACGCTTGTAGGGTTTTCCAGCCTTATTGGCCAAAAAGCCTATTATCGGCAAGGTGCTGCTCATATGCTCTTGAAGGTGAGTTAAACATTTATTATAGCCTATTGATTACAGTGCTTTTATTGCTATATCAAATCCATTTCTCTGGTGCCATGTCAAATTAAACAATGTTCAGGACTACGAGAAGGCACGTGATGCGTTTCTTGATGGTCTGAAGTTGGATCCGACAAATGCTGAATTGGAGAACGCACTAAGGTACCTAGCCAGCTATCCACTGCTCGTTGTCACAAGTTAAACCTTATTGGTTTATTAGTACTGCCCCATGCATGTCGTAGAAAGTCTATAGTTTCATATTGGAACACATTCATATAAATCATTTATATCGGTTAGGTTATTAACTAAATTCATATGACGTTGGTTCATTATTTATTAGTCGGATTTGTGTTACAAGATTGATATCGTGATGATTGAATAAAATATCTACATGTGTATTAATAAGTAAGGCACAACCCACCTTTTTGTGTGACACTATTGTAATTGTTGACCTAATTTGATTATTATATATGCAGAGAGTCTTTGAACTCCTTGACGATATCTCGTGCCACAACAAAGCTCTCGAAATAATTGTCCGTTGCCCAGAAGATTATTATGCAAGACTTTGTCTGCCTGCTTTGCATTGGGCCGGGTCCAGCTTACAACAATGCAGTTACCAGATATGCTTCTTCGCATTAGCTATCAGTAGTTACGTTCCGAACATTTCACCAACTTTCTTCTTTTATTACGAAGTAAGTGTTCTGGGTGGCAACATGGCTGCAAATACTGATCGTTGGAGGTTTTAAATTGGGAATTCTGGTTTAATACATGAGTGATATACCTGCAGTTTTTTTGTATGGTGTGTCATCAGGTTTTTGTGGGTGGATCTTGTCATCTAGAGCGCATGCGGTCGCGTTTGATGCTATATAAAATATTAGCAGATCGATGAATTGCCCACTCGGTCGATTAAGACGTACGTTTACGTAATTCCTGTAAAATGAGGTAAGTATTACGGAGGACATGCAGAACACAGTATGAAATCGTCTTGCTTAACATTGATTTCTGACCGTTTCTTTCCTACATTCAATTGCATATGGTTGTCTAGCTAGCTTGTGTATTCTCGGAAAAAGGGAGCGGACGTAAGTACTGGATGTACAAAACTTCATCAATCCAAACACAAACACATTACATACAAAAACGTCACGTACGGTGCGCTAGCAGCAGGCCGGTTCAACTTAGTACATGCTTGTTGTACAAACTATCAGCCACGTAGTACATACAATTTACCGTACCTATAACATGCATCAATGTCCATGGGGCAAAAACACACACGACACTTGTGCTTTCCTCATTCACACGTACGCCCAGCTGCACCGCCTTGGAGGACTTCACTTGTTACCGCCGTCGTCCGCCACCACGGCGGCGCGGCAGAGCGGGCAGGTGACGTGCAACAGGAACCACCTGTCGACGCACTCGGCGTGGAACCGGTGCCCGCACCGGGGCAACATCCGGCCGGTCTCGCCGTCCCTGAGCTCGCCTAAGCACACCGCGCACTCCTCCACCGGCCCCTCGTCGGAGCCGTGCACGTACACCGGTAGCGCCAGGAGGTCGGCTTTGCCGAGGCCGCCCGACCGCCGCGGCGTGCTGCTACTGCTAGCCGCCGACGCCGACGATGATTGCGGAGAGACGGCGGCGTCGGCGCTTTCTTGGGCTCCAGTCCCCGTCCCCGTGAAGAAGATGCGCCAGATGATGGCGGCGAAAAAGAGCAACACAAGGACGACGTTGCCCGCGATGGCGACCTTGGTCACGGCCGACCCGTGCAGGTGCCACTGTAGTACGTGTGACGACGGCGCCGGAGGGACGTCGACGTCGGCGTCGGTGTCATCCGCCGCCGGCGCAAGAAGAAACCGCCTGGCCGCCATAGACGTACTCTTTCTTACTGGTGCTTTCTGCTGCAATGCTCTGAATTTGGAGTGTCTGAGAACGCGACGTTGGACTAGCTAGATGCTGCAGGCCATGGAAAGAGATTCCTTTTCTATGCCACCGACCGGGAATCTGTGATTGGCTCCATCGGCGCGACAGGTGGCAAACTGCAAAGCTGCAGGCCTGTATATATCTATATCTGTAAATAATATTAATTCTCCCTAGGGGGTGGGAGCAGGAGCCATGCACGCCGTCGCTATCGCCGTCGATGGGAGGAGCTTTAATTTCTGATTATACTAGTAATAATGTTCTGATTGGTGCAGGCAAGCGCTAGCCCAGCGAATGCAAGTGTGATTTCAATTCCAACAGCATGTTCCTCTGATGCTCAAAACTTTTATCAAATCTGAAAGTAAACAACAACGTTTTCATATGGAAACATCTTTGTGGAGTGGAGTAGGTCTATTTTATTTCTTGCCCCCATTAATATTTCTGTTTCCATGTCCAACGAAGCCCCGAGCGTCACGTACTCACGTCGTCATCTTCATCCCCGATGAAAATTCAGCATGTATCGGTTGGCGGCTTGCTATTTTTTTGAGTTGCACTTACATGCGTTGGTCGCCTGCTTTTGCCGCTTGACAGCTGAATTGCTGAAAGAGTGATTGAAAGGCGAGCACCAGCCACTGCCCTGCCCACCTTGAAGAACAGAACAGAACGTCCATCCATCATTATTTATTTATTCATTATAAAAATCAGGTGATGTCTATCCAATGTCACGCTTGTACAGTAGTGAATTAGTGATTCACCTCCACTCATAGTAACAGAGGGAGAGGATGTCATAAAACCTTCAATTTGACATTTACCAGAACAGTTTAATTATGAATAGCAGCGTAGTGCGTTCTTCATTTACAATATACGCTACCTCAAGAAGAGTTGTGGATCAAATACCTTCATTGCCGATGACAAGAATAATTGGAATATACTCCCTCCATATTGAAAAGGAAGTCGTTTAGGACATCGACACGGTCTCCAAAGTGCAACTTTGACTTCTCTTTTCTATCAAAATATTTATTAAAAAATTATATATGTATACTTTTATGAAAGTATTTTTTCAAGACAAATCTATTGATATGATTTTCACATTTCAAAACTCAACGACTTAAAAGTTATTAATCATTTATGTTCCCAATGTTTGACGAAGCCTTTTCCAAAACGACTTCCTTTTCAATATGGAGGGAGTACATAGGAAACAACACACTTCTCAAATAATTTGTATTCCATCTATACTGTTTATATCGTGATATGTTTTTGTTTCTAGCTTATTTTAAAATGTACATAAGACTTATCATGTTATTCAATACATGTGGTTTTACTTAATTAGATTATTGTTTTACCCAATTCTATAAATGTTCAAGACATTTTTTTTATCATACCCTTTGGTAATATCCTAGGGCTGCCACTGCCTGTATAGAATTGCTCAATCCAGCAATCAAACAGTACAATAGGCTGCCCACCACCCACATTGGTGACATTAAATAAAATATTTTTTTACAAAGTGAAGCACTTGTTTCATTCTGAGATTAAAGTATTAATGGTTGAAATTTTTTAAAATAATTGGGGAAAATTAGATGGCTCACATCGACCGAGAGCGTCGATCCGACGACAACGAACGCAGGAGGAAAGCGGGAGGAAATGGGGTGGAGGAAATGGGAGGAAAATGGTGTGTCTATGGTTGGTGGGCCATGGGGAAAAAAATTTCCTCCCTGTTTCCTCCGCAAATGTGGGGATTAAGACTAGACGGTAATTGCATGCTTGTAGTTCTTTTTTTTGATGAAGGGTAAAACGGTAACTTCATATTTATGTTTTGAGTAGTATAGTTTTAAGATGATGATTCGTTAAGTATAGTTCTTGTTAACTTTTTTTTTTACAAAATTCCTCTAGGGTTCCTCGTTCTTCGCCTCCGCCGTCGCCGCACCGCCGCCGGCGGTTCCTTTCGAGACGGTGCAGCCGCCCAATGCTAAGGCGGCGCTCGTCCATGGTTGCTTTCGCTCCCGTCGTCCATGGTTGCGCACGCCTCCCCCACCGGCGGCGGCACTGGCCCCCCCGAGCAGTGGCGACGCTGCTCGCCCTCCCCTACCCCGCCGGACCCGCGAGCACGGTGGCCATGGGGCGCCCCTCCCTCACCGGCGGTGGATCCAGCGGCATCTCCCGCCTGTAGCAGCGATATCGGGCGCCAACGCTGCCTCCCCGACCCGCAACGGTGCGACCCAGGTGAGTTCTTCTTCCCTGCGGGTGCGGCCCATTTCCATCATTTGCAAGCTCACGTGGATATGCATGGATGGATTGTCGATGCGCTCCCAGGACCTGTCAATTTCTATTTACTGAGTATTTTAACTCGAGCAAATGCTATTAATTTGGCTACATCTATCTACAAGTTCATATTCTTGTTGGAATCTCGTTCATTGCGACTGCACTTGCCAATTGGTGAAGGGCGTATTTCCCTTTGGTTGCTGTAAAACTATCATTCCTTGATCGATTTTAGGGGTCCAGGACAGGTTGTGACTATGAAATTAGGTATGATCCATACACTAGACACTGCAATAATAACCAGGCCATTTGTTTATGCTAGGCTAATAATCAGCATATGATCCAGGTACCGAGGTTTTTACAAGCTATGGATAAATTGATGGAGACCTCTGTTTCATGTGTCACTCTGATAAGCACTGTCACTCTGTTATTTGGGGGGAAAGGAAATTGCCTTCTGTTACTAGTAGCAGATAGGAGTTATTATGCAGTCGAATAAACATGTCCATCCCTAGTTTGTATTAGACTGAAATTTTAAGTCTTCTCCCTGCTGGCTAGTCCTCTAAATTTACCTGATGTTGTGGTTGTGGTTGCTTCAGGTGTATCGGAGTGAGTCTAAACCTATGCATTGGTGTTGTGGTTGCTTCAAGTGTTGAATCTTTCGATGACACTTGATGTTGTTCTGCAAACTGATGCTGCTCATCGCAGCGCTGCTCGAAAACCTGAAGCCAGACCTTCATCAAGCGCTGCAGCTGCACTTGCAGAGATGTCTACCTGATGATGTCTAGCTCCGGACTACAGTTTGAAGAAAATGTAAAAAGATGGATTGGTGTTGGGAACACGATGTAGAGAATAAGGATTGCGATGATTAGCGAATCAATTCAATTATCTTATGTTATGATGAAAAGACATGGAAACCCATGCGCATTGTAATGATTACTGAAAAATTTTCAACGATCTCATTCTCAAATCCAATGTGTTTCAATGATCTTTGCTGCCTATTTTCAGCTGTAGTGTTTCCATTGACTGTGCACTGAAAACTGAATGTTCTTGTCCCTGAATGATGACTGATTGACATTGAAAGGTTTATTTTGTTCAAAATACGTACTTCCATTACCCATATGCTGAAGCATTAGCAGTAAGAAGAAACTAAATGTTACATGGGAATGGGATAGAGCTATTTATAGTCGGAGTGGCGGCTACAAATTTCGTGATCCTCAAGCGTGGGCGGCAAAAACTTTCGTGATCCTATAGTCACGGCAAAAATTTCGCCAGAGAAACGTCTGGAGCGAAGTCGGGAGGAGGGAAACCGCCGCGATCGCGCGCCATAATTTTAGGATCATAGTTTGCCCGTAATTTTCCTTGTCTATTACGGTTAAAAGATAACAGAATTGACCCGTTAACGAATGCAATAACCTAGCGCAATGGTTAGGCTCCTACGGTTTGATCCTTGACACCTGAGAGATCGAATCTCATGGGGATTTTGTTTTTTGCAACATTTTTAGTTATTTGTTCATATTTCCCTTTCCATATATTAATTTGATTTTGTTTTGCTATTTTAACCTTTTTAAATTTAAATATATGGGTGCGACCATGTAATTCAAATTTTAAATAATTTGAACCATGTGCAACCATCTCTCACTTACACCATGATTATATGTGAGACATCTTCATGGTTCTGAAGGATGTGTATCATCACAATCTCTAAATTATTTGAAAATTTTATGTCATAATCGTACACCAAAATGAGTGGTCCATACAAGTTTTTAGATTTTTCTACCTAGTGTAGGGTATTTTTTCAGTTTTCCTTCAATTTGCCATAAAATAATCACAATAATAGGTAAAAAAATGTGCAGAAAATTGTATAAATGCACACAACATCATAGTTTGTCGCCATTACCATATCATTAATTTTTCAAATGATTTCAACAAAGTGACACTATGGATCCATCTCAACCATGAACCTCTCTCACCGACTCACATGGCTCTATGTGAGACTTGTTCATGGTTGTGAAGGATGTATATCACCATAATCTCTAAATCATTTGAAAATTTTATGTCATGATCGTACACCAAAATGAGTGGTCCATACAAGTTTTTAGATTTTTCTACCTAGCATAGGGATTTTTTTCATTTTCCCTTCAATTGACCATAAAATAATCACAATAATAGGTATAAATGTGCAGAAAATTGTATAAATTCACACAACATCATAGTTTGTCGCCATTACCATATCATTAGTTTTTTAAATGATTTGGACAAAGTGACACTATGGATCCACTCAACCATGAACCTCTCTCACCGACTCACATGACTCTATGTGAGACTTGTTCATGGTTGTGAAGGATGTGTATCACCACAATCTCTAAATTATTTGAAAATTTTATGTCATGATCGTACACCAAAATGAGTGGTCCATACAAGTTTTTAGATTTTTCTATCTCGCATAGGGATTTTTTTTTTCATTTTTCTTCAATTTATCATAAAATAATCACAATAATAGGTAAAAAATGTGCAGAAAATTGTATAAATTCACACAACATCATAGTTTGTCGCCATTACCATGTCATTAATTTTTCAAATGATTTGAAAAAAAGTGACACTATGGATCCATCTCAACCATGAACATCTCTCACCGACTCACATGGCTCTATGTGAGACTTGTTCATGGTTGTGAAGGATGTGTATCACCACATTCTTACATGACTATACTCCCTCCGGTTAGGGATCAAAGGTCGTTGAGGACATGATTGTGTGTACCAAGGAGTCATTAATTAGAGTTAATTTTCATATTATCCCTAATAAATACGGAGAAGGGTGCACTTTAATAACAAACATTGTCTAGTCCTATTGGTTCCAACGGCCTTGTTCCCTAACAAACGTTGTTGAGGTTGTTGGTTCGATTCCTCACCTTGTCGTGATTTTTTTTTTGCTATTTGTTGTTTTGCATAAGGATTTTTTTGCGTCATTTTTCACTGGTCGCATTGTATGGGCGCGTTGGCAGCGGGAATTTTTTTCCTATTTTCGTCCGTGCGTTTGTTGGCCGTGGGAGTTTTTCTATTTTCGTCCGTGCGTTCCTTGGCCGCGGGAGTTTTTCGTTCGTTCGTTGCATGGACTGCTAATCAGTGGGATTTTTTCTTTTCGTTCGTTCATTGCCGTTGCACTGCCTGGTTTGCGAAAAGAACGCTGTGCCTCCGTCTGCGTCTACTAATAGACGTGCAAAAATGAGTCTTCAATTTGGTTAGAGTCGCCGGAGCACCGACCCTGCCAAGAGCCTGTGACGTCGCCCTGCGTGCACGGTGGCGCGTAACACCAAAGGTCACGCGCGTGCTGGCGCTGGCGGCGTGGCGCTGGGTGCCCTGGAACTGAAAGGCCGGAAGGAACCCCAACGCCGTGGCGCGCGGCAACAACGCAACAGCGAAAACCGCACAGTCCGTGGACGCAGGGCGCGTGGGCGTTCCTCAAATCCCTCTTCACCAAACGCACAACATCATCAAGCCATCACGCAAGTGCACAGAGGCCACTCCAGACAACAAATACGAAGCTCACGCAAAGCCAAAGCATAATATATACAGAGAAAAAAGAACAGCTTTCGGATAATCATATATTCGACCCATAGAAATGGTATTTGCCCTAAGACCTAAAACCACTTCACTAAAGCCAAGTTTGAGAATAATCCTATCAATAAAGGTGGCGACTCGCTCGTGTTTTCAGTTCCTGCAACAAAGAAATTATTCATTTAGTTCACCAGATATACTATAGTGACTAACAACTGTCATTTCACAACTCCCAAACACATCAGATAGTTGACAGAACAACATAAATCAAGTATTTTTAGGGTATATAACAGATAAGAAACATCTTTAGCTAAGAACTACATAGAAATGTGATAACATAAGACCTAGTGTCTCCCAAAAAAACCTCAAATCAAAAACATCAAATGAATGTGCAGTATACTGAATCTTGGAACACAAAATGAGTTATATTTGTCTGAGCCTTGCTGCTATGTATACTAGTAGATCGTTCCTTACACACAGCAGTTAGCATAGCACACAATTTCTATTGGCTGACTTGGTAGGGAGAAGTTTCCTTTTAATTTTTCAGTCCTGAATACACAGAAATTACACTGGTACAAATCATGTTGGCGAATGTCTGAACTGACGGAATATGCATTCAGAAAACTGAAATATTCAGATGCAAACCATTGGTTTTGTCCATTCTCTGAACTCATTTGATGACCTCTTGTGGCAATTGAAGTAGTTAGATAACCAATGCTAAAAAAGGGCCTAACACGTCTCAAAGGAAAGAAAAAAAGAAAACTAGGATTTCAACTCAGAAGCTTCACATGTGTACAAAACTGTCCTCAAATATTTTATAGCTATTTCTTCTTTTTCAGTAACACGCACTTTTCCTGCTTGTTTGAGACAAAACTATCTTATATCTATGCATGTAGCACGTTTCAAGCATTGAGCAGTAATGCTTCTCCAAAATCAGTGACCGAAAAAAACGCCTCAATGAGGTTCTCAATCCTTTTCTGTGATGACTGTACACTTTCAGTTGAGCCATAATCAATGGAAATGAGACAGCCAAGCACTCAGCCGAGTTCATATGATCTGGACACAGGCAGATCTCTGAACTGAATATGCATAGAGATTTTATTTAATGTGTATCTCCAAGATAGAGCCGTGGTGTTAGCACGGGCATTATACTAGTCTAATGTAATGATTTTATTTTACTGTCTAAATGACTCCACTCTTGAGTCATGGCTACAACCCTTTTTCAATCGTATATGGATTTATTAGTAACCAGGACGATGGAATGTAAACCAGGATTCGTTCCTGCACATTGCTGCAGGTCTGAACTCTCCTTTCCCTTTAGAATATATGTAATAAATGAAGATGGTTCATTTGATGATTTACTCAAGAGGTTCATGATGAACAGATGACAAACACTCGAGACCTTCTATAGATGACACATGACAGTCCATTAAAGCCATTTTGCCCATTCAAACAAAGCATGCAACACCCATCAGAAGTGTTCTAGTGTTGTGCAAACAAAGAATTGAGCAGCATAGTTTCTATAGCCCAACAAAAACAAAGCTTAATGAGTGCACTGATCCCACTACCAACCAAGCAACCTTGTACTGCTAAAGTTCAAAATTTCTAGTTCCAAGTACATTCTGTGAAGGCTGAAACAACCAATCCCATCCCATTAGTAAAAACTAAATTAAAGCAATCAGATCAATTTTCAATGAACCATGACCGTGTCTAATTCAGATTGGACTCGTCATAGGGCAAAATTATAATTACAGTCAATGGGTTACAGGGAACACACCACGCCTGCCATGCCGGAGATCGAAGAGCTCGCCGCCTTGGAGTCCTAGCGCCGCGTTGAACGAGGGGGAAACGAGGAGAGCAGCCGCATCCGCTGCTACCTGGGGCGCGCCGTTGGCTGGGTGCCGCGCCGCTGCCTAGGGTGGACGCCGGTGGGGCAGAGCCGCTGCCTGGGTACAGGGGAGTCGGCGCGGCAGGGCCGCCGGCGCGATGCCTTGCGAGGGCTCCGGCGGCCGGTAGAGGGAGGGATAGATCAGGGCGGCGGTGTCTAGGGTAAGAGCAGGGCAGTGCCCGCGGCGCTGTGCGTGGAGGGTCGGGCCGTCCGGCGATGGCGAGGACGAGGGCGGCTTCTGGGGTGGCTTCGTCGAGTGCGTGGAGGGTCGGGCGCCGCACCGGGGGTGCGCTGAGAAATGACAAACATGCCCTTTTCGACAAAAAAAAAAAAATTAGGGAGGAAACAGGAGGAAAATTCAAGTATCGTAAAAGAGCTCTTGTTTTTACACATTTGTGCTCCTCCAATCTTATCTATTCTTCCGATTAATTCTTACTTGTAGCCTCTTCCACATCATGCATGATTTCATTTACCACATAATATTAACTCTCCTAATATTATATATTGGCTATCAAGTATTCATCATGCATGATTTCATTTACCATCTAATGTTAGCTCCCCTAATCTTATATACTGGCTATAAAATAATCTCTTTAAGTATTTAAAGTCTTGTGGATCGACACTCACCTTGGTTATTTCAGCTTTGGTTTACCCATTTTGTGCCAACAGTTGTGGTACCTCTCTGTCCACAAGGCATAGGTCCTCATAAACTTCTATTGCATGCCATAAGTGACACCTCATTATTTCATATTTCTTTGTGAATACAAACTCTGTTCATCTTTCTTTGTGATTACAAAGTCTGCAAGTATATTCATCACAAAACTTCCAATCAAAATAAAATATAATGGATTTGTGCAAGCAATAACCTTTCCTTGCATGAATCCATTGTATTTTGTTTTGATTTGGAGTTTTATGATGAGTATACTAACAAAGTTTGTAATTGCAAAGAAAGATGAAATAAAGAGCTTACACTACTGCATTGGAATAGAAGTTTATGAGGATCTATGCCTGGTGGACGGAGAGTTACCGCAACTATTGGCACAAAATGGTCAACAAAAGTTGAAATAACCAAGGCGAGTGTCGATCCAAAAGGCTTTATTAGTTACTTAAAGAGAATATTTTACAGCAAATATATGCGATTAGGAGAGTTAAATGAAATAATGTAGGATGAGGACGGAAGAGGAGCAAGTGGAAGAGGCTACAAGAATCTAAAGAATATAGATAAGATTGGAGGAGCACAAATGTGTGAAACCCAGTAATATTTTAATGTTCAAATGAAACAAGTTGTATAATTAATGTGGATTTTGTGCCCCAGAAAAACTAAGCGTGGCAGCGCCACTATTGGCTGACGCGCAGGTCAGGCCTAGCCTGTAGGATGATGCATAAGTAGTACTCCCTCCGTTCCACAATACTTGCAATTCTTTGACTCATATAAACTGTGTTTGATTTGCTCGTCTTATTTAAAATTTTAATGTAAGTTATAAAACAAACAAAACGTCATTACAATATCTTTAGTGATGTAATAAGTCATAATAAAAGTGGTAATATTTATTAAAAAAGTTGAATAAGGCGAGAGGTTAAACACGGTTTATATGAGTCAAAAGAATTGCAATTATTGTGGAAGCGGACGGAGTCTGAGACAAAAAAAAAAAAACTATAGATAGGGATTTGAGGCTCCATAATTAAATAACCCTTAAAATAGTAGAGTGCTTGAAGATGATGCTCCTTAATTAATACGAAAAAAGAAAATAATTAACGAAAAATAATAGTAAATAAAAAAAAAAGTCAGTATCTAAAAAACTTAGTAATAGCAATACTAATAAGCAGTATCAAAAAAAAAAGAATAAATAACCAAGGACCGCTGTTGTCAAAAAAAAAAAAAAAACCAAGGACCGCATCTTTATTATGCCTACGCTTAGGTTGCAGCCATCTAATGAGTCAGCGCCATGGTTGAATGGGTTCAAAAAAAAAAAAAAAAAAGACACGCACCTGTTGCTAATCTGTACCACCAGCAGGCTGCGGGAAACATGCCACAGTATAGATGTCCAACGGGCCGCCCGGTACCGCCCGTGGCCCGCCGGGCGGACGGGCCGGCCCGCTGCGGGCCGCTACGGGCTACGGGCTGCGCGGGCGCGTGCCACCTACGGGCTCGGGCGCGCCCTCGCCCATGGCCCAATCCGTGGGTCATTTTGCCGCCCATGGGCGAGTCGGGCCACGGGCCCGCTAAAAAAAAAAAAAGGGAAAACGCCGCTCCCCCACGGCATCGCGGCCGACCAACGGCGCCAAGGGCTGCCGCCGCGGGGCGCCTACGCGGCGCCGCTAGCGGCCGCCGCTACGGAGCCAGCGGTGGGCGCTAGCGCGCGGCGGGCGCGCCCAGCGGCCGAGCCCCGACGGCGCCGGGCGCGGCGGGCATGGCCGAACCAGCCGCCGCGCCGCGCCGCACGCCCCGCTGCTTTGCGCCGCGATGGGCGCCGCGGCCTCGCCGCCCGATGGTCGCCCGGCGAGAGAGGTGGCCGGGGGAGGAGAGCAGTGGTGCAAAGAACCGAGAACGAGAGGAGAGGCGTGCGGCGTGGGGAAGGGGATGGGATTTTCTTTTTTTTTTTTTTTTTTAGTGGAGAATGGAGATTGGGCTGATGTCTTGTTTTCTTTTTTTTTTTTTTTTTGGGATGGGTGTCTTGTTGGGCCGATGTCTTGTTGGGCTCTTTGTAATGAAATTGTCACCGGCTTTAGCGGGCCGGGCGGGCCGGGCCGGCACCGTGCCACGGGTCGAGGCGGCGGACCCATGGCCCGCCCGCCGCCGGGCGGGCCGCCAGAGCCAGCGCGATAACGGACCGGGCCGCCCAGGTACCGGGCCATTTTGCCGGGCCTCGGACCGACGCGGGTCACGGGCCAAATGGCCAACTTTATGCCACAGCAAGCTACGCGAGGCAAAGAGCAAAGACGCGAGGCGCACATTCTCCTTTTAGGCATGCATGCAGTTGACTTGTGGACCCTACAAGCTGTAGGAAGGTACCATGCAAAAAGCAAAACAAACCAATGCATGCTGCATGCATAAGCTGAGCGCGCGCATGGGTGGATTGTTTTGCATTTCAGTGAAGAGATAACCTCCCCTCCGTTTGCTTCTGCTGCGCACCGGCCATGGGAAGAAGAGAACTTTCCAATTCATCCGATCCGATCCGCCCTCTCTGTGGTGCGTCGAGACATATGGGTAGGCTGCTCCACGGCAAAGCAAGGTCAAAAAGAGAATTTCCAGCAAAATTCGTTATTCAAAGTCAAACATGAGCTGGTTTGCTCTTGTACGAGCTGTGCACGTACGTACTCAAAGCAGCTCAACTAGGCGCTGCGATATATAGTCGCTCGGGAACCCTCGGCCACATGGCCTCGTGGCCTGGTTGTACTACACTACTACTACGGAGGAATGGAGGAGGGTCAGTGGCCATTGGCGCTTGGGTTTCTCGCCTCGAGGGATCAGATCATCAGACCAAAGGATCGATTTGCCTCTCAACTCTCAACTGGTGTCCATTTGCACATGGCTACTACTACTTGCATTGGATTGGATTGGATTGGATGGCAGCAGTTGACTTGCCAAAGTCAAGCACACGGCATTGGATTGGATTGGATGGCAGCTGGTAATAACGTTCATGGCATGCACGCATCCACGCTAAACCAACCAACCAGCTGCCACAGCCCCAGCCAAGATCCATCGACCATGGAGACCATGAGCGAGGACGGCTACACCCTGGCCCACATCAGCCACCTCCACGACCTCCACCTCTCCGACGTCCCCGCGGGCCAGCCGCCGCCGCGCTGCCACGCGTGCGGCCACGACTGCGCGCGGTCGGCCTACCAGTGCGCGCCGTGCGGGTACGCGCTGCACCCGGCGTGCGCCCGCACGGGCCGCGGAGGTGCGGCACCCGGCGCACCGGGACCACCCGCTGGCCCTCCGTCTCGCGCCGCCGTACGCGTCCGGCGGCTACACCTGCGATGCGTGCCTCACGGGGGGCCACGCCGGGTTCCTGCTCCACTGCCGCCACTGCCGGTTCGACCTGCACCTCCAGTGCGCGGCGCTGCCGGCCGACAGGGTCGTCGCGCCCGCCGCGCACCCGCCGCACCCACTCAGCCTCGCCTTCAGCACCGTACCTTGCGTGCACCGGGGAAAGCCCGGCGTCGTCATCATCTGCTCCGTGTGCCGGGATGGGATCATCCCGGACCAGTGGTTCTACTACTGCGACCGGTGCGCCGACTTCGTCGCCCACGTCGGCTGCGTCGTGCCGGACTCCCCGGCCAAGGGCGCGTACCCGAGGATCGACATGCGGAGGGACCGGGCGGAGGCGGAGCAGCAGGAGGCCATCAAGACGGCGGCGCTGCTGCGGCAGTACCAGCAGATGTCGGCGCTCATCGCCGGGCAGTCCAGCATGTTCGCCAGCAACACCGTGTCCATGATGAACGCCATGCAGGGACTCAACTTGGGCGCGCGCATGTCGGACGACAACCTGGCCATCAACTTCAACAAGTCCGGGACGGCGGACGAGATCAGGAAGAGGGAGGAACACTACAAGCAGGTACTAATTTCTTTTTTTTAAAAAAAAAAAAAATCCTCAGCTAGCTTGTTGAAGGACACACACGTCAGGTAGCATTATAAATAAGCTAAGAATACGAGCACCCATATTTCACTCTAATGCGGTACAAAATTTTCACCACACGCTTTGTATTAATTGCTGAGGCCGGATTAAGTTCCTTTATCTATACCTAATAATAAAGTGCCAAAATTTCTGTCAATCTGCCCTACGATTTCTGTCTGCCTTTTCCTCTCCGTATCCCCTCCCTCGTCGTACTCCATCCAAAAAGGTGCTCGTCGTACGCGGATCGTGGTGGCCAACTAACCTTGCTCGTAGAAGACGCCAGCCGGAGGATGGAAAACCTATTGCTGATTTGAATGCAGCGTCGCAGTCAGATTGGAGACAATGACCACCGAGCACTTGAATCCTGCCCCGTGCGCTCACAGCGCCAGCCTACGCCCCCACCACCGCGACGAGCCACTTCACTTACAACGCTCCAGCGTTGGGGCAAGATGGACCGAGGGAAGCAGCACGCATGGGGCCAGGCTGTGCTGCCGCCGGGTACCACGCGACGCGAGGCGAGATGCCGCCGGTGCCGCTGCGGGTGGGGTGCCACTGGCGGTCGGGGATGGAAGGACACCCCTGGGAGGAAGGCCGTCATCGCTGCCGCCTCCTTCAGGTGGCCGTGGGGAGACGGCGTGAGGCTACGAGCAGAGGCCGATGTGGAGAGTAGCAAGGGGCAGGAGTGGCGTGACTCCTATCTCTTTCCGATTTACTTTCTTATACGTTGACGGCGGCAGCGGCGGTGCATGGTGGTGTGGACGTATGGCTAGAGTTAAATCCCGATTTACTTTCTTACTTTGACTAGCATAAAAGCCCAACCCTTGAACGGGCGAAAACAACTTCATCTGATTTTAGTACTTTTCTATATGTTGGCCCAAACCTACCTCTTCTATTTTTTTTAATAAATATTCGCTAATGGTCCAATTTTGTCTTTGCTACAAAGATAGAAAATTTAGATTAAAGAATAATATAATTTATATATTCTATAAATAAAATAATAAAAATCCGGAATGGTACACTGGAATGCACGGGTGCTGAATGTTGGTATTTCTAATGTCACTAACTAGTAATGGCATCTAGAAAGAATATCGATGTTGCTTCGAGATAAAACTAAAAGAAATATTCATTGCAGTTCATAGCATATCCGAAAAGGTTGTCATCCCTATAGTTAAACTACTAATATGCAAGGAATATAATATTCGTACTATGCCTTGATAACTTCTTAATAAGTAAATAAACAATTATAATCGGGTATCGCAAAGCGCCATGAGATATGAATATACACCATTGTAGCATTTTAACCGGGAGTAATAACTGTGTCTTGAATTTATATTCTACCACAGGGGAAAGAAGTCTGTTATCTTGAATTAACTAAGTATAGATCTTAATCTAACCATCTCTCATGTGCAAGACATCAGCATTAATCTCATCAATTACTTAAGCAAGGATCAAAATTCATAATAAAGATAATGATAAAGTTCTAGATAAACAGATTTGACCAAAAATCACGTTGGTTGGCGAGAAAGTGTCTAACAATGGCGATAGCAATTCATAGGCTAGCTAGCATTAGAAACTCCAATATGTAACTCTAAACTAAATGTTAGGATCTACCTAATTATGCAATACAAATAACAATCATTGAAGAAAGACTAATTAAATCCAAACATGAGGACGTAATCCGTGAAGACTAAGGCGAAACTTAGAACAACCCGAAATCTAACATCCGCTAGGCCTACATACGGGGGATGGATTGCAAAGGACTCAATGGTGCTTTGTCACCACCACGATCTACCACACGACCCGGCACATAGGGTGCAAACGCAGGTAAATAAGATCTAATCACCATGATTACATCGTCTCTACCACTCACCTTCCGATCTAGATGATGAGCGCTATACTAATCCATGCATGAACATAACAGTAATTCAACTATGCTAAATGTGTAATTAAAGTAAATACTAGAACAAATAATCTCAAATATAAACATGATCAAGATATTCATATTAAGCATGTGTGCGGGACTTGAAAACTACTTACAATGAAGAACTTACAAGAACGAGGCCCGATCTTGAGCTGGCCTCCGACGATCCGGAGCGGATTTCTCCCTTCCTACTAGTTCTAATCTTGATTGCTACTCTTCCGAAAGCGATGTTTCTCTAGCGTTGAATATGACTTGGTATTTTAATTAGAAATATCTTTGTTATAGAACTTGATGATCTAAGAAGGGGGTCTAGGGGTCCTAATATATCGGTCTTCGTCTCGTCTCTCCATCTTCATCGGCGATGTGGTATTAACCTTGAATCAATCCCGCACTTCTACCGTCGCCCTCGGATCAAACCGACTCAAATCAACCGGTTTAGATCGAGTCTTAGAGGCGGTGGAGGAAGCTTCCCCGAAGCGCAGCGAGGCGGCTTTGGGGGGGCCGATCGGCCCCATTATTGGGCCGATCGGCCCGGGGGCTCCCATCCGGGTCCCGTCGTGCGTCGCGTGTTCGAGTCTTCTAGATGATGTATTTCTTGGTTCCGAAGTTAGTTCACGTCGGGATTAATCCGAAGCCTTCTAGACTTGTTTTCGAGTTGGATTGCGTTGCGTTACGTCGGCCGTATGCCACGTCATCTCTGGCTGATTTTTTCTGTTAAGTCCCCGCAAATCACAACTTTACCAAAACTGATGGAATTATGTTAGTGACACCCTATTCTAGGTTGTTATTATTATTTATACCCCTTTCTCATGTTTAATTAATTAAAAATTTTATATGATAACAAGTGTCAACAAACTCCCCAAGCTTACCCTTTGCTAGTCCCTAGCAAAGCTACATGCTATAGTAGGATCGGGAGTTGCTACTACGCTTTCATACCTCAAAAGTACTGTGTTTTTAAAAAATAAATTCTCCTCTTAACCAGATTACTCTTTAATTTTTACCATGGGGCGTAGCCTTGTCATGAATCATAAGCAAGATAAAACAATCAAGTTAAGTACCATGTCTCAAATTCTTTGATCAACTATCATCCCGGGGTTTTGCAATATTTTTCAAAAGAAAACTCGAGAGATCCTATGTATGACCCCCTTAAGTAGATGGTAACGTAGTGGAGTTACACAAGTGGTAGGACATACATAGTGGGATGATAGTGGTGAAGTGGATGAGGATGAAAGGTAGTAAATAGCCTTTAGCCCTTTTTTTTTTTTTTTTTTTTTTTAGTATTTCTTTTCAAGCATCTCTAGTCTATATCTCTCTTTCTAAAAATTGTTAGGATCTGGGCTGTCCATTCTTGGAGAGGTGGGCTTTTCCCTGAACTTGTGTCCATTTTTCTCTCTCCTTAGAGATGTGGGCCCTGCTCACCCTTGGACACGTGTCCGTTATTCATCTCTAAATTTATTTTTATTATTTAGGGAGGTAGGCCCTTCTCGCCTAGTATGACTTTTTTGTCCGTTACTCTCCCTCTCTCGTCTCACTTTTTCTAGATATTTATTTTTTTTTTTTTTTTTTTTTTTTTCGAATGTAGCCCAGCCTATATAAAACATTGAGAGAGACATATCTAAAGATTGCAAGAGCTTTATTAATTATTTTTATGGCTAACGGCTAAGTGAAATATGGGGATGCGTACTTTCGAAAGTTAGAAGCGGCGTATTGGTGGAGTGGGATGATCTTGATGGAATACTCTTAAGGGTCATAACTAAGGACTCATCATGTAATTTTATAATTTTTAAAGATAAAAACCAGAGTCAAGTATCTCTAAGAATATGATGATAAACAGTAGCTCAACTTTTCATGCACTATTATCTTTTAATGCTAAGACTCGGATCAAGCATGTGCTTCTCACAGTGTTGGGTTTAGAGCAAATTAAACATTTAAAGCTTCAGGAGAATCTAAGTCCAAAGTGTAAGTACTTTTTTAAGAGGTATTAAGGCGGAGCAACTATTCATCATTTCCTTAGCACATATTATCAAGATCATAATTAATAGGAAGAAAGTAGTCTAACAAGTTCTAGCACTTTATTTATTTGACTCTTTAACACTAAGACTCTTTAACTAAGACACATTAAATAAGACTCATTAACTCTAAGCAAATATAACTAGCTAAAATTTAAAGACATAGGGTAATAATACTTATCGTGATAAATGGGGGTGCTCTCCCCAAGCTAGATCTTGAAGTAGTCCTTTCGTTCATCCTTGGAATCGCTCCTCTTTCGGGGTCTCCTTTTAATGTTCTCCTGTTAATATTAATTTGCACATACCCGAAGGAACAAATCTTAGGATGTTAATGTGAGCCTTCATGTGCTCGCGTCTTTTTGGGTTTTTATTTTATTTTTAGAAATCGTGTGGACCTTCATGTGCCCACATATTTTTGGGTTTTTCTATGCAATAGGGATGATAATGCAAAAACATATGAATGCAATATTTTTGTATTTTTATATTTTTATGCCACCACAACAAGGAGTGCTTGCATGGGGCTTAAGAGACCCGATGCACATGCGGCAAACATATTTTTGGGATTTTCTAATGTGAGTTTAGGAAAAGTAAATATGCTAAAGTAAACATGCTAATTGAAATATCTTTGCGAAAAATTAAAGATGCAAATAAATACCGAGTTACCTCTCGGCGAGAGTTTAGAGAGCACTTACTCCCATGGCGTGGTGTCGTCTATGGGCCCCGTATAAACGTTGTACCTGGTATGGTTCCTTCAATGATCTCGTAGGTGGGCGTAGACGAGTAGCCGCAGAAGTCGACATTGTTCATTTGTTGATGCCGGCATTTGGTTGGGTCTCCGAAGGTGTACTCTTGTTGCTCTTCTTAGCGGCTTCTTTCTTTTTCCAAGATTGCTTCTTTGGTGGAGACCTCTCCGGTGTGGTTGGTGCATCATTCAAGATAGGTAGGAGCTGAGTGTATTTTTCTTGGATGTCTTTTTCTATCCTCTCAATATGCTCCATCTTTGAGTCCAGCTTTCTTTGTAATCTTTGAAGACGCCGGCTCTTGGTCCTTCTTCGGGGGCTGTTCATAGTTAGTATAAGTATTAAAGAAGCAGCGCACTTTTTTACCTTGAATGTGAAATTGAATTTCGCCCGTCCTGATGTAGATGATTGCTCTTGTAGTATTCAGGAACGGCCTTCCAAGTATTATGGGAGGATCTTGTTCTTCATCTCCCCGTGTCCATGACTAAGAAGTCGGTGAGGACATAGCTGTCTTTGATCTTGACCCCGGTACATTTCGCACAATACCTTAGGGAATCGGTGTGTTTGGTCCGCCAAACTTGATAATACATAGGTGGAACACAAAGGCAGATTACCATAGATTAATTTATACGTTACCTTTGACATTAGGTTGATGCGATCCCGTGTCGCAGACGGTTGTATAGAAGTTCCATTGATTAATGGAGCGTTGAATTGCCGGAACTCGTGGTCGTCTAGCTTTCTCTGGTGGTTGATTGCGCCGGAGTCTTGCGTCTTTGAGTTGACTTGATTGATCATCAAGACTCGTTCTACGTGTGGTCGAGGTTGACGGTTCTTCTTGTTCTTGCTTCTTCTTTTTTATCCTCTTCTCGGCAAAACCGGTACGTGTATTTCGTGGTACGGTAGTGGTACGGTTGGAGCGAGGGGGAGCTAAGGTCTTGTGTTTGCAGTTGAATCTCTCCCTCGTCCATTAATGCGTGAAGACGATCTTCGCGGTGTCGGCGTAGATGATTGCCTTAGTGGTAGCCGAGGAAAGGGCGGCCCCGTAATGATCGGGCGTTCTTACCTTTACCCATATCCGGGACCACGGTCGGTGGCCACGTATAGCTTACCGATGTAAAGGCATACGCCCTCTAGAATACCCTCGAGGGTAGCATAACGATTGATCTCGCAAGTTGTAGGCACATGGTTGTGTATACTAATTCGAACCGGCTCAAGGTTTACCTTAGGCATGATGTTGACACTTGAGCCGAAGTCGATGAGTGCGTCGTAGGTGCGGGCGCCTATGTTGATGGTGACGACCGGTCTTCCCGGATCTTCTTTCTTAGCGGGCATTCCCGGTCGACACAATTGAATTTCTTGTTTGAGTAGGTGGTCCGCATACCGCATAGTAAATATCGACAAGATTTGCAGATTCTAATTCTTCCGGTTGACCCGAATCTTACCAGGTTAGGCATAGGAGCAGATAAAGCCGGCTGGGATAATTGTGATTCTATCATTTTATTAAAGCTATCTTTGGTTCTTTATTGCGAGAAGAAAAGCTTTCCATTTTAGTACTAATAGTTTCTAGCATTTTATCATTGGAAGCTAACTTCTTAGATAGATTATCCATAAGTCTACCTTGGTTTTGTACTAACTCTCTTAAAGGTGGGAAATTATTAAAAGAGTTATTACCTTGATAGTTACCTTGGTAGTTGGGTCTCTGTTGACTCCATTGTTGATTCGGAGGACGACATACGGTTGTTGTTATTGTTGATGTAGTTCACGTCCTCTTCTAGCTCGGGACGGTGGCGGCGAGAGTGTCGGTGTTGCCACATTCTTCACATGTCATGCGGGAATCGAAGAGTTGCATGACTTCCTTCTTCTCGGGAGCTTTGTCTTCAAGCTTCTTCATAATTAAGTCCATTTGGCGCGACAAGCATATCTACCTCTTTCACTGGTGCATTCCTCTCTCTTTCTTGGGGTTGACGGTCCTCATTCCAAGCTTGGTTTGACGCCATCTTCTCCACAAGGTCGTAGTTTGGTTCGGTGTAAGTGATAGGAAAGCACCCCCCCGGCTAGGCGTCCATGGTCTCACGGGTGTTGTTGTTAAGCCCATGGTAGAAGGTCCGCATGAGTAACCGATTCTCCATTCCATGGTGTGGGCATTCTCGTGATGTAGTCTTGAAGCGTTCCCACGCCTCCGGAACAATTCGTCGTGTTCTTTGCTTGAAAAGCTTGAGATTTTCCCTCGTAAGGCGTTGGTTTTGCCTATAGGGAAGAATTTTGCCGGGAAGGCGTGAGAGAGCAAAGTGCCCAAGTAGTGAGTTTGTCTTTGTTGGCGTAGAACCCACCGCTTCGCTCGTCCCAAGAGTGAGAATGGGAAGAGACGAAGTAGGATTGCATCACTTGAGACATCTTTGATAGTGAAGGTGCCACAAATCTCTAAGAAGTGTTGTAGGTGAGCATTGGCATCTTCATGAGCTTTTCCACGTAATTGGCTAGCTTGTACCATGTTGATGAGTGCAGGCTTGAGCTCAAAAGCTTTGTCTCCTACATCGACCGTCGGTCCAAAGGCGGATGTTGGCCGTAGTCGGTGCGCAGTATTCGCGAAGGGTCTTGTTTGCCATGTCTTCAAAAATCGGTGCTAAGCTACGCACGGTGGAGGAGTCTTCCGAGGTAGTGCTCTTGGGTTGAGATTTCAACTTGGATCTTGCCTCCTTCAAAAGTTTTTTCGATCGATTTCGAAGTTTTCGGGAAGATTCCTTTTCATACATTACCCCCGCAAAAGATAGGAAGAATAATAACAAGGGTATACTTGTTTAAGCAATTGATAAAATTAATCGATGCGTATGAGAGATGCATGCATGTTAATCCTATATGTTTTTATTTTATTGGGCTATAGACTTTCTTTTTCCACAACGGCGCAAAAAATGCTTGTTGGTATTTCTAATGTCACTAACTAGTAATGGCATCTAGAAAGAATATCGATGTTGCTTCGAGATAAAACTAAAAGAAATATTCATTGCAGTTCATAGCATATCCGAAAAGGTTGTCATCCCTATAGTTAAACTACTAATATGCAAGGAATATAATATTCGTACTATGCCTTGATAACTTCTTAATAAGTAAATAAACAATTATAATCGGGTATCCGCAGTTTACAGATATGAATATACACCATTGTAGCATTTTAACCGGGAGTAATAACCAGGTCTTGAATTTATATTCTACCACAGGGAAAGAAGTCTGTTATCTTGAATTAACTAAGTATAGATCTTAATCTAACCATCTCTCATGTGCAAGACATCAGCATTAATCTCATCAATTACTTAAGCAAGGATCAAAATTCATAATAAAGATAATGATAAAGTTCTAGATAAACAGATTTGACCAAAAATCACGTTGGTTGGCGAAGAAAGTGTCTAACAATGGACGATAGCAATTCATAGGCTAGCTAGCATTAGAAACTCCAATATGTAACTCTAAACTAAATGTTAGGATCTACCTAATTATGCAATACAAATAACAATCATTGAAGAAAGACTAATTAAATCCAAACATGAGGACGAGAATCCGTGAAGACTAAGGCCGAAACTTAGAACAACCCGAAATCTAACATCCGCTAGGCCTACATACGGGGGATGGATTGCAAAGGACTCAATGGTCTTTGTCACCACCACGATCTACCACACGACCCGGCACATAGGGTGCAAACGCAGTAAATAAGATCTAATCACCATGATTACATCGTCTCTACCACTCACCTTCCGATCTAGATGATGAGCGCTATACGAATCCATGCATGAACATAACAGATAATTCAACTATGCTAAATGTGTAATTAAAGTAAATACTAGAACAAATAATCTCAAATATAAACATGATCAAGATATTCATATTAAGCATGTGTCCGGGACTTGAAAACTACTTACAATGAAGAACTTACAAGAACGAGGCCCGATCTTGAGCTGGCCTCCGACGATCCGAGCGGATTTCTCCCTTCCTACTAGTTCTAATCTTGATTGCTACTCTTCGAAAGCGATGTTTCTCTAGCGTTGAATATGACTTGGTATTTTAATTAGAAATATCTTTGTTATAGAACTTGATGATCTAAGAAGGGGGTCTAGGGGTCCTAATATATCGGTCTTCGCCTGTCTCTCCATCTTCATCGGCGATGTGGTATTAACCTTGAATCAATCCCGCACTTCTACCGCCCTCGGATCAAACCGACTCAAATCAACCGGTTTAGATCGAGTCTTAGAGGCGGTGGAGGAAGCTTCCCGGAAGCGAGGCGGCGGCTGGCGGGGGCCGATCGGCCCCATTATTGGGCCGATCGGCCCTGGGGCTCCCCTCCGGGTCCCGTCGTCGCGTCGCGTGTTCTCGAGTCTTCTAGATGATGTATTTCTTGGTTCGAAGTTAGTTCACGCCGGGATTAATCCGAAGCCTTCTAGACTTGTTTCGAGTTGGATTGCGCTTGCTACGCCGGCCGTATGCCACGTCATCTCTCGCGATTTTTACGTTAAGTCCTCGCAAATCACAACTTTACCAAAACTGATGGAATTATGTTAGTGACACCCTATTCTAGGTTGTTATTATTATTTATACCCCTTTCTCATGTTTAATTAATTAAAAATTTTATATGATAACAAGTGTCAACACGAAATATACCATTCCAAAGAGCAAACCGTAATGACCGAAGTTACCGGTTAGCTATTTGATCCAAACATGTGAACAAAGATTAGCACTTAGAGATGGTTTTAAGGATTATATTTAATAGAGTGAAATGCATGGTAGGTACATAAACTTGTCTTCTTTGTGCCAAATAGGTTCATGGACTTAGAAACCAGCTATCGGCCCCTCGAACTTGCGAACCCGTTCACCCGAGGTCCATGGCAGTTTTGTATGGCGGTTTTGCATGGGCGGCGGTTTTGCATGGTGCTAGCGTCGGCGATGACATCATCACTTCTTTTTAATTTGTGAAATTAATATCTTTTTTATTGAGCTCCAAATATAGCAAATAATATATCAATTTTGATCGTCTCGACGAACTCTTTACAATGGTGTACTTCGTTTTATTATTTGAGATAGTTTTATTTCATGTAAAATTAAATATTTCTATAAAACGAAAGTGATATTTTATTCTCATTTGCAATCGATATATATATATGTGGTCGTGATTTGGTTCCCGATATATACATATTTGCCGGTTTTTTGTCGTAAATATACATAGGGTATATATTGCCATGAAATTTACTACTCGTTTTATAGAAATTTTACCCTAAATATGTATACAAGCTAGGCAATCGCAAGCAATATATACATATTTAGGCAAAAACATGCTACCCTAAATATGTATATATTGCGCATGACGACGATCGATCGCGTGCATGCGGCGTAGGTGCAGCTAGCGGATGCATGCACAGATCGGCCGGCGGAATAAGCGGAGAGCTAGGCATCGCCGCGGTGGGTGGCCCGATCAATCGTCCGACGATGTACCGGATGGGCATTGTCGCGGCAATATATACCCTATGTATATTTACGGCAAAAACCGCAAATATGTATATATCGGGAACCAAATCACGACCACATATATATCGGATTGCAAGTGAGAATAAAATATCACCGCGTTTTATAGAAATATTTAATTTTACATGAAATAAAACTATCTCAAGTGACAAACGGAGTACACCATTGCAAAGAGTTCGCCGAGACGATCAAAATTGATATATTATTTCCTATATTTGGAGCTCTGAATAAAAAGATATTAATTTCGTAAATTAAAAAGAAGCGATGATGTCATCGCCGACGCAACACCATGCAAAACCGCCATGGTTTGGGGTGAACGGGTTCGCAAGTTCGAGAGGCCAGATGGCTGGTTTCTAAGTTCATGGACCTATTTGACACAAGAAGTCAAGCTCATGTACCTACCGTGCATTTCGCTCTATTTAATATGGAAAAAATAAAAGATGGGGCAAATCATATGAATGGTAAATGTGTAATGACATTTATGACAAAAGCGATACCGATCATTCAAACATGCAAAGAGTCATAATTTTTAATTAAACTTTATCATTTTTCTTCCCCGTTGCAACGCACGGGCATGTTTTGCTAGTCTAAACAAAAAGAAAAAAAAAAAATCTAACCGGCCGGCACCATGTACTACAAGCTAGCGTGTGGTGAAAATTTGTAACGCTTACCACACTAGCTAGAGATCACCAACTAGGACAAGAGTTCATATATATCCCCCTTTTCATTATCTGCAAATTTACAATATTGGTCAAACAACTTATTTCAAATTTTCTTAACTTGCTCTCTCACAGCGAAGCTCATATTACAAATAGGACTACTGGCAGTCCAATATACAAGGAGATCAGAGCAGATTCGGGATCAGAATTATCCATATCCAGTGGAACCAGAACAAGTGTGTTGCAGCTTCGATCTTTTAGCTCAAACCGATTTCGTAATTTTGTGTTTGTTGCCAATAATAATATGAAGTCTGATTGTTGTGGTCACGTACCAGTTCATCTTCCTTACAATAAAGAATAATGTACGGCACTATGGCCATAATATATTCTACAAAGTTGTTTATTGAGCTGCTATTCCACTAATTTGTTGCCCTTTTGTTAGAGTATAAGTGAGTCTTCTCCTATTAGCTTAGGCTTTTGGGATCAACTGTGCATGCAACTCAATATGATATCAAATTGAGAGGTTTGTAAATATTTGTAATTATGTGTGTGTCCCCTCATCCACTGTAAAACTCGCCACTAGGCAACCACGAAAACCGGCACCTCGGTATGAATGAAATTCAGGCGGGGCTACAAACCCCTCCGGTGACTTATTCAAAAACAATCCTATGGTACAATTTCATAGACAATTGTACCAACCTCGAAGAGGAGGGAGGGGCTAGCGATGCGGGGAGATCCGGAAGAGCCAACTTGATTTCTCCAATGTGAACTGAAATTAGCGTAACGAACCCTCCCGCTCCCGAGCGCCCCTCCCGGCGACTCGGGCGCACGCGCGCCGCCCCCCCCTCCACGGCCTTCCGCCGGCCGCCCCCCACACCCGGCAGCGCGGCCAGCGGCACGTGCCCTCGGGGGGCGCCCGCACCCGCACCCCTCCCCCCTCCACCCTACCTCCTACAACCTCCCCTAACCCTAGCTCACAACGGCACACTCGTCGCTGGCACGCCGGCAGCGGCCTTGGCGGCTGGGGTGGGGCGCGGCTATGTGGATCAGGGGCTTGTGCCCCGGATCCGGCGCCGCCGCCTCACCCCTTCCCACGCGGTGGCGTTCTTGTAGGAGCTCGGCCCGGCGTCCGCCATGGTGACCGGCGCGGTTGGGCTTCCCTAGGGCGGATCTGTGGCATGCGGCCGACCGGATCTCGAGCCCCGGGCCCCGGATCCGTTGGCTCGCTCCTCCCCATCCCCCCCGCGGTGGTGGCGGCGAGGCCTGCGGTCGCCAGGGCGTGGCGCCCCCCGGGCGCCCGTGGTGGTCGCATCGCCGCTCCGGCGCTGCCCTCGGGAGGCCACCGGGTTTCGCGCGCGTGCCCCTTAGGGGACGCCGCGGCCGGCCTAGGCGGTGGGGGCCAGGCGCCTACTGGGCTGGAGTGGGCTAACGCGGGACGCCACCGGGCTTGGCCGTGGCCGTGAAAGCTCCCGACGACTCGTGGTGGCGGACTCGCGCCCTTGCGGTGGCCTCATTTGGTGGTGTGGGGGGGCCGCCGTGCCGGGTGGATGGATTGCCGCTCTCTAGGCCCCTTGTGCCCCTTGATGGCCTTCCACCGCCATTCATCTATGCGGATGCCCGATGTGATTTCGCTCGCGCCGTGGTGGCGTGGCGGGGTGGCGCTTCGGTGTGGCACCGCACCGCCGTGGTGGTGGGGTGGGTGGCACTTGTCGCCTCTTTCACTTAGGGAGACGCAAGTGAAAACCCATCCCTCTTGGGACGGCGTCGAGGGCGCCTTTGGCGTCGTGTCCTTCCCGGCGGCGTCTTGCATCTCTTCCGCAGCCATGGCTCTTGTCGGTCGTCGGCGTGGGGCCGACCCCCTCTTGCCTTCGGTCCTCACGGAATTCCTCTTGTGCCGCTACGCTTCCTCTCACGTTGTTTCGTCCTACAGCTCTTGACCTGTCGTCGTCTCATGGTTCGTTGGCGGATGCTTTGCCATTGGGTTCAGATTGCGAGACCTCCTCTCGGGTGGCTTCAGAGTTGCCGGAGTAATGCTCACCGCTTGGTTCGCTGGCGGATGCTTTGCCGCTGTGTTGCTGGCCTCTTCTCGGGTAGCTTCTAAGTTGCCGGGAGGGGACGGTCGTTGGTTGGTTCGTTGGCGGATGCTTTGCCGTTGTGTTTGGTTCGTTGGCGGATGCTTTGCCGCTGTGTCGCTGGCTCCTCTCGGGCAGCTGCTGAGTCGCCGGGTGTGTTGGCTGTGGGCTAGGTTCGTGGGCGGATGCTTTGCCGCCGTCGCTGTTGCTGGACAGTCATCTGTGTGGACGATCTTCGCTTTGTTTTGCTGGCACTTTAGGGATTTACCTTGTCCGGCTCGTTCTTTGGGGTTGTTTGGTGGAGGCCTCCCCACCCCTCTTTTTCTTGCTTTTTCGTTGTGCGTTGAGGACTTCGTGGATAATCCCTGGGATTACCCCCGAATTCTTTTGTATCAACTTTTTTGTAGGTCTTTTGACCACTCATTTTTTTCTCTTAAAGCAATACACGCGACACGCGTGATTTCGGAGAAAAAATTTCTCCAATGCGAGGTCGCCGGCGGCTCCTGCGCCTCAATCGCGGGGAGGAGGCTGGGTCGTGCATGCGACCTAGCTCTTTTGGTTTGGTCAATAAATTGCTTGCGACATCAGACTTTTGTCTAGTTTACTGTGCCAAGATCCAGGCTTAAGACCTGCATTGGGAGAGGCCCAAGTGTTTCGTTGCCTGCACCAATGGGTGCATAGAGCCTTCACCCTTGACGCTGCCACGTGTGCTATCACAGGATGCAATACATCCACCCATGCTGCATGAGGACGGAGTGAAGCTCAATTTGGATATATCCACTCATACAGCACTGACGTGCATTTTGCGTGAGTACGTGTGTGCAAATTGTTCTTAGGGATGCAAGCAACCAAACATGATTGTATTTCAGATTATACGAATGAGTGAATGCAAGAAGTCTCTCATTTTAGCAACCAAACACATAAGATATCATCATGCAAAGTTTCATGTTGAAAAAAAAATGTAGAAAAAAAGACAAGCCAAATTATAAATAGTTGGCCCAAGTATTCATGTTTGGCTTCTCTCCCATATTGCATTCGGCAAAACAGTTTGCCGAATGCAGCACTCGGCAAACAAACAACACTCAAAACAAGGCTTCCGGCAAAGCTAGGTTCTTTGAGTGCTCAAAAACACTCGCACAGAGGCCGCCCCTAACCGATGCTCACCCACACCTAGCCAATGTCTTTTTTTTTTTTTTTTTTTTTTTACATTTTGCACGTTTGAACCCATAACCTCTTACTCGTGCATCTACCTGTCTTACCACTGCATTTACACTATTAGTTGTGTCTAGATTCGTATTGGTTCCTCATATATTATACTAACCCGAGTATAAATTGCTTATTTGAGGCCATAAACGATGTCAACTCAAAACATTGTCAACTACAAAGTTTCATAACTTTTCGAAACCTACGGTTTTCATTTAGGGAGTTTCTCCATCCGAGGCCGTTTATAAAATTTGAATTTCAAATTTTTAAAATTTAATGTAGTTTTGCATGGCAAGATGATTTCAAATCAAAAAAGTTGTCAACTATAAAGTTTCATAACTTTTTGAGATCTACAAAGTTTATTTTGACCATTTCTCCATTTGAGGTCGTTTGAAAAAATCAATTTTTAAACTTTTCAAATTCAAAATTTGAATTTTCATAATAAAATATTTTAAATCAAAATGCACTCAGTAAACATGCCGGCACTCGGCAAACTGCAGTTTTCCGGTAGTGAAGTGAAGCACCGTAAGGAGGGAAGCACTGCGGATACATGTGCGGAGAGGTACATGATTGTCCTGAAAGTTGATGAACAAAGTGGAAAGTTTATTACCAATATTACTACTCCAACCGTGTGATCACTTCAAGAATCCCATTCATATATATATCCAAGTTGGGTATAATCGTATAGACTAAAGTAGAATTCCCACGCAAAAGAAAAATGAATGGAGTTAGGTACAAACTCCTTCCACTATACCACTATATATGCCGTAAGCCCAATTATCAGCCGGTCAAGGCGGCCTCGAAAAAAAGTCCACGAGTTTGCACATGCTCATTCATGTAGCAAACTTGACCAAAGTTGACTTGACTCCACATAGTTTTTTTTCTCGAACATGCGCTGCACGTAATTCATTAAGAAGGAGAGTGTTTGACACAACTTACAGCCATGCCACACAAACAAATGCTCTCGTAATCAGTAATCGAAGGATTACCAATTACACGCCCAAGGGCAACACGCGATTGTGATTACATAAAATGGATGCGCGACAACACCAAACAAACACACTAGTGACCTAACTAGTTCTGGAAGGCAGCAACGCCAAGAGCTGTCTGTAACCCGCCTGACACCAAACTCCTGCCTCGTCGATGATCGCCGATGCTAGCTGATCTAGAGATGATTGAACACGCTGGAATGTCCTTGAATTTCTTTCTTTCCAAATCAGCCAGCCCATAAGAAAGAACCGGGAGTCAAAACCCTTTCTGGCTACCTTTGGTACGAGTTTCCTTGATCTCAACCACCAAGCCCCTTGACTCCACATAGTCAACTCACAGGGAGCATGCACTGACGCGCGTAAGCATGCATGTATTTGTAAAGTACCATTGTATAATGTTCATTGCACACAAACCAAAACATAAGACTTTTCAGTGATTGGAGGGAGCATATGCATGAACCGTGTGATCACTTCAAGAATCCCATTCGTATATATATCCAAGTTGGGTATAGTCATATAGACTAAAATATAATTCCTCGCAAAAAAAAAAAATGAACAGAGTTAGGTACAAACTCCTTCCAATACACTGCACGATGCCCAATTATCAGCCAGTCAATGCGTGCGGCCTCGAAAAAGTCTACGAGTTTGCACATGCTCATGTGGCAACTTGGCGAAAGTTGACTTGACTCGACATAGTCAACTCACAGTGGGCATGCACTGACCCGCACATTGCCATCACACACAAGCTACATATATATATATATATACGCTGCGCACTGAAATGGAGCATGCAGGTGGTCAAATTAGTTAGCAAACCAAAGGAATCGATCGAGAGGAATGGAGAGGCTGAACAAAGAGGACGACACCTTGATCCACATCAGCCACCGCCACCCGCTCCACCTCGCCGGCGGCGACACGGACACCGACACGGACACCGACACGGCGCCGCCGTATTGCATCGCCTGCCGCTTCCCGTGCACCGGCTCCTTCTACCAGTGCGCGCCGCCGTGCCACTACGTCCTGCACCCGTCGTGCGCCCGGTTCGCGCCCACGATCCGCCACCCGTCGCACCCGGCGCACGACCTGGCGCTCCGCTTCATGCCGGCGGCGGAGTACGGCATACACCTGTGCCGCGCATGCCGCCACATCGGCTACTCGTGGTGCTTCAGCTGCGAGCCCTGCGGCTTCGACCTGCACCTCCCGTGCGCCGCGCTGCCGGGCGCGGCCGCGGCGCCCCGCGCACCCGCGCCACAGCCTCACGCTCGCCTACGAGGACCCGCGGCGGGGCATGGGATCCTTCGACTTCTGCGCGGTGTGCCGCGAGGGGTACAGCACGGCGCGGTGGTTCTACGCGTGCCGGGGAGTGCGGCGTCGGCGCGCACGTCGGCTGCGCCGTGCCGGACATGCCGCTGAGGGGCGCGTACGCCGCCCTTGACAAGCAGCAGGCCGCGGTGGCCAAGGCGGCCAGGTGGAGCGAGCCGGCGGTCCCCGAGTCCCAACAGCTCAAGGAGCTTCGCGACGAGCAGGTGATGGCGTTCTCGAGGATGCAGATTAACACGGGCGGGCTGCTGCCGATGTTCGCCAAGGCCTGCCGAGACTGACGACAATGTACTCGATCTACTCTGAGCAAACGGGGGAATCGCGGACGGAGAGGCGTACAAGAGCAGCTGCAATTGGATAGACTGCTCGGTCCACTTCCTGCAAGAATATATCCTAAATAAATTTGTAAAAGAGACATGATTTCTATGGTTGTCTCTAAATATATATGGTCATGTCTACAGGCCATTTCCTTGGCCCAAATAGACGTGTTCTGTATCTTGGCCAGAGTGAATCTTTTTCCAATTTTGACACTTTTTAAAAACAAATTCTAGAAAAAAAACACAGGCCATTTCCTTGGCCCAAATAGACGTGTTCTGTATCTTGGTTTTCGCACATTTGTGCTCCTCCAATCTTATCTATTCTTACTTGTAGCCTCTTCCCCTTGCTCCTCTTCCTCATCCTACATTATTTCATTTTACTCTCCTAATCTCATATACTTGTTGTAAAATTTTCTCTTTAAGTAACTAAAGCCTTGTGGATCGACGACACTCACCTTGGTTATTTCAGCTTTAGTTGACCCATTTTTCGTCAAAGATGAGCCCACTGAAAATTCCCAGCCCACTAATTGGTGACGATTTCATCAAGATGGTCACAGTGTATGAATTTTGAATTCATCATAGTTAGCCCAAAACAGTATGCCCGCTACCAATATTGAGTGTAAAGAAAAATAGAAAAAGAAACCCAAAAAGACAACTTTGTTACACGCATATATGGCAAAACTAAAATTATTCTCCACATAGTGCGGATGGGAACAAAAATGATTCTATGTGGGATTTGAAAACAAAACTTGCAAGAAAGTAAAACAAGTCTTGCCATTTGAACTACTCACACTACGTTACTAGATGAGCACTTAATTCTTTTTATCTATTTATTACCGGCCCAGCATCACAGTAGGCTACTCACACGGCGTGGCCTTGGGCCAGCTTTTTTAGGAAAAAATAGGAAAAAATGCAGCCCATGGGAATTGAGCCCGCCCAGCATCGTGTATAAAAAATAAACAGGAAATTCTCAAAAAAAAAAAAAAAAAAAAACAGGAAAAACAAAAGCCCTACATGGGTATGGAACCAAGTACCTACGAGTCGAAAACAGCAAGTCTTACCACTGCGCTAGTTTATCAAGTTCAAAGGTGTGATTCTATCTTCTTTGTTGAGGAAGATAGGTGTAAGTTTTCCTCGAGCAGGATTTTTTTGCACATCGGTTGATTTTCTAGAATTTTAAAACCACTTCGGCAGGATTAACGTTCGTGTTTTCGTATTAAGATGTTTCAGATTTGGTTATATTTTTATATGTAAGGCCTTACTTTGTGTTGAATAACAGGAATATCAATTTTTCACTAAATTTTTTCAAAAATTTCAATCACTTGTAGTTCAAATTTAGCTTCATTTCAAAAATTGTCGTAAAAAGAGAATAATTACCTAAATATACTAAATAAAGTCAAAATTCACCAAAATTTAACTTGGAATGCCATATGATGTATAGTAATTGTAGAAAAAGTTTAGAGGCCAAAAAACAAAAAAATAAAAAAGGGTACACCCTTTGCCATGAGCGGAACCCCTACTCACGGCAAAGGGGGATACTTTGCCTAGTGTGTGCACTTGCTCACAGCAAGGGGGGCTCACGGGGGAACGTCTTTCTCGTGACCTTGACATCGAGCTCACGGGGAAAGGGGTGACGGAGGACGGACGGCCTCCCCGCCCGTGGCCTTTCCGTGAGCTAACCCTCACGGCAAAGGGGGCGTGGGATTTCCCGTGCGTTGCCACTCACGGAAAAGGCGTGTTGCCGTGAGTGATTCCTTTGCCGTGAGTGTGACCCCTCGCTCACGGGAAAGAGGGGCCTTTCCCGTGAGGAGCTCACGGCAAACCTTTCCCCCCATGGAAAAGGCTCTGATTCCGGTAGTGACTGGGCTTTTATTAAAAATATAAAACTTTACAAAGTAGACTCAGGATACATAAAAAAGAGAAAGAAAATAAGAAAGATTAGAAATGAGAACGTAGCCATAAATCTAAACCTGAACGTCCATTCTTGTAGCGAAATTTTTTTGAAATAATCAATACAATATACCTGTGGACGTGACTAGTATAGTTTAGTTACAACATATATGAAGGCATATGCAGAGTTGCAGACAACTCACATAGGAGTAACTATTAGCTAATTCAATCGTCCCTAACTTATATATTACCCTAATTTAAAAGTTACTAACTTATCCTTAGCCTAACATGGTTATACGGAGTACTATATATATATAGGTGAGGTCTCTCCCATCTTGACAACAGACAATACACATAAAAATAAAACTGTCACGTGTGCCCTAGTTGGTGAGATGAGATCAGACAACATCGTTTGGCCATGTAGGGCCTCGCTTCAGCACACCTGCGTGTGTAAGTAGCGCCCAAAGATGCGTGATGAACTCCCTCCCTTAGCAAGAGCTTCCAGGTGTGCCCGGGCATCATCTGACGGTGAGACATACAGCATCATCTCCGCCCAGAACTCCAAGAGGACCTTCCACCTCAATCTTGGTTCTTCTATGTGTATAATCAGATCCCTTGCAAGCTGAGCGCCCCGTGCAACGAGCAATCCTTCAGCAACATGATCGTCACCATGGGTGGTAATGTTCATGAGTACCTCACACCTCTCCTCTATGGTCTTGGCCCCTGTGACTCTCTGGGAGGCTTCTTTGATTGATTGATCAAGTAGAGGCTCCGATATAGAGCTGTGGTCAGGCAAGAGGTGAGGTGCAAAAGCGAGGAGGTGTATGCAGTACTGGGATAAAGTGCAGGCTGTTATGACGTTGTCTTCTGTCTTGAGTTTTGCATCCAATTGGTGCTCGCACAGTGTTGTAGCAATGTGCCAGACCAGTATGGTGCGAGTCACCGATCCTTCAGGAGCGGGACCATAACATGCCCATGAGAGGTGACCATCGACGCGATTATTTCTCAGGGATGTTATCCCGTTCGTCAGGCGTCCATTGCTTGTGACCAGGGAATCAACGATGGCTTTCTTCAAATTCTCTGATAGCTTGACTGAATTCTTGCGCCATTTTTTTGCTCTCTTCTTGTCCACGAGGTGCAGCGTAGCATAGTGGAAACAATTCCTAACACTACTTTTGTGGCCAAGATCCCGGATGATACAATACTGTCCAAGTATGTTCTTCCAGGGTCGAAATGCCTTCAACCTCAAGACAAGCCCAATGGTCATCTCAAGATAGCCACCGTTTCTTTGCAGAAAAGGTGTGCTGACGTAGCTCCGTATCAGCGCCACCTTGAACCAACCTGAGGCTATGTATAGGTACAACTGGTATGCCTCTAGGAATGCCAATACAACAATTATGAATATGGTGGTGTATTTGAGATAGTGCAGGCAATAAGCTTCCAATTCGTCGCTGAGGTTGCGACCACATTTGTAATCTTCACGCAGGGAGACGAGCGCGAGCCACAAGCATAGGCCAATCATGACGACAGGGAAACAGAGAGCCAAGTATCGCCCCTTTTGGTAGAGGTAATAGTACCTTGTGTAATAACTGTCGTGGACAAAGACAAGCTCTTCCTCGATCACCCTGAAGGCCCGCTGATAGCGCTGGTTCTCGGCGAGCAGGCCCCTGAAGACAAAGCCATGAGTTTTGTCGAGCTCTGCCTCTGAGAGCTTGAAGCCAGCAAACCGCCGGTTGAGCATCTTGGAGAGTGCCATGGAGAGGCACACGTCCTTGAGCTTGCTGCCCGGCTCACGGAGCAGCAGGTTCCCCGTGCACTGCCAGATCTTCTCCACGGTGATCACTTTCAAGCTGTCAGCAGCACGTCGATGCAACGACGGTGACTGCCCAGGGTGCTCGATGCAGCAGTATCTCTCGCCGGCGACCACGTACCGGTAGCCATCCATGGTCAGAGGATTGGAGTAGTCCACCAGCCGGTTTTTCCTCGTGCTCCATGTAGTCGGCGATCACCTTCACCTTCTTTGAGAGGTATGGCTTGCTCACCATCCTCATGGAGGCGATTCTCACGTACCACTTGAGGATGCCGACCAACATGATGCACGAGAGTGGCGGCAGCAGGTTCTCCACTTCGCGGCCATACGTCACGACGACATATACCAGCAAGAACCCTTAAAGAGGTGCTTTACGAACATGCTTTTCCAGTTGTCGATGTCGCTGAGGCGGCAAGCCGTCAGGTTGTCGGTGCTGCCGAGGAGCAGAAGCAGGAACACAGCCCACACGGCGAAGTCGTCGTAGTACCAGTTGGTAGAGTGCATCCGCCCAATGGTGTAGCTTACCAGCGGGTAGGACAGGGTGTTAACTCCCATCACGATTGCGTGGAGGAGACCATTGCCTGACTGCCGGCGCAAGGAGCCCAGTATGTGTAGCAGGAACATGGCGAGGATCGCCAGTAGGACGAAACCTTCTATAATAGAATATGAATAATAATCTTTATTGTAATAATCGTCTGAGGGAGGGGGCTGCTGGGTGGCAGACTCGGTGCCAAAGCCATGTTGGCAGCGGCCAAGGTTTTTATACGACCGAATCTGTGATGATCTGATTCGGCGCTGTACACTCTCTCTACTACTGCACTCCAACGAAGGAGCTAGACTAGGCAGTTTGATTTCATCGTTGGAGATCTATGCGAGGTTTTATAGAAAACCCATGGGTTCGTGGTAACCGTGTATGGCCGAGTCAACCGAACGAACAGTAATTTTTCTATCTACTAATACGTGGTTGTTACTGGCCCAGGAAAATGTACAAGACAGTACCTTCCGTAGGCCATCGAACGGCACAGAATGAAGCCTTGTGGAAAAATCACGATAGACCACTCGAATGAGTTACTACATTATCTTGTGAGCTGAAGATAAGATATCGTCAAGGCTGAAGAAATTGTGGCTGTCGATGCGATGCCGTGTGAACTGAAGATATCGTGATGCCGAGTTCAGCGCGACAGCGATACATTTGAGTCCATCTCCATTGACTGACTTCATTTCGTCATGCCAAGTTCAGCGCGACAGCGATACATTTGAGTCCATCTCCATTGACAGACTTCATTTCGTGATGCCGAGTTCAGCGCGACAGCGATACATTTGAGTCCATCTCCATTGACAGACTTCATTTAGTCATGCCAAGTTCAGCGCGACAGCGATACATTTGAGTCCATCTCCATTGACAGACTTCATTTCGTGATGCCGAGTTCAGCGCGACAGCGATACATTTGAGTCCATCTCCATTGACAGACTTCATTTCGTGATGCCGAGTTCAGCGCGACAGCGATACATTTGAGTCCATCTCCATTGACTGACTTCATTTCGTGATGCCGAGTTCAGCGCGACAGCGATACATTTGAGTCCATCTCCATTGACAGACTTCATTTCGTGATGCCGAGTTCAGCGCGACAGCGATACATTTGAGTCCATCTCCATTGACTGACTTCATTTCGTGATGCCGAGTTCAGCGCGACAGCGATACATTTGAGTCCATCTCCATTGACTGACTTCATTTCGTGATGCGAGTTCAGCGCGACAGCGATACAAGTCCATCTCCATTGACTGACTTCATTTCGTGATGCGAGTTCAGCGCGACAGCGATACATTTGAGTCCATCTCCATTGACTGACTTCATTTAACTAATCGCACGCTTGCTGGATGAGTTCGTTGTGTGGTGCGTAACTGAAAAGAAAATACTGCAAGTCCTTTGCAAAAGGATATAATAATATAATAAGATATTTTTAATATCACGTGTCGTTGTTTCAGAAATCGTTCCAGTATAGTGAACTGGACAGCAACGACGGTGCTTAGATCAACTCCACCACAAAACCTTTTTTTTTAAAGTATAACTGCATTAATTAAAGACAACGAAGCAGTACAAATACAGGGACATCGTATAAGATACAGAGGACAGCTGTCCAACCCGAAGACATAAAAAAACCAAAATTACATACTAGTCCTTGGACCCACTTCGCACGGAAGCCCCTAGAAGTCGACGCGAAGAACACCGACTCCAAACGCCGCCGTCAAAACCCTTTTCCTTATAACATGCTCCAACTAGCATTTTCCTTATAAGATGCAAATATAACTAGCATCATTGCATATAAGGTCTTTCAAGTTCATAATTCATAAGCAAATGTATTAGCATAATTCAAATATAACAAAATCAATAATAGAACAATTCATGCTTCATAAATCTCTAGAAATGTAAAGGTCAGTCAACATCACTGTCTTCTCCTGAAATGTTGTCTTCTTCTCGACTATGGTACTCAAGGAAGGTTTCATCTTCATCTTCATCTTCACCTATGCGAGCTGCTTCACCATCTTGAGTTGTATGTTTTTTTTTTTTTTTCGACATATGCTCTCAACGAGATCTCTACTAGTTGGGCTGCCTGGTTCATTCTCCATGTGCAACAAATCCATATCGGGATGAATGTCTCTCACTGCACCATCTATATATGAAATATGCTCCTCTTGGTATGCCTCTTGACATCTCATCTGTATGTTGTTCATGGATTGGTTGGTTTGTGTCAGACTCTTCGACATCAAATATATATGTGTCAGTGGCCAAATTCTTGTAGCACTGGCCAGCTTGGACCAAACTTTGTATCTTCCAAGAAAAGGACTTGTGAAACATCTATGGCCATAATGAAAGGATCATTCTTATACCATCGGCCTTGGATGTTTATACTCTTGAAGTAACCATCATCCTTTCCTCAAGATTGTACCATTCGCACCGTAGTAAGATAACAATTCTTTTCCCTTTGGTGTTCTTAGGGTAGCTGTTGACACCTCTTATGGTATATATTTATTAATTAATTAATTAAACATAAAATAAGGGTATAAAATGAATATCTATGTTGAACTAGGGGCTTTAATAACAGTTTCCACTAGTTTTGGTGATTTATATATTTTTAGGGATTAAACGGGTAAAAAGCCCATAGTTTGCACCCCATACGATGTAACGACGTATGCGCAAAGTAACCTAACTTGAAACACACGCAAGAACACCCTAGAAGACACCAAAAGATCAGCACAGGAAGGCGGGGCCCACCTATCGAGCTAGGGTGCGACCGCCCTGTGGGGCCCACCTGTCAGCCACCCCTTCTACGTCGGTTCCTAACCGCCATTGAGGAGTAATCCTAGCCATCTATCAAGGTCGGTTTCATCCAAGGGCTACGGATCTTTGGCCACGACTATATAAGCAGACCCTCTGACCCCAGGTAAGGGCATGAATTGATTTGGTACATCACCTCAACCCCGATCAACGACCTATGCCCTAGCTTCCAATTAGAAGTAAATGCTCTAGATCTAGTTGAGAGAGATAGCTATCAAGTAGCTAGATGCTCTAGATCATGGTGGACGCCATGTTTAGAGCCTCGTCCTCGGTGATCGTGTTGTTCGCGACCAACAACCAAGTTACGGATTGATGCCCGGTCGCGGGCGACCCCATTTCTTCCACAGTACCATGCCTCTTTAGGGCAGTCGGTACCCGCCGTTGAGGGAAGTCCATCGGGGACTCCTTGTCGGGGCAACCGCCAGATGCAGGATAGCACAAAGGCACATACACGATGGCGGTCCTTGTCGAAGCCTCCGACCTTTGGGTCAAGCCGCAGGGCGTCACTCTCTTGCCAGGGACGCCCGACCGGTTCGTGTGGAAGTGGACTGCTAGTGGGGAGTACTCCAGCTCCTCGGCCTACCGCGCCTTCTTCGTTGGATCATCGCAACTCCTTGGCGCCAAGGAGCTGTGGAAGACCGCCGCGCGTCCCAAGGTCAAGTTCTTCTTCTGTCTAGCCATCCATGGGCGGCTTTGGATAGCGGAGCAACGGATGAGGCACGGCCTTCAACCATCTGCGGACTGCGGCGGCGTGTGCGCGCGTGGTCCCCGCACTCCCGTGAGATCGAAACCACGGACCACCTGTTTCCCAACTGCGTCTTCAAGAAGGGAACTTTGGTTCCGTCTACTTCGCCCTAGCGGATCTCGAGCATCTTTGCCCGGACATAGACAACACCACCGTGGCCTGGTGGCTGCATGCCACGTCTTCGATCCCGTCGCAGTTCTCGCAAAGGCTTCAGCTCGATGGTGCTTCTTGTGACCACAGGGAGCTCGGAAAGAAGGGAACCGATGCACTTTTCGACAACACCTCGTGCCAGCCGTCGGCTATTTTCAGCAGGGTCATGGACGAGGTTGAGGAGTGGTGCGCGGCGGGGTACAAGGTGCTGGCACCGCTGCTCAGTGTGGTGCGCTAGGCCTATCGCTTTTAGTCACAACACTGGTTTCTTAGTTTAGTACGTTTCCGGCAGCGCCGTTCAAGCCGGTGATCTGTGTTTAGTGTGTGGCCACCGTTGACCGGCGGCAACTCGCCAATGGCGTTGGTGGATGTTCAAACATTCTAATTCCCTTAATGAAGTACGTGCTAATGCACGCTTTCAAAAAAAATGCTGAAAGAGTGATTGAAAGGCGAGCACCAGCCACTGCCCTGCTTACCTTGGCGTCGAGCGTCTGCAGCAACATTTGCATGCTACCTGCGTATATGCTGAATTCCACCATCGTTGTATATATGCGCAGCATGCAAGCATCTAGTGTAACCGGTCAAGGAGAACAGAACAGAACGTCCATCCATCATTATTTATTCATTATAAAAATCAGGTGATGTTTATCCATGTCACGCTTGTACAGTAGTGAATTAGTGATTCACCTCCACTCATAGTAACGGAGGATGTCATAAACCTTCAATTTGACATTTTCCAGAACAGCTTAATTATGAACAGCAGCGTACTGCGTTCTTGCTTTACATATATCCTACTTCAAGAAGGGTTCTGGATCAAATACCTTCATTGCTGATGAAAAGAATAATTGGAATATATATACGTAGGAAATAACACAATTCTCAAATAATTTGTATTCCATCTATACTATTTATATCGTGATATGTTTTCGTTTTCTGGCTTATTTTAAAATGTATACAAGACTTATCATGTTATTCAATACATGTGGTTTTACTAAATTAGAATATAGTTTTACCCAGTTCTATAAATGTTCAAGACATTTGTTTGTCATGCCCTTTGGTAAAATCCTAGGGCTGCCACTGCCTGTATAGAATTGCTCAATCCAGCAATCAAAACAGTACAATAGGCTGCCCACCACCCACATTGGTGACATTAAATAAAATATTTTTTACAAAGTGAAGCACTTGTTTCATTCTGACATTAAAGTAAAGTTTTATGGATCTCTTTTCATCTTTCTTTGTGATTACAAACTCTGCTAGTATACTGATCACAAAACTCCCAATCAAAATAAAATACAATGGATTTGTGCAAGCTATAACCTTTCCGTCCTTTCCGTTGTCGATGCCCACACCACTCTGACTTTTCTCGTCAATTGCTTCCTTGCTAGATGTCTTCTTTATCCCCTCCATATCTCGTTGGCTCCTATAGTAGTGTGTCTGGTTCCCACTAACTCTTTCACTTTCCTTTTACAACACTTTCTAATGTCTGGTTCCCACTCACGCCATGCAACGATAGAGGAATGTGTCACCGTGCCCATTCTGGCCCCCATTATCATACAACCGAGCATGCCTTCTATTTTTACTTATCCCTCCTTTCTTTGCATGCAAAGTCATACGCTCACGCCGCTTAGTTTTGATCATCTTTGTAGTACATGCATACGACTAAGCATAACACAACTCTATTTTTACTTATCCCACACTCACACCCCCATAGGACCAAGCCTTGCTCATACAACAAACACAATGGTTTCTATTTTACCTATCACTCTTTCCTGGGCAGGAAAAGCCATATGACCAAGTGACGAAAGGACACTCTTCTTGGCATGCAAAGCCATACGACCAAATGATGAGATCGTTCTTTCTTTTCTATGTTCACTTTCACCTTATTTATCACTCATCCTTGTGACTCATCCCTCAATATTTTCCTCTTCCTTTTCATCCAAATCTTCAATTGTTTCATCCGAACATATTCACCATGCCCAAGCTCCACGGTATGGATTTCTATGGATACCTACAGTACTATCACAACCGTAAGCATTACATGAACATCGAGCTAAGGATACAACCTCAACTAGTTCTAGGTACATAGGTAGACTCACAACATTCCAATTAGTGCACCACCTAAACAGCATGCGATTCCTTTTTGCATGGAGGTAAATATGAAGCCTATTGTTGCTCTTAGTGAGAAACTTCCTGATCTCCCACCCGTTGACATGTTTATCAAAAATAGTGATGAAGAGCTCCCTACCGTAAAGTGCCAGAACCATCTTTATGGGTATTTATTTGAAGTTTAGGGCTAGGAACCTCTTCATCACTACTCCCACTAGGAGCAATAGTAGGCTTCATATTTACCTCCATGCGAAAAGGAATCGCATGCTTCTTAGGTGGTGCACTATTAGGAATGTTACGAATCTACCTAGTGTACCTAGACTGGTTGAGGTTGTATCCTTAGTTTGATGTTCATGTAATGCTTGACGGTTGTGCCAGTACTCTAGGTAGCCATCAAAATCCATACTAGGGGCTTGGGCATGGTGAATTTGTTTGGATGAAATGATTGAAGATACATATGAAAAGGAAGAGGAAAGTTTTGATAGATGAATGACAGGGATGAGTGACGAATAAGGTGAAGGTGAACATGACTACAAATAGAAAAAGAGCGATCTCATCACTTGGTCGTATGGCTTTGCATGCCAAGAAGGGAGGTCATATCTCGTCACTTGGTCATATGGATATTCATTGCTAGGAAAGAGGATGTAAAAATAGATAGCATTGTGATTGGTCGTATGAGCAAGGCTTCGTCCCGTGGGGGCATGAGCGTGAGATAAGTAGGAATAGAAAGTGTTGTGTTATGCTTGGACATATGCATGTAGTCTAGAGATGATGAAGGACTGAGCAAAGCTTGGTCCATGGGTGGAACAAGCATATGACTTTTCATAAGAAAGGAGGGTATGACGATGGGTGCCAGAATGGGCACGATGGCACATTCTTGTGCCACTGCATGGTCCTTAAAAGGAGTGTGAGTGGGAACCATACATTACAAAGTTCTATAAAAAGGAAAAGTGAAGGGTGAATGGTGGTGCCAAGTATTCAAATAATTGGTACCTATTGGTGACGCACGAGATATGGAGGGGATAAAGAAGACATCTCTCAAGGAAGCAACTGATGGGAAAAGTCTGAGTGGAGTGGGCATAGCTTGCACGAATCCATTGTATTTGTTTTGTTTGGGAGTTTTGTAATGAGGTCCTCTAGAAGAGGAACGGGTGGGAACTAGACATTACAAAGTGCTATAAAAAGTAAAGTAAAAGAGTGAATGATGCCAAGTATTTAGATAATTGTTACCTACTAGTGACACACTAGTATAGGAGTTAACCAGATATGGACGGTACAGCGAAGACATCTGGCAAGGAAGTAGTTGCTGTGAAAAGCTTTAGTTGAGTAGGCATCAACAATATATGGAAAGGAAGGAAAGGTTATAATTTGCACGAATCCATTGTATTTTGTTTTGATTTGGAGTTTTATGATGAGTATACTAACAAAGTTTGTAATCGCAAAGAAAGATGAAATAAAGAGCTGACACTACTGACATGGAATAGAAGTTTATGAGGATCTATGCCAGGTGGACGGAGAGTTACCGCAACTATTGGCATAAAATGGTCAACAAAAGCTGAAATAACCAAGGTGAGTGTCGATCCAAAAGGCTTTAGTTACTTAAAGAGAATATTTTACAGCAAATATATGCAGTTAGGAGAGTTAAATGAAACAATGTAGGATGAGGACGGAAGAGGAACAAGTGGAAGAGGCTACAAGAATCGAAAGAATATAGATAAGATTGGAGGAGCACAAATGTGTGAAACCCATTAATACTTTAATGTTCAAATGAAACAAGTGCTTCACCTTTTTTTTTTTAAAAAAAGGAATAAACGAATTATTTCATACTGTAACATATAGTGCAAAAGGAATACAAAATACATTTTAAATTGACCCCATCAATCAACAATTGTTTTAGCCCCCATAAAATATGATAATGAGTGGGGCTGAGTCACCAACCTTAGTGTCAGCCCATATAAAAAAAACTGTGTCAGCAAAGACACATTATATAGTCCTGAGCAAGCCTATGTTTCTGGCATATATATTAACAAAGTAGAGAAGGTTAATTAACAACACGAAATTATTCTTTGAACGTTATGGTACAATGTGCTCTGAGTCTAATTTAAGATAATGTTGTTGTGCAATTACATCTAATGGTGTGGAATTACCTGTTGCTCAAACTCATCCTTTGATCTTGAACTCTTGGTAACGAATACCTGTGCAGTAACTAGCTGATTCTCAAGTGCATATCCACCCAAATCTTAGCTGTCAAAACAAGACAACTCCACTGAGTTATACATGTTTTAGTGATACAGAATTATGATATTTAATAATAATAAAATGAGCTTAACATGCAAAGCCCATAGTCTACCGAATTTAATGAGAGTGTTACACCAACCTTCTTAAACTCACCTTAGGCCTGTCATCACAAGATTTTTTTCATCGGTCGGTATAAAAAAATTCCAACTGGCAGTAGCTAAAACTCAGCCTCCTTTGCGACCTGCAGGAACACCAAAGCAAAAGCATTGACAAGCCGTCAAAAAGAACAATTTTGCTTTCTTTTTATTTCTTTTTGTTGCAAAGAAGCTCACCTCTTTGCAGAAGTCCTGTGGCAGAGCGGCGATGCCAGCACCATCTCATGTGTTCTTGCAACCGCAGGCAGAACGGTGCTCTATTCTCTCAAGCCTCTCAATAGCATCGTTAACCTGGGTGACCATATTCAAATTAAAACTAAATTTCCAATTTGCAATCGGTGAAATAAATCAAAACCTAAATATTAATTCAGTTACTTACAATCAGGCCTGTCATTATATATTTAGCTGTAGAAGTGCTGTGACCCTCTAGTTTTGGAAGTTTATGTGGTTGTCTTTTCTACTACAATAGCACCGGCCGCCCAGTCCTTCGGAGGTGCTCATAGGGGGTAGGGTTTGCGTGCGTGTGTTCATAGGGGTGAGTGTGCGTGCGTGTTGTGAGCGTCTGCGTTGTACTGTGTCAAAAAAAAAAAAAAAAAAAAAAAAAAAAAGGTATGGATCTATTTCAGTCCGCGCTTCACCTGGAATTTTACAAAGTTTCCTAGTAATTATTCATAGCTCATATTTATCCTATTTATTACTGCACAAAGACAAAAATTAGAAAATATTTGCAACAGGATGCTCATGTAACTTTGAGCAGAATATAAATGTATCGTCAACCGTAGCATTGCAGTTGGTTAAAATAAACTGGTAATAAAATTGATTAATGGTATAGATATATCAGTGTGGCAGAGATTTGAACCTTGTTTCCTTCAGTATCGTGTGCCCTGTTAGAATCACGTACCAATCCCTAGGCATTCCATCTTTACCAATGACGTACACTAACCCATGTATCGACATCAACAGTATCTCCCTTCATCAGCAGAACAAATTATGGAGCGACTTAGACACATCGTGATCATTAGTATGTCTCCACAAATAGCCACATGGACGTAACGAAATTCATGATGAGAGAACTGAAACGGATCTTGCGATGCTGCAAACGTAACCATACCTCACAGCCACAAAAATGTCATCACACACCTAAAAATAACAAATCGTTTTCCTGCAAATCAGAAAATGGTTCATCAGTAGTGTCTCTATAGCCGAAGGTGCATCGTCCGATCCACTGCTTCTCGGCGGCCAAGAAGATGGCCGTAAAGAGCACGCTCCACTCCAGTCGAGTTGATCTTCGAGGGATTGAATTGAATGGAATCGAACTCACCAGACGCAGACGTCTCTACTTCATAGGCCTGATCATGCAGACGGACAGCAACAAGCCGTGCGTGGTCAAGCCGGACGGCATGCAGCGGTGCAGGGTTCACGGACCATGCAAAGGCACTTGACTAGCTCTTTGTATATGCTTCTATCTATATTTAGCGCAATATACAAAAGGGCAACCGTCGCCTGGTTTTGGATCGAGAACCAGCCGTAACCCAGTCCTAACAATGCGATCCCCAAGAGCCGATCCTACAAAGCGATCCATAATCAAATGCTGCCAATAGTAAGTACTCCAAGTCCAGGCGCGTTAACAAGGGCCCGCAAGTAATTAGCATGTACATACAAGCAGTCTGTCATCAACAAGCAAGCAAGCGTACAGTGCGTCATGAACATGCAAGCAAGCGTAGCCAGTAAGTAAACAGGTAACGGAGTATATAGAGATGACAATGACAAATGTGAAAATATAAATTTACAAGTTTCTTCATCCGTTACGTTACAAGTTGTCCCAGTTGAATTGACGTAAGAATAATCGCAAGTCTTCATTAGTGTGGGGCATTTTCTTCAACTATTCGATCCTTTAAATAAATGAACACCCTCATTACTGAACCTGAAATACTACACATACATATCAATGGATGGGCTGGGCCTCCTATCAATTTCCATCTCCTCCTTCTTTTTGGTCGGGTCGGTTAACATTAATAAGTGGGCTGGTCCTGGCCCAAATTGAAGTATTATGGGCCAAACCACTACAAGTCGAAAGTCCCTGGGGCCTATTCCCGGCTTCTATCTCGCATACATACATCAATCAAATGCTTGAAAAAGAAATCACCCAATATGCCTTGTCACCCATTCTTGAAACAAATAAAGCAATTTTCTTGAGACAATGTAGTTACCACAATACAATATCATCATTTTTCTCATACACACAACACACTGAACTGAATCAACAAAATGCATCGAAATAATTTATCGGAGATTGACGTACGTGTGCGATGCTCTATTAATACGATGATCCCATGTCTACTTCTTCTTCTTGTATGGAAAAAGTATACTTTTGGTCCCTTGACTTTCATGAAAGTTCGCTTTTGGTCCCTTAATTTCAAAACCAGACAAAACAGGCCCCTCAACTTTTGAAACCATGCAGATTTTGTCCTCGGCTCTTTTGTCCAATGATTTGCTATAGTAACCCCGGGTTTGCTACAGTAGCCATTGTTTCGTTTTTTTCTCTTTTCTTATTTACTAGCAAAAATGACCGTGGCGTTGCAACGGGAGAAAAAAACAAGAATATCTTTAGGCCAATGTACTTTTATTTAACTAAAACGTGAATTTTGAGACCACGAACTAAGGACCGTTTGGTAGGGCGATATGGCAAAACAGCTTCAAAGCTATAACTTGTCTAGTCGAGGTGAAGTTATTTTCATCAAACTATTCGTAGAATATTTGGCGGCTGTTAGATAAAATTGTTTAAGTGGCCCAACTATCCTTCTCCTTTTTACTTTTTTTTATATTTTTATATTCCTTTTATTCTATTTTGCCTTTTTTTTTATAATCTTGTATCACCTCTCGATCTCTCGTATTCTTTCTTGCCTCAAAAAAAAAAAATTATTGGTTCGTGTTTGATTTGGACTTGGATTTGATTGGTTAAATTAGATTTCAATAGTTGTAAGAGTCCCGATTTGATTTGAGTCGAATTTCTTTTCATCCTCTGTTTTTGTTCCGCCCGATTGGTTTTGGGCTGGAGGGACGGCGGAGGTGGCGTAAAGATTGTTGACGGACGGGCTCCTTTGTCGATCTAAACCATTGATGTTAACCCGATGGTCGAGGACGATCCCGTGGTCCGGAGGGTGGACGACGGAAATTTCTTCGCTATATTAATAGGTATAGATATATACTCGCAAACATGCTCTCGGCGTTGCAATGGGAGAAAAATATTAAATGTTAATGAACCAAAAATATAAGTGTTGCATATTGGTCTTCTAGAAAACTTTTTGAGCTGTAATTTTTTTTTGATGATATTAACATGCCCTATATAAGTTAATATTAAGAATAATATGATATATCCAATTAAGTCTGCATCGAATTATTAAAAAAAAAGATAGATCTTTCTGAAATATTTACACATAAATTTATTATAAAATTAATTTATAACTGTCTATATGTCGATAGATATTAATTTAGGTGACTTTCTTTGAGGACACATAACACATTTAGTTGAAATCTCTAACTCTCTCTCGACTAACAATGATGCATACATTGCATGTCGTCGGACTGTTTTTTTTTCCTGTTGATTAACAATGATGCATCCATGTGTCTTTTTTTTCCTTCTGTATTTTCTTTATTTAGTTCCTTTTTTAGGAACTTTATTTATTTTGTACTCTCTATTCAATCTTATCCTCTGTCACACCTCGCATATCCATCTCAAATCAGCCCATCAAGGCCGTGTATCCTCTCCGTTGCCAAATCCTCCCAGCCACCCAAGTCGTTAGGCACGACTCACGCCGTCGCGAATTACGAGCTATTTGCCCGCCGCGGCAACACCTCCGCCCAGTAGCGGAGCCAGCCGAGGTTGCACGCGGCTCTGTTGAGAAGCTCCACGCTGGTGCCCAGCTCGCGCGAGGGAACTTCAGGTGGAGCTCAAGCTAGCCCACGGTCGCCTCATCCTGTCGTGGCCCGGCCGCCCGATCTCATGCCGACCATCGCCTCCTTCGAAGCTGTTCGGCCAGCGCCCATCACCGCTTCGGCGCCACACCGGTGGTGACTGAATGATCCCTACGCCCGGGCGCCCGCCGTCTTGGGTCCTCTCCAGCGCCGCCCCGAAGATCTTCCGTGCCGCCCCGCTGTTGTCCTCGTCACAATGAAAGCTGAGCTCGCGTGCCGGTGAGCCTCCACGTGCTAGGAGAGGGATGGAGGTGCGGGGCTTGTCCATCGAGGGCCGCTCGTCGGCGAGCCCCCATGCCCACTATGCATCGACTGCCGCGCCGACGTGTCCGTCTTCCGCAGCGACGACCGAAGCCAATGGTTGTTTGCGTCCGCTTGGTACACCACAATGATGCGGATGCTAGAACTCGGTCTTGTTATTATATCTATACTAGCTAAATATGCCCGTGTGTTGCAACGGAGAGAGTAAAATTATTAAAGAATGCTATCAATCATTCATTTGAAATGAGAACCAAGATAGTACTTAATTACCCATTTGTGTGTTACCCAATAGTGTCTGTATTTGGCCAGATAGTACGACTTTGGATTTGTGGTGTTGAGGAACGGTGTGCCCGGATAATGTATCTTATTTGGTCAGATAATAAACATATTTGGTATATCTTTCTTTTTTTTAAGCATTTATTTGGTATATATTTTTTTAGTCTTTTGACCCGGATGAGCAAAACAAAAGTTCATGGACCGAGATGAGAGGTGGGGAAAAGTTTAAGGACTCATGGCACATTTCACTCTATTTTTTGCATCACCAAATAGTGATCACTTTATAATTTTATTTAGGTGTAGAAGAGAGAAATGTTGGATTTTTTTGTTCTTTTTTCTGTGTTCGAACAACTTTTTTTTTTATCTTTATTATGTAAAGAAGAGATAATATTACCCGAGACATGACGTCGTTCCTGCACTTGATTTTGATAATATCTGTCGTCTCTGCCGTTGATTTTAATAATGTGTGTCGTCTGGTACTGAGTTAGTTTAGGATTATTAGGATTTATTTAAAGGCACAAAAGTGTCGGGCTTGAAAATTAGTACGGGAGGAAGAGGTGGAAGGAAAAAGGTGAAAGAAAAAAAAGGTGAAAAAAAATTTTTTGGCAGAAATTTTTTTCCTTTATTAATAGGTATATAGATACGTTCGACTACCCTTTATACATTACATTTTTATGGTAATATATAGTTGCCCGGTTCACGGCCGATCAAAAGTTGCCTGACGACGGCGGAATGCTTTGCGTACTGCACGGGCGGGCAAGGTCACGGTCACCGTCGCCCAGACAGGCCCACAGCCACAGGTGGAGCGGACGCCCGGATAGCTGGTGCTGCATGCCTGCCGCCTCCTTTTTTTATTTGGATTTGGATGACGCCATATTCCGCCTCCTTTCTGAATTTGTTTTTATTATATAATTGATGGACTCTTTGCGGAAAAAAAACTTCTAGAAGGCTGGACCAAATTTTTGGATGGACGACGGAAATTTCTTCGCTTTATTAATAGGTATAGGTATAGATAATATAACAACCAGAGCTCGGGCATGTGTATTAGGTATAGATTTGGAGTTCTTTTTAATTTCGATTTGGGTTTGATACGGATTGGATTTCCACTTCGATACAGTGTCGTTGGCAGATTACGGACAGATACGGCATAGGGCTGCTCGTGGCCTCCATCCTCACGGACGACCTCCATGGCAGCGGGACGGGAAGGCGATATCGTCGAACTCTCGATTTGATTCGGAGGGCAGGCAGGCTGGGACGAAATTTTGGGTGGACGACGGAAATTTTTCTCTCTTTATTAGTAGGCTAGCAAATATGCCCGTGCGTGCGTTGCAACGGATATATAATTTATTGTGCAGTTATCTTTTACTTGCTCCCCGATAACGACGACGTTTGTTTTTAGCGACCTCACCATTGGCCACCGCTACCCGGCTGCTGCAACTTCTTCCTCACGCTTCACATGTTTTTGGTCTCCCTAAGTCTCTTGGTCGCCTCATTGTCGCTGGGTCATTGATGGTGTGAAAGGGCATGTAGCTTGATGGTTACATGAGCCTCAATGGCACATCGGTTCTTAGGTCCCGACTCCCCAAAGCACATTTTTTACTGAACCTCACTAATCGGACGGGGACGCTTGATCTCCCCGTAACGCCCTCCTATTAGACGTGGACACATGGATAGCGGAAAAAAAATTGATACTATCATTTTTTTGACCAAGCATTCCTAATTTAGGGATGAATTTTGATTAGTTATTTTATGGTTGTAGGAATATAAAGAAATATTCCCTTTATTAGTTTTTTTTATCGGAGAGGAGATCATTTAGGATTCGTGGGGGGCCAAGCTACTTCTTTTTGTTTCTCCCGTGGAGACCGGAGAGGAGATCAGGTTTTTTTTTTTCCTTCTCAGTGAGTGAGGCTAGCGGTCAGCAAGTGAACGCTAGGCTTCGTTTGGAATATAATTTTGAAGATATTCTAGATTTTCATCTTTGATTTTCTTTTGGCGGCACGCACCAGGTGGTGGATTAGTGATGGTTGTAGACACGGGCCAGCGGAGGCTGCGGCCTATTGAGAGAGATTGATGGGCCGGCCTCCAGCCTGTTAATTTCAGGCCAATTTGATGGACCAACGTCGTTCGGTTACGCCGTTCGCGGCTAGTTCTCTCTAATATCTGTTTCCAATTCGTATTAGAGACTGACGCCGTCACGTGGTGATTTGCCCGTGGCTGGACGAAAATTTAGGCTGGACGACGGAAATTTCTCTCTTTATTAAGTAGGTATAGATTCGGTTCAATCTTTAAAAAATTATAATAAATCATAAAAATTCATAAAAACAGAAAATCTAATTTTTTGGACTCCACATTAGTTCAGCCTGGGCATTCGGTATTACCGAACCGATCGGTTCGTACTTGGTTCCTCGGTAAATTCGGTTCCCGTAAACGAGGTACCCGATCGGTTCCTTCAAAAAATGGGTACCGAGGGAATTCGGTTTTCGTAGATTTTCGGTTCGGTTTCTCGTATTTACCGAAAAGTACCGGAAGTAATCAAAGAGACATGTAATTGCACATTCAAAAGCTAATTTTAACATGATTTCGTAGACAATTATGTTGTCAAATACATAGATATAGAAGTTTAAGTGTAGAATACCACAAATAAATAATACAATAGTCTACATTACTACAATTAATAATATAACAACACTCACACTCAACACATTTTGGTAAATTCGGTACCAGTTCGGTACTTCCGGTTTATTGAGGTACAGTAACCGAATATACCTCGGTTTTTTCGGTTCTCGAGAAGTGAGAACCGAACAGAACCGAATTCCTTCGATTCGGTATTTTTCGGTTCGGTTTTCGGTAATTTCTAGTTCGGTTTCGGTTCTCGGTTTTTTTTGTGCCTAGAGTGAACATTAGTAGATCTATAAATTAGATATACAATATGGTATGCTTTTATTCCAACAAAATAATTATAGAAACTACAACTATAAATTATTTTAATTAATTATAAAAGGCATAGATCTAAAGCTATAATAAAAAATTTTATACTAAAGCATACCATATTATATGTTTATATGTAAATATGCTTATGTGAAGTCCAACAAAATTATATTTTCTATTTTATGAATTTTCTATGATTTATTATGATTTTTTAAAGATTTAGCGAAAATAAATAAGAAAAGGGGAAAACAAAACCACAGTAGCAAACTCGGGGCGTTACTGTAGCAAAACCACTGGACAAAAACAGCCAAGGGACGAAATCTACATGGTTTCAAAAAGTTGAGGGGCCTGTCTAATTTTAACCGAGGGACCAAAAATGAACTTTTCGTGAAAGTTGAAGGATCAAAAAGTTGACTTTTTGCATCTTCTCTTGGTTGGGTCCGTTAACATTAATAAGTGGGCTGGCACGGACCAAATTGAAGTTTTATGGGCCGAACCAGTGCTAGTCGAAAGTCCCTGGGCCTATTCCCAGCTTCTATCTCCCCTGCATACATACATCAATCAATGCTTGAAAAAGAAATCACTCCAATCTGCCTTGTCACCTAGTATTCTTGAAACAAACAAAGCAATTTTTTCAGACAATGTAGTTACCACAATACGATACCATCATTTTTCTCATACAACACACTGAACTGAATCAACAAAATGCATCGAAACAATTTATCGGAGATTGACGTACGAGTGCGATGCTCTGTTGACATGATGCCGGAAGGGCCCTGGGCCAGCGTGCCAAAGACAACAATTCCTTGCTATAAACCAGCCATCAAGCCAAATCACTTGACAACAAACTCCGCCATACCCATACACAACAAGCACCAAGAGGCCACCATAAGATCGACAAGAAAATGCCCAAGACGAAGGTGCACCCCAACGGCGCCGCCGACCCAGTCACGGTGGTCACAGGCAGCGCGGCGGCGCCCGACGAGGAGGAGAATCCCACGGTGGTGCTGACGGTGTGGCGCAGGTCGCTGCTCTTCAACTGCGACGGCTTCACCGTCTACGACGCCAACGGCGACCTCGCCTTCCGCGTCGACTCCTACGACGCGTCAGGCCGCCGCCGCGCCGAGGTCGTGCTCATGGACGCCACGGGCATCCCGCTCCTCACCGTCCGTCGCAAGAGGAGGCTCGGCGTGATGGCGGAGCACTGGATCATCTACGACGGCGACGCCACCGCGGATGCCGAGGCGGAGCCCACCACCACCAGAAGCAAGCCGCTCCTCTCCGTGCGCCGACACAGGGCGTCGTCGTCGTCCAAGGCGCTGGCCTACGTGACGCCGTTGCAAGTCTCCTCGTCATCGTACGTGGTTGAGGGCTCGTACGGGCGGCGTGCCTGCGTCGTGCGGGACCACGCGCGCGGGGACGTCGTGGTGGCCGAGGTTCGCCGGAAGGAGGCCGTGGTGGGGCTCGGGGACGACGTGTTCCGGCTCGTGGTGGACCCACTCCTCGGCGCGACGCTCGCCATGGGCCTCGTCATCGCCCTCGACGAGATGTTCGCCGGAGGCCGGTCGTCCGCGCGCCAGTCGTCGTCCTCGTCCCTGTTGCGCAGCAGGACATGATCGGTGTAGCAGTAGGCAGCTGCAACGTTGATGTAGCTGCCATGACCCAACATGCATGTATGCATGTAGAGACAACACAACACCTCTGCGAGATCGTCCAATCCAACAAACTGAAATTGCAATGGCTGTTGTCGTCTTCGTCTAGGATTTTGTTCAAGGATGTATATGCTGTTTTCAGTTGGGGCTTATTTCTTCAGTTTGTTCAATCAAGCTGGCGCCCTCTTGTTCTACACTTGTACTATTTCATCATGTGACTGAATATTTTTTTTTTTTTTTTTTTGTTGGTTTTCATCAGGTGAGACATGTAATTTTGCCATTGTTTGGCTGTTGAAGAATGCATGTTGTAAAAAAATGTCTGTTGTAAGTTTCTTGTCAATAATTATATTAGTTGGTTGGGGTAAGATTATTGCTAAAAAGTCAAGCACCTAAATATACGATGGTGCTTTCCATTGACACCCAGCCCGGCCCACCACAGCAAGCTAGCAAGCCACCACTGTTACCATGGCAGTTTCCAACTATCTCCACGCGAATGGATCCGTCCTCGCCCAACACGCACATGGATCCATCCCGCCCCCAACCTTCCCATCCCAACACCTCCACTACCGCCGCCCCTGTTTTTAAATAGAGACACGGCGCTAAGCTATTTGTCTTTTTTTCTGCTATGACAATTTTCCCCACAATTTGCCGCTATAGCTGCGCTTATGTTGCATAGCTTAGCGCTTTAAATAGCTAGCTATTTCCAAAACTCAATCTCAGACTAGGTAGCACTTGTGTGCTTGAAATTTAATTGGTATTTCCTACTTATCGGTTATCATTTGCTACTAATTTGATATTTTGGACAATCAAACTTTCATGAACCATGTTGTAATGTTATTTAGACTGTGAAACTTTAGAAACATATTTATGTTCATCAAATTTGATATTTTCCATGTTTTTGGCTTTGATTATTGGTGTTTTTCATATCTTTTATAAAAATGCTATTCTACCATAACTTTGCAACATTGAAATAGCATTGAGACAACGGGAAAAAATGATGAAGCACAGAGAAAAGCGATTTGGAGCATCGAGAAGAACATATAATGCAACAAACGAAAATATATGAACCACAAACGAAGAAAAAAATGATGTCACAACTACTACAACATCTCAAAAACTACTACTGAAACATAAAAAAAAAAACGCCTATTGTAACAACCCAAAAGTATAGGTTAGCCGGGCGGATTCTAGAGCCCCGCTTAGAGAAAAGAGGGACCGGGGGGTGGGCTCGCCGGAACCCTAAAAGAGAGAGAGGAGAGAGAGGTGAGGGGCCTTTAGCGCGGCCGCCGCCTTTGGATCCGGCGGATCCATGGCCGCTGGTGACAAAATCCAGCCATGGTCGGGCGATCTGCCGTGGTCGCCGACAATTCCCGCCATGGCAGCGCGAAAAGAGGAGAGGGGGGGCGGTGAGACCCCGGCGTGAGGATAAGCTGCTGGGGTGCACGCGCGAGAGCTCTAGGGCGGGAGATCGCCGAGAGGACGCCTTGAGCAGCATGGCGGCGGCGGTGGCGCGGCGATGGCGGCACGCGAAAGCGAGAGAAGCGGACTGGAGTGTGTGCGTAGAACGCGAGGGGCTGTGGGTTCATTTTTCTGTTGGGTTAGCTTAATGGGCCGATGACTGGTCCGCAGCCCAATGGCGCCGCCGACGAGGAGCATTACCGTAAAATATAGCAGCTCGATCTCCTAGTTGAGTAGAGATTGAAATGTAACACCAAGGGTTTAATCGCCTCTGTTAGTGGTCCAATCTACTCCCCCGCCCCTTTGAAAGTGTTGTTTTGAAAAGCACGCCCCTCACAAACACGCTTCCCGATCGACACTTTCAAAGGGACGGGGAGTATCATGCATACAGCCACGTTTTAATCGCCTCGGTTTCCAACAGTGCGTCAACGCATTCCCACAGTTCATCACCTACAGTGAAGTGAAGAGAGAACATCCGTTTGATGCATCCAAAGAAAGTCGTGTGTCATTTCATGTCACTCGGATCGCATGATAGTTTAGTAGTAATTGTGAAAGGGTCTCTAGCCTAGTGGTTAGAGCGCACCGAAGTAACACCAGGGCGCGGGTTCGACTTCGTAGGAACGAATTTAAACAGGTTTGCATTATTAAAAAATTTAAAAAATAGGCCAGGATTTCTCTTCGGTCAAAAAGTTTAGTAGTAATCAGGCTGCCCGTGCGTGCGATGACGACGACTAGCTGGTCGTGCCGAATGGAATGTGTGCCTGAACGATTAGGTTAGCTGTATCCACTGTTTCTAGCAGACAAACACGAGGAAGAGATGTCAATTTCTGGCGATGAACTTTTGCACTTTTCTAGCCGAAATGGGAGAACTTTTCCAGGAAATTTTGTGCACTTTTGCCGCCTAATATTCTCCCCTCCGTCCCCATCGTACCTACGTCCTTAATTAGCTTCCGACCTTGCGTGCATGATTGTCTTGATTAGATGCATGCCGGAAGAAGCAGGAACCAAGCATTTTTTCCACCTGAAGGGACAGAGAACGATGCAGGAGGCAAATTCATCGTATATGCCGGCGCCCTGGAGCAAGCTCGCCGCCGGCATGATCCGAAGCTCGCGGGCAGCTGCATACTGACTATGGCATAATCGTATATATTGCCCACCTCTAGCTAGCTCTTGAGATATATAATTTTTGGTTCTGTTCTTGTCAAAAGTCTGTCCTAACAGAACAAAAAATTATATATGTGTACAAAACTACCAACTGGAAAATGAGCATGGGGAGGGTGCCGCCTGCGATTTTTACTACTTCTCCCGTTTCTTGTTGAAAAGTGCAAAAGTGCAATGCCTGAAAATGATGGTGCGTTTGCTCAAAGTCAAGCATCATCCGTCCTCGTATATTTCTTCGGCAAATAGATTCATCTAACCTATATACTAATAGTTTCACGCACAACTACCTACGTGGAAGGCCGGCATGCTCACCGCTGCGGGCAGGGCTGCCCGGGCGCAGTCTACCCTCTCGGCCATCCCGGTGCATGTATCCATCTGCTGCTCGCTCTCCCCTTGGGCGGTCAAGGAGATAGACAAAAGGAGACATGTGCCTTCATCTGGTCTGGATTGGCGTCGGTGGCGGGGGGAAAGTGCAAGGTGGCATGGCCCATTGTCTGCTCGCCCAAGGTCTGCGGGGGACTTGGCCTACCACCTAACCTCGGGCTCCTAGGGTTCGCTCTCCAAACTGCGGTGGCGGTGGATTGACGAACCAGTCTTGGCTCGCATGCGCCCTTACGCCAATCTTTGCATGAAAAGGCCGGAGATGCAATGTTCGGGCATCGTGGCGGTTGTTGTCGGCGACGGCACAGCTGCACATTTCTGGACGGACTCATGGCTTCGGACGGCGCCATCTCTTCCACGGCGCCAAACCTTTTTCGGGGTTGTTGGCAAACGGAGGCGCAATCGATCCGTGCGGGATGCAATCGAGGGGAACATATGGCTTCAAGACATAACCGGGGCAAAAATGATTGCGGTGGCGGTCGGTCGCGAGAACTTGAAGACAAGCTTCAAGGGGTCTAGATCCAGCTAGGGACGCCGAACCGATTTGTGTGGAAATGGTCGGCCTCCGGCGAGTACTCCAGTTCGTCGGCGTACCAAGCTTTCTCGGCTCCTCCCAGGTGTTAGGGGCTAAAGAGCTTTGGCCCACAAAGGCACCCCCCAAAGTCAAGCTCTTCTTCCGGATCGCTATCCACGGGGCGGCTATGGGCGGCGAAAAGGGAGAATGAGGCGTGGCCTGCAGCCTTGGCGGAGTGTGCCCCTTTGCTCTCGTGGAGGATGAGACACATGAACACCTTATTTCGATGCGTATTTACGGGGAGTTGTGGTTCCGGCTGCTTCGACTCACGGGGTTGCGGGGCTGTGCCCCCAGCCCAACGGTGCACTTTCGTCGACTGGTGGCTTCAATCCACCGTCGCAGTGCCCGAGCCCTACCGAGAGAGGGTTCGACATGCTTGTGCTACTCGCCCGCAGCGGGGAGGTTCGGAAAGAGCGCAATGGCGGACCTTTGACAGCCTATCCTCCACGCTGGCACAGCTGCAGGAGAGAATCATGGTTCATGCAGAGGAGTGGTGTGCGGCGGGCTTCGGGTGCTTGGGCGACTGCTGCCAGCGATCCAGTAGCCGGTAATCCGGTAGTCTTCTTCAGTCACACCATTGTTTTTAGCCCAAGTCCATCCCATTTGCAGCGTTGTTTATGCCGGCGATTTGTGTAAGTATCGGCCGCCTGGGTCAACGGCATCTTGCCAAAGAACCAGGAGGATGTAATATGACTCTGTTTTCCCTTAATGAAGCACGTCCGCAATGGACGCTTTCGATGAAAAAAAAGTTTCACACACAACTCTATTTGCCATGATTAGTCATCGCAAGGACACACATAATTCCATTGCCATGATTAGTCATCGCAAGGACAGGTAGATTAATTTTTTTTGAGAGAACTGGGAGGGCCAGGGCCCCTACAGGGAAGACAGGTAGATTAATTTGCTTGACTAAACTGCCACTGTATGTGACAGCCCTCTATCAGTCCTACTTATTTCGTTCCTCATGATGTAACGACGTGTACCAGACACGTCTTCCAGGGCACACTGAAATCGGCACAATATCCCTTATCTGTATCATCTCTTCTATCTAAATTGTAGTTTACTATGTCTCTCCCAAGTGCTTTTTCTAGTTTTAAATATTTTTTTAAAAGACATACATATTAACGTACATCTGTATGTTGAACCAAATATTCATAGAGAATTTCAGGAGAGTAATTTGTTGGTTGTTGCTCGATGTTAAAATCAATACTGATTGTGTTTGGTTGAGTTTCTAAAAATCAGGGAGGCATATATTCCATCTGGAAAAAGGAAAATCCATATATCTGGATCATGCATGCGTTGTTCCTCCCTCCTACGCATGGCATGACACACGTATTGCAGGACTTTGGATGCACATCAGCACACGGGAAACGAACTATGCAAGTATGCATCAATTCACATCACTTTTGTACGACTTGCTCGGATGTTGACCGCAGGGACCATATGTATCTGTCCTTGAATATGAAACTAACCACCAGCTGTGTGAATCACATGTGCACAAGGTAAAGGTACGCCACTCAATGTTGACGACGGACAATATTGCAAGCAGCTTCTTTCGAGCTTCATTCCGTCCGCATCATAGGAGGACAGTTTTAGTTTTCTCAAGAAAAGGTTATCGAATTTGGTCCACATACTTCGACAAAGTGCAAATGAGCACCAAATATAATTGTCCGTCGGAGGTACTATATACGGATGAACGTGCAAAGAAAGTGAGAAACTGTGGCTACAAGAGAATCAAGGCCACGGGTTAACGTCAACTTCCTTGTAGAGAGCATATAGGATACGTGTATGAGGAGCACGGAGAATGTTTAGTAGGCTTAAAAAGTGCAAAAGTTCACCAGCTGAAAACGATGGACCAACTGGCCTGTCCTACGCCCACCATATCCAGCACACCAAGGGTCCTATATTCTTGGCCACTATAATATATAGGACCCTGAACTTATTTTTACAGGAGTTACACACGTATGCGTAGGTCCCAATCGAGATTGAGTTGCTGATAAATCTCAGCTAATAATGTAGCATCAAAAGCTACCCATTTTTTTCTGCCTTCCTGTATAATGCTCCATGATGTTTCTACTGGTGATGACAAGATCCGCCCACAAAAACCTCATGGCACATATACCCATAAGAGCAAAAGAGCATGGGAGAAAAGGGTATATATTTTCTTTATATTTTAAGAAAAAATCAACTAGAATAATTAAAAACCGTGCATCACATAAATGTTAAATAGATTGTGCAAAAAAACACCACTCCAATCATCTTAACACGTCCCCTCAATATATGTTCAGAACCCCAACAGATTAATAAAGCAAAGAAATATTTGGTAATTGCATATTAAAGCGAGAACCAAAACTAGTAGACCTAGTCTTGCACAATGTTCCTCCCTCAGCAAGGGATAATTCCGAGAGCTTTGTTGTGGCACGAGATATCTTCAAGGAGTTCAAACACTCTCTGCATAATTAAATTGAATTAGGTCAATTACAATATTGTCTTACAAGAAGGCCAACTTAATAATTAAACAATACTATACACATCGGGATTATCCAATATTCATGATACCAATCATATAACCCCAAAAAATAACTACTTCATTAATCCAACTATAATGACCCACCATATGTGAATTTAACCTAAAACTGTGTATATCCATTTATATTTTCCAATATGAAACTATATATAGATGGGACAAATTAATACAGCAGTCATCATGCATGGGGATTGGGGAAGTAATGAAAATGAAGTTTGTGACTAAACAAGACCAGGGGACAGGTATGGTACCTAAGTGCGTTCTCCAATTCAACATTTGTCGGGTCCAACTTCAGACCATCACGGAATGCATCACGTGCCTTTTCATAGTCCTGAGCAGAGTTTGGCATGTCATCAGCTAGAGAAATGGATTTTATAAATCAACATAAATAAGCGCCGTAGTATATAAATGCTTAACTCACCTTCAGGAGCATATGAGCAGCCCCTTTTCGGTAGCAAGCTTTTGGCCAATGAGGCTTCATAACCCAACAAGCTTCAGCATCAACCAAAGCTTTTACTCCTTCACCCAGTTTAAGCCAGCAAATGCTCCTATTTGAAAACAATTTCGCATCACCAGAATCTGAATTCATTATAGCCTGCACCATAACAAAGAAATAAAGAAGTAAAAATATGCTATGGCTTCACTTTAATAAGTTTTGTCCATTCACCATATTGAATTCTTAGTATTTCAAACGAGCATGGTGCATGTACCACGGAGTAGAGTTTTGCTGCAGTATAATAATCTTTTTGCTTGTATGCCTTGTTTCCTTCTGACTTCAAATCAGCCAGACTCATTTTGTACACAGGGTCATCCTGAAACAAAGCAAATGAGTCCGGACACATGTTTGAGTTGCAAGGAGACACAGCGACCAGATATCAATAGTCCAAATTTAAGATGAGGCTGTTATACACAATTTAAGATAGAGACAAGTATTCCTGATAAGTTTTGTTAACTGAAATTTGCAAAATATATTTCACAAAAAGTTTGCAAAATGTATTTTTCACAAATAGGATGCCAATATGTGTACAAACATTTGATATACATATATTCTCTCAACTTAGGTGAATCTATCAAAGAATCTGGAGAATCAGAAAAACCCTCATGTGAAGAATTTGGACATGATGACATAACCTTTTATGCAATAAACAAAGTTTATTCTGTACCTGATCTGTTGGTATAGCTTTGACATATGCAAGTACTCCATCCACACTCCAATCATGCACATACGGGATACGAGCTGTTACGGGCAAAAGGATCGCAACATCTTTCTGTCTATTTTCATATGCTGCAATTTCTATTGGCAGTTGTCCATACTGTTGCAAATGACAAATATTACTTATAGGGCAATGCAAATAGGCATAACATATGAACCACTAGCAACAGCTGCTACGGAAAAATGAATATAGTTCAAGTATGTGGAAGAATGAACCCTTAAATATGTCAGCCTTGTCAAAAGAAAAACCAACCTAACAATAACAAAGCCTTTTAATCGAACTGGAGTTGGATACAGATGAAACCCCAAAAGCAACAAATATACAAATAGGATAGTAGAGTAAGAAAAGTGGCAGCCGTATGTACATAGATTTAAGTACACATTTAACATCTGATTAAAATTGAAGACAACAACGAAGAATAATGTCACAATTCACATAACTAAAGTCAATTAGTTGTCAACTGGAGATGAAGAGTAAGTAACACAAGACATTTACAGTGTCGATCCCATATACTCTCTTCGCTTTATGGTATTATTCATTGTAATAGTTAATTTTATATGTTTTGCACAACCAAGTCTATTGTCAATAACAAATAATAAAAAAAAGACAAAAAAATTCTCCTAAAAAAGCTCACTATTATTATATATCTAGAACAGGCTCTAGAGATCCATACACATGTCTCCATGTAATCTAACAAGTACTACTAAAACTTACATCATCAGGAGCATTAGGATCAGCACCAGCCTCCAGTAAACACTCGTAAAAGTCTGTTAGGCCGTCATGTACAGAAAGTATTAAGGGGTAAACTTACAAATGCCCTTTTTACATCAGCACCAGCCTGATACAGAAAATTTCTATGATGCCACCAAACCAAAGCAAGCGTGTAAGGATTATTAAGGAGTATCAAATGGGTGTAAAAAATGATTATTACCTTAATCAGAAGCTTGACACAGCTCAGGGAGCGAGCTTTGAGAGCAGTGAACAAAGGAGTAAATACAGTTGCAAATTCTTTGTTGCACTGGAAAAAAGTGTAAATTTTAGTACTTTTTATGGATGAATGTTTGGAAAGAAGTCACAATGCAAGCAACAAGAAAAATGTGGTTTGAGCCAGTCAACATTAATATGTATTCTTATCAAGGTTTAAAATAGCCGGCTAACAAGACATTTAGCTCTCTTTGTCTAAAAAGAGGCCAAGGCTATAGTGGCAACAAAGTACTAACTTTTATGTGAAAAACTAATCTTAATCCTTCTCAGACAGCTATAGCCGGAGATAGTAGAAGGGTTACATATAGAAGGTAGTGGCAAAATTTCAGTTCTAGAGAACCTACAGAAAGTCAAAACATGAAATAGCTAGGCATATCATTTGGCAGAAACTAAAGATAAATTAAACATATTAATTACTCAAACCAAATGGGCATAGTTATATTCAATGGACTATGCCGTTAAAAATATGTTCATAGTACTGCTAACAAATTGGTGAGAAAAATGTTACCAACCATCTTTCATGAACACGGATGAAAAGAATTTAGTAGTAGTTCATGACATGGGACTTGTTAATATGATCAGCAAGAGAAAACAAGAAACTAATGTCCATGTCATAAACCATACATCTGCATTGTAATCCAGTAAAATCTTCATAACATCTGCCTGATTTTCCATTGCAGCAACATGCAGTGGTGTCCCCAAATAAGACAAAAATTGACATCAGCTCCTTTTTGAGAGCAAGAGTTCTGTCATTACACATATTCCTGAATAAAAAATATAAAAAATATTAGGGTTCAAACACTGTTGTGCTCGAAATATCACATCCACATGTAACCAAACATGCACATTCAAGCATGATTGTGTTTCAAATGCTACTGTATCCAATATTTATTTAGATATATTATTAGTATATCTATAAGTAGCGCATCAACTAAACAGTCATACCATACACTAGTGTTGAACAAAACAAACCACTGCAAAAATTTAGTAATTTCTTTAAAAAAATATTAGCATTTTGGCAACAAACTGTTCAATTTAAAATTTTCATGTAGAACCAAGTAGAGTTATACTATTCAATTATATCTAATCTCAATCTGCATATTAAATCAAATAGAGAAGGCAATGATGCTGGATTACTGCCTATATATCTGGACATAGGCATTGAAAGAATGTCTTATTAATTAAGGATAAGGAAATTAACTATGATGGTAATGGTGACTAATACACATTCCAAATTTTCAGTTGAACCCAATTGTCATAGTGACGGATCACTATAGTTATAAAGTCACATGCCTTAATAATTTAAGATTATAGCTTGCAGTGATTAAAAAATCACTGTTGGGTACATGTGGGAGGGGGAATTACAGGGTCGTTAGTAGTTCTCACCTAGTGGGTTCGATAGTTACCACTGTGCAGAACATTATCAAACATTATCAAGTTGATTTAGGGATAGTAAACAAATCTTGTTTTTTAGATAAGGAACAAAAAAAAAATGGAACCAACAAAACTAAGTATATCCCAATGTGACATGGAATGCATTCCCTTAATTTTTGGTGTCCATGATGGATATCCAACAAGTTGTGAAGCATATTTCATTAGAGTTCCAAAAGAAATTAATATAAATGATGTAACCAAATATAATACATAAGAACAATGAGACGATGTATGCATGATATGGTACCTTTTCCCGCTGCGATATGTAGTGGGGTGCACCCCTCACCCACAGGCTTATTTGGATTGGCATCATGATCCAAAAGATACCTTGCAGCATCCACATTATTGCTGGAACGAACAGCAAAACTGAGAGGTGTATCACCTACGAAAAGCATAAAAAATGGTTTAATAATTGAAACAAACAAACCTTCTCATAATAAGTAAACATCATCCAAAGTGAGTATTTCTTTTGACAACATCATGCTTTTAAACAAATAAAGTATAAATCTAATGCTCTTAAATAGCAATAGCATCTCGAGATTAAATAATGACACTGAGGCCTTCATGCTAAAAGAGTATAATGATAATCCAAGAAAAAGGTCATGAGGCATTGCAGACTTTTTGCATTTATTTGGTGTACTTTTTAATAAATGAAGTACATATGTTTGTAGATTTCATCTGCATAAATACAAAACTAATTTCAAAACAATAATATGGGAGCATTGTTGTTAATACGTGCGTGTGAACAAATTGTGTTAATACTTGAAATGCCCCTGTTTAATGTAAAGCACAACCATGGTCTAATATTATTTTGTTAGAGATAATGGCTAACCTGGACTTGTTTACAGATTATGTAAACATAAAAAGCGGGTGTCAGATAATTGTTGAAGTCTGAATAAGGATTCAGACATTCAGTATCCACTGCAACATGTAGTGGTTATTAAAAAATAATGAGATCCATGCTACCACAATTTTCATCAGAGGACCATAAGGCAACAAATAGTCAGTATATATGAAGAATAATAAACAAGTGGATGCACGGCACGTTCGATGTAAGACATATTCATTGTGCTCCAATCAGGTATATAGCTAGTGTCGATCAATTGCTCGTCTTCACCGTCGGCTTATAAACTTTTAATTGAGGTGAAACGTGGTCATGCATCTCAATATATAGCTAGTTTTGACTTTCCAAAAGACCAAAAGCACAGTACAATATTGCATAAAAATAGTATTTTTTATTGCATTTCTATATCTATATGTATGTTACATTGTTACCAAAATATTCTAAAATAGAGCCTATTTATTAGCCTAGTTTTATAAATAAAATTCCAAGAATCACGGCAGCGTTCCGGTTGAAATATCATCGCCTCATCAGCATACTTGCCAAGCTAGGGACATCATCATCAAGATCGCGGTCGATCGAGTACGTAACACACACCTGTCACGGCAGCGGCAGCGTTGACGTCCATGTGAAGCTCCTCCACAAGGTAGGCACACACCCGCGCCCCTCCCCCGTACATGGCGGCGTGCAGCGTGCCGGTGCCGAACTCATCCTCCCCCCGACGGCCTCCACTTTGCCTCCCCGATCCGACCCTTACCGCCGTCAAGTGCGGTCGCTATCCCTGATTTTTTTTGACCCGAACCGGTCGGGGAGCCCCGACCTCTCTTTTTTTTAAATAAATGAAAAGAATAGTACAAGAAGGGTTACAAGGCTACTAGGACCAAAAAGAAAATGAACATAACCTATACATGACTATCTCTCCAAGATTGTAGAGCAAGACGTCTAGATGGTTTGGCTTTAAGGCAAACCAAACTGAATTCTTGAAAGAACACTCTTTTCCATTCATCAATCTCCCGCCCTCCATTCCGAAAGATAATAGCATTTCTTGTTTTCCATAGAGACCAACAAGCACAGATTACTATTTCTCTGAAAATGACTCTATTGAAGGTCTCCTTAGCTTTAATAAACATTTCGAAAAGGTCTCGGACTAGAGTCCCAAGAAATGTTTCAGAAGTCCCAAAGCATTCTTTGCTAAAAGGGCAATTGAAGAATAAGTGGAGATAGGTCTCTTCTTCGTCATGGTTGCAAAGCACACAACTATAACTCTGCAGAAACATATTCTTTCTTTTTTAGCATATTACAGTATTCAGCCTATCTCTTACCAAAAGCCAGAAGAAAAATTTCTGATTTCCCAGATTATTTCCAGACCATATCCATTTGAAAATGGGGGGATCTTTGGGGCGGGGCGAGATAGTGCTTTGTAAGCCTTCTTACCATCGTAAGTGAGTTCCCCAAGAATAGATCCAAGTGTCACTGCAATTTTCATCTAGCTCTAGGCTCTGAATAGTATCATTCAGCTCATCTAGCTGCTGACTGGCCACTAGAGAGAGTGTTGGACTGAAGATTCTCTCAAAATTTTGATTTAAATAGAATTGAATACTGCAATTGGGTTTCCTGGTGAAAGAAAATAAATGTGGAAATCTTTCCTTCAAGGGTTGATCCACCCAAATATCTGTCCAGAAAGAGGCACTTTTTCCATTTTGTGGCAAGCAGGTGGAAATAATTCTGAATTTTGGGAAGAGTTTTATGATATCTTTCCACCAGAAGGAGCTAGATACGTTCTATCTTGGGGTGGGTTCTCACCATTAGAATATAGATTGTTCCAACTCAATCTCACCCAAGGTATATTTGCATTATTGTAAAATTTATCAAGGTGCTTCATGAGAAGTGCATCATTCTGTTGCTGAATATCAATGATACCAAGACCACCTTGTTCCTTGGTTTTATAGGCATCTTCCCGTGCTACGAGACATCTTCCTCGTGATCCGCTTCACCTTTACCCCACAAGCAATTTTTTTTCTGAAATGATCAACTTTTTTACAACCACGGGAGGCAATTTGAGACAACACATGTAGAAAGTTGGGAGAGCAGAGAAAACTGAGTTTACCAAGATTAGTCTCCCATTATATGAAAGAAGCTTACTAACACAGGATAGCCTTCTCTCAATTCTACTAATGAGGGGGGTGAAATCATCCACTGTTGGTTTTGTTGTCCCCAGAGGTAAGCCCAGGTAGGTAAAAGGCATTGCTCCAACTTGACACCCCAGAATGTTTGCAAGATCTTGAGCCCTTGTATTACTCATATTTAAGGGTATAAGATTAGATTTATTGTAGTTTACAAATAAACCAGAGGATTCTGAAAAAACCTTGAGGATTTCCTTGAGGTTAATGAGAGTGGAGTCATCTGCAGGCAGTATTAGTAAAGTATCGTCAGCATACTGGACAATAGGGTAATCTTCAGGAAAACTGTTGCTCAATGGATGGTCAATGAGGCCATCCTGCCAAGCCTTATTGATTATGGACTGGAGTAGATCTGCCGCCAAGACAAAGAGGAGGGGTGATAGAGGATCCCCCCTGTCTCGACTCCTCTTAAACAATTGAAGCTTTTTCCTAGAATTCCATTTAAGATAACTCGAAGAGCTACCACTAGACAGAATATTAGTGACCCATTTAATCCACTTATCAGGGAACCCTTTGTGTTTGAGGATTTCCAGGATGAACTGATGCTCTATCTTATCGAAAGCCTTTTCAAAGTCCAACTTTAGGATGACTATTTCCTTCTTTGACTGATGACACAGATGTAAGAATTGGAAGGCCCAAGCCAAAGATAGTTCTCGCCTTTTATAAAACCATATTGATTCTCATGAATGAGTTCCAAAATTACTGTTTGAAGTCTTGTGGACAAGATTTTAGTGATGCACTTCATACTATAATTTGTCAGTGAGATTGGCCTGAAATCATTCACTGACTCTGGATTATCTTTCTTGGGTATGAGAGTTATGAAGGAGGAGTTGATACCACTCAAATTGCAGTTGTGATTACAGAAGTCATGGAGAAGTCTTCGAAGTCATTACGTATAATATTCCAACATTTCTTGATGAAAAGACCATTGAAACCATCAGGTCCCGGTGCATGGTTTGGTAGATCTTTGATTAGTAACTCAATCTCGAATTTCTTTGAAGTCCTCCTCTAGGTCGCTTTAAGTCCTTTGGCTGCAGGAAGTTTGTGAGATTGCATGAAAGACCATTATAATTAGATACCCCCATTCTCTCTCTGAATGCTAACCAAAGTAGATTTGCCTTTTGATCATGATCCAATATTTGGTTACCTTGACTATCCAATAGAGAGACAATAAAATTCTTCTTATGGGAAATAGTTGCCATCAAGTGGAAAAAACTAGTATTTTCATCCCCCAAATTTACCCATCTAATGGTATTTCTTTGTTTCCAGAATTTTCTTTTTGACTCAAGCAGATTGGCATGATGTTTTTTAACAAGACCTCTCGAAAGTCTGATTCCATTCTCGTTAAGCATCTTTGCTCTTCAATTCCATCCAAAAGTTGAATCACCCAATTGCAATTATAGATTAGTTTGTTGAGATTTGAAAAAGATTTGCTCCAATGTCTCGCACCAGATCTGACATGCTTTAATTTTGTGGACAGGTGTTTGACTGAATTGGCATAGTGGGGTGAATTGTTCCAACAGAGCTCAACAATTTCAAAAAAACCTGGATGATCTAGCCAAAAATTCTCAAACCTGAACAGGTTGGATTTTGGGATAGAGGTACCAACATGCACTACAAAAGGAATGTGATCTGAAATAGGCTTTGAAAGAGGTTGTACCTTTGTTGCAGGGAAGGAGATCACCCAAGATGAAGATATGAATACCCAATCTAGCTTAACAAGTAAAGGATGTTGTTGCATATTGCTCCATGTGTAGGACCTTCCACCGAAAAGGAACTTCGGATAGATCTAAATCGAGATTAGTTCATTGAACATAGCCATTTCATTGCTATCACCTCCCGGTTTACTCTTTTTTTAGGAGATCTGTAGAGATTAAAGTCACCACCTAGAATCCAGTTATCAAAACCCGAGGTATCAAAGTTCATTAGCCATGTAACAAAGGCATGTTTGAGTGGTGACCGAGAAGGCCCATAAATATTTGTAACACAAAAAGAGTCGTTGTCCGATCTACTAGTAAAATTTACCGAAATAGCATAAGAGTTTGTCTGAATGATGTCTCCATCCAACAGACTACTATTCCGCATCAAGTTAACAAACGTCCTGAAGCACCATCCGAAGGGAAGAAAGCAAACTTGTCCAAAGATCTTGGACAGAATTTTTTTATGTAGAAGGAATCTTTATAGTCTCTTTTTTGTTTCTTGTAGGCATAAAACACGGGGGGCACTTTTCACGAATTTTGTCTTTCATAGCATCACATTTTTCTTGGGCATTGATCCCTCTTATGTTCCAAAAAGAGGACCTTTATGTTTCTTCTACTGTTGTTAATATCCATGAAAAACTTGTACAAGTGTTTGGGAGTCGATATTCCAAATATCGAGACCGTGGAATGAATATATATAAGCGAGGCATATAGTCTTTTTACATTTGGGACCTCGTATGTATGTAAAAAGCGAAACTCACTGATCATAAAACCAAAGCAAGTTGGGCTGAGTAAGATAAGAAACATATCCGTAATTATCTTACAATGGATATGTGAAGCACATAACCAACTATAGTTCGGATATAGGGTTTCTAAACCATAAACGTTTGGATGTAGCATCAGGATAGTGATCTGTTGCAGATCAAGCATCAAGTTGGGGTACCAACAGTATATACTCATCAGCATAGATAAAAAAAGGAAACAACACTTCAAGAGATAAAAATAAACATGGATATAGATTAAACCATCCAAGGTAACATTGTTTGCAAAAGAGCTCCAAGGGGTGCACATGCACCGTTACATCCAAGATTATTCATAGACCGTAACAGCTCGGTGGGAGGAGCTAAGAGTTTCCAAAAACCGATAAAAGCAATCGTCAAGAGGACCAAAGGTATCAAAGGCTTGAGCATTCTATTCATCAATGTCATCGGCCACAAGCGATTGCTTGACTCTGACTCCAGTCGCATCTGCAGAAAAAACCCTCCCCAATGCCTTCAAGGACCTCCCCCTCGGGTAGGGAGCTACTGCCTTGTCAGAGGGAGGGATCATGGCTAGTGGGATCACAACTTGAGCTTCATCACCTTTCTGGAAAAGAGCCTTTCCTTTCTTGATGGAGTCTTCTTCTTTTGCGAGACTTCTTGGTGCTTGGGGTGGCTTCCTTGTCTTTCATGGTACTCCCCGAGTTCTTGCACCCCTTGAATTTCTCGATGACCTCCCTGCTGCGCCGTAAATTCTTCCTCCAAAGGGCTCCTTGAGCTTGAAGGTCTTCCTTCGTTGGGGGTCTTAAAGCCCTGCGGGGGCCATCGAGCAACTCTAGATCGAGTCGGACTTGTCATTCTCCACTTGAACCTCTGGTACCACTTCATTCTCACCGCGACATCCTACATCACTTCATCCACCTCCTCTTCTTCAATTGGGACCGGTGGGAGAGAACCATCTTGTTCGGGGCTTCATCCTCGGCTATGGATTAAAGATCCAAGACGGTTGTAAAAGTAACCGTTTGTCGAGAAGTATCCGGGGAGTAGAAATATCACTCTCTGAATAGAAACGACTTAGGGATAGAAAATCTGAAAATGATATGCAATCGGGAATTGTACCTTAAGTTGCCTCGATGAGTGAAGGGATGACGGTGATCATTGGGTCGGCAGGGTTTGGGAGGACCAACCATGATTGACTTCAAGCTCGAGAGACGTTATCGCTTCTTTTCAGATAGTCAGGCCTCGAGGTCGCTATCCCCGATTGACGAGCACGCACGGATCCACAACGAAAACAAATGAGACAAAGACAAAAAACTTAAATCGATAGCGCCCGTAATCGAAGACAACACGCCGCTGCGGCGAACTTCGAAGGGGACGACGACGTACTCTTGAAGACGCGGAGGTTGCCATCTGGCGCCTGGAGGAGGAGCCGCCGCAACTTGCCGCAGCGCAGGGGCGCCGCCATGGATTTGCCGGCGGTTAATTGGAGAGCGAGGGTGTTGGGTGAAGAAGGGATTTGTACCGAAGATCGATCAAAACAGGGGGCGAGCAGGAGCGCACGAAAGCAAAGATATGTAGACTTGGAGTATATATTCAAGTGGTGGAAGTGGAAGAGGTGTGCGGGAAGGCCAAGGAGCCGCGAGGCGAGGGTGGAGAGATGGCGTGGCAATCGTTTCGGTCGGAGGGCCAATTAATTTACTCCCTCCGTTCCACAATACTTACAATTCTTTGACTCATATAAACCGTGTTTGATTTCGCCGTCTTATTCAAATTTTTTATGTAAATTATAAAACAAACAAAACGTCATTACAATATCTTTAGTGATGTAATAAGTCATAACAAAAGTGGTAATATTTATTAAAAAAATTGAATAAGGCGAGAGGTCAAACACGGTTTATACGAATCAAAGAATTGCAAGTATTGTGGAACGGAGGGAGTATTTTGCATAGATCGTTTCCCTCCACTCCGTCGCGCCGCCGGCCGCCTCTTCATCTACCCGCCAACGCATGCATGGAACACGTCCATCGACTACACTCCACCGAAGGCGCGCGACCACGAGACCCAACAACAACCATTGTCGACCTCCCATCGCCGGGCGCGGTAAGATCTCACCGAGGTCCATGGCCCATTGTCGCGACCAGCAGCCGCCGCGGCGTGGTAAGATCTCTACGGAGCTCCACGCGGCGGGCGGAGCTTTCGTCGGGACCCTACCGCATTTGCAACCCTCATTCTTCGCCTAACCCTCGCAGCCCCGCGCCGCCATGGCCATGGTTGTCCCTACCCTAACACGGTCGGTCGCCTCCTCCGCCATTTGCTCGGCGCCGCCGCCTCATCTTCATCTCATCTCTAATCCCCACCGCCGGGCTGGTACGCCTCCCCAATGTAAGCCCGTCGAAGATGGAGAAGAAGAGAGGCGGAGCGTGAGGCCCCGCCAGCGTTAGAGCACGCGACACGTCACATGTTAGAGTTTGCATATTGAGAGAGGGTAATTGGTTGACTATACCCCGCGTGTTGCCGCAGGTTCTCTTAATAATATTTTTTATATACATAGTATTACTATGGCATTTTGTATGTATACATATATAAAAATTTGATTGCAAGTTATTTTAGGATCTCACAGGTATGGAAAAAATATAAATGAGTTACAATGTCAATCACTAAAAAATTAGGAGGCGTGGCTCAGTCTCCACGGTCTAGGGAAGCATGCGGCCATGTCTCCCCTTCGAATCCGAACACGGCTCGGCGAGGTCCGTCCCGGTCGCGGCACCTCCTCCCCTCGTGGACGCAGCCGGCGAGGCCCGCCCAGCGCGGCGTATCCTCCCGCCGCGCGGGCCGCATCCCATGAGGCCCGTCTAAGGCGCGGCTTCCGGCGCCCGGCGCCCATGGGCTACCGGATCCGGCGCGGAGCGCTTGGCGAGCAGCCGGCGGCGACTGGGCCCTACAGCGCACGCGCATAATGCTCCCCTATTCTGCGAGTGATTGTCGTGTCCGGCGGCGGTGCCGCAGCGCCGCCTCCATGTCGATTGCCCGCCATGTCATCGTTGTTCGGGTGCTTCCCCGTCCTCCGGCCCCTCCTCCCCCGCACATTGACCCGGTGGATCCCGGACGTCTGCCATGGCCCGCGACAGCGTGGTCGGCGGGCGGGGTCTTTGCTTGCCGATGCATGTGCCACCTCTAATTGTGGATATATAAATGAGTAGGCGTCGCCATTGGATTTGTTTGTGTGTGTGTGTGTGTGGGGAAGAGGTATGGTCGGAGACGACCCGGAAGGACTGCCGGCAAGGCACGTCGCGATGGCCGAAGTGGAGGGGAAGCGGAGCGGACCCGTGAATGGTCACGCGATGACGGTGCCATGAGGAGGGTGTATCGCGATGGTGGAGGCGGACGGGGTTTGGGAGCCGAGAAGGCTGCGATGACGTGGCTTCACCACAACTCGAGAACTTCCTAGTGGGGGTTCCCTACGTAGGTGTAGTAGATGTGCAACCATCCAACAAAGCATACCTAAGGCCAGTCTCAATGGGAGGTTTCATCTCTCTGTTTCCAAAATGTGAAACTTGCATTAAACAGATCTTTCTCACTACATAATTTTATTGCATAGTATATGATTATTTTATCCTTTAGGTGGGTCCCATCAACGTCCCCTCCTTTTCCCCCTAGTCTCCCCACCGCTGGCAAGGCTTCTTTCACCCGAGAAATCCGCCATGGCCTCAGCATCCATGTACAATTGCTCGCTCATGTAGCTCCGCCATTCTTTTGCGATCCTCTCTCGATCCGCTCGCGTCACCTATGGTGGCCAAAATCGCTTGTGTGATGGTGGTTGGTGGAGCTTGCGCTCGGCGGAACCATTCTCGTGGCCGGTGGTGTCGTGCTCCCCTTACCCTTGGCAGCGGGCTCCTAGGAGTAGGCACCAGCCACACCAGAGCTCGTGATCAGCCGGCGAGGCGCGCGCTCCCGACCCTGTGGCTGAGCTGCCGCACGACTGCCGCGGTGGCTAACTGCAACATAGCCACGCTCGCTCGTACCCGCGGCAGAGCTCCCGCCTAGCCTGCGTCCAGCATCCTCGTATGATGGCCTGCGGTGGAGACTCGTGATGGGCGGACTTCGCCACGGAGACTCATGGCGGACTCGCGACGGATGGCCTGTGGCCCGTTCGTGATGGGCGAGGTCATCGCGGCGGACCACCTCACGGTCTCACAACAGGTGGACTCACGGCGGACATCGTCGGCGTCCTCCACGTTAGGGCGTCCGCAATGGTAATAGCTAGTGCTAGCTACGTAGTCGGCTGATGTGGAGGTGAGAGACAACAACAATGACTATTTTATATTATTGGACCCACATGCTCTCCTCACATGTTCTTGGGCTACGTGAAATAGTCTAGCTATTTGCATGTAGCTAGTCACTACTCTCTCTCCTACTTTTTCCTTGCCACGTCACATCTAGATACCCAAATAGCTAACCATTGGGGACGACTTTAATAGATTACGTAGCTAGCACTACCGTTGTGGACACCATTACGCGGCTACCTCGTGTATGGTTGCCCTCGGTACTTACGTGGAGTGGAAAAAATCAATGCAAATGTAAATAATGTAAATTGATGCATGGCCCCCTTCTGGCCGAAACGCCTGTAACTCACGAGTCACGACGCCTCGGCTTCCGGTTGCCTTTAATTTTCCCGGCTCTTCCACTTCCACCACGGCTATACTCACTCTACATATACCTCGATTGATCTTCCGCTCGAATTCCTTTCCACAGTACGTCCTCCACACCAACCTAGCTCGCTCTACGCGTTTTCAACAGCCAGGAGCTATGGCGCTGCCGGTCCTCGCCTGCGGTAAGCTAGGACGACGTTCTGGAGTAGCTGCCGGGCCCTCGCCGCGCGCCCCATGAACTGCCAGCGGTAAACCTGACCAGCTTATTTCCCCTCGCTCTGATCCCCTGCATGCAGGTCCATGCGGCGCCCTCCTCCTCGAGGCGGCGGCTGATGGCAACCTCCTCGTCTTCAAGAGTACGTCGTCATCGTCTTCACGCGCGGCCGGCCGTGCGTCCCTGTCTTTTAATTTTGGGTTACGTGCTCTGCAGAGATCGCGAGCGCACTTGACGGCGGCAAGGGTCGGATCAGGGAGGCGGTGGAGGCCGTCAGGGGACGAGTTCGGCGACGGAGCGCTCCTCGTCGCCGCCTTGCACGGAAGGACACGGATGTGTGCTTACCTAGTCGAGGAGCTTAACATGGACGTCAACGCTGCCGGCTTGTCAGGTTAGATAGTTCCTTTTTAAAAAAAGATTCATATTATATTTCATTTGTTTACAGGCATGTTGTAGATAAACCCACTGTGAATTCCTATTGTTTATTATTACGAGAGACTTTGATTTACTAAACTTTATTTCGATGATTCTGTATAGGCGATACACCTCTCAGTTATGCGGTTCGTTCTGAAGATAATGTAGATACTGTGAGGTATCTTCTGGATCATGAAGCCGATCCAAATAAGCCTGTGCGTGAGGGGTGTACCTCACTACATATCGCAGTTTTAGAAGGTACGTACCGTACATGCATACATTGTCTCATTTTTCTTAGGCATTGGTTAATATGCATTTTTGGTTATATATGAATTTGACATGACGAACTCAACTGCTTAAAACTAATTAATTATTTTAATAATACAGGACTATGTGTAATGGTAGAACTCTTGCTCTCCAAAGGAGCTGATGTGAATTCTGTGTCCTACTGTGGGACGCCACTGCATGTTGCTGTAGTAAAAAAATCAGCCTGCTGCTATGAAGATTTTGCTCGACTACAATGCTGATGTAAGCAGGTTTATTAGGCGTCCGCAATGGTTAGCTATTTGACTATCTAGATTTTGCTCGACTACAATTCTGTAGTAGTGTAAATAAATTTGTTAAAAATCTGGATTCAGATATATCTCCAATGATACTAATTATGCACCATAAATATTGATTTTTTTTTTAATATATGTTTATTCAAAGTTATTTTTTGCGGGAAGGAAAACAACAAATATTTAGGAATTGGGAGTACAACACAAGTGCCTGACATTGGTATGTCCGCAGCTTTTCTACTTGGGAGAATTATTTCTATGGCCCTCTGAAAGTTTGTGTGTATCTCTATGGCTTTTTTTTTTTTTTTCAAAGTTATCTCTATGGCCCGAAAACTTTGGTGTCAGCTCTATGGCCCTCCGTTACCTTTTGCCACTTGACGGTGTTAACTTTTGGGGGAAAAGACCATTATACCCCTGGATGAAAATAAAAAAAAAAAAAACTGCAAGGTTTTGTTTCTTTCATTGTATATCTAGACATATATACTGCACACAGGGACACATAATTTAACATAATTAAAGTAGCAAATTTCATTGTCACATAAATGGACTCTTGTAGATATAAAGTAGTAGATATTTGTTTTTATTTTATTAAGTACTGGACAGATGTTGCAAGGACTTGCAAAATACTTGCACAGCAACGACGGTTCCTTCGAGCACAAGCCTCACACACACTCCACACGGCCCGGGCACCAGGGTGTGTACGTAGACTAAGTCTCTGTTTGTGTATGTCGTCAAAATTTAAAGGCATTTTTTTGTTCACAGCATGAAAATGGCCAAGTAGTACGTGCTTTGCCTGGAAGCTCAGAGACCGAGATACCCTCCGCGACGTCGACCCACCCGACGGTGGCAGCCGGGGAGTGGCGTGCGGAATGCACCGTGCGCCATTAGCAAGCAGGCAAATTGCAGCCAAGCGTGTATCGCTTGGTTCTCTGAAAACGCAATTAAAATACTAGTCTGACTGTCAAAGCTGCACGAGACGTCTGAGATTCTCAATGCTCTTTTCCCTCATTCTATGTATATATAGATATTTTTCTTGATACTCAGATTATTTTATTATCTTGTGTTAGAGAAATGAAGCCTAGGAGTACACGAACACACGAGAGTCCTCAAAGTACATACGCCATGGGACAATAACTGATTATCATCGATTCCATCTCGAAACCGAGCACAAATCAAATAATTAGCAAACTGAATGAAAAGATAAACATGTTTTTTTTCTATGTGCAGAAAATTGTCCTGTATGCACTGACATCATGCATGAAGTTTTTTTTTTATGCTGGGGGCATCGTTCCTATGTTTGACTAAAGAAACAAAACCTTGCAGTTTTTTTTTTTCATCCAGGGGTATAATGGTCTTTTTTCCTCCAAGAGTTAACACCGTCAAGTGGCAAAAGGTAACGGAAGGCCATAGAGCTAACACCAAAGTTTTGAGGGCCATAGAGATAACTTTGAAAAAAAAAGGCCATAGAGATACACACAAACTTTTAGGAGGGCCATAGAAATAATTCTCCCTTTCTAGTTATGCTGCCTGTTATTGATAACTGAGTGTTTTCAAAGGAAAAGCCATGATATCAAGTAACAACCAAGTAAATTAGCACCTCCCTTTTTTACGACTAGGCAACTGACTCACTAATAACCATCTATCACATGGAAACCAGGACAACACCAACTTGAACTGAAAAATTGAAAAACAGACTCTGAACGTAGGACTCGACACTAGCTACCAAACATGAAAGGATTACTTTGCAGAACTACACTGGCAGAGGTTGTTTTTGTTCCTTCCGTCGCCCATCATGAACTGTTCTTTGATTTTTGTTGTGATATTTCCCAAATATCACACCTTTATTTTATTTCCATCTTGGGATTTAACTTTTGACCACCAATGGTGACACACTTTGACAATGTACACCGAATGATTGGACAAGCTTCATACCATATTCGAGTGGCTCGAAGTAATAATATTTGTACTTTTTTTGACAGTGGAACATAGAATTTTCCACCACTTTTACTCCATTGATCGCTGCTCTCATTGCTCGCTCACTGAGCTGTGTCAAGCTTTTGCTTAAGGTTATGATCATTTTTCTTACACTTATTTTAATTTACACTTAATCTCCTTTTCAAAGAAACACTAATGCCCACTAACACTAGTACCTAAAAGCTTTTTTTTGTGGCGGGCAAAAAGAACTTTATGGCGCGAGGGCGCAGCGCAAAACAAAGGTCACGGTTAATCATACGGCATCCGTGGCGGGCTACGCGTGCCGCCACGGTTAATGAATCCCGCGGGCGGGCGTGCTTCGAGTGCCCGCCACGGAAAACATTTTCGAGAAAAAATAAAAAAAAAGAAGAAACCCTAGACAGGCCGGCGAGCCCATCCATGGGCCGGCTGAGCCCATCTAAACCATAAACCCCGCCCCACGCCGCGCCCCCACCGCCGCACCAACCCGCTGGGGCGCTCGTCCGGGCTGCGACGACCCGCTCGATCTCGCGCGCGCAACCCGCCGCTATCGCGCCGCCTCTCTCGCTCGGCTCCGCCAGCGTGGATCTCGCCGCGCTGGTGCGAAGAAGGCGGTTCGCCGCCGCCACGCGCCCGGTGAAGAGGAGCCGCACCGCCGCGCGGTCTGGACCGCGCCGCCGGGGGCTTGTTCTTCGGAGAGGGAGCCGCCGAGGGGGCTGTTTTCGCCCTCGCCGAGCGGATCCGCGCCCGGGCCGCTGTCGCCGAGGACGCCCGCCGCGGTGGGCGTGGCGGCGGTTGGAGGAGGGGAAGGAGCGCCCACGGTGGAGCGCCGGGCCATCGTCGTCGAGGGCGTCGCCCGCCCGGCGCGGCGGGAGGGGAGGGGGACCGGATCCGCGACGCCGGAGGAGAGGTGGGGGCCGGATCCGCTACGAGGAGCCGCCGTGTCCCCTCGCGCCGCCATCGGCCGGAAGGAGAGGAGAGGGGAGCGCTTGCGGTGTCGCGAGAGAAGAGGAGAGGCTAACGCCGCGAGAGAGAGGAGAGGCCTGCCGGGCCGAGAGAAAGTGAGAGAGAGAGAGAGTGGAGAGATTGGAATACCGAAACCCTAACCGTGTTTATAGGGGCTGCCCGATTGGGCCTCGCGCCTTATGGGCCTGTTTTGTGGCGGGCCTTTTAAGATGCCCGCCACGGAAAGATTTTTGCGTGGCGGGCATCTTAACACGCCCGCCACGCAAAAGATTTTATTTTGCGTGGCGTGCGTGTTAAGGTATCCGCCACGTAAAAAATCTTTCCCGTGGCGGGCAAAAAACGCCCGCCACGTAAAAAAAAAGCTGGGCGTGGCGGGGTATTTTCCGTGACGGGCAAAAAAAGTGCCCGCCACGGAAAAGATTTTTGCAAGTGCTTTCGCAAAATCATTTCGTTACTAGTGTAAGTATTTGATTAAGGTAATAAACACTCGCATTGGTTTGACATATTTGTGACATTTTCTGTCTCAGGCTGGTGTTGATGTGACAAAGGGCCCCTGTAAGGTTACCCCCTTAATATTCGCTGTAAGTGAGGGGTTAACAGATTTCTACGAGTGTTTACTGGAAGCTGGTGCTGATCCCAATGTTCCTGATGATGTAAGTCTTGGTCCTATTCTAGATAGCATTCAGCTGGTCTTAGAAATAATTTTGTCTTTCGTATTTGTTATTTGCACTAGTTTTGGTTGTGAAAAATAATAGAAGATTGGCTATGATACAATACCACACCTGGAATTTACTTTAGTCCTGTGAATTGTGACCTTATTATCTTAATGTATCAGGTGCTAAATAAACTCAAATCTATTACTATATTTTTTTATTCTACAGTCCTAGAAATTTTTGTATTTGTTGGTTTTGTTTGGGTTTCATCTGTAGGTAACTCCTGTCGTTTTGATTAGAAGGCTTTGATATTGCTTGGTTTATTTTTTTTTGGCAAAGCTGACATATTTAAGGGTTCATCCATATGCTTGAACTCTAATAACAGTGTCTCATTTTTCAATTGAGGTTTTTGGTAAATGTTCATATATCATGGCTATATGCACTGTTCTGCTGTAAACATAGTTTTGTGTCGTTTGCTACAGTCAGGAGACCTGCCAATAGAAATTGCAGCACTTGAAAACAGACGGAAAGATGTTGAGATCCTTTTGCCCGTAACAACTCCTATCCCATCTGTGCATGATTGGAGTGTTGATGGGGTACTTGCATATGCCAAATCAATAACAACATATCAGGTACTACAGGCTAAAGCTTGTTTGTCACATAAAGATTATGCTAACATGATGAAATTCTTCACATAAAGATTATTGCCATTAGTTGTATTTGTAAAATACACTTCCAAAATAACAAGTAACTAAATTGGATGATGGTCAATTTAACATATGTTTTATCGCTTTTATATTTATCGCATTTGTTCAGTTTTTATGTCTTCATTTTGGACTAGTGATAAGGAGTTATCTAGTCACTGTCTCCTTGCAACTCAAACCTCTCAGCTTTCTACTATTTATATATTATGTCTTTTTTTTTTTTTAGGATCACCCTGCGTACTCAATGAATCTGTCAGATTTGCAGTTAGAAGGATGGAAGGCTTACAAGGAAAAAAAGATTATTCTACTGCAGTAAAATTCTACTCTCTGGTATGTGTTGCACCGTGCTTGTTTATCTCCACTCCTTGTTGTAACATTAACTTTGTCTTGTGACTAGCATCAGTCTGAAACTATACTAAAATTTCAAAATGGCGAATGGGCAAACATTTCTGTGCCAATATTTGTAGTCATATTAGGAAAAAAAAACCTAATGCCATTCATGTGTTTTTAAGTGTTGGAATTAGCATATATTTATGTGGTAATTGTTGGCTTGATATGGTATAGGATATATTGAAAACCAATTCTGGTATTGCGACACTGTTGTCCAATAGGAGCCTTTGCTGGATTAAAATGGGTGAAGGAGAAATGGCTTTGATTGATGCTCAATCCTGTTGGGTTATCGATCCTTATTGGCCAAAAGCTTGCTACCTGAAAGGGGCTGCTCATATGCTCTTGAAGGTGAGTTAAACATTTATAACTTATGCCATATGATACTGTAGCAAATCTAATTTTCTGACACAGCAAATTAAACACTGTTCAGAACTATGAAAAGGCATGTGATGCATTTCTTGATGGACTGAAGTTGGACCCGGCAAATACTGAATTGGAGAATGCACTTCGGTTTGTACTGATAATCTTCTTAATTTATCACAAATTAAACCTTATTATTTTCATTACTCCCCATGCATGTTGTAGTTAGTCTCATCCTCATTGGAACAGATGCATATAAATGGATTTATATCAATTAGATTGATTACCTTAAAAAAAAAAGACTCTCCATGAGGGTCTTCTAGGTACTTTTGTTTAGCTAAAAGTAGTAAAAAGTCTCACCCTGTTTGGGTTAATTTGCTAGGGCGTTTTGAGGACTTTTTTAGTTCAAACACAAAAAAGTCCTTGGAACCAAACATCCCTTATATTAGTTGGATGTAATTGTTGCCTTTTGAGTGATTGATATCTTGATGATTGAATAATCCACATGTTTGTATAATTAGTTATGTCCTCACTTTGTGTGACACTATTGTAATATAATCATGCAGAGAGTCTTTGAACTCCTTGACGATATCTCGTGGCGAAACAAAGCTCTTGGAATAATTGTCCACATTTCCCAGAAGAGTGCAAGACTAGGTCAGCCTGCATTGCATTGTGGTCCGGCTTACAATGCAATTACGAGATATATTTATTCGCATTAGCTATCAGATGCTTCCAAAGATTTCTATAAAGTTTAATTATTTTCGATGTATTTTTGGATGGCAACATATATGCAGATACTGATCGTTGGACGTTTTAAATTGGGAATGCTGTTATAAGACTTAGCGGTACCTGTTTTTGTATGGTGCGCCGGGTGGAAGTTGGATGTCCATGGATGTCCAATGGATACCCTCTAGTTCAAAAAAAAATGAACTAGAAAGAAGTGGTCCCCACCAAAATTTGAATTTCTAAGTCATTTGTTAAAATCCATGGATGTCCAAATTAGATTGAGCTTCCACCTAGATGGTGCGTGTGCCATCTGATTTTTGTGGGTGGATGTTGTCGGCTAAAGCATCGCGTTCTTTTGATTTTTTTTAGATAACGGATATAATTCATACCCGGCTTCATCTACCAACAGGTAGCCAATTATTACAAAATAGGTGGTCAGTGTTTTTAGGTAAGAAAAAAAGTCACCGGACAACACCGACACAACTAATTAAGAAAAATAAATAAACCGACGGAGAAAATACATCTCCAACAAGGAGCTTGATATCCGGCAGCGACACGAAGCACCTGGTATATGTGCAAAGGAACCACCATGACGGCACCTAAGCCGACAAATGAAGCCGATGGGCAACGAATTTGCACGGGACCCCACTCATGGAACAGATCAACATCGGCGCCGCCACTCCACCAAGGCGAGGTTGGACCTCGCTGAAGCCACCGCTAAGCACCATAGAACATGAATCCGACCCGACAGCATGCCGCCATCCACCGTCGATTGCACCACCCCTTGGGCGTCACCAACCGCCGATGCGAAGCCTCCAACATGGGGACCTTGCCGAACTGGCGCTAGGTGCCGCTCTTGACCACAGGCCCCCGGATCCGGCCACGGAGAACGGGTACCCTGGCCTGCAAAATCGCCTCCACCATGGCCGGCGTACCCGTCTTTGCAAAACCAGGCTCGGAGGAACCAAAATGATGTGGTAATCTCGATATGTTATTTTTTTTAGTATATCTCGATATGTTAATTTATCACCTAGCTTATACCTAGAATTGATGTGGTACTCTAGAGATGTTCTCATATTTTTTCCAATAATTACAGGTTCAAATTTGTATGACTTAACCTACGCGGTTGTAGTTATGCATCCATTCTTACCCGAGACAATGTCTCGATTGGGTTATGTTTGGACATGGGCTAATCCAATACCAACGCCAAGCACTACAGATGAATATCGGGCAAAGGTGGTTGCCCGTCGGATTGGAGACCCAGCGACATGTCCAAAGGCGGTTAACCGTCGTCGATGAGACCATGTCGTCGTAGTTGTGAAGCAAAGGAGGATGTATTAGTGAGAACGTTGGTCTACATTTGAGAGATCTGTGCATTCAGATCGGTGACCTACACTTCACTCATTTTTTTTTGCTAGAAGACCGCAGCTGATGAACTTGTAGTGAAGTTGTAGTACAACTTGTAGCTGGATGTGACTTGTTTAAAATTATGCACTTTTTTAAATTATGCAAGTTTGTATGGATGTGATATATATGTGACTTGTTTTAAATTATGCAAGTTTTTAATTAGGTAAGTTTGTATGGATGTGACATATATGTGACTTATTTTTAAATTGTGTTTGTCTAGGTGGAATGAGAAATCAGAAAAAAATAAGGTCATTGCACTGAGCGCCACAGCATCGGCACTCGGTAGAGTGACCATATTCTACCGAGCACCAACATCTGCACTCGGTAGAGTTGACGGCAGGGGCGCCATCGACGATGCCAGACGCTGGGGGCGTTAACTCCACCGAAGGAGGCTCTTTGCGGAGGAGTGGCGCTCGGTGGAGGCAGGCTCTACCGAGGGGGCCAAGCTACCGAGGGTTGGGCTCTCGGTAGAGTGGCCTCTACCGAGAGGTATCTTTCTCGGAGAGCTGCTCTCTCAGTAGACGGTGACTCCACCCAGCGCTGCTCACTGGGCGCTCAGTGCACTTTTCTGGCGCTTCGGTGGAGGCCGTCGGTACTGCAAATCTGTAACAACCTGTAAGCCACGGTGGGGGCGTTTCCCACCCTATATAACACGCAGCCGAGCACCGAGATCATGGTGTCTTGTTAACCCAAAACATTCTTCACTTTTACACCTTCCTATAAATTCGCCATCTCCTCTTGTACCTCTGCAATTATCTGGCCATCAAGCTAAATCACTCGACAACAAGCACGAAGAGGCCACCATAAGATCGAGCGAGTCCAGCCGGGTCAGAAGAGAAGAAAAATGCCCAAGACGAAGGTGCACCCCAACGCCGGCGCGGCCGACCCAGTCACGGTCACGACCTGCGTCGCCGGCGCGTGCACTGTCACTCCCGACGAGGAGGAGAATCCCACGGTGCTGACGGTGTGGCGCAGGTCGCTGCTCTTCAACTGCGACGGCTTCACGGTCTACGACGACAGGGGCGACCTCGCCTTCCGCGTCGACTCCTACGACGCCTCTGGCCGCCGCCGCGCCGAGGTCGTGCTCATGGACGCCACGGGCACCCCGCTCCTGACCGTCCGTCGCAAGAGGAGGCTCGGCGTGATGGCAGAGCACTGGGTCATCTACGACGGCGACGCCGCTTCCGATGCCGAGGCGGAGCCCACCACCAGCAAGCCGCTCCTCTCTGTGCGCCGCCACAGGGCGTCGTCTTCGTCGAAGGCGCTGGCCTACGTGACGCCGTTGCAAGTCGCCTCCTCATCGTACGTGGTGGAGGGCTCGTACGGGCGGCGCGCCTGCGTCGTGCGAGACCACGCGCGCGGGGACGCCGTGGTGGCCGAGGTCTGCCGGAAGGAGGCCGTGGTGGGGCTCGGGGACGACGTGTTCCGGCTCGTGGTGGATCCACGCCTCGGCGTGACGCTCGCCATGGGCCTCGTCATAGCCCTCGACGAGATGTTCGCCGGAGGCCGGTCGTCCGCGCGCCAGTCGTCGTCCTCGTCCCTGTTGCGCAGCAGGACATGGTCGGTGTAGCATCGCGCAGCTGCAACGTTGATGTAGCTGCCATGACCCAACATGCATGTATGCATGTAGAGACAACACAACACCTCTGCGACGGAGATCGTCCAATCCAACAAACTGAAATTGCAATGGCCGTGTTGTCTTCGTCTAGGAATTTTGTTCAAGGATGTATATGCTGTTTTCAGTTGGAGCTTATTCCTTCAGCTTGTTCAATCAAGCTGGTGCCCTCTTGTTCTATACTTGTACTATTTCATCATGTGTCTGAATATATTTTTTTTTGTTGGTTTTTCATCAGGTGAAACATGTAATTTTGCCATTGTTTGGCTGTTGAAGAATGCATGTTGTATAAAAATGTCTCTTGTAAGTTTCTTGCCAATAATTATATTAGTTGGTTGGGATAAGATTATTGCTAAAAAGTCAAGCACCTAAAATATAGGTGGTGCTTTCCATCGGACGCCGGCCTGGCCCACCACTGCAAGCTAGCAAGCCACCACCGTTACCATGGCTATTTCCAACTATCTCCACGTGTATGGATCCGTCCTCCCCAATCTCGCCCAGCATGCACATGGATCCGTCTCTCGCCTCCCAACCTTGCCCCATCCCAACACCTCCACATACTGCCAGCTCACCCCACAACTCGCCCCTGCAAACAACGAAACAAGGTTGTTGCAACATCAAAAAAAGAATACTAATGAAACAAACAAAACTATGAATTGCAACATCACAAAAAAACTACTGCAACATTGGAAATAGCCATTGTGACATAGAAAAAAAAAACTTATGAAGCACCAAAAAAGCGATTTGCAGCGTCGGGAAGAACATATAATGCAACAAACGAAAATATATGAACCACAAACAAAGAAAAAATGATGTCACAACTACTACATCTCAAAAACTAGTACTGAAACATCATAAAAACGGTAACAACCAAAACGGATTTTTGCAACAACCAAAAATTACATGTTGCAGTACTCAAAAACAAGTCATTCCACCCCCGCCGGCCACGGCCAGGCTGACTGGGCGGATTCTAGAGCCCGGTAGAGAAAAAAGAGGGAGAGGGGGCCTTGCCGGAACCCTAAAGGGTCGCCGGAGTTGGAGGAGAAGAGGAGAGGAGAGGGAGAGAGGGGAGGGGGGCCTACCTAGCACGGCGGCCACCAACGCTTCCCGGCGGATCCATGGCCGTCGGTCGAAATCCAGCCATGGTCGGGCGAATCTGCCCGTGGTCGCCGGGTAGTTCTCGCCATGGCGGCGAGAAAATGGAGAGGGGAGGCGGTGAGGCCCGGTGCGAGGAGCTGCTGGAGGCGTGTGCAAGCTCGGGGCGGGGAGATCACCGGAGAGGACGCCGGAGCAGCATGGCGCACGGGCGCACGCGAAAGGAGAGTTGCAGACTGGTGTGTGCGTGCAGAACGCGAGGGCCTGTGGGTTCATTTTTCTGTGGGGTTAGCTTAATGGGCTGATGACTGGTCCGCAGCCCAATGTGTCTGACTCATGGGACGCTCGACGAGGAGCATTACCGTAAAATATAGCAGCTCGATCTCCTAGTTGAGTAGAGATTGAAACCGTAACACCATGGGTTAATCGTCTTTGTCAATCTGGCCCATGGTCCAATCTACTCCCTCTGTCCCTTTGAAAGTGTCGTTTGAAAAGCTTGCCCCTCACAAACATGGAACGACACATTTAAAGGGATGGGGGAGTATCATGCCTACAGCCACGTTTTAATCGCCTCTACTTCTCTGCGTGCGTCCATCGATCCATTCATGTCAATCTATATTCTCTTGTAAGTGGTGTGCTTTTACACTTTTTCTAAGAATATAGGCGAAATTTGATGACTTTTCTTATAAGAAAAGCTGTGATTTTGACCGTGGGTCGATAGGGAGCGTACTGCTGGCTGGTTGAGTGCGGCTGCGCCAGGTCAGCTCTGTTCACAAGATACATATGTATATACGTGGACACACCTAAGAGAAACGTGTCCGAGCTAGGACCACGCACGTACGAATATAGTAAGCTAGCTGCTAGATTCTCAAGTTGGAGGATTCAGAGTGAGTCAACGAATTCCAACAGTACGTTCACCTACAGTGAAGTGAAGAGAGATGAACATCCCTGCATGCAGTGCATCCAAAGAAAGTCGTGTCATGTCATGTCACTCGCATCACAGTTTATTAGTTAGCCGCGCAACTAATATAATTAGTAGTAATCTGGCTGCCCGTGAGTGCGATGACGACGACGACTAGCGTGCCGAATGGAATGTGTGCCTGAATGATTAGGTTAGCTGTATCCACTGTTTCTAGCAGAGAAACACAAGAGGAAGAAATATCAATTTCTGGCGACGAACTTTTGCACTTTTCTAGCCGAAATGTGAGAACTTTTCCAGGAAATTTTGTGCACTTTTGCCGCCTAATATTCTCCCCCCGTCCCCATCGTACGTATGCCCTAAATTTGCTTCGGACCTTGCGTGCATGATTTTCTTGATTAGATGCATGCAGCAAGAAGCAGGAACCAAGAATTTCTTTTCCCCAAATTAATCGTATATTCAGGAGGCAAATTAATCGTATATACATAGTATATCATGCATTGCATACGTACTGAGTACTGACAACGGCAAAATAGCACTGTGGCCAGCTTTAGTTCTTTTCGCAATATGCAGACACTGACAAAGTGACAATGACATATACAGCCAGGCAAAATATGTAGAAGCGGCTTGGCGAACACATGGTTGATTTAGGTCACATGTGTTTAGTTTTTTGTGATTGAGTGATTGTCAACGGTCAACACTTTAATTCTATTTTCTTTTATCTTTTATGCTTATTTATGTTCACGGCACACGTGGAGTGTGTCGAAGACGTATCTCTTGGTTCGTGTTATGCAGGGTGTGGAGCTCGGAGATGGTAGCCGACGGGCGAGGTGAAGGGGCCAAGGAAGGGGACGTGCGGGCCGACGGACCGCGGAGGTGAAGGGACCGGACGTGAGGCTTGGACGAGGGGACCGGATCGCCGGGTGGCTAGCCATGGTGGGCGACATCACGGGACATCGGCGAATGCAAGAGGGCGCGGGCGGGACCGTGTCGATCGGGTCAAGACGGGCGAGCGCGCAGGCAGAGCGGGGAGCTCGGATGACTTGGCGACTTCGAGGCGGTCAAGGCGGCGATGACACGTGTCGAGGAGGTTTGGTGGTTTGTCCTCAAAACCATCGGGCGCGGGTTTCGTGGTTTGGGCCTCAAAACCCGCGGTGCGGGTTTGGTGGTTTGGGCCTCAAAACCATCGGCGGGTTTCACGGGTTTGGGCCTCAAAACCGGGGTGTTCGGTGGACGGAAGGGCGGGCGCGTGGCGGCATCGGGAGGTTGCGTGGAGCGATGCTATGGATGAGGAGGCGGTGGCCGTCGGATCGATAATTACCCGAGTCGACCAAAATAGCCCTCGGGTTAGAAGATCGACTCATGTATCTTTAGGGGTAGTTTAGGCGGAGGGAATATTGGACTATTTAGTGGAGGCTTACCCCTTCATCCTCTCTTGCCTCTCTTATTTTCGTTTTTATTTTCCTCCAATTTTTAGGGTTCTTGTTTAGAGGTCCAAGAACAAATTTGTGGAGATTTTGTGGTGATTTTCGAGGGGAAGGGCAGCCCCAATCCTGCCTTGTGTGCCCTCAGGGCTTTTTATTCTCCGCGCTGAGATTTTGTTTTGCCTGTGTTCGTCGGTTTGGGGCGTTTTTGTGTTGTTGCCCACGATCTGATTTTGCCGGAGATTGGATGTGTTTCAGCCAATGATTTTTGGTAGATTAGTTCGTAGCTAGACCAATTTCATCTGGTTGATTTTTGAGCTCGATCCATGGAGATTTAGTCCGGATTTTATCGAGTTTTTGAGGCGGGCGTTTTTCTGTCCGTGTGGATTTTCTTCTCTGTTCGTCGTGAGGGGTGCGCTCCTGCGTGGGGCAAGGAGGCAGCGCTACAGGCGCCGGTGCGTCAGCACCGTATGTGCTCAGTTGAGCGGCGCACGGCCCTTGGAGCCATCTCGTCCGCAGGTTGCCGTGCTTGCTCTGTAGTTCTTGGCCGATTCTTCTCTGTCCGTCGAGTCCTGGTACAGGAGAACCAGCAGCGCTGCTGCAGCGATGAATCGCCTCCCAACCTGGCTGACGTTTGCTAGCAGTTCTTTTGCTTGATCAATTGTCATTTTCTCTACAGTTCTTGTAATTGTTAATTTCAAGTGATCAGCTTCTGGAGTGCTTGCCTCGATCTGTGGAGTTCCAGTTCGTGGGTGGCATTGGTTTGAGTGCAGGTGGAGAGCATTCCCTCCTTGCTGCACGTGAGCACCTACTGCTTGTTTTTGATTGGTCCAAAGCTCTTGTCTTGCTCCCGTAAATCATCTCAGCAATATTCTTTGGAGTAGTTAATTACTTGTTTTTGATTTGCAAGTCAGCTGCTTTGCTATCCATTCTCGTTTGTGCAGGACAAGCATCAATGATGATTGGTGAAGGCTCTGTTGCCCCTGCGTACGAGATTGCAGCAGCTGTGCTACCTGATGTGTTCTAGATTGTGATGCCGGCCTTTTTAGTTCAGGTTGCAGATTTTGTGTTTGGACACCGAGTAGACCAAGGCAGGTTGCTCAGTTCTGTTGCTTGGCATTTTGACGTATCTGATTTTTGGCGTGACTTTCTCTGTAGGGAATTTGCAGTCCCACCTCTGCTGTATTTTAGATTTGAGACCCTGAATTTCCTTCTGGCTCATTTTTTCATCCGGTTTGATCTTTGCGCTCCTCGGTCTTGTGTGTTTGAGCTCCGATTTGGTCAGGGAGCATCCTGTTATTACCCGGGTGTGCCTATCACCGGTGCGCTCGCGTAACACCTTGCTACCGTTAGCACGCTTTGTTATCCGTTTTTTTGTGAGTTTGTTTTTTTGAGTTTGGGGGTTGAGCCGATGACCCAAAATTGAAAAGGAAAAATTTGAGGCTCCCATTCACCCCCCCCTCCGGTCGCCGTTTCGGTCCTTCAATTGGTATCGGAGCCGGTTAGGATCATATCCACCTTAATCGGTTCGTGATCCGCAAGAAGGCGACATGGATCGTGGTTACGGTCACTTTGGTGGCAAACCTCCGGAGTTCGATGGCACCAACTATCCCTATTGGAAGATTAAGATGCAAGCACATCTTATGGGGATGGATTGGAGAGTGTGGGAGATTATCGAGGATGAGAACTACCAAGTGCTAGCCGCCGAGTGGGTGAGGAACAAATAGCCCAACACAATGCCAACAACCGAGCGAGGAGTGTTTTGTTCTCTAGCCTCAAAGACACCGAGTTTGAGAGAGTTGCCACTTGTGAGACCGCCGTGAGGTGTGGAGAACACTTGAGAGTTACCACGAGGGAACCCCACAAGTCAAGGCCCGCCTATATGAGACCTACAAGAGAGAGTACAACAACCTAATCCAACTTGATGGCGAGTCCATCGATTCTCTTTTTGCTAGGTTTCGACGACCGCAACAAGTCGGGCGGGCGAACAAGCCTTCGGAGAGGCTTGATGATCATGAGAAGGCGTCTCGCGGCTTTTGTGCGCCTTGGATCGGAAGGTGTGGGATGTGAAGGTATCCGCGATCATGGAGTCCGCCAACTATGACACCCTCACACCCGACGAGCTTTACAAAGAAGCTCAAGTCCTCCGAGATCAAGGCCCGGATCCAGGCGAAGCTCAAGAACCCATTCGCGCCGAGCGTTGCACTTGTCTTAGGTAAGGGCAGTTCCGGTTCTTCCGCTAACCCATCACGCATCTTTTTGCCTTGTCTTCTTTGGTGTATCGTGATGAGGAGCAGCTTGGAGTGCCTTGGGACGCACGAGTTGGCTCTCGTCATCGGCCGATTCTCGCGGTTCCAAACAACCGCTTGAACCGTCGGCATGGCGGTGGTCCCAAGGGAGGATGCTTTGAGTGCGCGATCCGGACCACTTCGCCGCGGCCCCAAGAAGAGCAAGGACAAGTACTCCAAACGAGAAGTACTACTCCGACAAGCACGACTCCGACAAGCGCAAGGACAAGCGCGAGTACACCGTCGGCAAGCACAAGTCTAAGAAGGGCTTTGACAAGGAGGTGATCAAGAAGAAGTACCTCAAACGTGCCAAGGAGAACAAGGACGCCTTCTTCGCCTCCCCTCGGCGACCTCGACAACGACGGGCAAGCTTCCTCCGGCGACGAGGAGCCCGAGCGCAAGATTGAAGAAAAGTTGAACGGACTTTTGCTTCGTCGCCAACTCCAAGCACGGGGCTTCGCACCATGGCCCTTGACGGAGCGGTGTCCAACAAATGCCGAGCCACACGGCAAACTCTTCTTCCCCTAAGGTATCACCCACAATCGAATCCCTCACCGATGAGGTTGACACTTTGGGTGATGCGCTTGTGTGTCAAGAGAAGTTGCTCAAGCGAGTAGCTAGGGGAGAGGAAGGAGTACAAGGAGAAGTGGGAGGTAGCTATGAGGGAGATAGAGTTGTCTAGGAAGCCCGTGGAGATGTCCGATGAGACAGAGTGTGATGCTTGTGCTATGCATATGTCTAGCATCATGTCTTTGCAATCCAAGTACTCGCTTTGCTAGATGAGCATGTTGGATTTGAAGGCTAAGCCTATGTTGTTGAGTGCATGCAAGTCTTGTCCAGCTTGCAACCGAGTTGGCGAGAGAAGGTCGCCAAGCTTGCCGTGTTTAGAGAAGGCCAACTCGGATAGCACCTTCTTTCAAGTGTGCTAAGTGTGAAGATTTAGAGATGGAGGTCATGTCTTGTAGGCATGACAAGGGGAGAGTCAAAGAGGAGAACAAGTACCTTCGCTTCCGTCCCGAGTTGGGTGTCTAGTGGAGAGCCACGGCTTGGCATGATGATGAGTCGGGTTCAAGAGGGGACCGACACAACGGGATTAGGCTTTGCAATAGGTGGGAAGGGTGAAGTAATCTATGGCAAGGTTGGTCAAGGTAGTGGTTTGAGTTCGAGTGAGAAACCTATAAGCACTCCCAAGTTGACCAAAATCACCCCACCCGAGCCTACCAAGCCTATTGTACAAAATGGCATTCTCCAAGAGACCCCAAAGACTCCACCTCCCAAACAAGTGTGGCTTCCTAAACCAAACCACCTCAAGAACCCACTTGACACTTTGCCCAAGATCCCCGAGGAAACCCTTCCTAGAGCCAAGGCCACAACAAAAGTGAACCATCCACCCAAGAGAGTGAACCAACAACCACCCAAAGAGAGAGGTGAGGTATCACCGTGAGTATTGCCAGAGAGATGGTCACTTGTTTGAGTTTTTCTTTAGAAGGAAGAGGGATGCTAGGCGCCAAGTTGAGTTTGAGAACCATGACTTGTATCACCCACCACTTGGCATGTATGAGAGGGGTGTGCGGTCGGTTCCTGAGGCGCTTTGCTAGGCTAGGAGGTAGGAGGCCTCGTGAGGGCTAGGCCACGGTTTGTGAGACCCCCGTGGTGGTCGTGGTGCTCGCGAGTGGATGGTGATCCTCGCTTTGGGAGCTTTGAGTTTGACAGGGAGGAGTGCACCACACTTTGTTGTGCGTGGTGAGCACTTTAGGAAGAAGGGGTCATGGGATGTTTGTTTTGCCTAATGCTTATCTTGGGCAAGATGGTCAACATTGGTATTCTTCCATGTTTACTAACCCCGGTGTTGTGCCATTTGCTCATCCCATGTTTTCCAATGATGTAGGTGACTAAGTCTTGGGTTCCCAAGTTTATGCTTGTTAACCCTTTGGGATCCAAGACTTGGGTTTCTTTGTCCTCTCATGTGTAGGTATGAGGACATGGGGTGGAGAACACGTGCTTGGTGGAACTTGATTCTTTGTCGTGGTGTGATCAAGACTTGATGGTTGTCTACACCACTTTGATGGCCTCCAAGAGGAGGCTTATGACACCTACACACGGTCGGTGAGTTATCATATACACTCATGCCTTGTACATTCATGATTTCTCTACTTGTGGTATGAGATAGTTGTTCATTTGCTCATTTGTATATTGCTTGCATGTATTATATTTGTATCATGCTTTTATATCCTTTTAGCATGTGTTATCTTGTGTATTATATGCCATGCTAGCCTTTGTGCCCTTTTGTTTCCTAGTTTTCTTTTTTGCTAGGTGTCTTTGGTTGAGGGGGAGTTGGAAGTTTGCTATCCTTTTTGAGGGGTAGTTTTGTAGGTTGATGTACAATTGTAGCTTTAGGTTTGCTTTTGCTTTGTGCATCATCTTGTATCATATTGCATTCATCATGTACACTATTACATTTTGAGCTTCTTGTTTATATTGATCACAATGAGACTATGCTCGTTTAGTGTAAAATTATATGTTGATGCTTCTGACTTATGCTCTTTCTCGCTTAATTGATATATGTTATGAGCAAAAGCTGTTTTTCATGTGAACTTGCTTAACAACGATAAATCTTGCAAAATGTTCACCATGGAGATAGTTCCTAGCATGTTTAAGTTGTTGAGATCCTTTGTGCTTATCATGTATGCTAGGTGACTATGTCTCATTCATCGAAGTTATACACTTGCTTAGATGACCACATGCTTTTTATCGCTAAAATTTCAAATCTAAGCTAAGTGTATGGAAAAGATCGAGATGGGTCCATACCGTCCCACATCCAAGTCTTGGGACTGGCCGCTCATTGCACTTTGAGTTGAACCTCGAGCTTGGTAGTGTTTGACCCGCACCATTGTCTTAAGCTTCCGATTGCTCACATGCATAGGCTTGACATGGTTGATTAGTAAGGCCGACGGTTGTGGATAACCACTCGCACTCATGCCTTGTCCAATGCTTGTAACCGCCGCAACTCCGATAACTTGAAAAATTTGACAAGTGTTGGCTCTATCTTTTTGCATGATGTATAAACTTTGCTTGGGGTAGTTCACTTGATATACATGTGTAGCACTTGGTAGATTTTCAGACTTACTTGTGCTATGTGCTATTCTTTATGGTGGACACCTTTTCTAAAATGCTTAAAATCGAATCAAAATGCTTTTCAAGCCATATTTCATATCTCTTGATCGGTTTGAGCACCATGTTAAGCACTTGATTTTGTTGCCATGACACTTTTAGAGCATCTTCTCATTTGGATTGCTATAAACTTGAAGCTCCTTCATTGCATTTTTATGCATTTCATAGCTTGATTAGTGCATTTGCCAACAAGGGGAGAAAGAACAAAAGAAGTGATTGCATTTTGTCGGGGAGTAGCACTTTGAGCTAGATGTGTTGAGCCTTTTTGCCTCTGTCTTGAGGGTCTAGCTATTTGTGTGTGAAAGTAATTGGTTTGGAGCTATGCTAGTGGTGTTGAGCCTGTTTCTACCTCTTCTTGAGGACTATTTGTTTGTTTAGCTTGGTTGTGTCGAGCCTTTTGCCCATGTCTTTGGGAACCAAGTTTTTGCTCCATGTTTGCTATCCGGTGATTTTGTTTAGCTTTTGTTAGCTTTTGTTCACTTGGATGTGCTATCTTCTACCTTCTTCTCGTCTTTGTGTTGAATGTTGACAATGCACTCATCAAGGGGAGATTGCGAACACATGGTTGATTTAGGTCACATGTGTTTAGTTTTGTGATTGAGTGATTGTCAGCGGTCAACATTTTAATTCTATTTTCTTTTATCTTTTATGCTTCGGCTATGTTCAGGCACACGTGGAGTGTGTCGAAGACGTATCTCTTGGTTCGTGTTGTACTGGTGTGGAGCTCGGAGATGGTAGCCGACGGCGAGGTGAAGGGGCCAAGGAGGGCGTCTTGGGCCGACGGACCGGAGGTGAAGGACGGACGTGAGGCTTGGACCGAGGGGACCGGATCGCCGGGTGGCTAGCCATGGTGGTCGACATCCGGGACATCGACGAATGCAAGAGGACGGGCGGGACCGTGTCGATCGGGTCAAGACGGGCGAAGGCAAGGTGCGAGGGGAGCTCGGATGACTTGGCGACTTCGAGGCGGTCAAGACGGCGATGACACGTGTCGAGGAGGTTTGGTGGTTTGTCCTCAAAACCATCGGTGCGGGTTTCGTGGTTTGGGCCTCAAAACCACGGGTGCGGGTTTGGTGGTTTGGGCCTCAAAACCATCGGCGGGTTTTCACGGGTTTGGGCCTCAAAACCCGGGCGTTCCGGTGGACGGAAGGACGGCGTGTGGCGGCATCGGGAGGTTGCGTGGAGCGATGCTACGGATGAGGAGGCGCGGTGGCCGCCGGATCGATAATTACCCAGTCGACCAAAATAGCCCTCGGGTTAGAAGATCGACTCATGTATCTTAGGGGGTAGTTTAGGCGGGAGGGAATATTTGGACTATTTAGTGGAGGCTTACCCCCTTCATCCCCTCTTGCTCTCTTATTTTCGTTTTTTATTTTCCCCCATTTTTAGGGTTCTTGTTTAGAGGCCCCAAGAACAAATTTGTGGAGATTTTTTGTGGTGATTTTCGAGGGGAAGGGCAGCCCTAATCTCGCCTGCTTGCCCTCCGGGCTTTTTATTCTCCGTGCTAAGATTTTGTTTTGCCTGTGTTCGTCAGTTTGGGGCGTTTTTGTGTTGTTGCCCACGATCTGATTTTGCCGGAGATTGGATGTGTTTCAGCCGATGATTTTTGGTAGATTAGTTCGTAGCTAGACCAATTTCAGCTGGTTGATTTTTGAGCTCGATCCATGGAGATTTAGTCCGGATTTCATCGAGTTTTTTGAGGCGGGCGGTTTTCTGTCCGTGTGGATTTTCTTCTCTGTTCGTCGTGAGGGGTGCGCTCCTGCGTGGGGCAAGGAGGCAGCGCTACAGGCGCCGGTGCGTCAGCACCGTATGTGCTCAGTTGAGCGGCGCACGGCCCTTGGAGCCATCTCGTCCGCAGGTTGCCGTGCTTGCTCTGTAGTTCTTGGCCGATTCTTCTCTGTCCGTCGAGTCCTGGTACAGGAGAACCAGCAGCGCTGCTGCAGCGATGAATCGCCTCCCAACCTGGCTGACGTTTGCTAGCAGTTCTTTTGCTTGATCAATTGTCATTTTCTCTACAGTTCTTGTAATTGTTATTTCAAGTGATCAGCTTCTGGAGTGCTTGCCTCGATCTGTGGAGTTCCAGTTCGTGGGTGGCATTGGTTTGAGTGCAGGTGGAGAGCAGTCCCTCCTTGCTGTACGTGAGCACCTACTGCTGGTTTTTGATTGGTCCAAAGCTCTTGTCTTGCTCCCGTAAATCATCTCAGCAATATTCTTTGGAGTAGTTAATTACTTGCTTTTGATTTGCAAGTCAGCTGCTTTGCTATCCATTCTCGTTTGTGCAGGACAAGCATCAATGATGATTAGTGAAGGCTCTGTTGCCCCTGCGTACGAGATTGCAGCAGCTGTGCTACCTGATGTGTTCTAGATTGTGATGCCGGCCTTTTTAGTTCTTGCAGATTTTGTGTCTGGACACCGAGTAGAAGCAAGGCAGGTTGCTCAGTTCTGTTGCTTGGCATTTTGACGTATCTGTGGCGTGAGCTCTCTCTGCAGCGGGTGTGCAGTCCCACCTCTGCTGTTGTTGTTGAGACCCTTGAATTTCCTTCTCGCTGTTTCGTCCGTTGCTCGTGTGTTTGAGCTCTGATTTGGTCTCAGTCTATCCTGTTAGACCCGGTGTGCCTAACACTTCGCGTGTGACGTCCTGCTACCAGTTAGCACGCTTGTTACTCCGTTTCTTTGTGAGTTTGCTTTTGAGTTTGGGGGTTGAGCCGATAACCCGAAATTGAAAAGGAAATTTGAGGCTCCCATTCACCCCCTCCAGTCGCCGTTTTGGTCCTTCAGCGCTATTGGACAGATGTCTATGTCTTGTTTTGATGGCCACAAGTCAACATCACCGCATGAATAAAGCATGTCAACTCAACACGAGCCTGTAGCCTGTAGCCTGTGGCTGTGGCCACAAGTCAAGCGTGCATACCACTACCACAGGAGCAGTGGTATTACTGTCCCTTTCAATCAGTATACTGATTGCCTCTTGACTGTATACATGCGAAGAAGGGTGCAGTTTCAATAATTCTTTTTCCTGATTGCGGATGCTAGGGTGATTATTTATACGTAAAACCCCTCTCTGATTGGAAGAGATTGTACAGATCACAGATGTGTTCTCCCTTCCCAGCATGGATTAAGCCAATCTCATCGAAGCAGTCGACGTCCGGTGCCTCCACCATGGATGTGCGTCAAAGATGCACACCTGCCAATGGACGACATACACGTACATGAGAAGTTGTCGAGCCGCCTCTATTGCGATCCCGGCATCACCTTGATCAAACTAGATGCTGCGCAGTAGAGAGGAATGACAGAGGAGGGCATGCTTGGTTCCTTTTATCCAGCCTCGCGCAGCCTGCCCTTACTAGCAAGGAAATCCTTTCTTTTTTTTGAGAGCTGCAAGGAAATCCTTTCTAGCACACAAGTCCCGAGAACCCCATGCAAAAACTCCAAAAGAGCAAACATTTCTGCATATCTCATATCCTTTACTTGGTAAGGTTACACAATAACCAGCAATGGGTCCGACAGGCCAGAGTGAGGGGAGGCGTATAGATAAAGCTCGACTCGGCTCGGCTCGTTATCTTAACGAGCTAAAAGTCTAGCTCGCTCGGTTCGTTAAAAGCTCGAGCTTACCCATTAAGCTTGCGAGCTAAGTATAAAAAAATACACACAAAATATAATATTTGTATTTATCTAAAGTTTAAAAATAATAATAATATATAAAAAGTAATACATCTAGGCACCTTGAATTGAAAAAAACTTAATATGTGGTAACATATATAATGCACGATTAAAAAGGTAATACAAAACTAATATAGATTTTGCAGTTTTTCCCGAATGTGTAGCTCGTTTGGCTCGCGAGCGCTCGCGAAAGCTGGCTCGAAGTTGGCTCGTTATAGCTAATGAGCTAAAATCTTTGCTTCATTTCGATTTCGGCTCGTTAGGATCCTAACGAGTCAAGTTGAGTTGAGCGAGGCCAAGCCAGCTAACGAGCTTTGAGCTTTTCGTCCAGCTTTACATATAGAGGTGGACATCAATAGAAGATATTGACCTAGGTGGTGACTAACGTGATCCTAACGAGCGAAGTCGAGTCGAGCCGAAGCCAGCTAACGAGCTTCGAGCTTTTCGTCCAGCTTTACATATAGAGGTGGACATCAATAGAAGATATTGACCTAGGTGGTGACTAACATGATCCTAACGAGCCGAGTCGAGTCGAGCCGAGCCGAGCCAGCTAACGAGCTTCGAGCTTTTTGTCCAGCTTTACATATAGAGGTGGACATCAATAGAAGATATTGACCTAGGTGGTGACTAACGTGAGGTACAGAAAGTTTAATTGCTTTGCGGCCGTTGAGAGCTGTGTTGCCTCCACTAGACCTAAGGTGGTGTCAATAGGGTAGGAGCGTTGGTTGGTCCGAGGACTCGGAGATGGCAAGGCCATGTATAACAAACTACCAATGAAAATGAACATGGGGAGGGATCTATCTGTGATTTTTACTATACTTCCCCATATCATTTGGAAATGTGCAAAAGTGCAATGCTTGAAAATGATGGTACATTGGTCGAAGCAAGCATCATCAGTCCTTATATATTTCTTCAGCAAATGGATTCGTCCAATAGTTCCACGCAAAATTCCATTTGCCATGATTAGTCATCGACTCATCGCAAGGGCAGGTAGATTAATTTTCTTGACTAAATCTCCATTGTATGTGACAGCGATCTCTCTGTCCTACTTATTATTTCTTCATGATGTAACGTTTGCAAGTCAAGCTTTTCTAGTTTTAACTATTTTTTTTTAAAATACATATTAACCTCCGTAAGTTGAACCAAATTCTTCATAGAGAATTTCAGGGAAGTAATTTGTTGGTTGTAACTCTAGATGTTAACATCAATACTAGATTGTGTTTGGTTGAGTTTCTAAAAATCAGGGAGGCATATATTCCATCTGGAAAAGGAATGCATGCGTGGTTGTTCCTCCCTCCTACGCATGGCATGACACACGTATTGCAGGACTTTGGATGCACATCAGCACACGGGAAACGAACTATGCATGTATATATATATGCATCAATTCACTTCACTGTTGTACGACTTGTTGGGAAGTTGACCGCATGGACCATACGTATCTGTCCTTGAACGTGAAACTAACCACCAGCTATTGTGAATCGCATGTACTACGTGGTCGTTGTTGACACGTCTGTTTATTTTAGGTGTCCACACACAACATATGCATGCATACATTGTGAACAGAGAGCTTTGGCACAACGTAAGCCACACAAAGTTGACGACGGACAATATTCCGGCCGCATCACAGGACAGCTTTAGTTTTCTTAAGAAAAAGGTTATCAAATTTTGTCCACATACTTCGACGAAGTGCAAAAGAGCACCATGCATCGTCTATACGGATGGACGTGCAGAGAAAGTGAGAAACTGTGGCTACAAGAGAACCGGGCCGGCCACGGGTTAACGTCAACTTCCTTCTTGTAGAGAGCATTGGATACGTGTACGAGGAGGACGGAGAATATGTTAGGCAACAAAAGTGCACGCATTTTCCAGTATTGAAAACTGTTGGAGAGTAGCGTTCGGGAGTGACTCTAGGCATGAGGCCTGCTATACTTAACTCCCTTATACCTATATGTAAACATTGTGTATCTCCCGTACAATGCATTGAGTATTCTCCATTCCACTCTTTCAAGGTATCACAAATTGGTCTAATCCTACGACCTCCTCTCGCTTCCGCTCGCCGTCGCTAATCCTCACGATCGCCCGGCCTCCGCCGTCGCAGATCCTCCCGATCGCCGGCCATCTACCCACCCGCTGCCGAGCACCTCGCCGGGCTCTCCAACTGCCGCTGCTGACTCCGTCGCCGGCAATCTCCGATCGCGGCCCGACGTCCTCGCGGTCCTTCGTCACGCGCGACCCGACGTCCGATCGCGCGGGTCCGACGCCCCCGCCCGGCCTGATCCCCGCGTCCGCGCCGAGCGCTGCTTCGTCGCGATCACGACCCCGCCTCCGTCTACGACAACCGGCCCGACGCCCGACGTCCAATCCCGCGCAGGTGATCCCGTCGCGGCCTCGCGATCCCGTCGTCGCGGCCTCCGCTCGCGCGTCCCCACGCGATCCCGTCGCCCCGTCGCGGCCTGCTCGCGGTGCGACACCGCGCCGCTAGCCCGCGCGCACGTCCGCTCGCGGCGATCCGACGCGCGCGATCCTGGCCCCGCTCGGCCCCGCGACGCGTGGTCCGTCTGACCGTGTGCGCGTGATCCGTCGTCCGCGTGCGCGTGATCACGCGTGATCCGTCGTCCGCGTGCGCGTGATCCGCCCGCAAGTTAAAAAAAAAAAAAGGAAAAGAAAAAAAAAAAGAGTAAAAAAGGAAAGAAAAAAAAAAAGAGAGAGAGAACGCACGCGGCTGCCCACCTCGACCTGGACGTCGGTCGCGTACCTCTGCTCGGCTGCGTGACGCACGTTCGTGCCCTTCGTCGACGCGCGTGCTCCCGGTTCCTGCCTCTACGTCACCAATGGCAGAGACCGAGGCTGAGCGCCAGGCCCGCGTGTGCGCGCGAGGCCGAAGATGCCCGTCTCCGCCAGATCGCCGCCCGACCGTGCCAAGGCCCTCGACGAGTTCGAGGCGGCACGCCGACTCCCACAACGCCGCCATCGCCGTCAACAACATCAAGGCACTCGTCCGGTCGTCCTGGATTGCGCCGCCAACAACTACAATCGCTAAGCGCCACCTCTTCCTCGTCGCCCTAGGCAAGTACATCCTCACCGACCACGTTCTCACCGATGTGGTGAACGACGATCGGCCGGCCTGGGTGCAAATGGATTGCACTGTCCTCATGTGGATCTACGGCACGATCAACGCCGATCTCCAGCAGTCCACCATGCTGAAGAACACCAACGCCCGCACCGCCTTGCTCCATCTCGAGGACGAATTCCTCGCCCCAGCGGTCGTCGTAAGCTGCTGCTGTCCGCGGAGTTCCGCGACCGTGAAGCAAGGCGGCGTCCTCCATCACGGACTTCCGCCAAGCTAGAGACCATGGCGGCCAACCTCAAGGACTTCGGCGATCCGGTGGGCGACCAAACCCTTGTCCTCACGCTACTGCGAGGCCTCGGCCGACAAGTTCCGGCCCATGGTGACCAACATCCAGATGCGCCTACCGTTCCCCACCTTCGCCCGAGGCCCGCACACTACTTCTTACGGAGGAGATCGACCTCGGCGAGCGTCGCGGCAACACCAACCCTCCGCCTCCACCACCACCGGCCCTCGGCGGCAGCGACACGCCCAGTGGTGCGCGCTGGCGGCAACCCGGTGGTCACGGAAACCGGGCGGTGGCGGGGGCAACCGCCGGCCGGCCGGCGGGGTGCAATGGCCCGGCAGCAAAAGCAGCCCGGCAGCGAGCCGGTGGCCAGCGTCCGCCCCGTTCCTCTACAACACATGGGGGGCACGGTTCGATTCTGCCGAACCCCACAGCCCGGCGGCGGACATGGCGGTCACTATCGCCCGCCAGCGTGAGCCCTCACAATGGTGCCCGGCCCGGCGGCCCCACTTCAAAAACCGTGCAGTGCGGGACGGATCTGAGGCTCCCTCGCAGCTTCAGCCCTCATCCGGGCCCGGCTATGGCAGCCGCCGCTCCCACCAGCAGCAGCGAGCCATGGAGCCCGATGCATGGTGGGTCCTTCGACACGTCGCCGCCGCCAAACAACTTCAGCACCATGACGCCGACACCACCCGCCCGGCGATTGGTATGTTGACTCTGGTGTTGGCGCCCACATGGTCAACAATGCTGGTATAATTTCCTCCTCTCACCCTCCCTTGTCGTCAAGTCCTTCATCTATCATTGTCGGTAATGGAGCTACGCTTCCCGTTACCTCCGTAGGATCTCACTCTTTTATCACACCGCGACGTCCTTTAAATCTTTCTAATGTTCTAGTTTCCCCGGCATTATTAAGAATTTAATTTCCGTTCGTCGGTTTACCACCGATAACAACGTTCCATTGAGTTTGATCCTTTTGGCCTTTTCGTGAAGGACCTCCGGACACGGAGCGTGATCGCCAGGTGTAATAGCACCGGAGATCTCTACCCGTTCTTCTCGCCAACATCCACCAGCACCACTGCCCTCACTGCTACCGCCGGCTCCACCACCCTTTGGCATCGCCGTCTCGGCCACATCGGTCATGAGGCCTTGTCCAACCTCATTAGTTCACATGCTATTTCATGTAATAAGCGCGATGACACTCATATTTGCCATGCCTGTCAGCTAGGCCGCCATGTGCGTCTTCCTTTTAGCATGTCAAATTCCCGTGCACCTCGCCCCTTTGATTTAATACAATCGTGATCTTTGGACATCTCCAGTTGTTAGTGTTTCGGCTATAAAAATTATCTTGTCATTCTTGATGATTGCACTCACTTCAGCTAGACTTTTCCTTTACGCCTCAAATCCGACACTTTTTCTACTCTCACTAATTTCTTCTCGTATGTGCGCACGGAGTTCGACTCCTCCATCAAGGCAGTTCAGTGCGACAATGGCCGTGAATTCGACCATTCCTCGGCCCGCACGTTCTTCCTCACTCACGGGGTCATTCTTCGCCTTTCGTGCCCATACACCTCCCAGCAGAATGGGCGGGCTGAGTGCATTCTACGCACTATTAACAACATTGTGCGCTCACTCTTGTTTCAGGCTAGTCTACCTCCGGCTTATTGGGCGGACTCACTCCACACTGACACCTACCTTCTTAACCGCCACCCCACAAAAACCCTAGACGGCCGAACACCCTACCTCGCCCTCCATGGCACACAACCCTCTTACACTCACCTTCGTGTTTTTGGTTGTGCTTGCTATCCTAACCTATCATCCACAGCTCCACATAAGCTCTCGCCACACTCCTCCTTGTGTGTCTTCCTGGGGTACTCCTCCGATCACAAGGGCTATCGGTGTCTTGACCTTCATTCTAACCGCATTATCATCTCTAGACATGTCGTCTTCGATGAAGCGGTGTTTCCTTTCACCAATATGTCCACCTCACCCCGGGATCCGGCCACACTTGATTTTTGGACAGCGCTGATGATTCCTCTTCGCCCCATGGGTCAAGAGCTGTGTATGCAGGTTCTCGTCTAACCGGGCGGCACGGATGCCGCGTACGGGCAGCCCCAGCGGCGTTGGTGATGCGCCCGGACCTAGCCCCACAGCGGTAGGTGCCCCGATGGCCTCCCCGCACCCGCTCGGCTGCGCCCGATGGCGGTGCTCCTCGGCGTGACGGCGGTATCGCTGCCCCTGCGGACGCCTCGTCCCTGCTGCCGCCGGCGGTGCCGGTCGCCGCCTCACCGGCCGCACGACCGCCACGGCGCCCCAGGCGGTTGTCCACTGTCACAAATGCGCATGGTATGCGCCGCAGCGTGGCAGGGCGGGGCCAGCGCCACCCCGTCGATCGCCTGAACCTCCACGCGTCAACCACGCCCCGGTGCCTTCCTCCGTCCGTTCAAGACTTGCCGACCTGCGTGGCGCCGGGCTATGCAGGAGGAGTTTGATGCATTGCGGCAAGCGACACTTGGACCCTGGTTCCACGGCCGCCGGTGTCAACCTTGTTACAGGAAGTGGATTTTTCATCACAAGCTCAAGTCCGATGGCTCTCTTGATCGCTACAAGGCACGGTGGGTCCTCCGCGGTTTCACCCAGCGCCCCGGCATTGATTATGATGAAACTTTCAGCCCTGTGGTCAAGCCAGCAACCGTTCGTGTAGTCCTCACGATGGCACTCTCTCATTCATGGCCTATTCATCAACTTGATGTGAAGAATGCGTTCTCGCATGGCACCTTGAAGGAGATTTCGTATCGCGGTGGCCGACCGGTTTTGCTGATCCCTCTAGACTGTGTTCGTGCGCCGCCTTTAATAAGTCTCTCTATGGATTGAAGCAAGCTCCGCGAGCCTGGCACCATAGGTTTGCCTCTTACCTCATCTCTCTTGGATTCATTGAGGCCAAGTCTGATACTTCGGTTTTCATCTACCGTCATGGCTCCGATATGGCTATTTTGCTCCTCTATGTTGATGACATTGTTTCGACGGCCTCCTCCACGAGTCTTCTTCAGCGGATTATTGCAGCTCTCCGTAGGAATTCTCTATGACGGATATGGGACCCCTCCACCACTTTCTTGGAGTTAGTGTTCAGCGCCAACACATGATCTGTTTCTTTCACGGCGTCGGTATATGCTTGATATTACGGACCGTCTTTGGTATGCTCAAGCGTAAGCCTTGCGGTACTCCGTGGATACTCACGCCAAGCGCCTGCTGATGGTGTTGCCGTGGCCGACCCCACCTCCTATTGCAGCATCGCCGGCGCCTTCTGATACCTCACCTTCACCCGTCCAGGATATCGCCCACGCTGTTCGGCAGGTCCGCTTTGTATATGCATGATCCTCGGGAGCCTCATCTTGGTGCTATGAAGCGGATTCTTCGCTATCTTCAGGGTACTTTGGACCTCGGTCTTCACCTTCACCGGACCACACCGGCTGATCTTATTGTCTACACGGATGCTGATTGGGCGGGATGTCCTGACACGCCCAAGTCCACCTACGGTTATGCCGTGTTCCTCGGGGATAATCTCATCTCCCCCGGTCGTCTAAATGCCGACCCTCGTGTCCAGGTCCAGTGCAGAGGCGGAGTACAGTGAGTGGTGGCGAATGGTGTTGCCAAAGCCCCGCTGGTTGCGCCAACTTCTGTAGGAGCTTCATCATCCTCTTCGCCGCGCTACCGTGGTCTATCTGTGACAATGTCGGTCGCAGTCTACCTCTCCAAAGAACCCAGTCAAAGCATCAGCGAACCAAGCATGTCGAGATTGATCTACACCGTCGAGAGCGAGTCGCCCTCGGTGAGGTCCGCGGCCCTGCACGTTCGTCAATAACGTCGCGATGACGCCCGATGTCTTCACCAAAGGTTTGCCGGCGTCCGTCTTCACCGAGTTTAGGTCCGATCTCAATGTACGCGGTGCTCCTAGTTTCGATCGCGGAGAGTGTTGGAGAGTAGTGTTAGGGAGTGACTCTAGGCATGAGGCCTGCTATACTTAGCTCCCTCATACCTATATGTAAACATTGTCTATCTCCCATACAATGCATTGAGTATTCTCCATTCCACTCTTTCATGGTATCACGAGTTGGTCTGATCCTACGACCTCCTCTCGCTTCCGCTCGCCATCACTGATCCTCACGATCGCCCGGCCTCCGCCACATGAGACCGAGCCAATTGAGCTTAAAATTGACAAAGTCACTACAGATGTCTCATTGTTAATGGACAAGTCCTCTATCACTTAGCAGTGGCGTTGTTGCTACACCTAGGCCCACCATGTCTTGCTCACCATGTCCTGCTCCGACGACCAATTCGTGTTGAAATCCATCCTCAAAACTAAAACCTGCGGATCCCCAAACCCGACCACACTACAAGAATGGTGCTTTACATAACATTTTTTTGGTGATGTTCTCAAAAATCATCACGAAATTATACTATCTATGATGATTCATTCCAAGGGTTCTATGTACAACTGTAACCGCAGATTATCCAAAAAATGAAAACTTAGTATCTCCAAGAGTACCCTATTTTTTGCTCCTGGAAAACGTTATGTTTTCCGACTACTAAAAAACTATTAGGAGGAACAATGGTGGTCACCTCCAAGAGTTCTTAATATTCTACTTCTAAGAAGTTGTGATGTTTACATCAGGAGTCCTAAATTTATTTGTGTATGTATTTAAACCTTCCAACCAGATCTTTCTCTCCTGTGATTTTCTCACCTAGAACCCAGTATTTCCTCCTTTTCCTTTTCCATATGGAGACTACAGGATAGAATCACATAGCAAAACGAGCATGCGACAGGGCACGAGGCGCCATATCCACTTATCTTTACACGCATCGGGCCTTTTTTTCCCAAGTGCTAAAAGATTAAGAGGTCATTTTAGGTGTTGTTGGAGAAGGATTTTTTTCCCATTCTTCCTCAAAAAACAAGGATATTAGGAAGGATTAAGCTAAGAATCCATGAGCATGTGCTGGAAGCCTGGCAAAATCCGATGCCATGCATTTTGGGGCAACTCTGGTACATTATTTTTGGGGGCAGGGTACTTTTATTCGCATTGGGCATTTAGCAATTTGATCTTCTGAATTAAAGTAAGGCCGTCACGAGTGGAATTCCTAAATCCGTCGATGAAGACTTTCTAGTCCAGGCATGCGTGCGTTGGCAATGACAGTTACATACTGCGTATGACGCTAAAACATCGCTACACGTGCATATGCTGCTGTTGTTCCCTTCCCTGACGAGCTTGCAAGCTTCAATTTACAAGAGTTACACGTAGCTAGGTCTCGATCAATCGAGATTGAGTTGTCAATAAATCTCAGCTAATATAGCATCAGAAGCTACCTTTTTTGTAATGCTGCTGGTATGTGTGCATGGTTTGCACTGTCGTGGAAAAAGGCCGCATGCTGTTGCTGGTGGTGATGACAAGTTCCGCCCACAAAAACCATATGGAACACATAATACCCACAAGAGCAAAAGAGCATATAGGGTGCAAAGAAATATTTGGTAATTGCATATTAAAAACGGTGCATCACTTAAACGTTGTGCAAAAAACACCACTCAAGTCATCTTAACACGTCCACCTCAATATAGTTCAGAACCCAATGCAAAGAAATATTTGGTACTTGCATATTAAGCTAGAAACAAAACTGGGTAGACCTAGTCTTGCACAATATTCTTCTCAGCAAGGGATAATTCCGAGAGCTTTGATGTGGCACAAGATATCTTCATGGAGTTCAAACACTCTCTGCATAATTAAATTAGGTCAATTACAATATTGTCGCACAAAATGGACTGGCTTAACAATTATCAATATTATACACATCAGAATTATGCAAAATAATCATGATACCAATCATTTAACCCCCAAAAATAACTACTTCATGATAAGAATTTAAACTACCCGGAAGAAATCCAATTATACTTTTTTCCAATATGAAACTGTAGGTGAGACAAAATACAACATGCTTCGGGTAGTAATAAAAAAAAAGTTTGTAACTATATTAGACCATTATCAGAACAAACAACGGGTACGGGATAGGTGTGGTACCTAAGTGCGTTCTCCAATTCAGCATTTGTCGGGTCCAACTTCAGACCATCAAGGAATGCATCACGTGCCTTCTCATAATCCTGAAAGAGTTTGGCATGTATAAGCGCCGTAGGATATAATGCTTAACTCACCTTCAGGAGCATATGAGCAGCCCCCTTTCCGGTAGCAAGCTTTTGGGCAATGAGGCTGCATAACCCAACAAGCTTCAGCATCAACCAAGGCCTTTTCTCCTTCACCCAATTTAAGCCAACAAATGCTCCTATTCGAAAACAATGTCGCATCACCAGAATCATTGTTCATTATAGCCTACACCATAACAAAGAAATATATAGTGCTTGTACACACCATGGTGTAGAGTTTTACTGCAGTACAATAATCCTTTTGCTTGTATGCCTTGTTTCCTTCTAACTTCAGATCGGCCGAATTCCTTTTGTACACAGGGTCATCCTGAAACAAAGCAATGACATAAATAGTAGTTATACGTACTGAAAGACTAGAGACACGGTAACCAGAGATCACACTGATTACATCTTATCACTAGTCCAGATTGAAGGTAACACTGTTCCGCTCAATTTAAACTACTGACAATTAATTCTTGATATGTATATTGCAAAATATATTCACAAAAATGACCGATGACAATATGCCAATATGTGTACAGAAATTTGTTATGCATATTCTGTCAGCTTAGGAGAATCTATCAAAAAATCTGGAGAATAGGAAACTTCATGTGAAGAATTTGGCCATGATGGCATAACTTTTAATGCAACAACCAATACCTGATCTGATGGGATTGATTTGACATATGCAAGTACTCCATCAACACTCCAGTCATGCACAGACGGTATACGAGCTGTTACGCGCAAAAGGATCTCAACATCTTTCCGTCTATTTTTAATCGCTGCAATTTCTATTGGCAGGAGTCCAGACTGTTGCAAATGACAAATATTAGTTGCAGGGCAATGCAAATAGGCATAACATCTGAACCTCTAGCAATGGCTGCTAAGGAAATGGAGATTTCAGTATTCCAGTTCAAGTATGTGAAGAACTCTTGAATATGAATATGCACATGTCTCCATGTCATGCAAAAAGTAAAACTGAAAATTTCTGATAAAAATGTAAGAATGAAAAATAAAAAACTAAAACTTACATCATCCGGAGCATTGGGATCAGCACCAGCCTCCAGTAAACAGTTGTAAAAATCTGTTAAGCCATCATTTGCAGCAAGTATTAAGGGAGTAAGCTTAAAAATGCCCTTCGTTACATCAGCACCAGCCTGATACAGAAAATGTCAGACACCCCAAACCAATGCAAGTGTGTAAGGAGTATTAAGGAGTTTTATAAATAGGTGGAAGAGAAATAATTTTTACCTTAATTAGATGTTTGGCACAGGTAAGGGAGCGAGCTTTGAGAGCAGTCATCAAAGGAGTCAAAACAGTGGCAAGTTCTTTGTTGTACTGTCAAAAAATGAAAATATTAGTACATTTACAGAAGAAAGATCGCAAAGAAGTTGTAAGCAACGAATGGAAAACATTTGGTTTAGCCGCACACCCTCAACTCAGTAAGCCATGTTGGAAGTAAACCCTTAATGTTCAGTGTAAGTTTCAATTAAAGTTGTTGTTGTCCTTGTTTCCAGTGTTAGTGAGTCAGTTGCCTAGTGGTGGACAAGAAGCTAGGAGCTGTGAGACCTTAGTTGGTCATGACCTTTCCTTTCTCAATTTGATTATAAATAGCAGGCAACACAAGAGCAGAAAAACTGCATCCTTTCCAACACCAAACGTGTTCTTGAGAGTGTATGTTCTTGTAAGTAAACTGCAAACATACTATGTTCATTTGCTTAACTAATCAAATAATTCTTGAACCCAAGAATAAAAAATGGAGTGCCACAAACTACCATTTAAATCATGGATTGATTAGGTCAAAATATATGGCAACATTTGTTATATATCAAAAGTTCAAAACTGTATAACACATTGTTTTGCACAATGTTCATCTGTTTATAAAACAGACAAAAGCTAAGGAAACTTCATTAAAATGGATCGTGTTACACTTACTAGATATAAATGTGATTTTTGATGCCTATCCATGTGAACAAAACAAGCATTGTGAAATGGAGAGTTCTAGTTTTTTTCTTCTGAAATCCTTCCTTTTACAAAAGTATTATTTATTGATCTAAATAAATATATCTACGTAAGTTAGTGGCAAAAGTTTGGTTCTATAAGACCTATATAAGGCCAAAACATCAAATAGGCGTACCATGTTTTACACAAAATGAAGATAAATTAAACATATTAATTAGTCCAACCAACTGGGCACGCTATATTCATGGTACTACTGATGAAATACTGACAATAGGTTACTAACTAGTATATTCTTTTATGAATAAGGGCGTCCCCAATGGTTAGCTATTTGGCTATCTAGATGTGATGTGGCAAGCAAAAAGTAGGAGAGAGAGTAGTCACTAGCTACATGCAAATAGCTAGACTATTTCACGTGGCCCGAGAACATGTGAGATTAACATGTGGGGCCAATAACTTAAAATAGTATTTGTTTGTGTCTCTCACCTCCACATCACCAAACCAAATAGCTAGCACTATCTAGGACCATTGCGGGTGGCCTAAGAATGAAAAACAATTTAGTAGTTGATGACGCAGGGACTTATTAATAGGATCAGCACGCAAAACTAGAAATGAATGTGCATGACATAAACCGTACATCTGCATTGTAATCCAGTAAAATCTTCATAACAGCACCGTGATTTCCTATGGCTGCAGCATGCAGTGGCGAAGACGCGGAATTAACATCAGCTCCTTTTGAGAGCAAGAGTTCTGCCATTACACATAATCCTGTAAAAAATATAAATCAAATAAATATTAGGGTGCTACCATTGAACTCGATAACACTCATGCTGAACGAAATAAACCATTGCAGTAGTATGATTAGTAAGAGAAACATACTAAACAGTAGTTCAAATCATATTTTTTAATTATTAGCATTTTGCAACAAACTATTTGATTCAAAAATTTCAAATGTAGATTCATGAAGAGATATTATATAATTCAATTATATGTAATATCAATCTTCATATTAAATTGAATAGAGGAGACAATGATGTTTTTGATGGATTCCTGCCTCTATGGACCTAGGCATTGAGAAAAGTATGTCTTGCTAATTAAGGATAAGGAAATTAACTAACAACACAAATTTTGAGTTGGAACCCAATTTTCGGTGTCACATCAAAATAGTTACATAGAAATAAAAAGATTTATCTGAAACTAGTGTTTTATTTTGTTGCATAAAAAGGATGCAAGTTATGAACAGAGGTACAATTTTTAGCATTCACTAAAAGATTTAATAATAGGTAAAACAAATATTTTATTCCATAGGATCAAAACAAGCGAGGTGGATAATTTATAGGTTTATGTATGAATTCAAATATTACCAATACCAAAAATATGGAAATTATTTTCTTAGCAATTGAAGATTAGCTTGAAAGTATTTATCATTGAGAGATGCATGTATGAACGGTATGATACCTATTGAAGCTGCGAGATGTAGTGAGGTACACCCATTACTCATAGGCTTATTTGGATCGGCATCATGATCAAGAAGGTACCTCACAACATCCACATTATTGCTGGAACGAACTGCACAAGCAAGTGGCGTAGACCCTACGAAATGATAAGCAAATGTTTAATAAATCAAGCCTTCTCATAATAATTGAAACCTCCTCATAAAAAAATGTTCAATAAACATATGTACGGTGGGTTTCTCAACATGCTTTTAAACAAATGAAAGATATAAATATAAAGCTATTGAATAGCAATGGTATCATATGACACTAAATAATGACACTAGGGCCTTATATAGATGCATTCATGCGAAAATAGTATAATCACTTAATGTGAGAACCCAAGAAAAATATCATAGGAATTTTGCAGTTTTATTGTTGTGTGGAATTTATTGTAGATTTCAGCAGCATAAATGCGCCCAAATAATTTGTAAACAATAATAATATAGTAGCATTGTCAATGTGTCCTAACAAATCTATATATACCTAATACCAAATTGTGGCGTCTTTTTTATTCCAACCCTGCCGACCTACCTTGACCGGCTCGGTCTAGAATACAGTCTCCAACTCTCCACCGTGCAAACTAAGTGTAGGAGTGGGGAAGAAAAATTGAAATGAATATAACAATATGTACGTATTGTAACGCCCGGCTGAAAACACCACCGGGGGCTACCCCTCAACACATTCACTAAGACTAAAACAAACCTATTACAGCTGCTATGTAAAAGATTACGCGTTTGTAAACGAAAAGTGAGTACTTGTGATGATGGTGCTACTCCCAGTTCCCATGCAAGTCGTGATGGTTTAGCACCTAAAAACCAAATGAACACAAGGGTGAGTGAAAACACTTTCGGCAAGTACATTAAGAACCGAAAGAAAATCAACTCATGAGAATTCATGAATGAAATCTTTGGAACTCTAAATAAATAGTAGTTTCCGTGCGAAACGGACAAACACTTGAATACTCCTTAGCATTTACCGGTAAAGCCGAGCAAGTGGGGCCAGCACTTACTCACAGGCACTTGAATATAAAAACCAAATTGCACCTCCGGATAAACCGCTTTGGAATTGAATGTAAATGAAAACTTGAAACTTGAATCTCATGAACAAGAAGCTTGAACTTGAACCAGAAATATAATAATTGAACATTGGAAAGCAAAGAGAAACTTCGAATAATAGGCGTAAAAGCGAAGCAAGGATTCGTCATGCACTTGCCTGAATTCGACGAGATCAAAGCATCACACACTTGGCACTTGCAGCTTCCAACCTTTCTCTTTCTCGTTTACTACACGTAACACATGATGCATTGCTTAACATAACGGAATGCATGCCACGTTGCATGATTAAAAGCATACAAATGCACAAAAGAACTTTAAACAACTTGTGAAATTGAGTACAACTTTTCCTTCTAATACAACTAGGGTTCCATTTCATAAAGTATTCTAATCACTTGAACAACAACTCCATCACGTGGTTATCAAGAAAGTAACATTCATCACACTATACTAGCCATGCAAGATAAGGTTTCTAACTAAACATTATACGACTTCAACCATGAATACAATCATTACATAACTTAATTACATGCACTCTCTAACTTGTTATTCGAGTAACTGTTGTACTTATTACTACTAACAAGTTAGTTATGAGCATAACATCAGGGTGACTAGGTTGCCAAGGAACAGCAGAAGATATTAGTGTTCCAATGTCTACCAAAAGACATAGATTTAGCATTTCTTAATTAAAAGAAGTATTTTTATCTCATACCAGAACTATTGACTATGGCTAACTACTATTTTCCCATGATAGAGCATCATATAACAAGGCTACAGAATAAATTTCATAATTTTACCGTGCACCAATAAATAGATATGAAAATAACAAAATCAGCATATAATCTGAAAAGGAAAAAAAAGAGAAACTGCACGGTACACCACTATTCACCTGAGTCTAGGGCTGTGCAGTTAGGACCCTAGAAGAACTTGAATTGTTGCACGAGATCCATGTCGCGATTTCAGAAGGGGGGGAGCGCCGGGGGACGGCGATTTTCGCGACGGTGATGCTTGTCGGCGACGAGGGGGGAGTGGTGGGGAAGCATCACCATGCTCCGGCGCATCCAACAGTGGTCTTAGCTCGGCCTGAGGTGGTCCACGGAGGCGTGGCCACGTGAGCCACGGCTGCTTTGCCCATGGTGGCGGCGCTGCTGCTCTCTGGCGCGCTGCGCGGCTGTTCCCGGCGACGAGGAGGTGGGGAAAGCGGTGCGCTAGGCTCACGGGAGGGTGGCGAAGGCAATAGAGTGCTCGGCTTGGGCGGAGATAGCGCGGGGGTGGCGGGGAGCGACGGCACGACGAGCTTGCTCCGCTCGGCTGCCATGGCTGCGAAGGAGAGTAGAGGGAGAGAGACCGAAAGCGAGAGAGAGCCGAGAGCGAGAGAGATGGCCGGCGCGTTTTGGCTTCTCCAAACTTTCTTTGGCGCCTTCGCGAAGTCGACCACGCGGACGGCCGTGCGTCAAAGCGCGAGGAGTGCCGTGAAAGGCACGACGGTGACGCAACAGGCAGGCAGGCTAACAGCTCGGTGGCAGCTATGGCTTCTTCTGTACTGTACTAGTCGTCTTCCTTCCTTCTTCGTTAAATTTCTCCCAAAAACTGAATAGAAGTTGAAAATCTCCAAGAACAAAATTTTCTCAATTTAATAAGATGTACACTTTTACTTTTGGGCTCATCGCCAAATTCTCAATAGATTTGAAAGTAGGTTTTCCAAATTTAAATTTAAAACTAGGATTGATACTTATTTCATTTCTAAATTCGGCATTTAATTAGTAAACAAACATTATTCAAACACCACATCTATTAACATTATTTTAAAGCTCAAGCACACACCAATTCATGGAATAAAAGTTTGGAAAGTTTATTCATCATGAAAAGTAAATTTATTAATTCACCAAAACCTTAATTATTAACATAAATAACATTTCATGAAATAAATGAAACATGGCATATGCAACATTCATAGGATAAAATTGAAACATGAAATGCATTATTGCCATGATACATGATAATCACACATGATAATGGTCATATTTAAAATTTTAATTACTTTTTAATATTTGGGATGTTACACGTATAGTAACACACGCACCTTCCTCGCCAGCAGCAGCGTTGACGTCCATGTGAAGCTCCTCGACAAGGTAGGCGCACACCAGTGTTCTCCCGCATCCGGCGGCGACGTGCAGCGCTCCGAGCCCGAGCTCGCCCTTGACGGCATCCACCGCCTCCGAGATCTGGCCCTTGCCGCCGTCAAGCGCGCTCGCGATCCCTGCAGAGATCGAGCAGGTAAATATTATCGCATAATAAGAAAACAAATAAAACAGCCAAAACTTAAATTATAAGAACACGGACGCGCGCGAAATCGACGACGTACTCTTGAAGACGCGGAGGTTGCCATTGGCCGCCGCCTGGAAGAGCCGCAGCTGCAGGTTGCCAAAGGCGAGGGGGCGGCGGCGCCATGGATTTGCTGGCAGGTCGTTTGGACTGGAAGATGGATCGAAGCAGGAGCAGTATATATATTCAAGTGGTGGAAGTGGAAGAGTCGCGCGGGAAGGCGAAGGGTGGTGGCCGTACGTCGTTTCGGTCGGAGTGCTTTGCATTGCATCGATCGTTTCTCCTCGACACGTACGCCGGCCGCCTCTTCATCTACCCGGCGGCCTCCTCGTATGCATGCAACACGTCCATTTGCCTCCATTTTGGATTACTCATTGTAAGTTTTATATAGTTTTATGGCCATTAATATGCTGACATCGTACTGTTTTCCTATCGATTCCCTTTCTGTTTGTGAGTGTCTCGTCAAAATACGAGTGGGAGATTGACGAGTTGTGAATTAGCTTTTGGGTGTGTTTAGAAGCCCAAATTTTCTCCAAAATTTTTCTGTATTCCCATCACATCCTATCACATCGAAACATTCAATACACCCAAAAGACGCTTGTCGGCCACTATAAAATTTAGATAAATAAAAAAAACTAATTGCACAGTTTAGATGTACATCATGGTGAGGCGATTCTTTTGAGTCTAGTTACGTTATAATAGGATAATATTTACCACTAACAAATGAAACATGCTACAATGTGCGATATGACGCGCTACAGGAATTTTCAGCCAATTTTTTTTTTCTTGTTGCTTGTTGTATCAAATTAATTTGAATAGTATTGGAGATCGATTTGTGGCTACGTGCATGCGATCTGTTGGATTTTGGTTGGTGATATTTGTAAACACATGTGGGTTGTAAAAATAGTTGCCATAATTGATCTATTAGGTTGTGGTATTGCATTTAATTAAACCTTTTAGTTAATAATGTTATCAGGCCCGGCCGGGTGTGCGGCGGTGCCGTCGAACAGGGCCCTCGAGGCCAAGGGGCCCGACGCCGGGGATACTTGCGTACAGTAGGTAGCCTAGCAAGCAAGCAGGTAAGGCACGTATGTGCGTGGCTGCCAATCTGACTCCCTCGCGTCGAATCGGCTTCCGCGTCCGCGACTCTGCGTTTTACCCTTTTCGCCGCGCGCCCGAGACATCTTCCCGCTGCAACCTGCGACTCGATCCGCGAGACTGCGTGTCCTGCTACTCGCGGAATGGCTGTGTGCGGTGCTATACTATCGTGGATCGGAAACAACCAAACCCAGCGACCGGCCACGACCCACTCTCGGTTCCTGGTCTGCGTACGTGCCGAGTGAATGAGGTGAGGAATTGCCCCTAAGCGTCATGCTTGTGTTTGTGTATGTGGTATGTCAAGAATATATTCACTTGGAAGTGAGAAAAGAAAAAAGAAGAGAGGGATAGAGGCCTTGATACAATCACTTAGAAGAAAAATTTCTATGCATTATACGTTGAAGGGCCTATTTTTTTCTAGCTCCGCACCAGGTCACTAGATTCACAGGACCGGGCCTGAATGTTATAGAAACCAAGGGTTGGGAACGAGTACTTTTTATAGATACTTTGCTAGTTTTTTTATTGGGACTGCCGAATGAAATCTAGTTTGAATTTCAAATTTGATTGAAAATTGAATTTTTTAAACGATCTCCGATAGAAAAACTTCTTAAATAAAAATTGTAGATATCAAAAGTTATAAATCTTTATAGCTGGTAACATTTTTGCTTTAAATTTGTTTTAGGACCTAAAAACTAGTTTGAAAAACTGATTTGCCCAGTGCTAAAAAAGGCACTTGGCAAAAGAGTCTCTTTACAGATTGCCTTTTTTTACACTTGGCGAAGCAGTTTTTTAAATAAGTTTTTTTAGGCCCTAAACGAATTTAAATAAAAGAAATTCTCAACGACACAGTTTTTAAATCCATGTCTTTGTCGAGTGATTTTTTTTTTTTTTTTGCACTCTTCAAAGGCGTCTTTTGCCGAGTGTTTTTTTGTTGCTGAGTGTTTGAAAAAATACACTCGGTGTGGGCACTCGGCAAAGGCGTTGGATTCCGGTAGCGGCTCCAGGAGTTTGGCTTTGCCAAGGCCGCCCGACCGCAGTGATGTGCATGGCAGAGTGCTGCTACTGCTAGCCGACAACGACGATGAGAATAATGCCCCAGGCGCGGCACACCATGTTCTAGTGCCCCTGCACCTGCGAAGAGTCGACGGTGGCGACGCCGTCTTGGGCTGTAGTCTCCATCCCTGTGAAGAAGATGCACCAGATGATGGCGGCGAAAAAGAGCAACACAAGGCCGTCAAGCACGAAAAGGCCACCATAAGATCGAGCGGAGTCCAAGTCAGCTCTGTTCACAAGGTATGCAACAGTTCACCTACAGTGAAGTTTTTCGCGATCGGGCCGTTCACCCGTATTTCATTAAGAGGAAGGAAAACCAAATCCAAATACAATAGATGCCCGGATGCCGAGAATACATCGAGAGCACAAAACACGGAAAAAGGGGGGCACACACCTAACTACCAGGAGTAAAAAAAACGTTGATTACATATTGTTCCTATTTTGCGACCACACCCCTAGAACTGACGCCAGCGACTTGAAGCCTGCTTGCACCCAATCATGGGCTGCCTCCGCCTGCACCAGCTTTGCGGCAACCGTAGTTAGCGATGAAGCTTCGTTTCTGAATACTCTCGCGTTGCGCTCTTTCCACACAATCCATGAAACCAGCAGTAAGAAAGAGTCGAAAGTCGATCGGTGGTCCTTGTGGAGCCGTTTTCTTTGCGCAGTCCACCACATAGCAATGTCTTGCTCCCCCTCTGGGACCAAAGAGGCCAAACCTGCCGGAGATAGTAGATGGTGCCAGAGCTGCCTGGTGAGCACACATCCGAGGAAGAGGTGCTCGCAAGTTTCTGGCTCCTGACCGCACAAGGCGCACGAGTCATCATCCTGCAGTCCATGGCGATGTCGCCTATCGCCCGTCCAGATACGCCTGTGCAGCATGAGCTAGAAGAAGCGCACCCTTGCAGGAGCAATGGTGCGCCAAAGTTCCTTTGCTCCCAACAAGGACGTGGAGCCAGCGAAGAACGCCCGGTACGCGGACGAAGCCGAGTACCGTCACGTTGCTGGTCCATTTCCACACGAGCCTGTCTGGTAGGAGCGGATCAAGCACGACATCCTTCACAATTCCCCACACACACACACGAAGGAACTAACAAAGAACTTGAGTGGTTGTAGCACCTGTAACATCACCCGCCCAGCTGTTTTGTGCAAGAGCGACCCTCACTGTCTTCTTCTTCTTCCCCACCGCCGACAGAGCCGCGAACAGGTGTGGCGCAACGGTGCACAACCGGCCCCACAGGCAACCAGGAGTCTGTCCACATCCTAGCGGAGCACCCGTCCCCAACAGTGACTGTCATGCTCGCGTTCGTGCACAGCTTTCTCAGTTTTATGCGGTAGAGTCCCCCGGCAGCTGTTCTCATTCGTTCGCTCCAGCCAAGCCCAACGCAAACGCAAGGCCAAACCAAATAAGTGGAGGTCGAGGACACCCAGACCACCAAGCCCAGTCGGACGACACACGATTGGCCACGCAAGCTTGCACTTTCCACCCGTTTTAGTCCGAGTGCCTGACCAGAGAAATGCCCTTCTGTTCTTATCGATCTGTGAGATTCCCCACTTGGATAGGCAACAAGAAATGGCCAGGTGGGTGGGATTGCTGACAGAGTCACCTTAGTGAGTAGAACACGACCGGAGTGCGGGAGAAGGCCTGATTTCCATGTTGGAATCCTGGCAGCCACCGCGTTCACTATGGCCTGTTCCTCTGCAGTCTGCCTGCTTCAGACGCTTCATAGATAGAGGCCAGGGAAGGGGGTGATAGCACACGGGAACACCTGATGCAGCAGCTCCATGTCCCCATCAGAGCACTTGATCGGCGTCAACACACATTTGTCGAAATCATGACCGAGCCTGAGGTCCCGGCGAACAGGCGAAGAAGGTCACTAATGCATTGCAGGTCAGCAGGCACCGGCCTGACTAGCAGGACGAGGTCATCGGCATATAAAGAAGCTCTGTACTTGATGGCCCTGCTTGACCAGGCTACGTACGGCGAGAGCAGTAGTTCACGGTCTGCCTCCCCGAACAAGGCGTTGATGACCTCCATAGTTATGACAAAGAGCATTGGGGAGATTGGGTCCCCTTGGCGCAGGCCCCTTGCATGGGCGATCCTTCTACCAATCTGCCCGCTGACCATGATGCGAGTGCTTGCTGTTGATAGCAGGATGGAAATCCAGTTCGTCCACCTCCTCGGGAAGCCAATGAAGGCGAGCACTTGCAGCAAGAACGGCCATGCGACCGAGTCAAAAGCCTTCGTGATATCGACCTTCAGTATCACAGCGGAGTGACCTCGTCAAGCATCGGGTCCACCCAGGTGTCAACGAGGCCACCGGCGGCCCCAGTGCAAGTGGATCCGTATAGGAGGTGTCCAAGTCAGCAGTAACAGCGCCCATGGCGGACGCGCCGGACGCCACGGGCCCACGGTCCGAAGTCGACTGCATCCGGTGGAGGCCACACAAATCCTCCACCAGATGGTGCCCACGCAAACCGAACAAGAAGGGGGCGGGGTCGACTGGGCCGGGCGGCGGCGTCGAAGCCGCCGTACCAAGTTTAACCCGGGCTGCGGCGGTTGAGAAGTTGTGGTCAGACCCGGCGCCACCTCTGCCTGAGCAGTTCAAGCCGCCTTCGCCTGCGCATGATCGCGCTCGCGCCCGCAGGGCGGAGGCCGGTGTGGATCCGGGGATGGCTACGGACCTACCGGCGTCACCTCGCGTCAATCAGCCCTGCCCCTCGACGTCCGGGGTGCGGGAAGAGCCCTTGGTGGACCGCCCGGTCGTGTTCGTGGGCGCAGGATGCCCCGGGTACACCACTTCGCCGACACGTCACGTCCCACCAGGCGCGGAGGTGTCGGAGGTGGCGGCTCCGGTTGCCGCCGTCATCGACTCGCCGACTTTGACACTGCCAGGGCCTTCCAAGGCCCTACTTCGCAAGCGAAGAACGAGGGTCGTCGATGACGACTGGGTACCACGCCGCAGCGACCGGCTGGCAGCCAAAACTGCCTTCCGCGAAGACCGGCCGGAGAAGCAGGCGCGACGTGTCCAGTCCAACAAGTGGGCCAAGCGCCCCGTGCACGCGGCGCCTACCACGGACCCTTCACCCGCCGCAAGGTTCCACGCAGCCTTCCGAGATGCTGAGCCGTCGTCCAGGCGGGAGAATGTGCGCAACATCCTTCCCCTACTCGGCGTCCGCTTCGCGGGGGATGAGTCGGGAGTTCCTGACGCAGGGGAGACCCAACTGCCACCGGACCCAGTCGCCTCTGGGGGATCGGTTCAGGAGCACGCTGCTGCGCCCACCGCTGCTTCCGTCTAGGACTTCATCGCGTCGATCACCCTCCCGCTCGATGAGCCCGTCCTCAGCGGACAGCCCACCCTCCGCTCGTCCAAGGTCCCTATCGAAGATTGGAAAGCACGACGTGCTCATCTCCGTGCGAAGCAACCGAAGCACGACCCTCCTCCGGCGCAACGGGAGCGGACGACGTTGCTGGAGATGCTCAACAAGCTGGAGGGACGCCAGGTAGAGGCGGCGCCTGCCCCCGAGCTACAGGGTAAGCTCCGGGAGCACTTTCGTGAAGCAGCTTCTTCCGGCAAGCAGAGGCGTATGCGCGAGATCTTCCCCTTGATGCGGCCTGGTGCTTTGCTGCCACTGGGGGGAGATTCTGATCTCGAGTCGTAGCCGCGGTCGTTTCGCCCTCCAGCTTCGTCGCACATTAGTTTAACTTTTAGTACAAACGTAATGCACCACCGTTTTAGCCGGTGATTCTTGTATGTGTGTCTTCGTGCACCTCGGCCAATTGTTTTGGCTAAAGTGTGCGACGTGTAAAACTCTACTTTCCCTTAATGAAGCACGTGCCAATGGGTACGCTTTCGAAAAAAAACAGCGGAGTGACCTCTAGCGTGTAACCATTGGCAAGCCGAGCTGCACCGCGCGAAAGTTATCATGAATTGATCTACCTTTGATAAATGCGCTCTGGTTGGGGACACCATTTCTTGCAGCTTTGGCGCCAACCTTCTTGCTAGGCACTTCGCGAACAGCTTGCTGAAGCTGTGCATAAGACTGATAGGCCTGTAATCCTTCAGCAAGGACGGGTTACTGCATTTTCAGAGGAGCACTATGACCGTGTTGTTGAGAAGGTTGAAGCTTCGGGCATCCAGCGACCAAAGAGCGTGGAATGCAGCGATGACATCATGCTTGATGACCTGGCGCCCGATCCAAAGTAATTAGTAATCGATCAGGCTGCCCGTCCGATCACGACGACTAGTCGTGGAATGTGTGCCTGAACGATTAGGTTAGCTGTATCCACTGTTTGTAGCAGAGAAACACGAGGAAGAATATCATTTTTGGCGATGAACTTTTGCACTTTTCTAGCCGAAATGGGAGAACTTTTCCAGGAAATTTTGTGCACTTTTGCCTCCTAATTCTTCTCCCTTCCGTCCCCATCGACGTCCTTCCGAGGCGGTCCCGCGGACGCTCCTGTCGCGAACTCGCGATGGAGAGGTCCGGCGGCGGCAGGAAACTCGGGCCGGCGGCAGCGGATCCAATGGCGGCGGGTCAGGATCCATGACGGCAGGGGCGCGAGTTGTTCATGGCCGGCGTGGCGAGCAGCTTCCAGGCCGGCACAGGCAGCTTCTAGGGCTGGCGCGGCGGGCGGCTTCCATGGCGGCACTGCGGGCGGCTTCTAGGCGGATTCATGGCGAGAGGGGCGGGCGCCGCTGGCCCCCCAGTGTCCTCCTTCCTGGCATGGAGGAAGGGATCACCATGGAAAAGTAAGGGCAAAAATCTTGGGCAAAATGGTCTTTTCATGGTCCTTTTAACACCGTCAAGTCGTGTTAACAGAATAGGGGCAAAACTTGTCTTCAACTCGAATAGCAGGGGTAAAATCACACATATCAAAAAACAGGGGTAAAATAACCATTTCTCTCAAAAACAGGGGCAAAAACACCAATCCCCCTTTATGTAATTTCTGTTGTCTTTTTCTTTTGGGCCTAGATGCCTTGTTTCTCTATATACATAAGCATTCTTTCATTTAATTGAAAAAGCAAAAAAAAAAAAACTAGGGGGCTTGCTGATTTAGTCAAAGAAAAGAAAAACTATGACAGAAGTTGGTTTACCAAATGTTTTTCTAATAAAAGAACCAAAGCCAAAAAAGGTCCTTTATCAAGATAGTTGGAGCAGTTTTGGATGAATATGGAACTCTGCCAAATGGGATAGTTAGGTTCATGTGTGTGCGAGACAATGAGAGAGGGTTGTTGCCCATACATCAAAGTCAGGCAGTAGGCAAAGCAACAATCATAAATGATGCATGCTTTTGTAGATTTTTGTTGGTGTAGCTAGCTCCTCATGCTGTCTTGTACTCTAGATCGACCAAATACCACAATCATTGCCTATATATGCTTCTTCATTCTGCAACGGCAGCCCATTTTAGCTTTGAACGGAGCACGACCCAGAGAAGAACCCAAAATGAAATATGATCACCACATCATCATCACATCACATCATGCAACACCAACAACACAACATATATCTAGAAGAGAACGAGAAAACAAGCAGTGAAGGCCCAAACTGGCCTCTACATGATGAACTCAACATCCAGCAAAAATAGTAAACACTTACAAACACTACGAAATTGTACCGAAATAACAAAATCAACAAGTTTAGATGCATTGCATGCAGCCCTTCTAGTGCCATATATCAATCATGGTTTAAACTAGTTTAAGTTTGCGATCTCTCTTATCGTCACTCACTAGCTTACTGTCCCATGCATGTGAAAGCTACCTTTCACGTGCATGATCTTTGATCGGTTTATTATTGACTTCCTTCTTGCCTCTTCTTTTCATTCAGTGATCCACATCATATGAACCATTTCATCTGGGACGTGTCTAGGGAGCCCATGTGTGTTGTGGTGGTGTGAGTTTCTAGAAGGATGTGTGTGTGGCATGCACACTTGCTTGTGTTGTGTGTGTGGTGTGTTGGTGTGAGTCTTTAGAAGGACGTGTGTGGTATGCAGTGGTGCTAGGTCTAGCATGCACACATTTGTGTGTGTGTGTGTGTGTGTGAGAGAGAGAGAGAGAGAGAGAGAGAGAGAGAGTGAGTGAGTGTAGTGTGGTGGTGTGAGTCTCTAGAAGGACGTGTGTAACATGCACACTTGTGTTGTGTGTGTGTTGTTATGGTGTGAGTCTCTAGAAGGAAGTGGGTGGTGTGTATAGTTGCTAGATCTAGCATGCACACTCGTGTGTGTTGTGTGCATATGGTGTGGATGTGTGTGTTTGTGCTTATGTTTTTAATTTAGAAGTCCAGACTCAAAAACAATTGTTCAGCCAAAATAGTGAACACTTAAAAACACCATGCATGCGAAAATATAAATTAACTCATGAAAACAATTAAAACTATTTTAAGTTTACACGATCTCTGTGATCATCATTCATTAGCTTATTGTTCCATGCATGCGACAACTACCTTTCACGTGCATGTTCTTCAGTTTATTGACTTCCTTCTTGCATCTTCTTTTCATTCCTAGTTGATCCATCATATGAACCATTTCATCTGGGATGAGTCCAGAGTGCCCACGTGGAACCCCAACGGTGCCATCGTGTCATCCTTGTCAATGCCGAGGAAGTCCCTTGTGCTCTGATTGTTGCCGTTGTCCACGCCCGCCATCCCTGCAGTAGTGTCGGAGAAGCCACCGGTGGTACCTCCCATTAGTGGTAGAGAATTCATGAGGAGATCATCAAAGTGTGCCTCATGAGACATCATCCCATCTTCTATTATGGCCCTGCTTGTCCCCTGGCCGCTGATAGTGTCGGTGAAGCCGGCCGCTTGGAGCAGCGCACTGGGGCCGGTACGGGTGGTGCTCGACGTCAAGCCCATCTGCGCTGCCTTCATCGAAGCGGTCATTTGAGAGCCCAGCCGATGGAGATGGAGATGAGTTGTTGTACAAGCCGAAAGGGAATCCGCCGTCGAAGTGGCTTCCGATGGACGCCATCATGCTAGCATTCGCGGTGTTGCTGTTGCCCCTGGCGCCGCCGTTGAATTGACCATGGTTGACAAGGCGCATGTCCTGATGGTGGCTGCTGCCGGACCAGCCACCGCTGTTGCCACCAAAGAAGCCAAGGCTTGACAGGTTGACGTTAGCATTGTCGGTGACAGGCTAGTGGGGCTGCTGCTTCTCGGGGAGGGTGTCATGGCCATGGAAGGGCTCCTTGTCATGGGGCAGAGGGCCCCGGCTACCGATGCGCCATCGGTGTTGGTAGAGAAGAGACCAATGTAGGCATTGCCGCTTCTTGTCTGGTACAGCTGTCCAGGAAGCTCCAACATATCATGCATGGGTGCCTTGCCATGGAGGAGAGGGCCCTGGCTGCCTTCAGAGTGATCACCGCCGTGCTTAGACAACTCTTGGTTATTAGCAATATCACTGCTGCCGATGTAGAAAGACGGCGGCAGTAGAAATCGACCATTTGGAGAACGGAACATGGAGGAGCCCAAGTAGGAAGGCATGACATGCTCAAACTGTGAGGCTTCTGCTGCTGAAGAGGACTGGCCTTGATCTGCGAATCCATGCATGTGGGCGGCGGCGCCGGAGAGCCTGAGGCTATCGCTAATTGAGTCGACACAGAGGTTGTCACTCACCGGTGACATCCGGGTGGTCTCACTATCTGTTAACCTTTGCTTTGTTGCACATAGTTCGGTGGGTCATGAAGCTGTCCTTCCCGCATGGGTACGTGAATACATAAGAGTCACAATGTGGGGAGATACTACAAAGGAGCATAAATATGTAAGGTACATCTTCAAAATACCAACAATTGTAATGATAATTTGTTCAAAACAGTTGTAATGATAATGAAAATTATTAGTCCATCAGGAAATGCTATTGACGTCGTTTATGAATATAAATCTGTATAAAATCTAATGCCAAGATAGACTCTTCAAATAGAAATATAGGGGACATTGTTTTAGGTTGTTGTTGTTCGGCTTACAAAAATATACCTGGTGTTTTTCTATAGGCAAAATTGGTACCATTGCAGCTATATGGGGAAATCATTCAAAAAGCCAAAAAAAACTTTCAATTCCATACAGTACGCAAATGCTAAAATAACAAGTTGTTATTCATTCACACTAAAGTGACTTTTAGCCTTATATGTCATGCATAGTTAATTTGTATTTAAGCGACTTGCAAAATCTTATGAAAGGAATTTAAGAATATCTTATAAAGTATTCCCTCGTGTTGAAAGTATGTGTGTGTGTGTGTTTGCTTTTGGACTTCTTAGACCGTTCGTTTTATTCAAAAAAATTTATATAAATATTATTTATTTTATTATTACTTATTTTATGATTAGAGATGCTTTAGTAATTTTTTTTTATTTGCATAAGAAATTTGAATAAGACAAGCGGTCAAATGAGAAGTGTAAAAGTTAGAAACGACACTTTTAATGAGATGGATGGAGTAATCAAATATGCATTGAAGAGTGTAAATCAAGTGTTGTAAATGTTTTTGACCTGACTAGTAATTAAAATTTTTGACCCGGCTAGTAATTAAAATTTTTTGAGCAGACTATTTTTATTACTTAAATATTTCATGCAAAATCAAAATAAGCTACTTAATACTAAAACAATAACATGTGACAATAAGCTATACTGTATTTATTGAGTGAAAATTGTACCGCTAGCAGCAAGCTAGGTATTTATGGAGGAGAAATTCTACAAGTGGCACGAAGGTACATATTTATTTAGTAGAAATTCTACATGTGGCTGTAAGCTATTTATTTATGAACAGAAAATATACAAGTGGCAGCCAGCTATTATTTATGGAGGAGAAGTTCTACATGTGGTTGCAAGCTATTTATTTATGGAATAGAAATTATACAAGTGTCACGAAGCTAGTTACTTATGGAGCAGAAATTCTACTAGTGGCAGTAAGCTATACTTATTTATGGAGCAGAATTCTACAAGTGGCATAAAGCTACTACATTAATTAGTTAATCAAATGTTATTTGTTCTTAAATGTACTGAATGGTCCCAAGTAATAACTACTGGTGCAATGCTGGAGACATAATGCTTTCAATATAAGCAGGTCCAAAGCAAGGCCTATCTTATGTTTGCAATGGTTTTGTCTTTAGCATTTTGCCGGAGACATAACCGTTGCAAACATAACATTTGGTTGTCATGTGTCGTGCAAACCAACTTCACGCTTGAACTTCACATCAAAGAATCAAGAAACCAACCCAAGTTTTTTTTGAGAACATAAAACGAGGTCATATCCTTCTCTTAGTTAAATCTATATCCCTATGTATCTCCAGCAGCCCCCACGTGCAGGAATCACTCTATTATTAATAAGTTGATGCGTTAAGAGTTTATTTATCATTTTTTTTTTTTGGAATATGACTTCAATAATAATACTTATTATTAGCATACCAAGAATATGAGGTGTTTTCATTTTACAAACCAAAAAATGTAAGTACAAAAATCATCAACTCTCTAATACATCTTTCCTCAAACCACACCGTATAAAGGCTTGTTTGGCATGGCTTCACTACCAGCCGCATCAGCTGTTTTTTTTTCCCAAACAGGCCGTTTGCAAACAACTTCACCAATGAAGTTCCTTAAATTAATCTCTCACATAGGAATGCGATGAGATAAATATGAGAATAATAGCTTTTCACAGCTTCACCTCACACTTGTTGGGCCTATGTGAGATTCTGTGAGAGCATGTTTTAAAAAATCAACATGCAAAGTTATTTAGCCAAAGAACTCACCAAAACAGCTCTATCTTTACGGGTAAATCTGCTCTTAGAGTTAAGAAAAAAAAACTAATTCACTCGGGTGAAGTTGAGTTGGGCCAAACAAGGCCTAAACAACCCAAACTCGAAACATCACATCACCTCTCATCAACGAATCCGTCATGGCACAATCATCATTCAAAGAGTCCATAAAGAAATGGAGTAAGAAACGATAAAGCTAGAATCCTAGTGGAGACATGTGTGTACCCATGCAATTGAGGTAGGAGGAATCACTGCAAATAGTTAGCAAGCCAAGCTAGTGGTCAAGTCGACGAAGGTAGGTTATCAATATGGGCTTAGATGCACCCATATGACATTGTCAAACTAATGGCCATAATTAAATTTCATCATATATGCATCTTATAAAAAACCTATGCACCCACAACATACACACCCCTTCTATTGTTTTAGCTTCATTTTGCAATCGATGGATGGGAAGAATAGATCAAAGAAATGAACACGGAGAAGAGGGCATTGCATTCGCAGCGATACCGTGGGTGCCACATGTCTTGGTGTGTTGCTTCCAGTCGGACTCAACTGCATAGAGCTTGTTGCACTTGTTGCACTTTAAGTTCATCTCACCATGCTTGCGGCAATAGTGCTTCTTGATCCCCGTGAGGTCACCCAGTGCTTGAGCTGGGTCGTGGTGCACACATGTTGGTTCTGGGCACAAGTACACTTTCGCCGCCGCGCCTCCTTGGGGTTCCTTTGCTTGAGCTTCCATGGCAAGTTGTGGCCGCAAGCAGATGCAACTGCAGGTTTTGGTCCCGTTGGAAGCCCTTGCATAAACGTCGCGACACGAACCGGTTCGTCGCTAGTAGTGTCCGCGGTGATAGCGCGACCACCTCCGCATCAGGTTCTATGCACATATGCATCAAATGGTTAATCAATCAGACCACAGAAGAAATCTTTATATTGTTTAGTGAATATAACAAGGCATCTTTTATCAATCATATCATTTAAGTGATAGGTAAGATTAGGGGACATACTTGGATTTCCTGCCCGATTCCTCTTCTTCTTGGGCGATCCCGCATCACCAGGCATAGTCATGGAGTTTTGGTGTGGAGAGGATCCATGTGGTTGCATCTTCATATCACCAATCCTAAAGAAGGTTATAGATGATGAGGAGGCTGCCATAGGAAGAAAACAACAAAGATTGGTCACACCAGCTTACACTCTCCCAAGACTTCTTACCCTTTTGTTGATGCAATAGGTTGTGCAATTGGAAGCTACTTGCCGTTGGACTGTACTCTCATAAGGCCGATGACCAATCCAAGTCACAGAGAAGCGACATAGAAGATAATATGAATCTGTTTGCCTTGATTTTGATGTCTTCTGGGAGATTTGATCTAGAAGACAAGGAGGAGCATCGAGAATAAGAACAAAGTAAAGACAGACTTGTGTGAGAAAGAGAAGATAACTTTTCACACAAACACAAAAATCTAAGAAATCTATACCCATTCGAAACTCAAAGAAGCATCGGAAAGAAATGACTCAGATGAGGAACGTATATACAAGAGAGAGATAGAGAGATCAAGGAAAAAAGAACCTGGAACCAAAGAGAAATGGCTTAGATGCACTTGGAATTGGAGGAGATGGTTCTTTGCAAGTCCTACCGCTTGCTGCTTTCCTCCTTCATACCAATAGTAGTAGCTTGAGGAGTGGTTGTTGCAGCGGTGTCGCCTCTCGTCAATATATGCACTTGGCAAGGGACTAGTAGGTGGACAGGTCGTCGCATGATGCACGCGGCGTGTTGGAGCCATTGGGGCCCACATGTCTCTTGTAGTGAATTAAAGGGAGGATAATAAAATATTCTTAGGCACCTACCATGATGCACAAGTGTAGGACAATCGGGATTTGTCACATATCTATCCGACGACTAGTGTTGTGTTGACAAAGGTGGAATGGGGGCGTCTCATGTTGGAATAGCTGGCTAGTTCACACCGTCCAACTAAGTCCAAGAATGACGTGTGATTAGTTGGGGTGGCATATGGATGTACATGCACATTTATTTGTGGACCTTTCTCTGTGTGGTAGCAAAAGGAGCGTGGAGACAGTGGATTGATTATCACTGTGTTGGCAGTGGCATGGCATATACATGCCACCGAATTCATCGTGAGTACAACAATAGCGACAAATGAGTCCTCATCACTAGTCTTGGCTGATTTGTTCGTATGCTTGTGTCATCATGTGCATGGAGTTCACTAATGATGTGGCAGAGCCAGTTCATAAGCAATTACTCTTGGGATCCTATAATGGAGCTCTAAAACTTACAATGCGTCCTTGTTTCAAATAAAGTTGTATACAAAGCTCTAAAACTTACTCATATGTTCTAGCTCAAGAGAAATACCTTCATGTGCATGCTCTAGATCGACTCGGGAGCAACGCACAATTACATCGAACCCCGTGTGGTGACCACGACAAGACTCCTGACTCAGCCAGTCGACTTGCCGGGCGGCCACCTTCGACGTGCCGCAACGCATCGACGCCAGCGTCTTCGACATTGACGCCTACGTCATGCACGTGGGCAACGACGTCGACGTCATCCTTGGCATGCCTTGGCTGGCAAGCCTGGGACAAGTGACGTGTGACTTCGCCAACAACAAGCTCCAGTACTACCGCGACGGCCACCCATCTACGTTCACGTCGGCACCATCCCCGCACACAGATGGGGGCGCCCACGGACCTGGCCTGCTCAGGTCGGGGATCTTCATCGGCATCCAGACCTTCCCCTCCAGGCTAGGGAAACGTTCAAGGCATTCGACTGCCTTGGACCTCTACGACACATCGACTGGAGTCTTCGTACAGCTGCGACAGGCGACTTTGGAGGACCGGCACCTATGCCGGATCGCCCTCGACGTCACCATGGGCACCGTCGTGCTGGCCTGGACGGTTGAGGACGACCTCCTCCTCTTTGACAGCCACTTCTACCTTCCGGCCTCTTCTCCTTTGCTACGGACCTCTTGGAGGCCCCGCTTCGGGGAGGAGTTCGCAAGACGAACTTCCTCGCCGCCAGGGCGCCTACGACCACCACCGACATCGGCGCAGCACCGACCGCCATCTGGCTGGGCGGCATCTAGCCAAGCGCCACCACGTCGGCCCAGCTCGGGTTGTCTTCCTCGATGGCATGGATTGCCTCTTCCTCACCATCGACAACGTTCACATCAGCTACGACGCGGAGAGGGGCACACACCAGCTATCCCATCCATGTTTGACGTCGGCTCCTTCATGTGCGGTATGATGTTAAATTTGGTCGCTAAACCCCATACTCGCCGCAACATCACCATCGGGCGCCTTCTTCCTCTTCTTCGTCAACGCTCCGCCCAATGAGCGTTTCTTGTTTCTGGAGAGCCTACCTCGTGACATGGTGCATCAGCATCTTGAGGCGTGAGTTCCAAGGGAGCTCTTGCTCACGGCTCGTCGACAGACGGCGTCGCAGTAAAGGGACGTCGCAAAGTACACCAAGTACATCTACCACGGCTACATCGAGAACCTCCACTACCTCTTGGAGTTTGCTCCACAGCGAACTCGGGAGAACATGATCCTCGGGAACCCGGTGCATGGCAAGCTGATTACGCAGGATGAGCTCATCATGCCGGCGCAACAGACCTTCACCCGGGTGTCACCGAATGGACTTCATCCAAAGGCGAGGACGCGCAGGTCGAGAAGGGGAGATGTCATGACCCAGGAAATAGGGCCCTGAAGGACAGGCCCACGAGGCCCTAGGGGGGCCAGGCGCGCCGGCCGCCGCCGCCTCCGCCTCCCTTCCATGGATTCTTCAAAGAATTAACTCGAAATAAAGGAGAAAATTCATTAGGATTATCTTAGGCTTTTTGGTGTGCAAGGGGATATTCCATCTATAAGGAAGACTCTTATTAGGAAAATAAATAGGATATGCTTGTAAAAAGGTATTCTAATCTATAAGGAAACCTTTTAGAGATTTCTTCGATACAAGTCCCACTAACTTAGGGCTACAAAAGTAAAGGGTGCAGAATCTTTCAGGGGCAACAAGAAATAAAGAAAATTTATCCCAACTCTTCCTCCTCTCCCTCGTGGCGCCGCCCCTCCTCCCCACGCGCCGCCGCGGCCGCCCCCCATGCCACCCGCCGCCGCCCTGCTGTCGCGCGCCGCCATCCCCGCCGGCGGCGCGCCCCCCCTCCCCTCCCCTAAGCGGCGCGGCCGCCTAAGGGCGCGTCAAAGGCCACGTGTCATGCCAGATCGATCTGGTCTGTGATAGAGATAGGGGTATATCTATTAGATAGAAAATGGAGGTTAAGGTTGATTTAAAAATGGTTCTAGTCTCATAATATTAAAAAATCTAATAGATAGATAGAGATAGAGATTGTCAGATAGAGATAGTGATATATCTACTAGATAGAAAATGCAGGCTAAGGTGGGCAAAAACAATGCTTTTATTTTGATATTAGAAAATTTAATAGATAGATAGAGATAGTCAGACAGAGAAAATGGATGCTAAGGTGGATTGAGAGAATGCTTTAATTTGTAATATTAAAAAATATAATAGATAGATAGAGATAGAGGTAGAGATAGAAGATAGAAAAATACTATGGTGGATAAAAAAATGATATTGTTTTTTATATTAAAAAATATAATAGATAGATAGATAGATATAGAGGTACTCCCTCCCTCGCCGGCGGTGACTGGTCTTTAGCAGAGTTCCATCGTAACTCGATTGGAATTGATTTGATTTTGATAGTCTTATCATCAATCTGATCGCAGTAAATGTCGGTTCTTTAATGCATGAACAAATTGGTTTGATTTTATATTCACCGGTTTACTAAATCCTCTCTTCTTGTTTCTTTGATGGTTATTCTGAGAGATGGCTGGGAATGCAGCTCCATCTTTCAGCCATCCTCTCAAATTCGTAATCCTGTTTCGTTTCCTTGTATTGCCAAGGATTCCGATGAGTTCTTTGTCGTTCCTCCTCCCACAAGAATCGGTGAGGTAGAAGGGATAGAAATTGTTTTACTCGGTGAGAAATTGTGTCCTGAGGAATTACTTCAATGGAACCAGATCCTGTCTTGCAATCCAGCGCGCCGCCTCTAAGATTGGTCGCCGCCACCGACGGTTCTTCTCCGATGTCGACCGTCGATGTTGACGGGCGCGCATCCGAGATCTATCGCCGCTACAAGCGTGCCTCCGAAAGCGACCGCCGTAGCCGCAGTGCCATCTCTGAGATCAACCGCCGTTCGGCGTGCCGCCTCCGTGGTAGACCGCCGTTGCGAGCGCACCATCTCCGGGTTGGCTCGCCATTGCCGTCGCTGACTCGCTGTCGTATCACCCACACCATACTATGTTGACGCTAAAACAACTACACGCGCATGTAGTGCTGTTCCTAGCGTATCGTGCATATGCCACAGCGTGAGCAAGGCTAGGATACAAATTCATTATACAGGTACTACGTCTTTCCTCGCAAAAAAAAAAGGTACGCACGTCTTGATCGATATCGAGGGCACAAGTCTTAAAACACGTCTCCCTCATGCCTTAAGTGCCGCAACGTAGAGTACATCATTCCCAATTTCATAGCTCCTACACAAATTCAATCTAACGATCAGTATTTGCAGAGCCATGAATATATGTTCGGGGCCGAACTGATAGCTAAATATCTTGTAATTGCATCAGCCGCAACCCCCAATGCAAGTCTTGGGAAATATTCTTGTGGGCAATTAAGGGACAATTCCAAGAGCTCTGTTGTCATGTTGCACGAGATATCTTCAAGGAGTTTAAAGCCTCTCTGCATAATCAGATTAGTATGTCAGTTACAATGTCACACAAAGTTACAATGTTACAGTTACACGTGGGGATTATTATGGTAGGTTATTATGTCGGTTACATTGTTACAATTACACATGGGGATTATTCAATTCAACAACCTAAAACAAAAACAAACTACTTCAGCTTATATTTATCCAACTAATAATGCGCCACCATCCATATGGATGTTTTATATGCATGTTCCAATAATACGAAACTAATAATTTGTGACTACACTAAGACCTTTATTCAGAACAAAAGGAGAAAACAGAACATGAGATCAGTTAGGTTACCGAAGCGCGTTCTCCATTTCAGCACTAGCCGGGTCCAACTTCAGGCCATCAAGGAAGGCGTCACATGCCTTTTCATAGTCCTGAACAGTGTTTGTTGTGTCATCAGAGAAATGGATTTGCTATGGCAATATAAGCGCCCTACATTATAAATTCTTGACAACACATCACCTTCAAGAGCATATGAGCAGCCCCTTGTCTGAAGTAGGCTTTTTGTCCAATAAGGCTGCAGAGCCCTACAAGCTTCAGCATCAACCAAAGCCTTGTCTCCTTCACCCATTTTAATATAGCAAAGGCTCCTATTCAACAGCAATGTTGGGTCACTAGAATCGGTGTTCATTATAGCCTGCACCATATCAAACCAACAGTAAGACATAAATTGGGTAAGATGTATGATTTGGTTTTGATATTTAGCATATATGGTTTAAAACCTGTTCCTCGAAACTTTTTTCGTTCACTTATGCCTGAAATAAAGGGCGCTACAGAAATTGGCGTGGTAATCATGCTCTACCCAAAGAAATAAGGTAAAAAGTATATGATTTGGTTTTGATATTTAGCAGATTTGGTTTAAAACCTGTTCCTCAAAACTTTTCGTTCACTTATGCATTACTGTCGTATTGCATAATTATTTCTGATTCTAGCACAAATTCACAATGAATTACTCGGTCTAGGGATAGCAAAATGGTTTAAATGCAGATCTTGTTCCCAACTATTTGACCAAGCGCGCATATACAAAGCAACCTCAATATCATGAAATCACTGTCTTATTGCATAATCCCATATGCTTGTGACATAATATTAGCATAATGGTGTGGCAGGAAATGATTTTGTCAGATGACATCATTCTACGAGTCATTACTACATTGCTATGCCCCATATATAGTTTTAAAAAGGATCGAGTGGTGATCGATAAACTAGTGCATCATGCAACATACCACTGAGTAGAGTTTCACTGCAGTAGAATAATCTTTTTTGTCATATGCCTTGCTTCCTTCTAACTTCAAATCAGCCAGATTCATTGTGTACAGAGGGTCATCCTGAAACAGAGTAGAGGACATAAGTATAGTATACTGAAACCTGAGGATTACAAGGAGCCTGTGACCATATCCTGAAACAGAGTAGGACATAAGTAGTATATTGAAAATAGCAGAGAACATGAATAAATGCAACATATAGTCCATCCCATTTAAGCGACACATGGTTTTTGATGAATTTATTTAATTGATATTTCATAAATCATAAAAAAAAATCAGTGTATTTCACAAAGAGAGGACTGACAGCAATGTGTTAAATTAGAAGAATGTTCTTCCAACTTAGGGAATTTATCAAATAATCTGCTGAACAGGGAACCCTCATGTGAAGAATTTAGCCAACGACATAATCTTCAATGCAACAATGAAGGTTTAGTCAGTACCTCATCTGTTGATAACGACTTGACATATGCAAGTAGTCCATCGACACTCCAGTCATGCACAGGCAGAATACGAGATGTAACGGGGAAAAGGATCTCAACATCTTTGCGTCTATTTTCAAGGGCTACAATTTCTATTGGCAGGAGTCCAGACTGTTGCAAACGACATAAATTTTTATTACTGCAGAGCAGTGTAAATAGGAATGACATATTAACATAGCAAAGGATGCTTTGAAAAATGGAGACATCGATATTACAGTTCAAGCATGTGGAAGAACCCTTAAATATATATTTTCATTATTACCAATTAATCATAATAAGCAAACTGGAGTTAGCTAGAGATGAACACAACCTTTATTAATAACACATAATAAAGCATCAACTATGTCAGACACAATTCCCTTCTTACGTTGAACTGGTTACTGTACCATCTAATTTTCAATCATATTGTGAAATCCGGTCCAGAGCAAATAATAACAATATAAAAGACAAACTGTAATCCTTAAGCCAGCTTACTACTATCTAGAACAAGATCCGTGCATATGTCTTCATCAAATCTATTAAGAATCTGAAAAGTAAACACTAAAACTTACATCATCAGGAACGTTAGGATCAGCACCAGCCTCCAGTAAACACTCATAAAAATCTGTTAGTCCCTCATTTGCAGCGAGTATTAAGGGGGTAAACTTTTCAATGCCCTTCATCACATCAGCACCAGCCTGATACAGAAAATGTCACACACGCCTTGAACTAATACGAGTGTTTATTGGTAAAATTACAATGACCTTGATGGACACCTATGTTCCATTCCCAAAAGGAATTCTATGTAATTCGAATCAGTGTAAGAAATGTTTATTACCTTAATCAGATGCTTAGCACAGTTCAGTGATCGAGCTTGGAGAGCAGTGAACAAAGGAGTAAACAGGGGAAAATTTCTATGTTGCACTGTCAATAGATTTACAAATTAGAGACAAAAAGATACTAACCATTCTATCATAATCAAGGATGAAGACAATTTAGTATAGTTGATAAACAAGGATAAAGACAAATTATCAGCACGTGAAAACAACAAATGTGCAATTGTGCATATCATGAACCTTACATCTGCATTGTACTCTAGTAAAATCTTCATAACATCACCATGATTTCCCATTGCAGCAACATGCAGTGGCGTCCCGCCACAAGACAAAGAATTAACATCAGCTCCTTTTGAGAGCAAGAGTTCCACCATTACACACATTCCTGCATTAAATATATGTAAAAAAATGAATATTAAGGTTTAATGAACCATTGAGATCCACATGTCACTTCCACATATAACCAAACATGCACATTTTAGCATGTGTTTCAAATGCCACTAAATCCAATACTTATTTAGTTCTAGACAGATTATAAGAAAATCCATAATTAGCATCAACTAAAGCTATGGTGATAGTGTAATACAATACATGCGCTCAAGTTGAACAAAATAGACCATTGCCATGTGATTAGTAAGAGAAACATGTTGAATACTTGTTTGAGTAGATTTTTCTTAATTATTTGTGGTTTTGAAACAACCTGTTATTGTTTACAATTTTCATGTGGATGCAACAATTAACCACATTATAATACGTAAGAACATTGAGATGTGCATGCATGATACCTTTTCCAGTTGCGATACTTAATGGGGTACACCCATGATGCACAGGCTTATTTGGGTCAGCATCATGATCTAGAAGATATCTCACAGCATCCATTTTTTTTTTTGGAACGAAGTGCATAACTGAGAGGTGTATCACCTACAAATTTATGAAAAAAAATAAATAATTAAACATCTGCATCGAGTTTTGTAGGTGTATCACCTACCAAATAATGAACACAAAGCCGAAAATCAGCCGAAATTAGATCAGCCAAACAGAGCCAGTACAAAGCTCTCAGCTGTACCGTACCAGTGCCACCCGCTGCATTGAACACAAAGATAGAGACAGAGTAGAGTAGAACCTGACACGACGGCTGTATCGTTGACGTCCATCTCAAGCTCCTCGACTAGGTAGGCACACACCCGTGTCCTCCCGTGTGCGGCGGCGACGTGTAGCGCTCCGGCGCCGTTGCAGTCCAAGATGACCTCCACCGCCTCCCTCATTCGGCCCTTGCCGCCGTCAAGCGCGCTCGCGATCCCTGCAGATACCACGTACGTTCGATCGAATTGCTTGAGCACAAATAAAATTAAACAAAATAAAGAAGACGGCAGGCCGCGCGCTCGAATTCGAAGACAACAACGACGCACGTACTCTTGAAGCCGCGGAGGTCGCCTTTGGCCGCCGCCCGGAGCAGTCGATGGTGCACCTTGTGGGGCGGCGCCATGGCTGCCTGCAAGTCAATTGGAGAGCGAGGCAAGCGCTCTGGTGTAGAGGGGAAGATATGATCGTTCGAGGAACTAGCGGTTATATAGTGTGAGTGGGTGGGAGTGGAAGAGACGCGCGAACTGGGGTCGTGGGCTCGTGGCAGGCGTTTCGGTCGGAGAGCCCAATTAATTTGAATTAATTTGCATCGTTTCCCGTCCACGTACGCCGGCCGTCTGTTCGGCTCTCCATCCGTGCATGTAGGCCTGCTAATGGGGCGGGGTTGAACGGGTATTTTGGCCTACGGCTTGGACGAATGATGCTCGTTTTGCTAGACAAAATCCGATAAGAAAGATGACCAAGGTATATATCCTATACTATATATCTAGCCATAACATAGTACTAATACGGAGTAGAATATACTGGTGTGTACTTTGTCAACATCTTTCTTTTTCTATTTGTGTACTCCCTTCTCCGAATAGGAAAAGGAAGACATTTTTCTATTTGACTCAATCACATTTTTTTAGAATATATAGTAAAATGTATACTGGCGCACACATGCATATACACTTACGTACCCTATGAACACATATATGTAAACCCTGAAACTATTTCACTGGACCTACGTGACTGAGGATGAGAAGTTTTTTAACTGGGAACGCCACTACGTGACTGAGAAGAACCCTTGTGAAGAACTCCCTCTATCATCTTTTGTAGGGCATACATAGAATTTATAGTTTTGATTTCTAATGGCTGAGCAATTATTGGGCACGATTAATGCATGCAAGCATGCAAAATGGAACTAGCTAATCAACGGTGACAACATGGCTGAGGTGAGCACTAAGTTCGGCGTTTATTTACACAACCAGCTCTCTCCACTGGGCTTCCTCGGTATTTGTAAAACTCCTCTATATACTCCCTATAAAAGATAATGGAGAGAGTAGTGAGGATGAGAAGCTCTAGAACCATGCAACGTCTCATGCTTTCGTCGTTGTACTGAGTGCCCAATTGTTTCCAGGGTTACCCAAGAGTTAGTGGTGGCTTTGGTCGATTATCCTAGTTTGTCGTCGGACTACTTTTTTTCTAGAGCAGAAAGAGAAAGGACCATGTTTGCCGGATATATACCAAAAGAAAACCCATGACCTATTAATGTTGCCTGAAGGTGTGACTAAGATTCATCCGCATGATCAATGCATTTGTCAATCTTTAGTGCCACACCTGATGTTTGGTACCTGCATCGATCTTTTTTTTTTTTTTTTTGCGAAGATAAAACTTTATTACCAATCAAAGTAATGTCTACTACGATTCTCGAGAGTTGTGATTGTGAAGCTGCAAAGCTTGCAGCATCTGGCTGTTTTCACAGTTTTTGAAGAGGACTGACAGCGAATACGAGTATATTGGGCTTTTTAGGCTCGGGTTTGGGTGTGAAAAGCGTCACTTATCATCCTCTGAGGCTCTAACGACCACCGCCAAACTCATTTAATCTGGTTAGGCTGCAACTTTGCTTAAGGCACCAAGGTCGACCGCTCAACAACTGTTGGAGGATATATATCTTCAAATAATGATTTAGAAAGTAAATGTCAGAAGGACTCGTTGAATTGATTTTTGAAAGATTTGAAAAACTAGCTTATGAGAAAATGAATAAAGGATGAAAGTGAAATGCTAGTAATAGAACGTGCAGGATGTTTTTTTTTTTTTTTTTTTGAGGAATATAGCCGGAGCTTCATTCATTGATCATGAGCATGATTACAATCAGTGTTGATAATAGCCCATAGTCCTGTGGTGGTACTAGCCACTCCTCCATCGGTTTATTACGGGAGACTAGTTTCACACACTCATGAGCTAACATATATTACAGGATCTCACCACTCTCGGCTATTCATTAAGGGCACTCACAGTGCAAAAACAACAGGTAGTTTCTATATTCTTAGATTTTGTATCAAGAAACTATCTCTCACAGTGCAAACTTAAGTCCTAGAGTCTTCTAATCATTAATCTCTTCTCTTCACCGGATCCTTTGCTCCCAAAAATAGCCGCGCACCACGGGCCACGAGCCTCTGCTGCCCAAAATAGCTCATGCTGCCTGCATGTCCTCCACCTTCTCCCATGCGTAGCCGCACAAGATCCACATGGCGAGACCCTCGGCCTCGTACTGTGCGTAGACGTCGAGTCTTAGATGGACGTCGTTTCTACGTTTCTGGCTCTCTCTCTTCATTAAATTGCATGCCACATCATCAAAATTCCTACGTGGCAGTGTAATTAATAGGGATAGACTCTACCATGGTTTCTGCACTGTGAGTGCTCTAAGGCTGAACAAAATAGTCCACCAGCAATGAAGATGAATTGATTTGCCTTCTCCACTTCGTTACACCACCGAGAGTATATATATGTATTGGACTTCTCCGCCATCATCATCTTGGTCTTCTACCTAGAGGTGCCCGACGTTTCTTTGGCAAGGGTCGGTGTGTTGCTTTTATGAAGCTTGAAATATATTAATTCGGTTATTTGTCCACCAAATGCCACCGTTCCTACGGCTTAGCACACCATGATTATGGAGGCAATTCAAGTGTCCAACAAGAGAGAACTCCAGCCTTCATCGTCTCCGCCATGCACCTTTTCCCAAACATTACATCAAATGCATGGCTTCCACAACATTCGTTGTAGGTTTGTTGCGGCCTTCGTGCTTGTGGCCGCAATCCGCGGCACCTTGCCTTGCAGCCCACATGAAGATGACTAGTCACTACAGGAAGTTGGTTCTTCGCCGGTCGGCGAAGGCTTCGCCGAGTAGAGTGCTCGGCATAGGACTGATGGGAAAAAAAATTACGGCAGAGGTCCTATGCGAGCACCCTGATCACCAGCTCTCGGCGACCTATTCGCCCGAGCACCTGATGCAGCTTTCGGCGAAGAAAAGTGGCCATTAACGGGCGTTGAAAGTGGCGGCAATTCCACCAAACTTTGCCGAGCACCTGTCAGACTAGTGTGCGTGTGCATGTTCCCTCACGTGTTTTGCATGTGACAATTACCCGTTTCCTTATATTATCTATAGCTATAAGATGTGAAATAAAACTTTTGATATCTTATTAGTCAGTTTTGCATATTTCTCTGTGATGGTATAAAGATCAATCATGTTAGTAAGCTAATTTCACATTTCCTAGCTACAAGACTAGAAGTATAAAAGAAAAATTAGATAAAGTCATATTTCAATGCATCTATTGGCGGCTTCTAGCCGTTCTTGATGATATAAAACAGAACGTCTCATCTTTATACATCTCCAAATATGGCGCTACATTCAAATAATACATTCAAAAGAATAGAGGCGACTATTCTATACTAAAATGATTAGAACCAATATATTGCACATCTGCCCATTTTAATCCAACTACATATATTGTCTATATATGCAATTAAAAAAAAATCTGTTACATACCCGCGGGAATCCTCCTACTATATAAAAGAAAAATGAACTAAGCTCTGGCTACCAGGCCCAACAAGAATCCTCTCCTGCACCCAAAACTAGTGTCCGCATAATAGCATGAGCATCCACACCCACAAACAAGTGTTTCATCCAAGTCCACTGTGAGTCTGTGGGGATAACGCCTACAGCCCGACACCTTGTGCTCTACCTTCTTCGCATGTTCGCACCACACACCCTCTTCCTTGTTCTTCTAGTGACATGTTCTTGCCTCTTGGCTCTCTCTCTCTCTCTCTCTCTCTCTCTCTCTCTTCTCTCTCTCTCTCTCACCGAAGACGGCGACCGGTGGCATCCTCCACGCGCCCACGACCACGCCCCACCGCCTGCCCCACACATGGACATGGCGTCGGTGGGGGTGATATAGGCCTGCTCCTCTGCTCTATCTCTCCACTCACCTATTTTCTCTCCACCTAGGGGGCTAGGATTTCGGTGAGGTTTCTCTACCTTATTCTCCATCTCCGGTGAGGTGTAGATTGCCCGGCCTTGCTAGGGGCAGGTAAGTAGGACATGCGGTGGGAATGTGGTGAGACATGTTGGTGCAGGGGACACTTAGGCCAGGTCAGGGTGGGGAGCCTTGCAGAAGCTGGAGGAGGTGGAGGCAGCAAGCTCGTGGGAGGTGGAGAAAGATAGCGGCAATCGAAATTGAGGACGAGATATGGTCAATGATTGTTGTGTCGGATTTCCATGGTAGGAAAAGAGTAGAGTTTGATGGACATGCGCAACCGCTGTAGTGGATCGACACACATTGCCACGTCGGGATTCGATGACGATAAAAGGCAGGGTTGCGGAGCATAGGCCTCTCCATCAATATACAACCACGCAACAACTAAAGAACGCTACACCGCGCCTTTGGGTTGCAACCTCGTCGCCACAACTAAAGAACGCTACACCGCGCCTTTGGATTGCACCACGATGCTTCGCATAGACAAATGTTTTGACTTAAAACATGGACCAACATGGTTTGGGTTGAGTCTCCTGAGGCTCCCTCTTAGAGCATGCTCGCTTGAACTTATAAGTCGTGGTGAAGCCTTTACACAAAAAAACGTCGTGGTGAAGCCTGCAACTGATCTTGAGTGCACGATTTGGGTTGAAAGTTGTGGGCAATGTTTCTAATCCATTGATTTTAATGGAGGTGAGATCCTGGTTGCATTTATCTAGGTGTACGATGTTTGGAGGCTCGGACATTCATTTGGGTGGATCTAAATTTATTTGAGAATCCTATTACAATAGACATAGGGATGATTTGAATATCGAAAACCTTGGTTAAATATGATCCAATTTATTTATTTGTATAAAAATTAAAAGAAAATGTATATGTCATCTTTGTGACACTTGGCACTTCATGAAGGTCCGTTGTCATGCTTTCGATCTACGGTGGCGTTCGTTCCCTGCCCACGGCATACGGACGGGGAGTAAATGGTGATCGTTGTTGGATGGATCGGTGGTAAATGGTAAAACATGGATCGAGGAGGAATTAAGCCACTATCGTTTATATCAATAGAAGTGCCCGTTTCACGAAGCCCAACGCTCGAGAGATGGACCCGTTGGATTCCAATTCTCTGATTCACACACACTCAATGGCTGGTGGTCCTAGGGTGTGCCCAGTGGGAGGGGTTAGGTGGGTCACTGGAATTCCGACGTGCAGGAGCCGTTGGACCCGTTCACACCCTAGTCAATGATTGGTGGTCCTATGGTCCGCCTGGTGGAAGTGGGGCTGGGTCACTAGAGTTCGAATGCTGCCTATATATTCCGCCTCCTCCACAGTCCTCGCTGCTACCCCTCCGCCTCTCCTTCTTTTTTCTGTGTTCCCCATCCATTCGCTCCTCATAGAGAGAGAGACCGACATCCATTCGCTCGCAGAGAGAGACCGGGGGCTACCACTCGACCGAGGTAAGAATCTTTGTTTGTTCTTTGCTATAATTCAAGATTTTTATGCAAGACAACCTGCTCTTCAGGCAATAGGCACCAGATATCCTATTTATGGTTCTTTGCTAGAATTCAAGAATCTTAGGCAACTTTCTCTTTAGGCAAAACTAATCCACCAAAGAAACATCACACGATTTCAATCACCCCCCAAATGTTCTAGGTGTTGCTAGCAAAGCCATACAATATTTCCTCATTGTCATTGTAGTTCTCTTTGCTTGTGAGGATTAATTTGTTTTTTTATTGTTATGGGTGTATGAGTTATCTGTATGGCTCATTATGGTGTCTAAGATCAAGACTAGTTCGTTTTGTGGAGTGAAGTTGATTCTAGTGGAGGCGCAACTTAAGAGGAGTTTAAGAGATTCTTTGTTGTCAGGCAGACCAAGAAGATCATGTAGGGCAGTTAGCTTTCATAGATGTTGAGTTGTAGACCTTCACTATGCTCTCACCATCTATGGTGGAGGTACCCTCTCCTAACGGGCGGGGGTACGCTCCCTAGGTAAAAGGCTATGCTCAGGCACTAGTCTCAGACAGGAATGAGAGTGGAGAAGAAATGCTGAAATGGTGGGAAGTTTCTCTCCCCCTCCCCTTGGGATCTATTTTTTATAGGAGGCGGGAGGTGGAATTTTTCCATCCAACCCCTTTGGTTCACAAAATTATAAGGAAGCCCATAGACATATTACATGTGGGCCTTTTTACAAGGGTGGGAGTAGCACGCAATCGCAGTGACCCCTACCCCCAACAGCAGTAGCCCCTTAGCTACTAGGGTTTGGCAGGTGCAACAAGACCTAGTCGCTAAAATAGGAAAAATACCCAAGCGTACAAATCCCTACTTTATCTCGAGCATCGTCGATGGGTGTCTTTGGAGCAGGATGCATCTAGATGGCGAAGGTTAGGGGCCATGGTACGATGATGACGATGCATCGATTGCGAAGGTGTGGGACTTGGCTCCTGCCTTTCTTGGTCATTGTGGAGTTCCTCGCATCTTTGGCGTGGCTCTTTGTTGCTCAAGTAGCCATAACAATAGAGGTCACCATTTTGGCGGTCGCCGGTCGTGGTCATTGGATGTACGTAGACGCGTGAGCTTCCATCGGAGGTCGATGATGACTTGTCGAGGTGGTGGTCGGTGTCGCCGAGGTCGAAGGCGAGGCCCTTGCTGAATTGTCACCGAGGGTGCGGTTGATGTCGCCTGATGATGGAATTGTTGCCGATGGTGCGGTTGATGTTGCTGAGGGTCTGACATATTCAACTTGCTTTGAATTACGAAAGTTGTGCGCATATGGGTAGTTCATGTGAATCTTGGCTTTCGAGGCATCTGCACATTGTAATGTGCCCATCGAGGCTTTTGATGTAGTATGTGCCCTTCGGGGCCCTTGCTACAGTGTATGCCCTTCAAGGCCTTTGTTGTAATGTATGCCCTTGGAGGCCTTTGTTTTAATATTGTGGAGATAGTTATGCGAAAATGTTGTGTTGGGCTTAGTCATAGCCATCGCCCCCTGTTTCTTTAAGAGAGGCTCACTTATGTTGTGAAGGTGTCATTTTAGACTTAGTCACCGCGACGCCCCCTATTTATTCTAGCAAGGCTCGCTTATGTTGCGAAGATGTCGTTTTATACTTAGTCGCCCCGCGACACCCCTATTTCTTTTAGCGAGGCTCGCTTATATTGCAAAGGTGTCATTTTGGACTTAGTCACTCGAGATGCATGGATATATGCAATCCATAAGTGAAAAAGGAGTGATATTTATGCATATTAAGTATTTATCTATTTTGTGCACATGTTTGAAGGAGTAGCCGGTTTCTTATTATCTATGCTCAAACATAGGGATATGTGCACCTAAGGTGGTGAGCTCTCAGGAGACTTCTCGCGCTGATCACAGAGCTCTTTGGAGACCGTCTAAGACATGTAGCCCTTCGCTAGATCATGGGCAGGAGCACGAGCCATATAATATAATTTGGTCTGTAGAAATGAATACACGTGGAATGCTTAGCTAGCTTTTCATGTCTAAGGTGTAGTCCCAGGCGAAGGTTGGATTTGATGGCCGACGAAGGTGCCTGGCTTGCACATGACGTCGATAATGTTGCTCGGGCACGGGCGAAGGTGTTGCTCCATAGTTTGACGAGGTAGCCCGACGACGAGGGTCGCGGCGAGCGTGGCTTTGACCCATGCCGACGAAGATGGCTCCAACAAGGAAGGTCGGTGAGGGTGCCATTGGCCGAGGTGTTGACAATGTCGACTCGAACTCAAGACTGGCCTTCGATAATGTCGATGTTGGCAGAAGTCGGGCGAACTTGCAGGGTTTTTCTTCATAGCCCCTTTTTTTGGCTTCACTTGTAGGTCCTTGCAACTACATGATCTTGCTCAAATATCTACTTGTCTAGCAGCGAGAACAAACATTGTTATAGTTCCAAGAGCGAAGGTGTTATTATTGCACAAGTAAGCACTAGATCTGAAGACTCAAGCTAGATTTTGAAAAAACTTTTGACAAAGTGGAGCATGGTTTAATGATCAAAATAATGGAACACAAAGGTTTCCCTAAAAAATGGTTAAACTAGATGAAACTTATTTTTATTCAGGCACATCCTTAGTTCTTCTTAATCGTGTAATAGGCAAAGTCTTCCACTGTAAAAGAGGGGTAAGACAGGGTGACCCACTTTCCCCTCTTATTTGTTTTAGCAACTGACCTTTTTGCAAAGTGTTTTAAATTCAGAAAGGACCAACAATCTCATTCAACTACCTCTGCCTTTGGGCCATGATGATGATTTCCCTATCCTGCAATAAGCACATAATACTCTAATTTTTATGGAGGGTGCATTAATCGGTTGCATCATCTCAAGGACATTCTATCCTCTTTTGCTGGAACCTCTGGTCTCAAGGTCAACTTTGACAAATCCTATGGCCCCAATTAACATATCTGATGAAAGATTAGATATCCTCTCATCCACTTTAGGTTGTGCCAAGCAGAAATTACCTTTCACATATCTAGAGCTACCTTTAGGACATACAAAACCCAATGTGGCTGATTTTTGTCCTATGGTTTCAAAATGTGAGACAATGATGGTTGCTTTCTCATCCTATTTGATAGAGGCAGGTAGATTGAGACTAACTAATGCAGTGCTCTCATAGCTCTACCAACATTCACAATGTGCACCTTTCTACTGCCTAAAGTAGTCATTAAGCAAAGAGATAAATATAGGAAGCATTGTTTGTGGAGAGGTTCATTGTTTGTGGAGAGGTTCAGACATAAATAGTAAAAACCTTCAAAGGTAGCGTGGCCTATGGTTTGTTTGCTCAAAGTTGAAGGTGGATTGGGTGCTCTAGATCTGAAGACTCAAAATGAGAGCCTCTTAATGAAACATCTTCGCAAATTTTTCAACAAGACTCAGATCCCTTTGGTATATCTCATATGGAATAGATATTACTCCACAGATAAACCACCTTTGGTTGGTGCACATATCTCATGTTCTTTTTGGTGGAGGGATATTCTCAAACTTTTGTAAAGTCACAAGAATTTCACAAAAATTAGTGTTCAGAATGGCTCTTCTTGCCTCTTTTGGTTTGATTCTTGGAATGAGACTATATACAATGTTGCATATGCTGAACTCTTCTCATTTGTCAGAAACCATCACATTTCACTCAATAGAGCTCACTCTATCCTGCCTCGACAAAATCTCTTTCATCTCCCCTTATCTAATGTGGCCTATCAACAGTTTCAAGATCTCTCAAATACTCTAAACAATGTACACTTGTCCGATGCAGAGGGTATTTGGAGCTACAATTGGGGTTCTTCAGTTTTTTCCTCTAGGAAAATTTATAGATTTCTGATTGATCATCACCATCCTCACAGGTCTGTTCGATGGCTCTGGTTTTTTCCTACCAAAATGAAAGAATTTTTTTTTTTCTGGTTAGTCCTCAAAGATAGACTAAACACAAGAAGTCTTTTAAAGGAGGAGGAGAATGAATCTTGAAAGCTAGGACGGTGTCTTTTGCTCACTGCAAATAGAAGAAGATTTGCTACATATGCTCTTCTACTGTCCTTACGCCATGGCTTGTTGGTACACCCTTTGTATTATCATTCCAAACTCCCTAGATTTAACAATTATTCTTGAAGGCCTTAGAACTCAGCTAAATGTTACTTTCTTTATGGAAATTATCATTACCATGGCATGGGCCATCTGGTTGATGAGAAATGACATCATTTTCAAAAACTTAAGTCACTCAGTGGAGCACTGCAAAGAGGTCTTCCGTCAAGAATTTTCCTTAGTTATACGAAGAGCAAAATCTTGCCTACATCCGCAGATTGATCAATTAATGGCTAGAGCTCTTTATGTAGTTTTAGTTATTTTTTGTTTCCTTTTATGTTTCCTGAATGTAATATGTAAAGACTTTTATTTGCTTTCAATAAAATTCCAGTAGGGGCGTTGCCCCTCTTGCTTCTCAAAAAAAAAAGCCTGCAAGACTGGGATTTTATTGCCTTCGCACGGGCGATAGGGATATGTGCCATTGAACCCCTTCTTTTTTTGTGCAAATTTGATGGGATACTTAGCTCTGCCCGGTGCGACAAGTCACAAGGGTCTGTGGAAGGTTGCTCTGCCTATCGGCGGCAGGGTTGCTCAGCATGGTCGCGATGAGGGTATCCCCATCCAGCTGCGGCGAGGGTTGCACGTACAACATTGCTGCGTCGACAGATCCTGCAAGAGCCACGTGATGCAAGTGCACTAGGATTTTATAGAGACTGCCCCGTGTGGAGAACCAATTGTTAGTCACATCAACATAAGTGATAGAGTGATATATACGGCCACACATGAACGAAGTATATACTATATCTTAAATTTGTGTCTGGATTGCAGGGCAAAAAGAAGAAGTATGCTTTGACTAGTAAGTGTGAAGTGAAGTCATGCTTTGACTAGTAAGTGTGAAGTGAAGTCAGCTTTAGGCCCTCACCCGGAAAAAAAAGAACATATCTAAGAAGGCGGTAATAGCTTTACATCCCAAATAATGCACTTCATGATTAAGGTTGTGTATAGTTCCATTTTGAAGGCTGTGTATAGTTCCATTTTGATGTGCCGTGAAATGTCACATTCTGATTCCATTTCGTGATTTGTAAGCTAACGGTGTAATCGGTTTTCAGTTTTGACTACATTTAGTGCTTTACACCCAAATACTGCAATTCATGATTAAGGCTCTTTATACTTCCATTTTGATATGATGTGAAATGTCGCACTCTCATAAGATTTATCTTACGATTTGCAAGCTAACGGTGCAATCGGTTTTTTATTTTGGCAATATTTAGTGCTTCATGCATGCAGGGACAATCAGAATGATTGTTTTGTCATTCGTGTCCTTTTTGGTGATTGTTGAGAGGTCTAAGTATATATATGTTTGTGCCACCGGCCGCTACCTGCACTTATCAGGTGGTCAAATGGGAAGGAACTTTTGCAGTCACAGATTCCTTGCCACCTTTTCCTTTTCCGTTTTGCATTTGCATTTTGCTCCTCTCTGGTCACTACTCATTACAAAGTTTTTGCATAGGGTCCAGCCAACCTGTAAAATATTTCATCCTGGCTGGCAGTAGATCAGAAGTCATTGTGAGCATCCGCAGTGTTTAGTACCTAAGTCATTGTACATCTTATGCATGAATTGGGTGGAACATGTCGCTAGCATGGTTCTTTCCTGCGAAGTAAACTTTCCTTTTCCAACAATTGGACAACTTTTAACCCCAAGCAAGGATTTTTTTTTCGCGAATACGCATGAATGTGCGTATTTTTGTATTAGAAGGAATAGAGTTTACACATCGTGCTTGACGAGCGCCCAGGGAGGTCGAGGAGTTGGTGAATATTACATAAAGTAAACAACCAATACTGACACCATGACGCGACCTAGGTGGTGACCTTGCATCTTGCCTGGCGTCTCCGCGGCCGAACGACTGGGAAGAGCATGTCCAACGTTGTGGCATCGTCATGTCGCCAGCGAGGAGCTTGTCATATGCGTTTAGGGTCGATGCACACCCATGATTAAGTCCATATGGTGGTGGGCCTTAATGGAACCCAAACGTTGTTTGATCAACACCTCTCCATGCTTCGAAGCGGGAACTCGAGAGAGGGGTTGAGCCGCTAGCCACCTATTCCACTGCGGCAACCACGGCTTAGCAGGAGGCTGTTTTGGAGGCTCACGAATGAGAGGAGAGTCTCTTACACGTGACTTGGCTAATGAAGTTGCCGAGGCGGCGTTGGGCAGTGTCGTCACTGACCTCACTCGGCTCGGCGCGAGGAGCTCGACCGCGCACAGGCGCATGACATGAGGAGCTCGGCGTGCACGCTGGTGCCTGGGGGTGTTTTTTTTCGTTTTTCCGTCGATGGCACGCTTCTTCTTTTTGTGTTTTGTTGAACACTCGCTGGACGCCTAGCTGCGCATTCGCGGGACGTTTTGCCGCACCAAGTTTTCCGTATTTTCACTGGACGCTCACCTGGCTGCACGCCGCTCGCCATGCCGCTCGTCGCAAGCCGGTCGCCTGGCTGCTCGCCATGGATTTGACGCCGCACGCTGTCAAGAACGGGAGCTGCACTCTATTGCCATGGATGCGGCGCCAGTGGACTCGATGTCGAAGGAGCTCGTCATCTTCTTCCACCACGATTGTGTTCTTCAGTAGTAGACATTGCTGCTGCGTCTGCGAACAAAGCGTGCGGTAATTACTCTGTGCAACGCGGCGCAAAGTACGGAGAACAAAACTTATGCGGGCATGCGGCTGTGGCAATTACTCCGAGTCCAAGTAGGAAGGGGCAAAGTAGTCCAAGACCGACGCCCTGCCATAAGGACGACTTCTAATCTGCTCTGGCAGACAGAGTGCAACACAACTTCTAATATTAACCCGGAGGGAGTACATATGTGCAACTCTCACGTGCGCACACAGACCCTATGTCTCCACTACATAAGACCAAGCCAACAAAGTTTGAAGTTGACAAAGTCAACACAGATGTCCCATGGTCGTTGATGGACAAGTTTGTCAGTTGCTGACAGTGGTGTTGTTGCTACGCCTACTCCCAGTCCCACCATGTAGTGCTCACCAAGGACTACAGATGACAACGGAGCAGATTTGAATCGGGATTCGGGAGGAGCGCTAGGGCACCTAAAACCAAAACCCGATCTGAAACCCAAATCCACGTGGAAATGCATCCTCGAAATCAAAACCCGTGTATCCCCAAACCTGAATATCCAAAATGTGAAACCTTAAGCATGAGCCTTGCAAAATGTGTTGCCCATGCATTTTGGGGCTCCTCGCAGTAAATTATGTTGGGAGCAGAATACTCTTATTTTGCTGGAGAGATGCTCTTAATTAACGTATTATTATTTTATTTGTATGGCCATTTAGTAATTTCAACTTTGCGCTTAAAATATTCAGAATTAAAGTAAGGCTGTCACGATCGAGATTGAGTTGCCGCTAAATCTCAGCTAATAGAGCATCAAAAGCCGCATCTTGTTGCTACTGTTGATGACAAGATCCGCCCACAAAAACCTTAAGTCCGATTCTGTTCTTTCCGTTTCCGGCTCGACTTCAATCTCCCAGGCGGCGGCGATAAAACCGGCGCGCCGCTCCCTGGGGATACCCATAGCCGCCATCCTGATCTAGCCTCTGCTCTCTCTCTCTTCTGTTTCGAGAAGTAGTGGTTGAGGGAGAGGGAGATCCTTTGCGCTCACGACTGCTGCGATGGGCGCCAGGAAGCTGCAGGAGAAGATGGCGTCGTCGGAGAGGCAGGGGATGCTCAAGACGAAGAAGCAGGCGCCCTCGTCGTCCGACATCCTGAAGGCGAAGAAAGAGGCGATGGCTGCTGTTACTCTCCTGAGTTTCAAATGTATCCCCGGGGGCGGTGAGAGTGAGACGTGGATGGATCACTGGCGGCAGATGAAGGCCAAGGCGGCGGAGGAGGAGGCCAGGCCCGTGAAGAAGAGGAAGAGGGTTCTCAAAAAGAGGCTGCCCAAGGCGGCCATCGATCTCATGGTGGCTAGGCCATTCAGGAGCGTCGAAGACCTCACTCCTGCTCAGCTAGCAAAGCGTTGCAGTCGATTCCGTGAGAACTATGCGCTCACAGTTTTCGTCGATGCCAAGCTCCGTGACTACCAGCAGGCCCTCATCCGCCAGTACAACACCCTAGGGTATGTGGAGGACGAAAGTGAGGTCACTGACAGAGGATGCCACGGAGCTGAAGAACTAGCTAGGGAAGGAAGGAAAGGAAGTAAAAACCAGTGTCTACATTGCATTGTGTCTGTGAGAACAGTGAGAGCTGAGAGGAGATTTGATCCAGCTACCCTGAGTAGAGTTGGAGTCATCATCCTGGTGTAATTGAGATACCTTAATTTGCTAGTGGTTTGTTTCTGCTGATTGCTGCTTACACACTATGTTATTGAATTATTGTGATATACTGTTCCTGAGATTAAAACAGTGCAGGTCTTACTTTAGTGATGGTCTTACAATACTCCACCTAAACCCAAATCCATTCCTGCCATAAGCTGCTTTGTTTCTGTAGGTTCAATTTCTTTCGAGCTGTGCGGCAACCGTTACTATGTTCTCAGGTTGAGTTAACCGATTTGGCATTGCCTTGTAAGTTGTTAAATATACTGGTCTTCTTTTTTATAAGCATATATTGATTGTTGTATCTCAATTGCCTTCTTCAGTGGAATGTTTGGTTCATTATGTTTTCTTTTATTCCTCGCCATCCACAAAGACCACATCCCGCATAAAAATATTGCTGCGGTTTGTTCAGAGCAACAGGAAGGGTCGATCAGTTCCCATGCCCAGGTCTCGCGGTTCAATTTTTGAAGTTTTGCACCTGTCAGAACTCGAGTCCCTTCCCAAAAACACTTAGCCATCATACAGTCCAATAGAACATGTTCAATGGACTGCTCCGCGGTGCCATAGAGTTCATAGTTTGGAACAGGTTCGACGTGCCTCTTGTGAAGAATTTCCTTGGCCGGTAGAAACCCATTTACCACACTCCACCAAAAGACCCGAACCTTCGGGGGAACACATAAATGCCAGATACATTTCCATGTAAGATCACCCCGAAGCTGAGGCCATGCCATCATCACCTTAATTGATGCCACTGTTTCTCATATAGAAGCCGGCCTGTAAGTTGATTTCACTGTATAGGTTCCATATAGTTCTAGCTCCCAGGCCCAAGAATCCTCTCCTACACGCAAAACTAGTGTCCCAGAGTAGCATGAGCATCCACACCCACAAACAAGTGTTTGATCAAGTCCACTGTGGGGATAACGCCTACAACCCGACACCATGCGCTCTACCTTCTCCCCACATTCGCACCACACACCCTCTTCCTTGTTCCTCTAGTGACATGCTCTTGCCCCTTGGCTCTCTCTCTCTCTCTCTCACACACACACACACACATACTCTACTCTATTCCTCCACATGCCATGGCCGTGCCCCACCGCATCCCCCGCGCATGGACATGGCGTCGGTGGGGGCGACATAGGCCTGCTCCTCTGCTGCCTCCTCTCACGTATCATATCTCCACCTAGGGGGGCAAGGATTTCGGCGAGGTTTCTCTACCTTCTTCTCCATCCCGGTGGGGTGTAGTGTAGATTGCCTAGCCTTGCTAGGGATAGGTAGGTAGGACATGCCATGGGAATGATGGACGGATGGCTTAGGGAGACATGTTGGTGTAGGGGACGATCAGGCCAGGTCTGGGTGTGGAGCCTCATAGAAGTAGGGGTAGATGGAGGCATCAAGCTCATCAGAGGTGGAGAAAGATAGTGGCAATCAAAATCGAGGACGAGATACATGCAGGTCAACGGTTCATGCGTCAGATTTCCATGGTAGGAACAGAGTAGAGTTTGATGGACACTCAACCGCTACGGTGGAATGACACACATTGCCACGTCAGGATTCGATGACGACAAAAGGCAGGGTTATGGAGCATAGGCCTTTGCATAATAATACAACCACGCAACAAGGTAGTGTTGGCCAAAGTAGGTCATTGGTTGGAGTGTCAGGTCGTGAAGGCTACACCACACCTTTGGATTGCAGCCTCGTTGCCACAACTAAAGAATTCTACACCGCACCTTTGGATTGCATAGAGTAGCTCGCATAGACAAATGTTTTGACTTAAAATGTGGACCAACTTGGTTTGGGTTGAGTCTACTGAGGCTCCCTCTTTGAGCGTGCTCGCTTGAACTTATTAGTCATGGTGAAGCCTTTACTCAAAAAAAAAAAAAAAAGTCATGGTGAAGCTTGCAACCGATCTTGGGCGCACAATTTGGGTAGAACGCTGTGAGCGATGTTTCTAATCCATTGATTTTAACAGAGGTGAGATCTTGGTTGCATTTTTCTAGGTGTATGAAGTTTGGAGGCTCTGGATGTACGTTTGGGTGGATCTAAAATTATTTGAGAATCCTATTACAATAGAGATAGAGATGATTTGAATATGCAAAACCTAGGTTAAATATGATCTAATTTATTTATTTTTCTAAAGATTAGGAGAAAATGTATATGTCATCACTATGACACTTGGCACTTGATGAAGGTCTGTTGTCACACCCGATCTCTGGTGGCGTTCATTCCCCCACCCACAGTCACCTTGACGGGGAGTAAATAGTGACCACTGGATGGATCGGTGGTGAATGGTAAAACACGGATTGAGGAGGAATTACGCCATTGTCCCTGTTTATTTCCAAAGAAAATGCTCATTTCGCGCAGCCCAACGCGCCGGAGACGGACCCGTTGGATTCCAATTCCCTGATTCACACACACTCAATGGCTGGTGGTCCTAGGGTTCGCTTGGTGGGAGGGGGTAGGTGGGTCACTGGAATTCCGATGTGCAAGAGACGTTGGACCCGTTCACACCCTACTCAATGACTGGTGGTCCCATGGTCTACCCACTGGAAGTGGGGCTAGATCACTGGAGTTTGAATGTTGCCTATATATACCCCTCCTCCACGAGTCCCCGCTTGCTACCTCTCCGCCTCCCCTTCTTCTTTCTATGTTCCCCATCCATTTGCTCCTCACAAAGAGATCGACATCCATTCGCTCACGAGAGAGAGACCGAGAGTGTGCGAGGGCGCCATGGGGAGAAAAGATCCGGTGAGAAAGCTCCATGGGGAGAAGATCCAACGCCATCCATTCACTCACAGAGACCAAGTGTGTGAGGAGGCACCATGAGGAGAAAGATCCAGGCCATGGAGAGATGATCCAGTGCCATGGAGGAGGAGAAGTGCGTTGAAGAAGAACTGAATCTGGTGGCGGTCTAGGATGCAGTTCGGCTCATCCCGATGGAGGAGGCAATGCTTGTCCGGATGCATCGCGTGGCCGGTTTTTTCAACGCCCGATTAGATAAATCTGCTACTTATACATTGAATTAAGGTATGTGAAGGATTCCATGGTGTATTTTCATTTTTACCTTGCTACATATCACCCGACTTGGCTTTTTAAAACGTGTTGTGATTCTTCCCGATCTATGGTGAGATCCACGATCGATCGGCCGAATCGCCCACAACCCATTTGTAGCCACAACGATCGACTCAAAAACAAATCCCCACCGCCCTTCTCCAGGTCATGAATGCAAGAAACGGACCCGATTGATCGTCTTCTTCACCGAGAGTTGCCCTTTGCAATGTTGCGCCCGCCATAGATCTAGCCGCATTTGCTACGCCACTCCTAGCATCTCTTGGACATTCGGGGGACGGTCTGCCTGGCGGGATCCACGACCCTGAAAGTGCAAGATCACATCTACTCCACCCTCGCTAGGATGCCCTTAGAGGTTTTGAGCTATTCTCGATGCCCCCTTTATGGGGGTACCACTTGACCGAGGTAACAATCTTGGTTTGGAGGCACTAGATATCCCTGTTTGTTCTTTGCTAGAATTCAAAATTTTTAGGCAACACAACTTGCACTTCGAGCAAAAGGCTTTGGATATCCTATTTATGATTCTTTGCTAGAATTCCATAATCTTAGGCAACCTGCTCTTGTGGCAAAACTAATTCACCAAAGAAACATCACACGATTTCAATCACGATTTCATACCGTATTCCCTCATTATAGTTCCTTTGCTTGGGAGGATTAGTTTGTTTTTCTGTTATGGGCATATGAGTTAGCTATATGACTCATTATGGTGTCTAAGATTAAGACTAGTTCATTTTTTTTGGAGTGAAATTGATTCTAGTGGAGGCGCAACTTAAGAGGAGTTTTAAGAGGTTCATTGTTGTCAGGTAGACTAGGAAGATCAAGCAGGGCCGTTAGCTTTCATAGATGTTGAGGTGTAGACCTTTGTTATGCCCTCACCAGCTTTGGCGGAGCTACACTCTCCAAACGGGCGGGGGTACGCTCTCGGGGGGAGAAGGCTATACTCGGGCATTGGTCTCGCAGGGCGAGAATGAGAGAGTGGGAAAGATTGAAATGCTAAAATGATGGGAAGTTTTTCTCTCCCTCTCCCCTTGGTCTCTATTTATAAAGGAGGTGGGAGGTGGAAGTTTTCCATCCGACCCCTTTGGTTCAAAAAATTACAAGCAAGCTCCTAGACCTATTACATGTGGGCCTTTTTACAAGGGTGGGGCAGGTACAACAAGACCTAGCCGCTAAAATAAGAAAAAGGCCCAAGAGTACAAATCCCTACTTTATCACGGACATCGTTGATGGGTTTCTTCGGAGCAGGATGCATCTAGATGGCGAGGGTTGGGGGCCATGGTACGATGATGATGATGATGCGTCAATTGCGGAGGTGTGTGGGACTTGGCGCCGCCTTTCTTAGTCGTTGTGGAGTTCCTTGCTTCTTTGAGCTTGGCTCTTTGTTGCTCAAGTAGTCATAGCGGCCGGAGCTCACGGTTTTTAGCGGTCTTGGTTGTTGGAAGTAGGTAGGCGCGTGAGCTTCTTCCGGAGGTCGATGACGATGCATTTATCAAGGTGGTGATCGATGTCGCCGAGGTTGAAGGCGAGGCCCTTGCTGAATTGTCGCCGAGGGTGCGGTTGATGTCGCATGTGGTCGAGGGCAAGCCCCTTGCCAAAGTATTGTCGATGGTGAGGTCGGCGTCGCCGAGGTCATAGGGGAGGCCCTTGTTGAAGTGTCAGCGAGGGGTGCGATCGATGTCATCGTGTGGGAGGGTGAGCCTCTTGCCAAAGTCTTGTCAAGGGGTGAGATTGATGACTTAGGCCCCACTTGACCCCTATAGTCACGGAATGGTATTCACATTACTAGGAGCAGCTCTCGAGGCGAAGTAGTCATAATAGCATAAGTCGTCTCGGTCATCCGGTGTAGGTAGACACGAGTTGCCCATCTTTTCCTTTCGCCGGCTCATATGCGGTGTTAACGGTATAAAATAGGTAGTTAACGACCGTCAACAAGGTGCTTCGGCTTTGGATACCTGCGTGCTACCCTCATTCGAGGGGGCACGGAGTTGGTGTTTTCTCGAGCCCCCGGTGTGTCTTGCCGTGGTGCTCGACTTTTTAGGTATGTTTGCACTACTCGACTTGGGGAGGCGGGGTTTGTATTTTGCGGCGCTAGGCATGTCTTGCTAGGATGCTCAACTTTGGGTGCGCACGTGCTACCCATACTCGGAGCGTCTTGGGGTTGGTATTTTTTGCGAGCCCCTAGTGTGTTTTGCTAGGGTGCTCGACTTTGGGTACCTCAGCGCTACCCATACTTAGAGCCTGCTGGGGTAGTTATTTTTGCGAGCCCCTAGCGGTATTGATAGGGCTTGGACTTTGGGTACCTCTACGCCCGATTGATACATTGTGTCTTTAGGATATCTCCTAAGGCATCCACCTAGCAACCTATGTTGTGATCATCCGTGGTTTTGGTCGGTTTGAGTTTGAGGGAGATGTCGAGCTAAAAGTTCAAAATTCGAAATAATTTTTTGAGGCTCCTATTTAAAACCACCTCTAGTCGCCTTTTTGGTCATTCACCATCTTGTTTTTTTTTACAACACCATGTCGGCATTCCCCATCCGGGGAGATCCCCAAGACAGAGGCCCGGGGCCGTAAGCTCAGGGCCCAAAGCGGCGCCAATGCAAGGGTCATTGGGCCCGAGTGGACTTGTGCGGCATGCACCGAAGCCGAGTCCCAAGTCGGGGATAAGTAGAGGATTGTCCCTTGAGTGCGTAACAAAATTGGAAACCAAACTCATTCTACATTTGTATTAAGATTCGTCGTAGCTACCTACTCCCTTTTCCTCTCTTCGACTCTTCTTCCTCCTCCTCCCTCGCCGGAGTTCACTTTCGATCCGCCGCAGCTGGGTTGCACCGTATCACTCGGCCCGGTCCGGCATCGGCTGGATCTGCTACTTCCCCGCATCCGCACTTCACCGGCGGCGTAGAAGGCGCTCGGCGTCATGGAGCCCAACGTGAAAGGGTATGTTCGACGAGATCACGAAGTCCATCAACAACCTGGAGGCCAAGTGGGGACGCCAAGCTTTGCGGTGGAAACCGCGGCCGCGAGCCTATCCGCCCGATTCGGCAAATCGCATCGCATATGTGAGTCCGGATCGCGGCGGCCACGGGCGCCTCGGACCGATAGCGGCACTCGAGAGCTTCGGAGCGAGGCGAAGGAGTCGATCGTCGCCGACCCCCGGAAAGGTGGCAGCCTCCTCCCCTACTCGATCTCCGGACAAGGGCGCTCGAGGAGAACTCGGCCGATGGATGGACGCGCCGCTCCCTCCGCCTCGTCGAGGAATAATGTCGCCTCACAAGGCGAGAGTCTTTAGAATCGACGCACAGTGGTCCCGTGGGGGTTGAGGAGCGGCTCGGAGCACCGCAGATCAAGGTCGGCGACCTGGAGTTGGTCCGCCTCACGAGATCTGCGAGGCCGAACGCGGCGAATCGCATCGGCGTTCTCGAGGGTGCCTCGGGCGTTCGGCGATTGGCGCCTTTGGATTGAGGCCTCGCTCATCGGCGTGCGCGCGACCTTCGCCTCTTCGCTGGCGCGAGCCTCCGGGACCGGCCGCCAACAAGCTTCGCTCCACCATCGTCGGCACCGGGAGCAGCTTCTACACACGGATGGGCGGGGCGCCGCCTCTTCCCCACATCGGGACTCGGCCTCGCCTCCACCACGGCCCCGCCCGCCCGAGCACATCGCCCCGCCCTGTCGGCCCACATCGCCCAACGGGCACCGCGTTCCCCAGGGTATGGGTCGGCCACGGCCACCACCCCACCACGCCAGGTGATGCGTTCCCATCCATTCCCCCGTCCCTCGTCGAATCCCTCCCAATTCCTCCCACGCTCCAACCATACCAATCCACACCTCCAATCCCCAACCATCCACCTCCGTTACTCCTACCACCGGCAATATCCCTATGGTACTCCTCCATTCCAACCCTATCCCCACACCCCGCTATGGCCAACCCAATCCCTACCATGTTTCCCTCACCCAGCCCCCAAAGAAGAAGAAGAAGAAGGCGGCCAGCTAGCCTTGGCCTCCCCTAAACTTGATTTTCCTAAATTCGATGGCTTAAGACGCCCGGTTACGGATTACCTGCTGGGGAATTGCCGACATGTACACGGTCGAGCCCCATATGTGGATCAGAGTGGCCACTATGCATTTCACACGGGCAAAGAAAACGTTGGCTCAATCCATCGAGTCCACCCTTGCCCATACAGACTGGCCTACCTTCTGCTCCCTAATTCATGAGAGGTTTAGCCGAGATCAGCACGAACTTCTAGTCCGCAAGATGTTTCACATCAAAATGACCTCCACAGTTTCAGATTATGTCTCCCGTTTCACTGAACTGGTGGATCAACTCAAATCCTATAACCCAAATCCGGACATGCTCTCCTTCATACAACGTTTTATTGACGGTCTCCGAGATGACATTCGTGCTGTTCTTATGGTTGCTCGACCATCTACACTCGATCTTGCCTACACCCTTGCCTTGTTACGGGGAAGAAGCGGCAGAGTCCACCAAGCGCAAGATGCCATTCTCTCTCGGTTTTCCCGGGCCGCCGGGAACGGGGGTGGTTTTTTGCTCCGACCTCCGGGATCGCTTCCTCGACAAGGTCTCGGGTGACGAATCCAGCTCAAGCTCCAAGCCTGGACCAACCGATGACAAGCTGAACTCTCTCGAAAAGCTTTCGCCCGAGCTCGTGGTGCGAGGCGTCATTTGTGGCGACAAATGGGCTCCAGTCATCGGTGTGCTCCACGACCTCAGCTACATGCCCCTGCAAGAAGTCTGGGAACTTTTCCAGGAGGATTTGAACCTCGGTCTGAAGAACCCATTGATCCGAATGCGGTTTTGGTCGACGACTCTGAGCAAGCACAGACATTCTCAGTGGAGTTTCAGTCCAAGGTGTCTTCTGCATCGGCTCCTCTTACATTGCAGTTCATGGGTGCCATTGGGAACAATTCAGTGCTGATTCTAGTCGATTCGGGCAGTTCACACTCTTTTATCAGCGACTCAGTTGCTGCACTCCTGCCGGGCACGCGATCTCTTCAACATCCCATGCAAGTCCGAGTAGCCGATGGTTCCTTACTGGATTGCTCATCTGAAATTCCTGATGTATCCTGGTCCGTTCAAGGGTTCACCTTCCATTCTACTCTTCGGATCCTTCCGTTGTCTTCTTATGACATCATTCTCGGAATGGATTGGTTAGCAGCTTTCTCACCTATGAAGACAAATTGGAAAACCAAGTGGTTGTCGATTACATATGGTTCTCGTATGATAACTCTGCAAGGTTTGGTCCACCACGACGGTGAAGCCGAGCGCTGCCCAGTTTTTCAATTATCTCTTCCATTGTCGGTGATTCAGTTAGCTCCCCTGTTCCCCCAGAGATTCAGAGTATCATTGACTCCTTCGCACCGCTGTTCGCAGAGCCAGCATCTCTTCCTCCTCGTCGAGAATGCGACCATTCTATTCCACTCATCGAGGGGGCGCAGCCAGTCTCTGTGCGCCAATATCGCTACTCCCCTAAGCTAAAATCTGAGATAGAAGATCAAGTTGCTGCTCTTCTCAAAACAGGCATGATTAGGCCAAGTCGCAGCCCATTCTCATCCCCCGGTCCCTGCTTGTCAAGAAGAAGGACAAGACGTGGCGGATGTGCGTTGATTATCGGATGCTCAATGCCCTCACAGTGAAATCTAAGTTCCCAATTCCGGTGGTTGACGAATTGCTTGATGAGCTAGCGGGAGCACGATGGTTTTCTTGTCTCGATCTTCGTCTGGCCGGTTTCAATCGATTCGGCCGGGCGCTGGTGAGGAGTTCAAACGGCGTTCCGGACTCCACTGGGGGCAATTTGAATACACTGTCATGTCCTTCGGCCTTACGGGTGCCCCAAACACGTTCCAAGGAGCCATGAACACCACCTTGAAGCCACTCCTCCGAGTCTGTGCTATTGTCTTCTTCGACGACATATTGATATATAGCAAGTCATATGAAGAACACTTGGTCCACCTGCAGCAAGTATTTTCTCTTTTGAGCAAGGATCAATGGCTTGTGAAACTGTCCAAGTGCCGGTTTGCTCAGGAGTCCATCACCTACCTCGGTCATGTGATTAGCAAAGACGGAGTCAACACTGATCCATCAAAGCTGGAGGCCGTTCAGGATTGGCGAACCTCGTTGATGTCAAACAGTACTTAGCGACTTTCTAGGGCTGGGCGGGATACTATAGGAAGTTTGTCCGCCATTTTCTTTATCATTGCCCGGCCACTATATGACCTTTCGAAGAAAGGAACAATATTCTTATGGACTACGGTTCACTCTTCTCGCCTTCAACACACTAAAAGGCGCTCTGCCGGACGGCACCGGTGCTTTCATTGCCCAATTTCAGCAAACCATTTCACCTCCAGACCGATGCAAGCGACCACGGAGTGGGTGCAGTACTGCTCCAGGATGGCCACCCCTTGGCCTTTGTCGGTCGTGCACCGGGTCCTCGCGACTCGTGGTTTATCCACATATGACAAGGAATTCTTGGCTTGTCGCGGTCGCTATCGACCAATGGCGCGCATATCTACAGCATCATGAGTTTGTCATATTCACAGACCAGAGGAGCCTCATCCACATTACTGATCAGCGCTTACACACTCCATGGCAGCTCAAGATGTACACGAAACTTGCTGGCCTTCAGTATCGTGTGGTGTACAAACCTGGCATCAATAACCGGTCGCCGATGCCCCATCCCGGTCATCCCTCCGCTCCGCACAACTTCAAGCTATATCAACAGCCACACCAACTTGATGACGGAGCTGGCTGCTAGCTATGTGTCGACCCGACGACATCGTCGTTGTTGCAAGAGTTATCGTTGTCCCCAGATTCTCATCCTCCATACACTTTGACAGGAGGCGTTATCAGGTTCAAGGGGCGAATCTGGCTCGGCTCTTCCAAGTCCTTGCGCCAGTAAAGTCATGTCGCATTGCACAACAGCGCTATTGGTGGACATTCTGGCTTCCCGGTCACTTACAGTCGCATTAAGAAGCTTTTTGCTTGGCATGGCATGAAAACTGAAATCAAGACTTTTGTATCCGAGTGCTCCATTTGCTTGCAAGCCAAGCCTGACCGAGTTAAGTACCCCGGTCTACTATCTCCACTTCCAGTTCCCTCTTCTTCTTGGCAAGTTATTACCATGGATTTCGTTGATGGGTTGCCAACTTCGGGTTTTGCCAATTGTATTATGGTGGTGGTTGATACCTTCAGCAAATATGCTCATTTTGTCCCTCTCCGACACCCATATTCAGGCGAGAGAAGGTGGCTCAGGTCTTTTTAGACTCCATTTACAAACTGCATGGCATGCCAAAATATATTGTTACTGACCGTGATGCAGTATTCACAAGCAATTTCTGGAAAGAGCTTTTTCAGCTAGCACAAGTGGAATTGGGGGTCAGCTCAGCATACCACCCGCAGTCCGATGGCCAAACGGAAAGGGTAAACCAGTGTATGGAGACATTTCTGCGTTGCTATGTGCATTCTGCTCCAAGACAATGGCTCAAGTACCTGTCTCTGGCCGAATTCTGGTACAATTCCAGCCTTCACTCTTCCCTGGGATGCACCCCATTTGAGGTACTCTATGGCCACCCCCCGACCCACTTTGGTATCACCGATGAAGTGGTCTCGCGATTCCAGCCGTGGCATCCATGCTTGCCGGCGGCGGCGAGTCCATGTTAGCGACTATTCGCCATCCGCCTCGGGCGGGGCTAAACTCCGCATGAAGAGGCACTTGAGATAAGAACCGCACTGAACGCTCATTCCACATTGGAGACATGGTCTTTTTGCGTCTCCAACCTTATGTGCAGTCGTCACTGGCTCCACGAGCTCATCACAAGCTCTGTTTCAAGTACTTTGGCCCTTTCCAAGTCATTGACAAAATTGGTTCTGTGGCATACAAACTCCAGCTGCCTCGAGTCTTCCTCCATCCACCCGGTCTTCCATGTTTCACTACTCAAAGCAGCTCCGCCGCCCGAGTACCCAGGTTTGCTCCTCCTTGCCTACTCATGATGATGCTCTTGATTCCGGAACGTGTTCTCCAGCAGCGCATCCATCAGCGGGTGGACGTTCCATCCCTCAAGTGCTTGTCAAGTGGTCCGGCATGGGACGTGGAGCTCGCAACTTGGGAAGACGAGGTGGCCCTCCGTCAACGCTTCCCAGGTGCGCCGGCTTGGGGTCAAGCCGGTTCTCGAGGAGGGGGAGGTGTCAGCATTCCCCATCCAGGAGATCCCCAAGACAGGCCCGGGGGCCGAAGCTCCAGGCCCAAGCGCCAATGCAAGGGTCATTGGGCCCGAGTGGACTTGTGCAGCATGCACGAAGCCGGAGTCCCAAGTCAGGATAAGTAGAGGGATTGTCCCTTGAGTCTGTAACAAAATTGGAAACCAAACTCATTCTACATTTGTATTAAGATTCGTCGTAGCTACCTACTCCCTTTTCCTCTCTTCGACTCTTCTTCCTCCTCCTCCCTCGCCGGAGTTACTGTCGATCCCCCGCGCGGGGTTAACACACCATCTGTGTCCTTAGAACGTGATCGCATTGACTAGGTACGTGGTCCTTGTTGACACGTTTGTTTTGGTTCTTAGGTGCCCCACATAACATGCATGTATATCTTGTGAACAGAGCTGACTTGCATTGGCAGAACGTACATACACCGGGCACTCAAAGTTGACGGACAAGATTGCAAGCAGCTTCTTTCGAGCTTCATATTCCGGCTGCAGCACAGGACAACATTTTTTTTCGAAAGCGTACCATTGGCATGTATTGCATTAAGAGAAGTGGAAAAATCACAGGACAACTTTAGTTTTCTCAGAAAAAAAGTTATCAAATTTGGTCCACATATACTTAGATAAAGTGCAGAAGAGAGCACCATCGCCCATCGGAGGTACTATATACGGATGGACGTGCAGAGAAAGTGAGCAGGGGCCATTTTTATTCCTTGTCCGTCTTTGGTCGGCGGCATTGTTGGCAGTGGCTTAGGACCGAGTGGCGTCGTTGCCTTGCCTGAACCTGAAAGCAGAAGTAGATCGATCGAAGAGGAGCTGGGAACAAAAATGGCAATTTCTAGACGGATGGAAATTCCAGCCAGCCGCCTACGACGATGCATGGCTTTCGTCTTAAGAGTCGGTGACATTCAAAACACACTAGTATACATTTCCATATAGCCTCCTCTATTAATGTCGGGACGAAAGGTTTTGATTAATTCAAGACTCTTAGGGGTAAGTAAATGTTATTCTTAACATCACTGTCACGGTTCAGTGGAAGATTACTTGCTTAATTAGTTTTTTTTTTTTTTTGTTTCCTCCCTCTAGTATGGTACTGGTTGAGGCATTTATAAAATAAATTAGACCAAATCTTTATTCCAAATTGGACACACACACACACACACACACAAAGGAGCTATGGAGTTATGCACACACAAAAAAACAGCGTAGCGCTCGCTCCCCAATTTAAGCACAACCCATATTTGAAATCAATTTAAATTTGATAGCACCACAACAGTACGTACTTCCAAATTTAAATCAAGACAACGATCGGTATTTCAACCATGGTTCCAACCAGCATGTCATAAACTTCGTACAGACAATAAAGTTGGTTATAAGTTATATGTTCAGAACCCAACTGATAGCTAATGCAAAGAAATATATCTAGCAATTATTGCATATTAGGTGGGATCCCAAAGTGGGTACACCTAGTCTTGCATAATATTCTTCTGGTCAAAGTTCAATTCCGAGAGCTTTGTTGTGGCACGAGACATCTTCAATGCGTTCAAAGACTCTCTGCACAATTAAATATTTATATAATTAGGTCAATTACAATAATGTGGCACAAAGTGAGCAGATTTACTTATCAATACTATACACATGGGGATTATTCAATCATCATGATATCAATCATCCAACCCCCATCAAAAAAAAAAATCATCTAACCCAAAAAACAACTAATGCAGCTTACCTTAATCCAACTTATTGGAAAATATATAATCTAACTGCTACAAATCCATTTATATGCAAGTTCCAATATGAAAATATAGATAAAAAATTAATACGACAAGCATCATGCATGAGGGAGTAATAAAAATGGGGTTTATTTCTGACTAGACCCATTATCAGAACAAATAAACAGAGAGCTGGGGATAGGTATGGTACTTAAGTGCATTCTCCATTTCAGCATTTGTCGGGTCCAACTTCAGACCATCAAGAAACGCATCATGTGCTTTTTCATAGTCCTGAACACAGTTTCGCATGTCATCAGAGCATAACGGAATTTCTACAGCAACGTAAAGTACAGTAGGTGCTTAAATCACCTTCAACAGCATATAAGCAGCCCCCTTTCCGGTAGCAAGCTTTTTGGCCAATGAGGATCCTTAATCCAACAAAATTCAGCATCAAACAAAGCCTTTTCTCCTTCACCCAGTTTAATGTAGCACAAGCTCCTATTGGAATACAATGTTGCATAATCACCAGAATCGGCATTCAAAGCCTACAGCATAACAAAGCAACAATTACCACATAAATATATGCTATGGCTTCACTTTAAAGTTTTTCCACTGTGTTCAATTCTTAGTATTTCAAATGAGCATGGTGCATATACCACAGTGTAGAGTTTTACTGCAGTATAATAATCTTTTCGCTTGTATGCCTTGTTTGCTTCTAACTTCAAATCGGCCAGATTCATTTTGTACACAGGGTCATCCTGAAACAAAGTAATGACATACATAATATATTGAAAGCTGAGGGCAGGTTTGAGTTGCAAAGAGACAGTGACCAGATGCAATCACATCTTATCACCAGTCCAAATTGAAAATGAGGCAGTTACACACAATTTAAGCTAGATACAATTAATTCTTGATGAGTTTGGTAACTGAAATTTGCAAAATGTATTTTACAAATAGGACTGATGGTAATATGCCAATGTGTACACAAATTTAATACATATTTATTATTTTAACCAGAGAATAGGAAACCCTCATGTGAAGAATTTCAACTTGATGGAATAACTTTTAATGCGACAAACAAGGTTTAACCTGTACCTGATCTGTTGGGATTGATTTGACATATGTGAGTACTCCATCAACACTCCAGTCATGCACAGACGGGATACGAGCTGTTGCGCGCAAGAGGATCTCAACATCTTTCCGTCTATTTTCATATGCTGCAATTTCTATTGGCAGGTGTCCACACTGTAGCAATTGACAAATATTAATTGCAGGGCAATAGGCATAACATGTGAACCTCTAGCAACGAATGCTACAGAAAATGGAGACATAAATCTTACAGTTCAAGTAAGTGGAAGAACCCTTACATATGTCAGCTTTGCCAAAAAAAAATCAAGCAATAACAAAGCCTTTTTAATCAAACTGGAGTTGGCTATAGATGAAACCCCAAAAGCAACAAATATACAAATAGGACAGTCGAGTAAAAAGAAGCACATTATATAGCTTCAAGTATATTTAACATCTGATTAAAATTGAAGATATAATGGACAATAATGTCACAATTCACTAAACTAAAGTCAATTACTGGCCAACTGGAGACAAAGAGGAAGTAACACAAAATATTTGCAGCGTCAATCCATATATTCCCTTAGCTTCATGGTATCGTTCAATGTAATAGATGATTTTCTATCATTCTGCACAACCATGTCTATTGCCAATAACAGATAAAAAAAGTCAAAATGTAATCCTAAAGACAACTCGCTGCTATCTAGAACGAACCAGGCCATGTCTCCATGTAATCTAATAAGCAAAACTGAAAAATATAAACTAAAAACTTACCTCATCAGGAGCATTAGGATCAGCACCAGCCTCCAGTAAGCACTCATAAAAATCTGTTAAGCCGTCATGTACAGCGAGAATTAAGGGTGTAAACTTACCCATGCCCTTTGTCACATCAGCACCAGCCTGATATATCACAGATGCCCCCAGGCAAATGCAAATGTGTAAGGAGTATTAAGGAGTTTCAAATGGGTGCAAGAGAACTGATTATTACCTTAATCAGATGCTTGACACTGCTCAGGGAGCGAGCTTTGAGAGCAGTGAACAAAGGAGTAAATATGGTGGCAAATTCCTTGTTGTACTGTCAAAAGTGCAAATATTAGTACTTCTGCGGATGAAAGTTTGCAAAGATGTTACCATGCAAGCAACAAATGGAAAATGTGGTTTGAGCTAGTCAAATATCAGTAGTCAAAACTAAAATCCCAAAACAGAATTATAAGAATTGTACTCCATCCGTTCCAAATTATAAGTCACTTTGACTTTTTTTGTTTCATCTATTTTGCTATGTATCTAGACATGCTATTATATCTAGATACATAGTAAAATGGATATATCAAAGTCAAAAAAGAACTTATAATTTGGAAAGGAGGGAGTGTGAAACTAGGAAAATATCACGGATGGAAATCATTCTTTCATGAACAGGGATGAAAACAATTTAGTAGTTGATGACATGGGGCTTGTTAATAGGATCAGCACGCGAAAACAAGAAATAAATGTCCATGTCATTAGCCTTACATCTGCATTGTAATCCAGTAAAACCTTCACAACATCACCCTGGTTTTCCATTGCAGCAACATGCAGTGGCGTCCCCATGTAAGACACAGAATTGACATCAGCTCCTTTAGAGAGCAAGAGTTCTACCATTACACATATTCCTGTATAAAATATAAACAATATTAGGGTGAAAACTGTTGAGGTCGACATATCACATCCACATATAACCAAAACATACACATTTGAGCATGAATATCGCTTCGTTTCATGTTCCCCTGTGACTTTTGCATATTAGATATTGAATCTTGATTGGGTGTGAGGTCATTGAAACCATAGCACTATATCACAGACACGTCTTCCTTTTGAACAGTCTATGTAGAAAATGCATTGCTGGATTTCATATAATAGCATACCAATATTATCAGGTTGATTTAGGGATATTAACAATTCACATGTTCGTGAAAATAAGGATTTTTTTTTCTATTCATTCATGGGAGTCTCATAAAATTTGGAACCAACACAACTATAAGTACATCCCAAATGTCACACATATGGAATGCAGTCCCTTTAATTTTGGTATCCAACTAGATGTGTAGCATATTTCATTGTTAGCCTTGCTTCTAAAAGAAATTAATCAATATAAACTAAGGATGTATTAGTTTTAAATAGTGGGTTCAGGTGTTTGTATCTGAAACAGCTATATCAAGTTATAGCTGGATATATATAGCGGGTAAATCGTACGTAAACAGCACCCTGCCTCAAAATGCTATAGCGGCAGCCATAGCCGGCTATTTAAAACTATTGGGATACATATAACCAATGCCATATAATACACATATAAGAACAGTGAGAGATGTATATATGCACGATATGGTACCATATCCAGCTGCGATATGAAGTGCGGTACACCCTTGATTTGTATGCTTATTTGGATCAGCATCATGATCAAGAAGATATCTCGCAGCATCCACATTATTGCTGGAACGAACTGCATAACTGAGAGGTGTATCACCTACAAACAAAATATCAATCCCTTCCCATAATAAATTATTAAGCATCAACAGTGAGTTTTGGCAACATGCATGCTTGTAAACAAATAAAATATATATCTGAAGTCCTAAAATATCGATGGATTAGAGCGAGCATGCAGCACCTGACTCGGCAGCAGCAGCGTTGACGTCCATGTGAAGCTCCTCCACAAGGTAGGCACACACCCGCGTCCTCCCGTGCATGGCGGCGGCGTGCAGCGCGCCGGCGCCGAACTCGTCCCCCTCCTGGACGGCCTCCACCGCCTCCCTGATCCGACCCTTACCGCCGTCAAGCGCGCTCGCGATCCCTGCAGATCGATCGATCGATCAATAACGAAAACAAAACAGCCCAAACTTAAATCAGCTACCGCCCTAAGCCTGGTGGTAAACCTAACTGAAAAATTAAAAGGGCGCAAAACGCGACATACTCTTGAAGGCCCCGAGGTTTCCATCGCCGCCGCCTGGAGGAGCCGCCGCTGCAGCTTGCCGCAAGAGAGCGGCGGCGCCATGGATTTGCTGTCGCCTGGCGATAAATTGGAGAGTTTAATCGGCGCAGCCGCAGGTTGTTGGTGTGGAAGGGATTTGGAGAGACTTCCAAGAGAAGGATTGTGGCCGCAGCCGCACGTTACTACAGTCTGTGGGTGTGAGCAAGGCCGGCAAAAGAAAGAGCTGGCGATTGAGTCCTGGACTAAACGCTGAAATGGGCTCTACGGTTAACTGTGGGGGCAGTTCCAGTCTTTTAGCAAAATAGGCCTTCCTCCATCCAAAAAACAAGTTATGATTTAAACTTTGAAGCAAAGTTATACACAAAATCAGATTAATTTATATGATACAAAATAAGTATTATTAGATTAAGTGCGAAATGTATTTACATAACAAACTTATTTGAAGGCATAAATTTTTATACTAACCATCATAAATTTTTTTCAAGTTCGAACTTATTGTTTGACCACAAACAACACAGGTTGAAGCGTGTTTGGTTGCTACAAAAGGCTCGTAGCTTGGGTCCAAAAATGTACTACAAACCACACCAAACTTGAGAAATTTGGATATTTGAGACTCCAAATATCCTGCGATGTTTTGGACTCCAAACATGTAACGCTTCCAAAAGCAAGTTAAATGTAAATCAGAGATTTAATATTGCTATCGAAAAGGTTAAAGAACCTTATAGACAACCTAATATTATTGCGGAATATATAGCTTTCCAATTAAAAAAAAAATTTACATGCCATTTTGTGAATTTCCTCTCTTTTCAGGTATCTATACTATGTTTGGCCCCTCAAAGGACAATACTGCCCTTCTATTAATTTTCTAGTATCCAAATTCTAGGTTGTTACATGCAAATCTAGTCAAATCTTTAAATACCTTTAAATATTAGGTTCACTTCAAAGTATATCTCATTATGCCTTGTCTTTTTTTTCACAGTATGTATGTACCGGTGCAATCTCTGGCGAGAAAAAATTGAGACAATTCTTCAATTATAATTAAGAAGAGTACAGAGACCAATAATTGTTGATGTATTTCTTTTTGACGTGAGATTGGAATTACATTTTTATATGGGTTTTCAATGGAAGTCACAAAACTTGGCATTTAACAACAACTGCAGTTAAATCTTGAAACATGGGGCTCTGGAACAACTCCATCGTTTTTCTTTCTATCCAACATTCGGAAATAAAGACATCTATCTCTGGAACTTCTCTCTCCAGCAACATTAAGTTCTCATTCTGCTGCAGTTACTAGACAATATGAGCCTAAAAAACGTTTTGAGGCTCCCCCATTATAACTTCTTTTGGAGTAGAGTATTCTCATTTTGCTTAGAGCAACTTCAACAGTTTTGCAAAATTCACTTGACAAAAATAGCATTTTGCCAACTCTACAAAAGTTTTGGCAAGTGAAAAAAAAAAACAGTTGTCAAATATGACTTTTTGGCAAAATTCAAGAATGAGAATAGCTACTAAAAAATGTCTCAGACTGTCCATTGCTGATTCGAAATACGGAGATGCATAGTCCGGTGCTGTTAATATTTTGGTTTTGGGTTGGATGGTACGTTGCTATGGACACCTATTAGAGTCCGACGGTCCATTGCTAAACAAGTTTTCCATTTGCGTGGTATTTTTTCGACTATTCCCGCAGTGTATTCGCCCTTCCGCTGTGTTTTTGGGCCTTGCCGTGAAAATTTTGGCCCAAAAATAACCTAAACCCCCTAAGTCCCATTTTGCCCACACCCCATTCAATCTCTGCTCCCGTCCCCTTCACCCCACTGCCACTACACACGCACCCACGCGCGCCCCCGCTCGCCAGCGCCGCGTGCGCCGCCGCCCGCCACGAGCCCGCCCACGCGCGGCGCCTCCAACCCCTCGCCCACCGCCCCGCCTCGCGACTCCCACGCACAAGTCCTCCAACCCTGCTCGCCCGCCTTCACCCACGCACGCGCCTCTAAGAGGAGAGGAGAGATCTTGCAAAGGTGCATAAGAAAGGAAGAGAGGGGGTGCTACTTATAGGATGAGAGGAGGGGGTAAAATGCAAAGGTGCCACCAAACCGCTCTCTCTCTTGGTGTCCAGATCACGTTGAACCGTGTCACAACCCGGTGCATCGCCCTCCTCTGCAGTTAATGCACCGCCACGCCAAAGCGGGGCCGGCCCGCGCTAACCTCGCTAAGATCGACCGCGGCGCGACGCTGGCGCTAGGCTTTGGCTCCCATTGGGCATGGGCTTTGTTCGGTGTTCGTGGTTGGGCTTGAGAAGTTGTCTCGCGTTGGTTGTCGCCCAGATTCGTATCGTGTTGGGCCCATCTTTCTTGGCTCAAATGATGCTCGAAATACGTTTCCCCAAAAAGCGCCTTTTAGTGTGATATCCTCCCGTTCATGCATTATTCCAACAAAACATCTTAAAAAGACCAAAACTCGTGGAATATGTTATCTTTAAGTCCTACCACTAAGTTTAGTGGTCAAGAATGAACGTTTTATGCAAGTGTTGATAGTGTTTTATATGTAGTTAACGACCATCAACAAACTCCCCAGACTTAGTCCTTTGCTCATCCTCGAGTAAAGGCCGAGGACTAAGATGGGTCATCCATCATCTCCTTGATATACAACCTGCATGTAAGTTATTCTAAACTTCACCTATACTTGTGAACTTTTGATGTGTCTACCACATTAATCTTGGGTAATTGAATTATGAAACAACGTAGATTCAAATCTCCTTGCTTGAGATAAGTGAACTTTATCTTCACACCCGTAGATACTCAATTACCAAAAGCGAAAAGTTGGTCGGACAGTCTTTTTTAGGTCGGTCTCAATGGTGAGTTTCGTTGCGTTGTTTCCAAGATTGTCATGTCATATAAAATGAAATGAAACTTGGATGAAACTCCTACTCTCAATAGAGAGTTTCATCTTGTGGTTTTATAGGCATTTAATTTCATGACTCGAGAGATATTTGGTATTCGTGCCAAGAGAGTTTCACCAAGATGAAACTTTTCCCTTCTCTCTCCTTAGAGTTTAATGCAAAAAGTAAACTTTTTGCTGATGTGGCACCCTATTTAATGTGTATGAAACACCTATGAAACCCCCATTAAGACTAGCTTTAGTGATGAAGTTGATCGATGTATCGATTTAAAAAGGTTCTGCAATAACAAAAAAAAAAAATGGATGACTAAAAAGGCCACCGTGTTAGTTAAATTGATGCAAGTCCAATGTAATCTTTTGTTCAGCTAGGAGTCTAGGGATGAGTTGGTTAGGATCGGCGTAGTTGAGTCGTGCCATGCTACGACACGATCGGTCGAGTCCGTAATGTTTACGCCGTGACGCGTCGAAGCGTGAGGCGCATATCGCGGTGAAGCGGTGTTTGCACTCGATACGACACGGCGTGGGGATGAGGATCCCATCCTCGGTGTCTTATATATACATGAATACGTAACGCATAAAGGGCAGCAAGTTGGCTGTGCCCAATTATCTCCAATTTATTCCGATCTCCAATCTATCTAGCTCTAGAACGCGTGTCGCAGCGATCACCGCGGCGTCGTCGGCGTTCACGTTCTTGCCGTTCGGTGTGTTTTTGTTCCAACAAGTGGTATCGGAGCCGCTAGGTTACCCGGCGGGCAACGCTCGAGGAGCAGAGAGAGGTAGACGAGGAATCGGAAGAGGCGGTTCGACGCAGTTCAAGCTTTAACAAGCCGTGAACGCCACCGCCGCCATGGGAGAGACGCGGACAAGGAGAAGGAGCTGATGGAGCGAGCGTGGAATCGGGCTTCGGGAAATCTGGTATGGCCGATGCTAACTCGTTCCAATTACCAAGAGTGGGCAGCTCATGTGCGGTGCAACCTCGAAGCCATGTATCTATGGGATGCGATCGAGGTCCGACAAGGTGGAACGTCGCCGAGATCGTCTTGCCCTAGGCGCCATGATCCGAGGCGTCGAGGGGAGATGCACTCTATTCCGCTAAACAAGAAGTCAGCTAAAGAAGCTTGGGGGCGATCAAATCCATGAGATTGGGTGCCGAAATGAGTTAAAGAGGTGAATGCTTGAGGTTACTTGCTGAATTTGAGTCAATATCGTTTAAATCGGGCGAGACGATTGAAGACTTTGCAGCGGTGAGGATCGGTAAGATTGCAACCGACCGAAGGGTCTAGGTGAGACCAGCATTGATGATACTCGTATTGTCAAGAAATTCCTCAGAGTCGTGCCACCCAAATACAATCAGGTGGCGGTCTCGATTGAGATGTTCAAGTGACCTCAAGAAGATGTCGATAGAAGATTTGGTCACTTGTTATGACGGGACGTGAAGATCGTTTTTGAACGGTGCAAGAAGAGGTGACAAACAGATCGGGACGTTTTGATGATGACGGAGGAGGACCGCTCATCAAGCGAGAAGAATCGTGGCTCGGCCAGATGCGCCGGGCTCATCCGCCGAGCGAGGGGAGGTGGCAAATGCATGTTTGTCAAGAAGAACAAAGGAGGAGCACGTGGAGGTAATCGTGACGGCGCGGAAGCGGAGGAGGCAAGGAGGGGCGACCGGAGGCACACCTCGTCGCAATGGCCGTTGCAACAAGTGCAAGGTGTTCGGTCATTGGGCAAGGGGGAGTGCAAGAAGTATCCTAAGGAGCCTCATCAAGCGCCCATCATGCCAATGCCGATGTAGAACCACGGCACCGCTCTTCTTGTAGCACGGGTGTGCAATGTGGTGAGAACCACAGGAGATCAAAGGTGCTCCAAGGGTGTATCTAAATCAAGGCAGCGTTGATCCGTCGGAGTTTTATGAGGATGGGTCATGGGTTACGGACACTGGAGCAACCAATCATATGACTGGATGCAGAGAGTCATTGACTAGCCTAGATGAGACAGTAAAGGGGGCAGTCAAGTTTGGTGATGGTTCCAAGGTTGATATTTGTGGCATAGGTGCAGTAACACTTGCAGGCAAAAATCAGGAACATCATGTGCTCTCTGGGGTCTATTACATACCATCACTGAAGTGTAATATTGTGAGCTTAGGACAGCTTGAGGAAGGAGGATGTCGAGTGGAGATCGATGACGGTGTCATGGAGGTGCTAGAAAAGAAACAAAGTGTGCAAATGTCGGGGAGGGTACTCATTCGCGTGCAAAGCACGCAAGCCTGCATCGTATGTGATGCGGTGAAAGTCTTCGCTCTGTATGCCCGTTGTCGAAAATACAGGAAACCTCGCGGGCTATGGCACGCCGTGTTCGGCATTCATTTCGGCGCTAAAGAGAACTCGTGACGAGAGAGATGGTAGATGGGATGCCACCGATAAAGAATGTGGAGCTTGGTATGCGATGGGCGCGGCGTGGGAAAACATCATAGATCCCCGTTCCCAAGAGCATCGACATACCGGGCGACTCAATGTCTGCAGCTGGTGCATGCTGATTTATGCGGACAGGTCACGCCACCCACGCCAGGAGGAAAGCTATTTTTTCTTGTGATCGTGGACGATCACGTTAGGTATATGTGGCTTGAATTGCTAGCCACTAAGGATGAAGCTCTCGGGCACTTCAAGAGATACAAAGGCAAAGCTGAACTCGAAGTTGGGATGCAAACCTAAAGGCGTCGGGAGTGATCGAGGAGGAGAATTTAATTCGGGTGCTTTTTGTGTCATTCCTCGCATCCAGTCCGGCATAAAACACAATATGACCACCGCCGTATACACCGCAGCGTAATGGAGTTGTCGAGAGGCGAAATCGAGACGGTAGTGGAGATGGCAAGGTGCTTGCTCAAGAGCATGGGAGTTCCCGCCCCTGGGGGAGAAGTAGCCAAGACCGCAGCTTTATCGATAAACCGCGTGCCCGACGAAGAGCTTAGATGGCAAAACGCCATATGAAGCATGGTTTACTAGAAAGCCGGTGGTTAAACACCTTCGGACATTTGGATGCAAAGCTTATGTGAAGCGTGTTGGTCCGGTGGATCGATAAGCTATCCCGACAAGGTCGATACCAGGAGTGTTTCGGGCTATGAGCCAGAAACGAAGGGGTATCGCGGTCTATGATCCCGTGAATGCCAAACCGATGGTGAGTCGTGATGTTATCTTTGATGAGAAGGCAAAGATGGAATTGGGAGGGGAAAGAGAAAAGATCCGACGGTGGCAGGCCGATGAAGCCGCCGAGCCCAAACTTTTCCGCCGAGTGTTTTGATGACACCGCTCACGCGGCGGTCCGACAATAGGATCAAATGCGTAAGCTGGTTCAGATTCAGAAGCAATGGAGCCAACCTCGCAAGAACAATTCCATCGCCTAGCGCGCTCATCTACACCACACACACCAGCACCTCGTGATGATTCGGTGGGCCACACCACCATCACAAGATCTGATTTCTCCAATGAGGGTGCTCCACCGGTCGCATGACTTTGACCGAATTGCGTTTGATTCGACCGACGGTGCGTAACTTTGAATACACCGTATATGCCTAGTTGCGCCAGAAGAACCAAAGTCTGCTCAGAGTGCACTCTCGGAGGTGTTGGAGGAAAGCAATGGCGTAAGAGATGAAGTCAATCGAGGAGAACAAAACATGGGTTGCTCGTATTTTGCCACCCAAGCATAAGGCCATTGGCCTCAAGTGGGTATTTAAGGTGAAGAAGGACCCGGATGGCAATATTATCAAGCACAAGGCACGTTTGGTTGCAAAAGGATATGCTCGGTCGTGGAGTCGATTTTGATGAGGTATTTGCTCGGGTTGCTAGAATAGAGACAATACGGGTTCTATTGGCACTGGCAGCGCATGGTGGCTAGAGAGTACATCACATGGATGTAAAGTCAGCATTTTTAAATGGCGACTTGACAGAAACGGTGTATGTGCAGCAGCCTCCAGGGTTTATCATTGGTGACTCGACAAGGTGTTGAAGCTGAACAAGGCGTTGTATGGTCTTAGGCGGGGCACCCCGAGCATGGAATGCAAAGCTTGATAAAGAGTTGATTGCTCTTGGTTTTGTGAGGAGCAAGCTAGAGCATCTTTGTTTACGTGAGAAGAAGCGGTGATTCTTTTATTCTTGTGGGAGTTTATGTTGATGATCTTATTATCTCTCGGGCCCGCAGACGGTGAAATACCTAAGTTCAAGGAAGAGATGAAGGAGAAGTTCAGCATGAGTGATTTGGGGCTCCTTAGCTACTATCTCGGGATAGAAGTCGAGGCGGCTGGATCAATCACTTTGAGCCGAGCGCCCTATGCTCGAGAAGATTTTGGAGAATGCCAACATGAAAACTGCAATACATGTGACACTCCAATGGAAAATAGGCTCAAGCTCAAGCCAAGATAAAAAAGAAGAAGATGCGATTGATCCAACCGGCTATAGGAGTCCTGGATCGGGAGTCTCGGATATATTGTCAATACGAGACCGACATAGCCTATGCGGTTGGAGTGGTGAGCGAATACATGCAAGCACCGGTGAAAGGAGCATTGGCTAGCCGCGGAAACGTATTCTTCGATACTTGAAGGGAACGGTCGGGTATGGTCGTGTTTATACAAGAGGAGGAGAGCTTCCACCATTGTTGTTGGGTTACAGCGATAGTGATTTTTGGAGATGTCGAAGATAGGAGGAGCACATCTGGTGTCTGATATTTTCTAGGCAAAGAGCCTTGTGACGTGGTCATCTCGGAAGCGTAAGATAGTCGCTCTCTCATCTTGTGAAGCCGAGTACGTGGCGGGGGGCAGCAGCAGCATGCCAAGGAGTATGGCTAAAGCCGGCTCATGCAGCGTACATGATGGGAACAAAGGAGGCCACCGTGGAAGTTACTCATGGACAATATGTCGCAATAGCTCTCGCCAGGAATCAGTGCATCATGAACGAAGTAAGCACATTGACACTAAATATCACTTCCTTCGTGAGTGCATAGAGGATGGGAAGGTGGAGGTAGATCATGTGGGAACAGCAGAACAGCGGGCGGATATCTTCACTAAGTCATTTGGGGAGAGTCGGGTTCATCGAGGCGAGGAGTGCTTTAGGTGTCGTTGAGGTGCATCAAGTTTAGGTGGTGATTTGTTAGTTAAATTGATGCAAGTCCAATGTAATCTTTTGTTCAGCTAGGAGTCTAGGGATGAGTTGGTTAGATCGAAGCGTAGTTGAGTCGTGCCATGCTACGACACGATCGGTCGGGGAGTCTGTAATGTTTACGCCGCCGTGTGGCGTGGCCGGCCTTGAGGCGTATATCGCGGTGAAACGGTGTTTGCACTTTCGATACGGCACGGCGTGGGGATGAGGATCCCATCCTCGGGTGTCTTATATATACATGAATCTGAACGCAAGGGCAGCAAGTTGGCTGTGCCCAATTATCTCAATTTATTCGATCTCCAATCTATCTAGCTCTAGAGCGTGTCGTAGCCATCACGCGGCGTCGTCGGCGTTCACGTTCTTGCCGTTCCGGTGTGTTTTGTTCCAACACACCGTTGGGCCCCGTGTAAGAAGTGGACGTAAGCGTGGCGCCACCGAATTCGACATCGCTGCTTTTCCCTTTCCCTTCTCCTTCCCGGTTTCGTGTTCGTGGTGGCGCGAGGATAAAACCGGGCGCCGCTCCTCGCGATCCCCCTCCTCCGTTAGGGTTTTTCTTCTTCCATTGGCGGCGCCGCCATACAGATCTTCGCCGCCGCTCTCTTCTGTTTCGAGAGGGAGAGGTAGAGGGAGAGAGATCATCCATTGCGCTCACGGCTGCTGCGATGGGCGCCGGGAAGTCGCCGGGAGGTCGTCGGAGAGGCACGGGCGGGATGAAGCAGGCGCAGCGCCGGAGGGGTCCGAGATCCTCAAGGCGAAGAAAGGAGGCGTTGGCTGCTGTAAGTCTCCTGCATCTCAACTGCGTGTCCCGGGAGGCAGTGAGATGTGGATGGATCAATGGCGGGAGATGAAGGCCAAGGCGGCGGAGGAGGAGGCCAGGCCCGTGAAGAAGAGGAAGAGGGTGCCCAAGGCGCTCATCGATCTCATGGTGGCTAGGCCCTTCAGGAGCGTCGAAGACCTCACTCCTGCTCAGCTCGCAAAGCGTTCCCGTGGATTCCGTCGGATTTATCCGCTCACAACCTTTGTCGATGGCAAGCTCCGTGCCTACGAGCAGGCCCTCATCCGCCAGTACAACGCCCAAGGCTACGCCGAGGACGAAACTGAGGTCACTGACAGCGAGTATGCCGCGGCGGTGGAGGACCAGTGAAGGAAGCAAGCAACCAAAAGTCTGATTTGCCATCATCTCTCCCTGTGCTGTGTGTGCGAGAGAGTTAGCTCAGAAGATGACTCCAGTAACCTGAGTAGGAGAGTTGGAGTCATCATCCTTCCTGGTGTAATAACAGTCACATAGAATGCCAGTGCTACACATTGTTGTTATTCAGTTATCGGTCATATCTTGCCACTGGGATACTGGTGATTCTATTCTCGTGTTATTTGACCACATTGTGATATACTGTTGCTGATTGTAACAGTACTAGTCTTACCTGAGTGATAGTCTTACATACTCCACCTAACCCCAAATCCATTCCTACCAGAAGCTGCTGTTTCTGTAGGTTCAATTTCTTCGGAGCAGCTGCAATCGTTACTCAGTACCCACCTTGTGTTAACCAATTCGGCATTGCCATGTAAGTTATCAAATAACTAATCTTCTTTTTCCATTTATTTTTAAGCATGTATTGGTTGTTATCTCTCAAGGACCATCACAATGCTTGTTTGATTCAATTACTACATATTCGTTGTCTTGTAAATAAGATGCTTGTTTTCATGGCTTTTGAATCAACATCAACATTTTCCTTTCGATGAAAAATGACCTCATAAAGTTGGTGTTATCAGCGGTGACTCAATGAGGAGGTGCTACAGCTATTGTTCCCACTATACAACGACAAGCGGCGCGACTGCCGTCGGGCTGCTAGAGCTTACGCTCTCTAACCGGTGTCACAGTTTCGGTCGATCTCTTGCCAATGTAATAGGATAGCTCGATGTACATTAGGGAGCCTCTGAGCCTTCATGTCCACTTATTGACCCCCGATGACGTTGCTAAGTCATGCTATATTGGACATCTTCTCTACTGCCACTGTCTCGATCGATCTTATCCTAACCAAACTCAAATACAATTTTGTTCCTCAAATAAATTTAGTCAATGATTGATAATATTTATCAAATATAAATAAAATATTTTGAGTGCAACCGAACAAGGCGAGGCCTAAGCCATGAACCTCAGCATTAAAATGTGACACTTGACACTTGCGCTGTCACGCTCGGATGGTGGAGGACCGTTGGGACGGATGGTTGGGTGGGAAAACGTGGATCAAGAAAATTACTACGCGCATCATTTCAAACGGAAACGGCGGTGGCCACTCCTCGTTTCCCGCACGCAGAAGCCGGATCACCCATTCAAACACAGTGCTCACTGACCGGGAGGTCCAGATGAGTGAGTAGGTGGACCGTTGTGGAGGTGGTGGGTGGGTAGGTGAGTGAATGAACGGTAAAAAACGAAAACACGGATGAGGGGCCCTCGGAGTTACTGCTCCCCGCTGTCACTTGTTCACACCTCGAACGGAACGGAAATGGCGCGGGCATGGGAAGGGTTCACACCCACCCCTCACTGAGTAGTGGGCCCCCATGTGTTGGGTCCGCCGGTGGGAGTGGGTGGGTGGGTCAGCGGTGGAATTGAATGGGTGAACCTGTCCTATATATAAGACTCCTCCTCCTCGGCGCTTTCCACTCCCGAAACCCTCCCGTCCCTCATTTACGCCGTTGCTCCCCATCTCTTCATTTTCCGAATCCACATCCGGAGGACCGAGTGTGAGAGGTGGAGCCGCCGCCATGGAGGAGAAGGCCCGGTGGAAGAAGAAGAAGAAGAAGAAGGGGTTCCCCTGTCCGAGTGCCGAGGCAGCCGGAGGAGTTCTCGGCCGGCGCTACCGCCTCCTCCCCGTCGCCGACGGTGGTTCACCTCGCCAGCCGGTGAAAGGACCGTTCTTCTTCCCCACCGGCTCACCGCTTCTCAGTTCATGGTGAGGATTTTTCTTTGGTGTCATTGTGTGTTTTGGTTTTTTTTGTTTGATTTTTTCGAATTGTTTTCCTTTCTCAGATCGGACTTGAACACAACTCCACTTCTCGTAATCCCGGATTCGGATCGGGGATGGGTTCCGCACCGGCCCGGCCCGCCCACGAGGTCGACGGGCCCATCCCGTGGCGGCGACGCCCCACCAACGGTCGGCCCGACCCCTTTCAAAATACGGATCCTTCCAACGGTCGACACCTCCAAACGAATCAATTCCGCGCCCGCCCCGTCGGATTCGGCGTCCTCTCCCCCGTCGCCCCCGAGTCTTCGTCGTCTTTTGCCGCCGTCCGCGTGAGCAAATCCCGCCCGATCACTTTCTCCCTCTCAAGATGCCTCTCGAGATCAAGGAGCTTATGTCGATGGCTCCCTCTCGGGTGGTCACGCGACCAGTGCGGATCTCTCCACCTTCTTGGATCTGAACCCGGTTGTCATGGCGTCTTTTGGTTGATGAGTAGCAACAGCTGAATCGCTTTAGATTCTTGAATAAAACAGCGACATCTTTTCGTCTTCATTCTTGCACGAATCGTTTTAGATTCTTGAATAAAACAGACGACATCTTTTCGTCTTCATGTTTGCCTGAATCTTTTTAGACTCTTGAGTAAAACGACCTAAAATTGCTTTGTCTAAATCTTTTTAGAATTCGATTCTTAGATTCTTGTACCACCTGCACTTCAGGGCAAAAGATCCGGATACTCACGAATATAATAATTCTTGGCTAGAATTCGATTCTTAGGCAACTGTTTTTTGTGCAAAAAACTACTACACCAAAGATTGCAATCACCTCCAAAGGTGGTTTTCCTAGCGAGCCGGGGGTTTAGGGTTATGATTTTAGTTTGTGAAAATTTGTCCGGTCTATCATTATATGTTTGTTGTCTAGCGTTCTTTCTCGCACATCCTATAAGTTTTGTTTAGATGAAATTCGGTGTTGTTGCAATCCAATGCTTATCCACTAGTTTGGTTATTCTGACCCATCATCTTTGATGTTGTAGTATGAGTTCCCCAAACAATCTAATTTAAGGCAATCTATTCTTTAGGCAAAACTAATCTACCAAATATATCAATCACCTCCAAAGTTGGTTTTGCTATCGAGCTAGGTTTTAGGGTTATGATTTAGTTTGTGAATGGTCTATCAATCTCTGTTTGCAGGATTCACCAACCCCCTTACATAGACATCAATAATACTCCCTATTTATAGCCCTTGGTGATAGCCAAAGCTATTTTACAACACTATCCCTTGAATATTCTCAGGATATTCTTTACCTCTGGTACATCCCTCCAAGGGTACAATCATCTTTTCTCCCTGAAAAACACCTTAGCTTATGGGCATGTTAGTCGCCTCATTAAAGGCTCAGCCCATGGTGGGGAGCCGTGTCAAATCTTCCTTCCATGCCCATCATCTTCGCTGACCCATCTGGCCTTGCTACTTTGTCGCTAGCATGTTTTCTTCAGATATCTTTGCCTCCTCGTGCACGCCTCGAGAACCTCCGCCCGATCCCCACGGCTGGGAGAGGATTGCACCCTTCGAAAGTGAAGGGGATAACCTTCTCCTACCACGATGAAAGGACACACCTAGTCCTGCAAGGAGTACCTTAGTGCCAGATTAATCTGTTAGTTTCGCAAGGTTGGCAAAAACCTCTCCGCCAACCTTTGGGAGCATGTTGGCAAAAACCTCCGCCAACTTTTGGGAGCTTATTGGCAATCGAGTTATTTGAAAGCGACTTTCTATTTTGGTAATTGAGTACCTATGGGTGATTGGTTGTCGGAATGGCTGGGAGCCGGGTTGAAAAGGTTGTCCTGGTCCGAATTGGCCCGCATGAGGCCATTCACCTTGCCGTGTTTGGTTACAAATGGGTCATTTGCACTGGCATTGGAAGCCTGTTTGGTTGCCTACATGGATGATTTGTTTGCACGGACTTGTGCAACTGCTTGTGTTTGGGTGAAATAGGATGACAGAAGTGTGCTCACCAATGTATGATGTTGGTAGCCTTACCACCCACAGTTGCCAATGCCTCAGATTACAGTTGTTTGTGCACCATGAACTTGACCTTGGAGCATAAGCTTAATTTAAGCTTAATTTTCCGGTTGATGGTCTTGGTCGGCGATGACGGATCTCTTCCTCTCCTCTCTGTCAAGGTGACGGCCGATACCCTTTCAACGGAATCAATTTGCTTGGTGTTCTCAACTTGTGGGCGATGGTTGTTGCAGCAATACCAATGTTTGGAGTTCCTTGGCGCGCGGTGGATGGGTCGAGCGCAAGCTGGATATCGAAGATGAGGAAGACAACTTTGGGTCCTGAGGACTCATTATAAATTTCATTTTCTTTGAGGTCCGGTTTGTAATTGGGACGATGTACTGTGCTTACGCTAATGCATCTTCCTTTTTTTTTTAAAAGAAAGAAAGAAAGAAAGAAAACAGAAAAAAGAAAAAAGCACACACGTTTTCCAGCTAGTGTACTGGTAGCTAAGCATGCTTCTAGCACACCATACACCACATTGGGCATGGTTGCAGATTATTGAAAGCGAAATTTAGTGCTACAGTGCTACTAGACATGACGTTAAAGAATAAGCGACTAGTAAATAAATGATATGCATGATGGGAAGTGGTGATGAAATTTTGAGGTTGCTGGCGAGACGCCGAGACGAGTAGCAGGGTGGACGTGGCAGCCCACTGCTGCTTCCATCCGATCCTGCTGGGCTGCTCGATCTCCTCTCAGCTCCGAGGCCCAGCCCAACGTGAGCATCAACTTTTCAACTATCCAGGCCGTTGGGTCCGTTCGAGTCCAGAAAAACGACGTTACGTCATAACCTTTCAACTTTGGCCGGCCCACACCGGTCATTATCCATGTGTCGCCATAATTGTTGCTCCTCCGAAGAAAAGCACGTGTGCGTGCCTCTGATAATGACCAGCTCTGCTGTTCTACAGTACTTTGAATCAAATGATTTTTATAGCATGCACGTAATGCAAGTCAGCTCACTACTCTAGAATTTACATTGGCATTTATCTACAGATTCCATTCTGATGACGTACGCTGAAGAATGGAATCGGACAGTGTAGTAGTCGAAGGGTTTAGCTAAATCTCTTGTTGAGGAAGGTGGCTGGCCAGTCAAACTTTCCGACAGCGACCCTTGTTTCACCTCCCGCCAGAGAGGCCCGTCGGGGATGTGGACGGGAACGACATGGCCAAGGAGTCGAACCCATCGTTCTGCATCAGCGCCAGCATGCATCACGTACGTCTGGCAACGGGTGCGCGGCGCACATCAGCCCCAGCCGGGCCTCGTCGGCGTCGTACTTGCCGCACAGGCGCGCGTCCACCGTGTCGAGGGCGGTCGTGCTCCTGCACCCAGTCCGTCCAGCAGCACGTTCTGCTCGTCGGGCGCGATGCACCCGAGCCGACGCCGGCCGCAGGCCACCAACGGAACACGTCCCTGACTGGGGTCGCCTTCCCCGTGCTCACCAGCTCCGGGCGAGGTACCCCATGCCCATGGTGCCCATCACGTGCGTCGTCTGCAGCTCCACGTCGTAGTTGTACAGCCTCGAGAGCCGAAGTCGGCCAACCTCGACAAGTACCTCTACGACCAGAGCAAGATCGCACTGGACTGGGGGCAGAGTTTCCGCATCATCAAGAGCGTCACGTCCGGCCTGCTGTACCTCCACGAGGACTGGAAGAAGGTGGTGGTGCACCGGTGTCAACAATGACACACTGCAGGAGGCCGGTCAAGACATCCAGCCCACTGGGCCGAGGAGAAGCTCCAGGGAGAGGCAGCCCAACCCGAGATTCGCTGGTACCGTGTGGGAGTAGTGTGCCTGCGTGCACCTGGCTGGCTTCGGCCATGTATGAGTCGTTTAAATAGAGAGAGGGAACCCTCTGCTCTTTGCCACATTAACAAGTGAGATTTCATTAAGAATATCTTGATCCCTTCTCTACAAGCACTCAGATAACTCATTTGTGTATCCAAGAATAACATACATTAAGTGCACAAAGAAAACAAACTCAAAAGGTTTCAAATGCTTGGCAGAGAACTAGGGGAGAAAGCAAAGGGAGATGGTCAATAATTTACAAATTGCCTTCTCCATGAGTGAAATCCAGCTACACTCAGGACTGTCGTGTTGGTGTATGGTACACCTGGCTATATATGCTCACTACTGTGCTTGTAATCAAAATCTTAGTGTTATCGCCGTATCTACTGGTGATTTCTCTCTATTGCTTCTATGCCCGTATCGTGTTAATGTTATCACACCTTTTGCCTATTGGTGATTCTCATAATTTAATTAAACCTGCTAGTTCAATTTCCACCCCTCACTGCAGTCGATGGCAGCTGGATCCCATGCCATTGAATTGATGGTTGACAGCTGTTGCTGACTGCAACAGTATCTAAGTCTTAGATGAGAGTCCTGATCTCAGATGGTTTTACATACACAAACTAAAACAAATGGGTACCTAAACTGCTATGTTTCTGTACATTCAGTTTCTTCCATACTGCTGTTGATTGTATAGGAATCTGTCACTTCTCAGTCCATGTTCATCAATTTGGCTTTACTACAGAAGTCGTTACATGGTTGATGTTTTCCTTGTCAAATAATTATGTAGTAGTCCCTGCTAACTAGCCACAGATTATCCGGAGTTAGGTACTGTGATGTGCTTGTAACCGTCATCCAGAGTTATTTATTGTTATTGCCATACTATTGCTACCGATGACTGCTGTTGTTTAGTTACTATTGTCTTACTACCACATCTTGCTAGTGGGGATTGTATTCCCCCATGTTATTTACCAATCACATTGGAATCAATGTATGTATTTTTATGCCACACTGTCAATCACCAGATAGCAATATATTGTTGATTATTGGAACATTACCTACTCTTAGTTGAGCGACTGTCTTACTCCCCCCCCCACCCCAACACTCTGTCATAAGCTGTTTTTCTGTAGGTTCGATTCCTTCCACACTGCAGCCTCTGAAACTTCTCAGTTCTCAGCTTTTGTTGTTCAATTCGGCATTACAATGAATAGTGTGGTTAGTTCTTTTCATCCATCAAGCACATAACACCCTCCCTCTAACTAAGTTGTACACTGTTGAGTTATCCACCGTTCCATTAGCAAAGCTCACATTTCTGTTTTGTGCTTTCCTTGATTAAATTCTTTTAGTATACTAAGGATTATTCATCTAATATATATTCTCAATTAACTTCGATGTAATGTAATGAACAAACAGAGCTTTCATTTTGTTGTCTAACAACAATTATAATGCTTGTTCGAATCCATCATTGCATCTTTGTTGGGAAATTTAGTGTTATAACTGAAGTGAATCCGTTGTGTTTGCAAAACCTTTTTTGATCTTTACTTTCGATTGCTTTGGTGACATTAGGAATTGACTGCCAGTTACATGCGTTCATTTCAGTCCATTTCAACTTCTATATGGTAGCCTATAGAAAAGGACATCATTGCACCCAGTATGTGTTTAGACTACTTTACATGGCACTTGCTAATCAGAGTGTAATTCTTTATTACACTGCAATCAGGCACATTTTAAATCCAAGTAAACACAAGGTAAGTTATACATGAGAGTTCTAGGTACAAAATATACCAACAATTTAAATTACCTAGGAAAAAATGACTCAATGGAGTCAATCACATTAGAATCTAGAATTCTGGCAACACTCTAATCCACTGCAGGGTTAGGGGCTAAGAGACAGATACCCAAGATCACGATATGAAACCCATTAGATGTAGTATGTTGTTTCTAATTTTTGTTATTTTGGCCTTGGACTTATCCAAGGTATCTTTGAAGGCCTCCAACCCATCACGCAGCAGCACAGCCGTTGGAATCAAGGAAATCGTTTGCACTATCAGCAAGTCTCTCGTACTATTCGATCAGCTGCTGTTGAAGAGCCCTAACTGGCCCAGTACCCAAATTAAAGCCTTTAGGCACAACATACTGTGAAAAAATGTACAAATATAAATAAGAAAGGCCGGATCAAATAAACTATCTGACTGTTATGTTTAGTTCCAATCAAGATTACACGGTCACATGGAACCTCATGGGACATTCAAGATGAATCAGGCTCGATGGAACTATTATTTTTCTCTACAAAAGAAATCAATTTCTAGGATTTAAAGCAAACCCGATTCTAGGATATGAAGCAAAACTAAAGAGATGTGGATTAAAGAAGGGATGATAGATAAAAGGAAGAACATAAAGATTTAGGCATTCTACGCCGTGAGCACTAGCCTCCTCTATATGTAGGGAGTTGAGACCTTGAAAGGATGCAAACTTCGGCCCCGCCCCCTTTAGGTTACAAATTATAAAGAGGTCCATGCCCCTTATGGATTTGGTTTTGGGCATTTATACAAGGAATGACGTGGCCTTTCTTATGAGTTGTGGTGGGCTACTGTGCGCTCCATCCTCTTCTATGATGGATGAGAATCTGAAGGCACATCCAATTAAGCATATTAATGTATTAAATTCTCAACTTCTGTTATTCAATTCAGCATTACCATGTATAACGTGGGTAAACAATTGATGTTCTTTTCATCCATCAAGCATATAAAGCCCTATATTACTCCCATCAAGCATGTGGACTGAGACCCATTGTAGTCTAGACTCTATAGTATGTACTTCCCTAAACACAACCCTTATTTTTTGGTAATGCTATATGAAGGATGTCCTATCCCTCGGATCCCTTCGGACGCTTGGATGGGCCAGGATATCGATCATCCCAACAGCCCAACACTCCACTTCCGCACCTCTCAGCCTCCAACCTTTACTAAAAAAACCGGCCCTAACCTTATCTGCTCGTCTCAGAAGGAGAGGGAGTTGGCAGTCGCCGCCGAGCACCGCAGTTGCCCCTGCAACCCCTGGTTAGTTCCAGCTCAAACACCTCCCTCATGATCTGCTGCCCGAGATCCACCACCGCCTCACCTTCCTCACGGCGCCTCGCCCTCGCGGTAATGCCGCTGGCGTGTCAGTTGCAGACCCACGCGCCCAACTCGACGTAGGTGGTGGGGGTCCTGATGCTGCGTATCTCTGGTGATGTGCTGCTGCTCCTCATGGGGCTCATCTTCCTAGGCCCCATCGCGCTGCACACCAGCCCCATCTAGGTGCCCATCGTCATCGCTCTCTTCATCCTCGCAGTGCGTGCTCAATCCTGCGCCGCTTCACGCCCAATCCATGGCATTAGGGGTGGCCCGGGGATGCGCACCTCGTGGGGTTCGAACCCTCCTCGCCCCTACTCACCTCCATCCTCTCTATGGCCTTCTCACTAATCTATAGTAGTTCAATACCTGGTAGGTCACCAACCTTTTGTTAACACCAAAGTTTGGTAAGCTTGGATGACAGGTGGGCCAGTGCAAGATGCTAATGAAATTGTTCGGCAAGGCATCATTCGGCAGACGTTCATTCGGCAGGCTGTCCATCATGGTTATTCGGCAAGCTACCCGAGTGCCATACCGTATTCGGTAGACCACCCCGTGCGGTCGGTTTCATATAGTTATTCAGCAAGACAATGGGCAATGGAAGGCAAGCTGTCCAAGAAAGAAGGACCCACGGTGCATGTGCCACGTCAACTCCGGAAGGGCTTGAAGCCCAAGTTATCTTTTAATTAGGTTTTTTATATTGTAATCGTAGTGGGTTAAGACTCTTATTACGCCAAGGGTATAAATAGTAACCCTCTAACCATTGTAAATATATCTCTCAATCAATACAACCAAACCGCCCGGTGCCACCCTTCGACTCAAGTCGTGTCGCCGATCTCACTGCGAGAGGAGCTATCGATCCGTCGACCCCGTAAGTAATATCGGCAACCTTGCATCATGTCTAGTATCATGCGGTGGATTTAGATATGTGCAAGTAGTCTTGTTTTAGCGCTTAGTATCATGCGGTGGATTTAAGCGTTAGCAAGAGGGTTCCATGTTAGATCATGAGTCGTCGGCGGGCTAAGGTTTAGCTCGGGACTAGTTATCGGCTCTCGTTAGATTTGGCAAGATCTAATAGATTCATTAAGTTACCACGTGTTGCAATGCTTTTATGTTTAAATTTATTTATTATTGCAATCACTCCTTGCCCAATTTAGATTGATAGGGCTCGGCTTCCATATATTATAGATCTACTCGTTCTCCGATGCTTTTATGTTCATCTTGCCGTGTAGGATAGATCTATTGCACTTAAGATCTAACTTTCACGACAAGATAACATAAAAACACTAGAGAAGGAGTAAATCATGTGTTTACTCATAGCCGAGCTTAGATCAATCTAAGTTATTACATGTTTGGTTCATGCATGTTAGATGTGAGCTATACTTGTCGGGATTGGGTATATGCAGGTCTTTATGGGTTTTAGTACATGTTTTACGTGTCTTGTTCCTTCTTCATGGACTCCGATTTGGCAAGCTCGCCGAACACAGTTACGCTTTAACGAGTAACTAGTATTTATAGATCTATTTGGGTATATGCATGCTTTTAGCTTCTTATGATTAGATTATATCATGTGGTGGATTGATCTAGTTGTAAGGAGTGGTGTAGATGTTAACAAGTTTGTATCATGCGGTGGATTAGCTTGTTAGAGTTTATGCTTGAGGTTAGTTAGGAAGGCTAGACGCGCGACAAACTAGTTGGAATAATCTATGCATGCGTTATCTAAGTAGGTTCATATTTACGAGTTGCCTGCTTATAGTTGTCATGTTGATAGTAAGATCGATCCATGCTATATGCTTTATCATGTTATATCTTGATGATCAGATTTCACTTGCTCATACATGTCTCTTTATGTTCATTCGGTAACTGTATATTTGCATGCTTTATTTATGCTTACCGAATGCATCTATAAACCTGTTGGCGGACAACTTCTATAGCTGTATGTCGCCGTAAGTGGCTTCAGGGCCGTACATGTGGAACTATCTTGGTCACACCGGGCATGTTCTTGCTCTCATGGTTTCATCCCTTGTTAGTTTGAGGTCAAACTGAATGGCACGCCTCCGGAATCAAGACGTCAGGGCTCCTATTTGAAGCTAGCTAATCCGACTTTTTGTGTGCTTGGCACGAGACCACTTTTTGTGTCAACACCTTTGCTATGGACCAGCCACGCTAAAAATGGCTCTCCCATCCCCTCCCACCCAGCCTCCACCCTCCCTCCCCTCCGCCGCCACCACCTCCCCCTCCTCTCCGTCCATGAAGAGTGCTAAGGATTGCCTCCTCCATGGGCGGTCCGTTGGGTCTGGACTTTGGTCCAGGCCTCTCCTTCGAAAAGTTGGTTCTCCAGCGCTTCGCCTATCAGGTGAACCTGTCCTCCAATCGACCACACCTAGCGTTTCGGTTGGTGGCCAGCATAGGTAGATCTTCAACCCGCCTCAAGAAAGAATTAATGACTCTACTCCTCCAATCCTGTCTTGGTGGTTCTGGAGATCGTTTCAATATCCGCCATCTTTTCGGTTGGATGTTTAATTTCTCCGTCTCTTGCAAGAATGTTGGTTTCATGGCCTACAAGTTGAGGAAGTTTTCTTGCATATCTTTCTCTATGTTTTTCTCCTTGTGGGGCGATGGAGGTCCTAATTGGAGACGTGAATTCTTTGTCCGGCAACAAGAATAGGCTGCCAAATGGTTCCTGATTGGCCCTAAAGGAAAAATTTATGCTGATGTAGTCAAATCACCCCTAAACCAAAATTGATTGTATTCAAGAGCTTGTAATTCCCAAAAAAAAAAATTACTCTAAGAATTTTTTTCGGATCAAGCAACATATGTTTCAAATGTTTTCATGAGGATGTTGCAAAAAGTAGATCTGGATGTTGAACATGTTTGAAATGGTTGTACACTTATGTTGCCAAAGTCTATTCTCAACGTAACATCCATTTTTTCTTGAATGTTTCAAGTGTCTCAATTTGGATGTTGCATATGTTTTGACACATATGTTGCAATTGTTTTATCTGGATGATGCATACGCATTGCAATGGTTACACGTGTTTTTGTAAGTTTTAGACTCATGGTTCAAATGTTGCATTAGTTTTCATCTGGATGTTGCATTTGGATATTTCAAAACTATGTCAGGTGTTGCATCTCCCTCATCTTTCTTCATCTTTCTGATATCTCGCCTCGATGTTAGGAGGGAGGCGGTGCCCTGTGAACATAGGGAAGGCCCCATGTGTGTGTGTGGAAAGTAGGGAGTAGTGCGTGGAGGGGGTGTGCGAAGCACATAGCAGAGCGACGGTAGGAAGGGCAAGGGCGGGAGGCACGGAAGCACTACTATGGCAGTTACGATGTGTTTTTTTTTTTTCTTTTCGTACATAGGCGGGGCTGGTTACGAGGGAGTTCCTAGCTAGAAGAGGTGGGCTGGGCGGGCGTCCGATGGAAAAAAAAATTCATTGGGACGTCCTATACACCCTTGTTTTTTACCACGCCCGGACTATTGCCGCTGGATGCCTGGGGCCAAAGCGGGTAAATGGGCTGGGCCTAGTGAGATCAGAATCGGATTCCAAATCCAATAGGTCGCCGCTTCATGATTTACATTCTCAATGTTTAATCAAAACCTTGTCCGAAACGTCTTGTAAATGCAATACGGACGGAGTATATGAGTAACAATAATTAAATGTTCTAATAATAATAATAATGTATTTGTGTGGTTGAGTTGGTTATCAAAATAATTAATAAATTAAATAGATTTTTATACACAAACGCATCTACTTCCTCCGGGATGGTATTAGAAGTCGTTTTTTAAGACAAAGTGACACGGTCTCCAAAATACAACTTTAACCTTTTATTATTATAAAAAAATTTATGGAGATGTGATATATATATATACTTTTATCAAAGTATTTTTAAGACAAATCTACTCATATAATTTTTACATATATAAACTCAACAACTTAGAAGTTATTGATGATTTATAATCCCGATGTTTGATCCAAACCTTGTCCAAAACGACTTCTAATACCAACTCGGAGGGAGTATATTTTGAGCGTGGAAACTCAAATAATGTCAAATGTATTTTGTGTATATCTCTGCTTATGTATATAATTGTTTGTATACTTGGGATTTTTTTTTCTAATGAAGATTTAATAATAAAAAAAAAAAGAAAATAAAAGAGAATGTCATGCACACAAACACAAGCCACGAGAGCAGCCCCTGGAGGAGGTTGGAGCAGTCCAGCCCAATCCGACGCCGAGTCCACGCAGTTTAGCGATCGGATGCCTGCCGAGTACGACTGCGCTTCGATGGCGGTGGCGGCGCAATAAAACCATCGATTGCTCCCCTCACTCCCCCATAAGAGCAGATAGCCGCCGCCATCCGCCTCTGCTTTCGAGAGCAAGATCCATTGCGCTCACGCCTGCTGCGATGGGCGCCAGGAAGCTGCAGGGGAGCTCGACGGAGAGGCATGGGATGTTGAAGGCGAAGAAACAGGCGTCCTCGTCGTCGGACATCCTGAAGGCGAAGAAGGAGGCGTTGGCTGCTGCAAGGCTCCTGCGATTCCACCGTGTCCCGGGGGCAATGAGACCTGGATGGATCACTGGCGGGAGATGAAGGCCAAGGCGGCGGCGGAGGAGGCCAGGCCCGTGAAGGAGAGGAAGAGGGTGGTCAAGCAGAGGCTTCCCAAGGCGGTCATCGATCAAATGGTGGCTATGCCCTTCAGGAGCGTCGAAGACCTCACTCCTGCTCAGCTGGCAGAGTGTCCCACTGAATTCCGGCAGTACTATCCGCTCACAACCTTCGTCGATGCCAAGCTCCGGGACTACGAGCAGGCCCTCATCAGCCAGTACAACGTCCTGGGCTACGCGGAGGACGAAACTGAGCTCACTGACAACGAGGAGGATGCCACGGCTCTGGAGAACTAGCTAGGGAAGGAAGCAAGCAAGCATCCAAAAACCTGTGTCTGTGTCTGTCTGTGTCTGTGTCTGTGTGAGAGAGAGCTGAGAGGAGATTTGATCCGGCTACCCTGAGTTGGGTTGGAATCATCATCCCGGTGTAATTAAAGACATAACTTTATTTGCTACTGGTCTATAGTTATTCAATTATTGTCTTATATACTGTCACATCGTGTTATATTGTTGCTGATTGTGACAGTACCACTCTTAGTTGAGTACACCTAACCCAACACTCCCTTCCATAAGCTCTTTTGTTTCTGTAGGTTCAATTTCTTTCACGCTACAGCCAGCTGTTACTTCTCAGCACTTGGCTTGTGTTAATCAATTCAGCCTTACCATGTAAGTTGTTAATTAACTGATTGAGACCTTTTTATTCATTAAGCATGCAACAGCACATTCGTTAGTTATCCGCCTTTCTGTCACAAAAGCATTCGTTTCTGTTCTGTGCTTGGATCTTTGATTGATTTCTTTCAGAAAGTATCTAAGGAATAAGGGTTGTTCTAATATTCCCAATGAATTTTGATATAGCTAGTACTGATCAAATGGAACTTTTCACTGTCTTGTCTCACAAAATGCATGTTTTCTTCCTATCACTGCATATTTGTTCGGAAATTTAAGGTTACATGCGAATCCGTTGTGCTTGTACAACCTCATTGGCTCTTTACTTTTGTTTGCTTGGTGACATTAGGAAGTGACTGCCAGTTCCGACATTTGAAGGTCAGAACGAAGGGCCCTCTCTTCTCTACATTGAAATTTGCCAATCCATTCCATACAGCCGTCTCTGCAGGAAGCCAGTAACAGTTGCACTGGTGTCCTGCTCCACCAGGCCAATAGCACTTGTAAGTTTCAGTGTCACTACGCATTGGCTCCAGGTTCCAGTTGCGCTTCAAGTCTTCAACCATTGCAATCAGCTTCTACACAGTTATGGTCCCTAGCGGCCATGTTCTGGCAAAAGGTAAAGTAGCATACATCTGTATATATCATTCGATCTAGCAATTGATTTATGAGATGAAATGCATATTTTTTTCATCACAAATTTCCTCAAAGTTTGAATTAATGGCCTAGACAATACACTCAGAGTTAGATGATCAATTGTATTTGTTTAGGCATATTAATATCAGTGGTTCCATGGATTGGTAGGCCTATGCACTAAATCGCTTTGCTTTTTGGTTTTTTGCTTCGCTTGCTTGCTTTAATTTTCTCTATAGATTGGAGCTTCACTCTGTCCAATACTTAGTTGTCTATTAGTTTTTTTTTTTTTTTTGCAATACTAATTTGTCTATTACTGTGCCTTCTGTGGGTGTTTGATTATAGCTGTGATTTATTTGGGACTGTAGATTATTAGGTAGGCTATTACTCTGTCCATTTTATTTTATTGAAACAAAGGTACTCTGTCCAGTTTGAATGCAGTTTACTGGGCAAACTTTGCATTTGCAGTTTTGTACATACAAATTGGAGGAATATGGAAATTAAGTGCAGGATACTGCAAAAGCCATTAAGATTGATCCTGGATGGGTTTACATGGGTTTTAAACTTTTTAGTTTCTACACTTGATGACACGATGTTCTTGTAGGGTTTATTATAGGCGTACAACGAAACGAAAACACCTGCCCTCCTTTTCAAAATAGACTTCACAAAGGGTTTTTGACTCAATTTCGTGGGAATACATCTTTGAGCTACTGTCCCAAAGAGGTATCACTGACAGATGGAGAAACTGGCTATCACTAATTCTTAGCTCCTCATCATCAATGATCATGCTCAATGGTATCCCAGGAAGGAGAATAAAGCACAGAGATACCCCTCTCCCCTTTCTTTTTCATCCTGAGACATTGATACTCTACACCACATCTTGGAGCTAGCATCCGATGAAGGCCACCTCTCCCCACTTCATGATCATAATACCAAATTACGTCTGTCCTAAGATAAAGCGAACTCAAGGCTAACTTGATGACAGGGACGTTTGCTCTACCCTGCAGGAACGGGAGAACTTGTAGGGTCTGTTTTTATTGCCCTCCTGGTCTACCTTCAGACTGCTCTGAAGGTTCCAAAGCAATTTATGAGAGAGCTAGAAAAGCAAGAAGGTGTTTCCTTTGGGCAGGAGACCAAGAACTCACTGGAGGCACATTGTAAAATAAGCTTTGCTGATAGTTTCAAAACCAATTGATTTAGGAGGACGAGGTACCCTAGACCTACAGAAATTCAGCAGAGCTCTAAGATTACACTGGTTGTGGCCATCTGGACAATTTGGAAGCAGCGGAATAACCAGATTTTTCAGGCAAAAGGAGAAGACCACAGATGGAGTTTTCTTTGAAATCTATGACGAGGTCTATCTGTGGAAGCCAGCAGGAGCAAAAGTTTTTGAATTCTGGTTGCCATGTACCTCAACAATGATCTATGGAAGTTCAATGGGGTCAGCTGAACCCGTTAAACCAAATTGGCATCTTTCCTGTTTTCTTCGGCACTTACGAATTTTAAGTACACAATACAGTGCATTATTTGATAGTGACAGTGTGGATTTATCTGTTTTGTGATAATATCCTTTCTACATCATACACTATTTCCATCTAATTAGGACATATTTTGTATGCTGTTCTAAGATATTAACTTGCTGCGTTAGATTTACCCTTCATATTGGTGTGTTTTGTACTGTTCATATGTGCAGCCTCTGTAAATTCTGGAGAAGAAAGATGGTTTCCTTCAGAAGAAAAGTGATCTGTGCAAAATCGTGTGAGTAGGATTACAAAATCGAAGAATAAGATGTAATCAAGTGTTACATTAGGAAAATGCACGTGTGAGTATTTTTCAAGTTTGAGATGTTCTTTGCTTGCTTATTCATTATTTTTTGAAAACTTTACTTCTAAAAGGCTTGTTTGTTCTTTACCGAATATCAGCTTTTACTTCTAAAAAGCTTATTCATTTTACCGAATATTTTTTTTTTTTTGTGTGTGGGGGGGGGGGGGTGGGGTGAGAGGGGGAGAGAAAAAAATTTATTCTCTTGTTAATCAAGTCTCACTAATACCCATAAGAACTCTTTTTTGCTATTCAGACAGTTCAGTAGTGAACAGTCATAAAGTTGGTGAATAGTGTGCTGATTATTGAAGATACTTTTTTCGTAAGTTGATTATTCATGTGTTGTCTAAAATACATGTTCTGACACTGAGTAAAAGCTGATAAATTCTTGCGTCTACATTTTTTTTAATGAATGAGCTTGACCTCTTCTGTGTGATTTGCTGGTCCTTGCTTTAGTCTGAATGTAGCTATTCTACGGCACTGAACTTTTTAATTTCTTCTAGTATATTGTGAGGATTGATCTGATATTTATGCAACTAGTAATGAATAAAAGTGAACTTTTGAGTGTCTTGTCTGACGACCATCATCAGATTAGAGTGCATGTTTTATTCCGTCACTGCGTACTTGTTGGAAGTTTTAAGGTTATACTTATTTGAATTATTATCTTTCTGAGCCTCATTTGACTTTCCTTTTGTTTTCCTGCTGACATAAGAAATTAACCGTGGTTCCAGTCTATTGCATTAATGTCCTTTTTCTTGAGACACCATTTATCTGTCTCCGCAGCAAATCCTGCTCCTCCAGTTCATTAGCAGTTACATGGTTCAATGGCACCACCCATGGGCTTCATTTCAAGTCCTAGACCATTTCACTCTATCCGTGCCCCCCTCATCAATACGGTTCTTGGGCGACACTCTCAATACCACCCTCACAAACACTTTCAATACCACCACACGCTTCCCGGACAACACTTAGTATCATTCAATCTAGTAATTGTTGTGAGATGAAATGCATTTTTTTCATCAAAGTTTGGATTGGCCAAGATGGTCCAATCGTACAGATGAATCTCACTACAAGATAATGAACTGTTTGTGCAGACATATTATTCACGGTGATGGCCACCGCGTCCCTTGACCACCGTCAGATCAGCATCGGATTCAGGGCACACTTATTCAGCTCAGTTTCAAAAAAAAAAAAAAAAGGAATTCCACACGGAATCCTATCATGCCAAATGAAGAATTGTGGTCCTATCAGTTGTATTTAACAGTATATAGACATCATCGATTACACTAATCCATAAACTGCTGAATGTGCTTTGGTATAAACTGTATAAACTTCTGACATTGTATAGGGTCACTAAAAGAATATACTGCTGACAGAGTACTTGTCATAACTAATGATATAAACCGATGAGAATGTTAGCACATGATTCATTTAGTTGACCACGCAGTTGAGGCTGCCCTTTCACTCGCCTCAGCCTTTGCCCTCTGATCCAGGCTGCTACAGCCCTAGCCCTGTGGCTGCAGCACCTCTTGTAATGATCCTAGGGGCCCTGGCTGCAGCACTTGTAATGATCATAGGGTTCTTGGTCCTTGAGGCAGCAATGTCCTTTACAAAAACAAGCTTGCTCTTGACAGAATTCCTGTCCATAACAGCATGTATTGTGTAAGTGATTCACAACTAATATATAATGGATATAATGGAAGCAAACTGTTTCAAAATGTTACCTCCCAACAGATTTTTAAGTGACACTATCAGTAAGGTCCATCCCAGCAGAATAATTATTCATACTGAAAAGCAACAAACATGAAACAAATATCAGATGATCTTTATCAAATAACTGTAACACAACATAACAACAGACTTCCCAAACACAACATAATAATGATTCTGCATTATCAACAAAAAAGTGACCTCAAAGCCGATTTTTCATTAACACAGAGACTTGCCAAACACTATCAGTATTGTCCCTCAAAGCTGATTTTCCAGCAACAGACTTCTTAAACACAGCTGTCCCTCAAATCAGATATGCATGACAAAGACAAATCAGTAATGAATAGAAACAATGAACACTTGAATAGATTTTTTATCTTCTAATTGTTGCAAGAAATCTGTTACATTCGCTAGCAGCTTTAACTTTCATTAAAACAGATGCGAAGTACTTTCCTTTAGAGCATCCCTCACCGTTGCACCCTTCATGGTCCAATCAATGGCTTTCAATAGATTTAGCATTACCCGTCAGGTCGAGCCATACTCTTCAAGGTAGTTTTCTCCTTCACAGCAGTAGCCTTTGCTCTCAACGCAGCAGAAGTCTCTATCAGAGCAATCTTCTCCCTAACCAAAGAGCTCTTCATGGTCCAGTTAATAGATTTAAGCTCAGCAGCCACAGCTTTCCTGCAAGAACCCGTAACTACAGCAACATCCAAACAAGTATCATCAAGTATTTTAGCCACATCCACATCTAATGCGTTGATTGGCGGAAGAGGAACCCATCCATGATGATAAATAGGAGAGATTAGGACGACTGTTTTGCCTCTTATCTTTCGAATAGACAGTTTGGATTCATCAAGAGCTGTCTTGAATGGATCAAGCCCATATTGAGCAGCCTGACCCTAGGCATCAAGATAAACATTCGTGTTTCTTCCTAAGTTTTCATACTTGCTGATAAGCTTCTCCTGAAGAAGCTTAACCTCGCCTGTGCCCAAATCAAAATTTTTTGGCACAAATAAAAAGAATTCGATCGGAATCCAAATAAAAATCGAAAAACTATGCTTGCCCTTAAACCATAATATGAAAACAAAGAACCGGGCTTTAACACCTTTACAAATTGTCAATCATGTTGTTGAAACTTGGGTTTCTAACACGGGTGTAGGGCCTCCGCCCAGGCGAAGCTCTGAGGGAGGAGTAGACAAACTTGTAGCTAAGGGCAGATCACTCTATAATAAATGGCAATAAGTTATATTCACCAACCAACATATGGGGAGCTTTGTCCCCTATTTATAGTTTACATCATGTAGGAATTCAAGATTACAAATTTGTCCTTCTATATTCTCGGCATATTCTGGCATTTGTCCTATTGTCTCGGGGGTCTTCGCGTCCTTTCTCAGCTTGAACCGCCTTAGCCAAATGGGCCTGCGCCCGGCCCATTTGGGGGATTGTTCTTCAACTCCGGCCTAGCGGATGACACCTTCGCGGGTAGCCCCCAAACCCCAGCTTTGGGGACATGAGGCGAGATATCTCCGCCGCACTTGGCTCCAGTCCGTGGTGCCGGGCGGAGGTCACCATCTCCGCTTCCTTGAAGTGCGGTGGAGGGGCCGTCGCCTGCTCTAGGGCGCCTCATCTTGGCTTGTTACTTAACCCCTGTGAAACAGACATAAATTCCAACAAAGTTTCACTTGGTTAGCGGAGCCTCCCAGCCTGCGCTCGTTCGCTCGGTTCGACACCTACGCCTGGTGCCTGGGGACCGTGTCCCAACACATGTGACTAGGGTACTATGAAGTTGTATTAAGTCATATATACACTACCACAACTAATCAGCACAAATGACTGTATGAACAAGAATACATTCTTCAAAACTAAGATAACCAACACATATCATAACATTAAGCCAGGAGCACAACATCAATATAACAAACATATCATAATGACATGTGTGGCATTGTGAACTTTTTAATGGCATACACGGAAAATGCACTTTTTAATTGAGAATGTTAATTTAGTTGGGGTATATGGTTAGTTTTGCAAAACTTTTATAAAATAATAAGCTACTTACGCCTCTCTATAAAATAATAATAAAAAAAAAAAGTTCTTTTTGGCAATAATAAAAAATATAATAATGGATCGATGACAAGCAAAACAGAGTGGCACAGCCAACCGGTGGTGTAACATGCAGGTGGGGGTAGCGTGAGGCAGGAAGGATTAGCGGTGTCAAGCATGGCAAGAGGATTAGCAAAGTTGTGTGCCTAAGAGTAGGACAGAAACCAACAATGTGAGGAAGTATTGTGGTTGTTCGTGCACAGTTGTGGTTCTTAGAGCACTCACAATGCGAGACTCTATCATAGAGTCTAAAATCATTTATTACCTCGGGTATTGTGGACTTCGAAGTCTAAATAAGACTTGGAGTCCTGGGTTTTCCCCATAAATATACTACCACATCAGCGTCACATCATTAAAATACAATGAATATGAAGATAATAAATAAGCTTAGACTCGATAGAGTCTACACTTACATGTGAGTGCCTTTAAAGGCATGTTCGATAGAGCTCCCAAACTAGTTTCCATACTCCTAAAACCAGGAGAACCTTTGCCAAATTGTTTTTTTTCTTTTCCACCGTGATTCCAGGTAGTTTTCATACTAAATCCAGGCATGGACTAACCAAGCTTAATCATCTCATAGAGGAAGTGTTAGTCCATTAATGTTGTTGTTACTCACTTTACCAAAAAACGAAATATATCTTTTTCAAACAACTCAATTCAAAATGGAATTGGGCCTTGTTTAGACTGTAAGTTTTTACAACTTTGCTATTGTAGCACTTTCCTTGTATTTAATAAATATTGTCCAATCATGGGCTAACAAGGCTCAAAAGATTTGTCTAATGATTTACAACTAATGTGTAATTAGTTATTTATTTTATCAACATTTAATGGTCCATACATGCGTTCAAAAATTGATGTGACAGTAGAGAGAGTGAAAAAAAACTTGGAATTTGGAAGGTAACTAAACAAGGCCTTGACCCGTATCACCTTAGCCCGGATCCCGAGAGAAGGCCAAATGTTGCTACAGTAATGGTGGTTTTGTCTTTTTATTAATTTCTGCTATTTTTTAAAAAAATATAATAAAACACAGAAAACATAAAATAGAAAAATCAATTTTTTTTGGACTCCACATGAATGAATAGATCTGCACAGTATATATATATATATAATATGATATGTTTTAGTAAATTAATATGATATGTTTTAAGTTTTTTCATTTTAAGCCCTTAAGATACTCAATCAAAATTAATAGCATATTTATACCTGAGAGTAGGCCTGCTAATGGGGCGGGTTTGAAGCGGGTATTTTGGGGCGGGTTTTAATACGGGTACTATTGGGGCGGGTGGAAACGGGTGACAGCGAGAAACGGGTTGGGGCGGGTTGGGTTGACGACACAAACGGGTTGGAATGGGTTGGGACTCTATGGTCATAGATCGGCGCATATGTCATATATCATCTTCCGTCGTGATTTCGGGTTGGGGCGGGTTGGGGCATTAAGCCCGGTGGGCGGGGCGGGTGGTAGTTAGGGTTTTTAAATATGGGTTGGGCGGGTTTGGGGCGGGTTTAAACCCATTAGCAAGGCTTACCCGAGAGTATTCTAGACTTTTCACACACCGCAGTTTGACACCGTTAGAGTCCAAAAATGACAAAAGTGGCATGGAAGGCAAAAAAAAATTACAATAGGGCCACCTGTATGCGATTTAACTTTTTGTAATGACATGTGTGACATTGTGAACTTTTTAGTGGCATACACGGAAAATACACTTTTTAATTGAGAATGTTAGTTTAGTTGGGGCATATGGTTAGTTTTGCATAACTTTTATAAAATAATAAGCTACTTACGCCTCTCTATAAAATAATAAGATAAAAAAGTTCTTTTGGCAATAATAAAAATATAATAATGGATTGACTAGAAAGGCCAGTGTTGGGCCCACGTGTAAGACGTGGAGGAGAGCGTGGGCGTGGCGCGACCGTAAATCGAAATCGGTTCTGTTTCCTTTTCCTTCCCGGCCGTCTCGCAGGTCGCGGCGGCGGCGTGGCACAATAAAAGCTGGGCGCCGGTCCTCGCGGTGCTTTAGGTCTTCTTGCTTAGCCTATAGCCGCCATCCTCATCTGTTCTTGTTTCGAGAGGCGAGGGAGATGGCCGGGCTTCGTAAAAACGCACCGAGGGGTCGAAAAAAACTACCAGGCACTTCATCATCCGAAGATGGCTCGACGACATCGCCATCACGAGGGATTCGACTTCGAGCACCATCTTTCACCTCAGGCAACGACAATCTACTCACTCTTCGGTTGTCCGGAATGCTCTTTGTCTCAGGCTCTGTCGACCTACCTTCAACCATCGCTTAGCGCGGTCCTTCCATCCGAATGTATGCGCCTACGGCCCCTCACCGGCGAGATCATCATCACCATTGCCTTAGATGTTGCCGTTGTGTTTATGCGGTTGTTGGACCATGCTGTTTGTCAGTCCTCCCTAAAGGACCTTTATGTAACTTGGCTGCTTAATATATATAAAGTTTACAGTTGTCAAAAAAAAAAGAAAAGAAGTAAGGTGATTAGTTGAGAAACTGGTTGTGGTAGTTGCTACTGCTAAGCTCCGGTGAAAACCAATCCTTCCCAAAATAGGTCCACTAATTGTAAAGATGGGTGGAAATTCTTTGATGACGAGGTTAATTCTATTGATCACAATAAAGCAAGAAAGGACGGAGTCTTACAAATATACTCCATCCGTCTAAAAAGAATAACGTTTTTGACTTTAGAAAAATCGTGTTTGACTGTCTATCTTATTCAAAAAATTTATGATTAGTTTTGTGGTATATGGTTAGTTTTGCAATACTTTTATGGCAACAAATGTTTTTGAAAAAGAAAAGGATACTTACGCCAGCTCCAAAAAGATTTTTTTTGGAAATAATAAAGATATATAATAATGGATGGGCCAGAAAGGCCAGGGCCCACGTGTAAGACGCGGAGGAGAAACGGGCGGCGGGTAGCGTGGGCGTGGCGCGACATCGGAACGGAACCGGTTTCTCTCTTTCCCCCTTTCCTTCCCGGCTTCGTCTCCGGCGGCGCGGCGTGGCACCATAAAGCCGGGGCGCCGCTCCCTCCCTCGCGGGTTTTCTTCTTCCTTGTAGCCTATAGCCGCCATCCTCATCTCTTCTTGTTTCGAGAGGCCGAGGAGGGAGATCCATTGCTGCGAGTTCTCTGCGATGGTCGCCAGGAACTTGCCGGAGAAGGCGGCGTCGGAGGGGCACGAGACGCTGAAGGCGAAGAAGGAGGCGATGGCTGCTGCAAGTCTTTATCGTTTCAAAGGTGTCCCGGGGGGCAGTGAGATCTGGATGGACCACTGGCGGGAGATGAAGGCCAAGGCGGCGGCCGACGAGGCGGCGGAGGCGGCCAGGCCCGTGAAGAAGAGGAAGAAGGTGCTCAAGCACAGGGTGCCCAAGGCGGTCATCGATTTCATGGTCGCTAACCCCTTTGGGAGGGCCGGAGACCTCACTCCTGCTCAGCTGGCAAAGCGTTCCAGTGGATTCCGTCAGTACCACCCGCTCTCAACTTTCATCCGTGCCAAGTACCGTGCCTACCAGCAGGCCCTCATCCGCCAGTACAACGCCCAAGGCTATGCGGAGGACGAAACTGAGGTCACTGACAGCGAGGAGGATGCCACGGAGCTGGAGAACTAGCTAGGGAAGGATGCAAGCAAAAACCTGTGTCTGCATTGCATTGTGTCTGTGAGAACAGTGAGAGCTGAGAGGAGATTTGATCCATCCAGCTACCCTGAGTAGTGTTGGAGTCATCATCCTTCCTGGTGTAATAAGACATAACGTTTGTTTTCTTACTGACTTTGGGAATTGGTTGCCGATTCATAAATTTGAATGTCACAATGAAGGGCCCTCTCTTCTCTACACTGAAATTTGCCAATCCATTCCATACAGGATCTGTGTTTTTGTCTGTCTCTGCAGGAAAGGAAGCCAGTAACAGCTGCACTGGTGTCCTGCTGTGCTCCACCAGGCCAACGTTTCAGTGTCACTACGCATTGGCTCCAGGTTCCAGTTGCGCTTCAAGTCTTCAACCATTGGAATCAGCTTCTGCACAGTTCTGGTCCCTAGCAGCAATGTGCTGGCAACCAGACCAGCGGGAATGTATTCTGCACGCTTGCGTTTACGGTCATGATTCTCCCATGCATTCTCCTGTTTCTCCATTGCTTTATGCTGTTGACACTTTTCAGTAACAGCTGAGCAGCCGTGAGGGAGACCTGTAGATGCAGTTGATATCTTTTAAAGAGCCAAAGGGGGACGAAAAAGAGTTATCTGTACACCCTTTTGGAAACGTTACATGCTTTCAGAACAAAGTCATGGGTTAAGAATTGCCCCTTATTTTGCTCTTAGCTATCTGATGAATGTTAGCTGGTTTAATTCTTCTATTCAGTGACTCAAAAGTGGAAACATAGATGATAACAAATGCTTTGTCTGTAGTAAGAAGTATGATGAAGTGATGTGATAAAGGATTCACAGTTAACAGATGAAGTGCTTTGTCTGAAGTAAGAAGTATGAAGAAGTATGGCTGTTGTATTTTCCAATGGTATTTTCTCAGTTGATTTATATGCCATTGTCAGGTGCACCGATTCCTTGACTGTCTTGTTAGATCTAAATACACTTAGTGGATCACTAACAGTAGATCAAGACGGGTACAGACTTATTCAAGATGATAAACAGCATAGGTACAAATCCTAGTAATCATTCTATAACCTCTGCTAACACTAGAACTACTAACAGTAAAGATCTACAACAGTAAAGAACTACTAACAGTTACACTCTAGTACATCTAGATCTATGAATAGTAAGGATAGGGAGTAGATCGGGTACCGACCATCCTTGCTCTTGACGTTGTTGCTTGACTCCGCCATGGGGACGTCGATGCCTCCTTCCGCACTAGGCAGCGGACGGTCGGTGAAGGGGCGTCGCGGTGTATTAACGCATGGCGGCGGAGGAGAGCTTCCGTCACTAACTGCGGCACTTGTAGATCGGATAGGTTTAGGAATGTGGGTGGGGTGAATAGTGGCGACAGCTAACTTAGGGGTACCGTGCCCCGGCCCCCCCCCCTCCTATTTATTTACGCGGTGTGTGAGCGGGGGCCCTCCAACCATTAGTGGGTTGGGCTCCCCGATCAAGGAGCGGATCAAGGTTTGGTTCGGTCCGTTGGGCCCAAAAGCAAGGGAGATCAAAATACTAACATTCTCTCCCTTGATCTCCTATTAATAACTTATCTTAATCTTAACTTAAAACTTATTCCTTAAACTTCATCCCATTACAAAGCCATGCGTAGAGCGTGTCTCGTCGTCACAACAAATTTGTCGTTAGACTTACTTGCTACAATACATCACTCGATATGAGATAAAAGTCCTAAAATCTAATTTTGGGCCCTAAGTGTCCAGGAATCATAGGCTTTCCATTAAACCCATGCCGGCTACGTGTTTTTCTAAACACGTTGGGTGGTAAGCCTTTTGTGAGTGGATCCGCTAACATTTTATCGATTACTTATATGCTCTAGACTTATAACATGATCCGGACTTTTTTTCTTTCACAGCGTAGTACTTAATGTCAATGTGCTTGGTGGCAGCACTTGACCTATTGTTGTGAGCGTATTCTATTGCGGGATTATTATCGCAATATAACTTAAGTGGTTTCTCAATCTTTGTCTACCACTCTTAAACCGGGTAGGAACTTCTTAAGCCAATTCACGACCGAGGCCTCATAACATGCTACAAACTCCGCATACATTGTGGATGATGTAACGAGGTTTTGTTTTGAGCTTTTCCACGATATAGCTCCTTCTGCGAGAGTGAAAATATATATCCCGTAGTGGATTTTCTTTCATCTCCGCATAATCCGAAGTCCGAGTATCCTGTTATCTTAAGTGTGTGCGATTTTCTATAAGTTAGCATGAAGCCTTTTGTGCCCTTTTGCAAATAACGCAAGACTTTCTTAACTAATTTCGGTGTTACGGACACGGATTTTTTTCGATATCTTCCAAGTAACCCGGTAACGAATGCTATATCGGGCGAGTACATATTTGAGCATATTGTAAACTTCCAACGGTGATGCATAAAGGTGCTTGATTTCATTTGGTCGAGCTCGAATTGATTCTTGGGGGCGATGTTCCCCATACTTATCGCCCTTGACAATGGGTGTAGGTGATGAGCCACACTTATGCATACAATATTTCTTAAGAATCTTTTCTATGTATGCCTTACGAGATAGTCCTAATACCCCTTTACTTCTATCACGGTGAATCTCTATCCCCGAGCGTAAGATGCTTCACGAGGTCTTTCATATCAAAGTGTGAGGACAAGAACTTCTTTGTTTCGATAGTAGAGCCATGTCCTTTGCTTGCTAGCGGGATATCATCTACATACAGGACTAAGAAAATATACTTACCATTCTTAAATTTTACATAGACGCAATTGTCCTCAACATTCTCCTTAAACCCAAACTTTCTTATTGTGTTATCAAACTTCAAGTACCATTGTCTTGAAGCTTGCTTTAACCCATAAATGGATTTCTTTAGGCGACATCCCATGTTTTCTTTTCCTTCCACAACAAAACCTTTTCGGTTGTGCCATGTATACATCCTCCTCTAAGTCCCCATTAAGGAATGCCGTCTTTACATCCATCGATGCAATTCTAGGTCATAGTGTGCTACTAGCGCCATTATAATTCTGAAAGAATCTTTACATGAGACGGAGAAAAGGTCTCATTGTAATCAATTCCTTCTCTTTGCGTAAAGCCTTTTTGCCACGAAGTCGCGCCTTATGCCTCTCAATGTTCCTTGGGAGTCATACTTAGTTTTGAATACCCACTTACAGACCTACTTTCTTAGCTCCCTTAGGAATATCCACTAATTCCCAAACATCATTGGAATTCATGGATTTTATCTCATCTTTCATTGCTTCTAACCATTTCGCTGATTGATCGCTTCTCATGGCTTCTTCATATGTGGTGGGGTCATCCTCCATATGAAATTCCTCGATTTCATATACTTCAAAATCATCGATATAGCTGATCTTCTAACTCTATTTGACCTTCTAAGGCCCTCATTATTTGGCGCTATAGGGGCACAGCTGCGGTTCTTCCTCATGCACGATTGTGTGGTTCCAATGGATCCCGAAGGACAGGTTCCACATTCTCATTTGTTGTCGACCGGGTGAACTTACAACAGGTTGTGACACCATGGTGTCTGACACCACCGTAGGTGTAGCAACAATAGGCAGCATAAAGTATGATTCCTGAAACATTGGAGTAGGGGCATGAACCCGTTTCTCCTCAAGACTAATATCTCGTGCTACCATACTCCCCGATCACATCATCTTCTAAGAACTCAGCATGTCTTGTTTCTACAAATTTTGTATGCCTGTCAGGGGCAATAAAAGCGGTAACCTTTTGATCTTTTACGGGTAGCCAATGAAATGGCAACCGACTGTCTTAGGGTCTAATTTTCCTAAATTTGGGTTAAAAACTTTTGCCTCATTTGGACAACCCCACACTCTTAAATGCTTAAGTGAAGGGACTCTACACGTCCCATAACTCATACGGTGTTTTAGGCACCGACTTACTAGGTACTCGATTAAGAATGTGAATAGCGGTTTTTAACGCCTCCATCCACAAACTTATCGGTAGCGTAGAGTAGCTTAGCATGCTTCTCACCATATCCATTAAAAGGTGCGGTTTTAAGCCTTTCAGCCACTCCATTTTCTTTGAGGATCACCGGGAAGGGAATCTTGAGCAATTATGCCATTTTCTGTAGGAACTTTGCAAAAGGTCCACGGAACTTGGCCAAAGCGGGGTATGTAAGCCCATAGTACTCCCCACCACGGTCGATCTTACTATCTTAATTTTCTTATTATGTTGATTTTCTACTTCAGCCTTAAATATCTTAAACTTTTCTAAAGCTTCTGATCTTTCTCTAATTGGATAAATATAGCCAAAACGCGAATAATCATCTGTGAATGTTATAAATGAATCATAACCATCCACGCTTTTAACGGGGAAAAGGTCCACATATATCCGTGTGGATTATTTCTAAGTTCCACGCACTTCGTTTGGCATCTTTCTTAATTTTCTTAACATACTTTCCCTTAATACAATCAACACATTGATCTAATTCTGAGAGTTCTAATGGCGGAAGAATTTCAGCCTTGACTAATCTATCAATTCTCCCCTCGAAATATGGCCTAATACGCAATGCCATAATTTGAAGAGTCATTCTGAAATTTCTTTACGCTTTCTACTTACATTAGCATACGAGGAGGCATTCTCATTCTCAATCTCATTCACATTGGATATAACATTCACATTCTCGGGGAATTGATAATAAATAAAGTTTGTCTTGTCGGAAGGCAAGACCAACACACTTATTATTAAATAGTATCTCACACTTGCCATTACCAAAATGGCATCCAAATCCATCATCATCTAACTTAGAAATCATCTAACTTAGAAACGCTTATTAAATTTCTACGTTAAAGAGGGAACATAGAGTACATCGGATAGTCTAAGTACAAAACCATCTAATAACTCTAATGATAAATCTCCGATGGCTTCAACATCGGCTTGTACTCCATTTGCCACCTTAATTCTTCTTTCTCCTCTTTGAAGCGTCCTCCTCTAAACGAATCCTGTAAAGAATTAGCAACATGAATTGTTGCACCCGAGTCAATCCACCAAGTAGATTGTGCATAACTTACATACAAGGATTCATCTACTAATGTAATAATATCCTCACCTTTCTTATTGCACCATTTCAGGAAACCAATACAATCTTCCCGGCGATGGCCATGTTTCTCCTGAGAACAAGCAAGCGATCGGGAGCCAAGTGTGGCTTCTTTTTGTTTTGGATAAAATGGCTTCTTGTCGGTCCGAGGAGCTTTGAGTAGCCTTACCATGTGCCCCTGGAAGAGGAGCTGCCATCCCACTTCGGTTTCCACGATGGGCTAGCATTCTTATTATAGAACTTCCTCTTACCATCCTTTACAAGGTTAGCGAGAGTCATTCGATCTTTCGATCATTCTTCAAAGCCTTAATTCTATCCTCTGCTCCACACACATGGCAATCACCTTATCTATGTTCCACTCATCGGGCATCGGGGTTATAGTTCATAACAAGAGCCTCAAACTCAAGCGGGAGGGAAGCAAAGATCGGATGATTGACAAAAAGGATCTAGCGGGGGGCATTTTCATACTTGATAAGCTTATTTTGCTATGGTACTCATCTCAAGCACATGGTTTCTAACGAGAGTCGTACCACCATATTTGTATCTCTTAGTGGTCAATTCTCTAATGAGTATGCCCGGCTGGGTCTTGCTAGTCCCATGAAAGCGAGCTTTAACTCTTTCTAAGTATTCATTGGCGGTGTCACAATGGGAGTGCTCCCCGATAGGCTCGGCAATGGTTGTCTTAGCTAAGGTGAGACATTTCTTATTGGATGTGTCCCATTGCTTTTTCTCAAGGCGATACTTAGCCACTTGTTCAATATGAGCACGTTGACGAGTCTCAAAAGCGGCATCTTGCTCACCATCTAATCTCACCGGTGCCAGCGGCTCGGTGGGGACGCGGTGTGTCAAGTGCTAAGTCATCCTCGGTCATGACAAGGGCAGCCTTATATTTCTCATACCACGACTTGTAGTTGGAGCCATTGAGTGGGGATCATGGCTCCCCAATTTGCAAGTCCTGAAATTTTATTGACAAAGTTGGTGAGAACATTTAACATTGAAATAACTTAACATGAAAATTGCATGCTTTAAATCAACGTTGGTCGAGAATTAAAGACATACAATTCCTTATACACTAATTCTACATCACCGTTGGGCGAGAAATAGAATTAATGCATAAAACTTAGAGGCAAAATGTTCATAATATTGATATCATCAACGTTGGTCGAGAAAATAACAATATTATAAATTTGCTATCTTGAATAATTGCTCTTAAAATTAAATTTTCCCGTTGGTTCCAATTTAATTAAAGAGACAACAAATAAGCGATGCAGCGGAAGCTAATAAAAAAATACTTATAATAATTACGAAATCTTAATTACTCTCTGAAAAATTTAATCCCGTTGGTTCATAAATTTAATGAGAAAATAAAACTCAAAACTTAACTCAAAATGTCAAAGTATTGCTAAATTCGTGAAGGAAAAAATGGAAAAACTTCTTGTTACTAATTGGGCGAGGTCTAGCGAATTTTACCCGAAACGAAAACGGACTGGAGCCCAAGCCCTTACCGCGGCGCAATGCGGCAGGAAAACGGCCCAGCCAGGTACGTTTTTTACAGCGATGTCACCGAGAAAAATGGAAAAACATTTCCATGCCTAAACAGGCGGCGTAGCGTTTGGCCCAAAGCGAAAAACCGGCCCAAGTCCGCGGGTTGGCGCTGCCGTATGGGCCACTTTTCCCGCAGGCCCATTGAGAAATGGGGATGCGATCCGAGCCGCCCCGATTCGGCTAACCTAAATCCAAAGGTCGCGAGTGAATCTCGGACATATAAAACCGTCGGCTGCTTCCTGAAGCCCTAATCTTCACATTCGACTCGGCGGCACGGGAGCAACGCTGTGTGGAGATCCCCTTGTGGCGGCTCGACCTCCGACACCGGCGAGGAGAACCGCCGGCCATGCTAGCTCCTCCCCGGCCTCTTACCTTTCTACTCCCCTTTCTCGTTTGCCTACCACCGCGCCCCACCACGAGGAGCCCACGACGGGGCGACCGCCCGCGATAGGTGGCGGAGTTGGGGAAGCGGCCGGCGCCACCGCGGACCCCTCGCCCGGCGGGCGTTCGCCCTTGGCTGGCAGCGCCGCCGTCGGCGGCCCTTTGTGGTGCCCTTATGCCGACGAAGGTGAGAAAGGTAGGGTTCCTTTTCCCCCACGCCGGATCGACTTTTTCGATTTGTTAGGGTTTCGATTACGAATGTTTTTGTTCTTCCCGATCCAAGATCGGTCAACATTTCTAAGTCCCTATCGATCCGAAATCGGTTTGTATTTCTCTGTCTAAAAGATTGACTTAGCCCTAGATTAGGGTTTTACGATGTACTTGAATTGACGATGCGAGAGAGCAAAATTAACCCGATCTTAGATCCACTAATTAGAACCGGCTCGATACCATTGTTAGATCTAAATACACTTAGTGGATCACTAACGATAGATCAAGGCAGTACAGACTTATTCAAGATGATAAAAAGCATAGGTACAAATCCTAGTAATCATTCTATAACCTCTGCTAACACTAGAACTACTAACGGTAAAGATCTACAATGATAAAGAACTACTACTTGGTTACACTCTAGTACATCTAGATCTATGAATAGTAAGGATAGGGAGTAGATCGGGTACCGACCATCCTTGCTCTTGGCGTTGTTGCTTGACTCCGCCATGGGGGCGTCGATGCCTCCTCCGCACTAGGCAGCGTGACGGTCGGTGAAGGGGCGTCGCGCGGTGTCGACGCTAGCGGTGGCGGCGGAGGAGAGCTTCCGTCACTAAGCTGCGACAATCGTAGATCGGATAGGTTTAGGAATGTGGGTGGGGTGAATAGTGGCGGCGGCTAACTTAGGGTACCGTGCCCGGCGCCCCCACCCTCCTATTTATTTACCGCAGTGTGAACAGGGGCCCTCCAACCATTAGTGGGTTGGGCTCCCCCGATCAAGGAGCGGATCAAGGTTTGGTTCGGTCCGTTGGGCCCAAAGCAAGGGAGATCAAAATACTAACATGTCTAACAAATGTCCAGCTTGGCCATGGGGATCAGAATTCCCCTTTTCTTTGTTTATTGGTTGATCAATTTCAAGATCTAGCTCCTCCCGAAGCACTTGGTGATCAACCTCGAGCACATGTGATCTGATTTCTTTAGATGTATCGACATATCATCACTTTACGTAGTGCCCAAACTTTATGTATGAGCATAGGAAGACCAAGAGGATGATAAGATAACCACGGACTTAGATCATTCAGCTACCTATCTTACAAGATCCATATACGGCACATCTATAACTCTTATATAGGAGATCCCCACTAACACTTCTTAGGGAGTTCTCGGCCCGATTGGTCCTCATCACCGGTAAGCGCAGCCTAGCAAAGCCACCCTAGCCGCAGCGCGGCCTAGCGGCGCGTCTGAAGGGCGCAGCGTCCGGCCGCCTCCTCCCGTTCCGAAAGCCGGTGCACGGTCGCCCTTTGCTACCCAAACACGGATCCCCCCGTTAGCCTCCTCCCCTACGAGAGATCAAAGCGCCCGGCTCCTCCCGGAAATCATCGATAAGGTCGTTCCCCGCCGCTTCGGCATTCTCGCCCGAGTGTGGATGCCGTCGTTCCCGTTCGTGGAAATCCCTCACTGCGCCCGTCACCTTCGGCGCTGATTCGCCCGCCTACCGGCGCCGGGAGAGGAATCGTGGCCAGCGTCCTCGCCGCTGATCTCTCGGGGAGGGAGCGGCTGGCGGGTGGGCGCCCGGCGGTCGGACTCGAGGAGAGGAGCATGGCGCCCCGCGTCGGCGGCGAGTGAGGAGGGTGAGCTGGTGCTGGCCCTGGTGGCGCAGGGCTCCACCTCCCCGTCATTAGTTCGGCCGGCGGGGCGGTGAAAGGGAAGCGCCGCGGCGGCGAGTGCGGGGATAATGTGGCCGCGCCGCTCACGCCCGTGGAATCGTTTGGTGTCGACGGTGAAGGAAAGGAACGGGCGACCCGGGGCTGGGCCTTGGCGTCCGCGGAGGAGGGCAGCCCCATGGCCCTAGGGCCGCTATGGCGACACCGGCTCCTTCCCCCGGCCATCCCCGACTTCGCGGATCCAGGCGAAAGGAGGGGCCGGGGCGGGCAGCCTCCGCCGCCGCCCGGTGAGCGCGCCCGCCCCTCGGCCATGGCTGCAGCCACGGCGCGACGATCGCAGAGACGCTGGCAGCGCTACGTGACGACCCGCGGGTCCCGCCGGCGGCGGCAACGCCATGGGGATCTACGGCGGCGGCGTCACCGGTGGTGGCGGCGGCGTGGGGAAGGGACCCGTCACCCGTTCGGGCCCGACGCGGACGCCGTGGCCATGCCCGCACGCCCCTCGGCGCGGTTTGTGCCACGGTCACCGGGCAACGCCGTCGCCGGCGCTCAGCGTCGGCGGTGTCGGCGAAGGAGGTCAAGTTCGCAAACGCATGGTAATTAATTAAAGCGGCCTCGTGTTGGTGATGCCGCTCAATTCGATCCGATCCTCTCGTTTGCTCGCTTCATGGATTGAGATGATAATCACCGCGGTGGTCTTGGCTTGGTTTGTTGCGGTTGTAGGCGCAGCAGGGCCATTATCGCGCCGCGGCCGATGCATGACGAGGCGCCGCTTTGTCGTCGGATAGCTTCGCCTTGACGACGATGCCATCAGGCCAAGAGACAAGGTTCAGAGGCGGCTCGCGCAGAACAGAGGGGCAGCTCCGGCTCGGAAGAAGGTCAGCATCTCCATCGGCGACGAGCGTCGATCACTCATCATCGCGACATCGCGCCGAAGCAAATCTTCTTGCTTCTGTTCCATTGAATTCTTACGTTATCTCAACCAACAGATTATATTTGTCAAATCTCTATGACATTTTTCAGAATGCATGCATGACCTCAATCTCCCTTTGCTGTGCTCAAAAGGCCCTAAAGAAGACTTTCAAGAAGCTAGACCACGATGTAAATATTGAAGACTTCTTAGGCTCTGGGTAATTCTGCCATTTTTTTCAAATTAGAATCCTCATAGTAACAGAAATGCCTAATTACAAACAGATCACTGACATACTACTATTTCTGAATCAATTGCAGGGGGTCAGAAAGTCGAGGTAGAGTAGAATGATTTGACAACTACAACAAGTAAGTCATGTGATTTTGTTTTTCCTTCTTCATGTTTCCAATGGTACGTGTTTGGATTTGTTAATTTGACAGGAGTCGTTATCAGGCCATCCGGGTTCATTGCAATGTCAGATGGCAGAGGTTCAAAAGCGTCTCAGGTGAATATCATCATCTCACTTGATCATGCAAGAAAGAAATTATGTATCCGATTCGATAAATGCTAAGTATAAGGGTGCATATCTTTTTGAAACCTTTCCATTCAGTGTTGCTGTGATTTTTCTTTCATGATACATGATCCGGCCTGTTAAAGATGCATGGCTCCATTAAGCATCGTCTATGGAATTGATATAAAATTCATATTATCCTATCACAGAAATAATGGGCCAAAAAAAAAAAGACAGCAAGGCAATTCTTTTTTTTCAGTTATTGGACCGATCCTTATAAAGTTGAGAATATTGGCCACATAAGAGGAATGGAGCAATCTCTCAAAGAATCTCTTGATCGCATCCAAACCCATAAGGTACACATACGTAACCTTCTAATTGACTTCAGACGATATATATTGACTACACTTTGTAATCGCAATGTCTAGCAACAGTTTATTATATCTGAATTTTGAATGCTAAGACAGATAGTGCCATTTCCTCTCGGTCTGCCCGGCGTCTAGGGCTTCAACCGGCGGCGACGCCATCAGGGCGGCATCCCTGTCCAACCGTGCTTCCGTCTCCCACTCCGATGCGGGCGGACACGGTGAGCGCGGCGGCGAGGAGGACATGGGCAAATGCAGGGCACGTCGCCATAACGGGAGGCCACTAGGGCGCCAGGCCTGGCCTCCGGACGCCACCAAGGAAGACAACAAAACCTGGGCGTTCAGTCATTTGTTTTAGTTTGCCATAACTTTAGTTGGTTTATCTAGCCCTTAGTACATATTGTCTTTTTTTTTTTTTTTTTATCTAGCCATTAGTAGCCCGACATCCCCACTCCTTTTTTTTAATCTCTAGGCTAGCATGTGAATTACAGCTGATGGTAAATTGGATTAGGCTAGGATAAGATTGTATGAATCTTCTCTCTTTTTTTTACACAAAAATCGAGTGGTTTAAGGTGATCGAAGAGAGTTTTTTTTCCTTTTTTTATACAGTATATATAGAATATAATATAGTAATGCTACACTAAAACAAATTTCATCTTAAGAAAATAAATCTGGCAGCAAAGATACTGGTCATTCATTCATCTTCTAATACTTAGTGGTTAACGTTTTAGCTCATTTTTATTTCTCAATAGTTGTCTATACTCAATACCTTGGTATTTCACCTTTCTATATAAGCTACACTACCGTGTAGAGATGATATCATGAAATTTTCTCTTATGATCATTGCATTGTTTTTAATTCCCGCAAAGAACGCTACGGAGGAGATTCCCCTAGTTATATTGATGCACAACGCCATCACATGCTTCTTCTTTATTAGCATCTTTTAGTTTGGGCTAAGGCCCTATCTTCTTGCAGCCTTGTCTGCAGTTTGATTGTAATAACATTGTTTAATTAATGAAGTAATTTGTCCCAAAAAAAGCTAATCTACCAATGCTATTGATTTCTTCCATATGTAACGTTTACATTAAAATTTAAATACATATCTTGATTAATATATGAATCCATTTATTGCCACATCTATTGAGAACATCATGCCAACCTATAAATAGTCATCTACTCTAATGACATGATTCTGAAAGAAGTGGCACAACGTGTAACCAGGATGGAATCATAATAGATTTTCGTTTTTGATTTTGGAGGAGGAGGATGCTTTTGGTCAATCAATCAAACCAACAAGGAAGGAACACTGATCCTTGGAAAATGGAGACCCCACTCAATTCCTACTGGGCTCACATGTAAGCCCATCTATAAGGGAAGTTTCTAAATGGCCCAGACCCACTAGACTCCTCGTTAGAGGATACACAGTCACAGACATATGGGCCAAGAGAGTCCCTCCCTTCTTCATGCTGCATCTTTGTGTCGTTAGTTGTTAAGCGTGGACCAGACGTTACGGGAGATTGGACATCAGTACTACCCCAAAAATATACACAAAACAACACGTCATGGGTCAAACTGACCAAAGTCAGTCACGCCATGACAACCTTACTCTACGGCTTGACCGACTAAACAACAAACAACCTTAGGTGTTGTTTGTTTTGTTTTTGTAGGGACTAAACTTTTTTAGTCCTAGGAACTGATAAAAAATATTCCTCTAAAAGAGTCTTTTAGAAACTGATAGAAAAAAAAAAAGTCTCAAAAAAAAAAAAAGCTTTCCTGTTTAGTTGGTAGGAAGAATTTTTTAGAGACTTTTTTAGTCCCAAGGACTAAAAGTCCCTAAACCAAACAGCCTCTTAGACTTCAAAGGGAAATGTGTCAAACAAGAAACAAATGGCATGACATACATTTTGTATGCCACTTCCTAGCTAATCCTGCTACAAAATGATGTTTTAAGATTTAAAAAATGGTGTTTTAAGATTATAAATGTGACTCGAAAAACTTGATGCATATATACTATGTAGCTCTTATAGATACTGTAATAGATTACCATGTCAGGCATGAGGTTTCGGTCTATATGACATTCCTTTTTAAAGCAGGGGAGTGTAGCGTTCGTTGTGTGCTGTAACAAGCTACAACCCCAGGCACACGGGAACTGCCTTCTCGCAGCCCTTTTCATATTCTCGTCCAATCCGTCTTCCCCTGGTCACATTTTGTTCAGCTGCTACTCGTTACAGTTGCAACTACCAACCTGGAACGACAAAATTACGCAGCACTTTGGTCGAATCTTGCTTCCAGAGACCCTAGGAAGTCTCTGCTTCTTCATTCAGCCAAAACTTTGGGCTTCAAAACCCTTTGGCTCCTCCTGGTATCTACAGCCACCAGCACAGCCTTCTCAACCTGCAGCTTCTTCTCCATTTTGGAGGATGAGTTCTCAGTCACCTGCTTCTTCTTCGCTAAGGACACACTTTCAGGCTCCTGCTTATTTGTAGCTGCAGACACGTGTTTAGTTTTCCTCCTGCTTCACTACTGAGGATCCCTTCCCAGCTTTCTGCTCCTTCGGAAAAAAAGTTCCCAGATCCATGCTCCTTTGCAGCTGTGGAAAAGGTTTCAGTTTTCTCCTTCACTGCTGAGGATGGCTACCCAGTTTTCTGCTCCATCGGTGCTGAGGACATGTTCCCAGATCCATGCTTTCTTTGCAGCTGTGGACGATTTTTCAGTTTTCTGCTTCTTTACTGCTGAGGATGGCTTCCCAGTTTTCTGCTCCACCGATGCTGGGAACAAGTTCCAAGATCCATGCTCCTTCGCATCTTCTGCAGGTTCATTTACAGATTTTGCGCTTCTTTCCAGCAGAGTGGGCTGTCATGGTTTCAGGCCCTGTTGCAGCAGAGTGTGTGCCCTGGGTTTTCAGCTTTGATATAGCAAAAGGCATGCTCTCAGTTTGGGTATTTGCAGCTGACAGCGTGTCCATGCCCTCAGTGTTCTCCTTTGCAGCAGGTGTTTTGGATGCCTCTTTCCTCTTCATTGCTGAAAATGGCTTCCCAGTTTTTGCTCTATCGATGCTACCAACTTTTACTGGAGCACAAGTTTTCTTCACTTCCACTGGAGCAGAAATGTTCTGTTCTTTGCAAGAAGTTCCAGAAGGCTGCTTGGCCTTTTCAAACTGCTCACAGACATCATTGGTTGCTTGATTGTCTATGAGAATATCGTCAGCGTTCTGCAAAATAAAGATCAAGTAAATGCCAGTGCAAATGTATTGCCCAAGAAGCTAATACTTTAACCATTTTCTAGGAAGTGGTTCAAAATCAGTGAAATAGTCAATATGGCAAAAACCACAGATCCACAACTATCACTAAGCTTTCAAAAACTGTCATATATAGAAAATATATAGAAACATATAACATACTAAATTACTAATATTTGTTTGTTTGCACAACAAAGTTAAAAATGAATTGTTTTGTACATTGCCTTCATCATGGCTTATAACTTGCAAATTTCACTAGGGATATCTTCTACCAATGCTCACACGTCATAACCTAGATATTGAACTCTGGTTGGATCTGGTTTACAAACAATCAAACATCCTGATAAATGCTAAGCCCCATACCTCATATCCAAGGTATAATCGTACAACTAGAAACACCATGTTCTTGTGGAACAGGATATATTTATTTTTTTAAGAAAAAAGACAGTATCTATTTACATGGGTATTATACTTTTAATTTGAACGAAGGCAAGTAAAGGGGCCATCCCTACACTATTTTTTCAGATGCAGTATAATGTTTGACTATTTTCCCTAGAAATAGTAAATAGGGGTTTTATAAGTCAAAGCCTATTGTGCATATGAGGATTTAAATTCCAACGCTTAGTAGCAACTCTACGAGCATCAACCCAAATCCAAACAAGCACTAAATAATTAAAGGAATAAGAATAAGCAAAGGACCAAAAACTTACTTCTTTCCATAAATCCTCTATAACCATTTGGTATGGAATTGCCAATACCCAAGAGAAGATCCACTGTTATGGCTTCAGTAGTCCTATGTGCATCTTTTATACGAGTATCAGCTTCCCTGTAAGGCAAAGAAGGTCTCCCTGAAAAAGCTGGTCCACTATCATCCTTGAGCAAAATCTGTAGATTCTTCTTTTTCTGTGGTTTAGTATATCTACACTGTATAAGATGAGCGCTTTTGAGTATGTTGTCTCTTCTGAGCCACCCCTGACATGAGTATTGCCCTCAGAAAATACCAAATTCCTACCTTCAGAATGAGCCTTTCTGAGACGATCTTGCAGCAGATGAACTCGAGATTGAACACCATCAATCGTCAAGAGAATATCCTTTAAAGAGAGTTGCTCAAAAATCACATCATAATCCTCGGAATCAAGCAGACTGCATTTACAATGAACCAATCACATGGATAGCTCTTGCATGACAATTAGCTAGGCAGAGAATAAAGATGAATTGCAGTTTCTGCATGGTCAATTAAACTAAACCTCAAGTAGCTATGTATGTCCTTCATCGATCTACCCAAAATAGGAATTCTACCACAAGATCTAATAAATTCATAGAGGGCCACAACACATTTTATCACATGGCTATACAAACTAGTTCCTTTCAAGTTATGTATGGTACACATGTTTCTGGAAAATTCAAACTTTGTATGTTTTGATTTACGCTTAGTCAAATTATGTATGTCTTGGGTATACAGCTACATTCATATTTCAATGCTTTCACACTATATTCGTTTTATAGCTGAAAAGTGTAAAGATAAAGAATACTAGTATATATTGTGAAACAGAAAACAATGGTCAAAATCTAATTTTGAATCCGGGTGAAAAAAAAAAATCTAGTTTTGAATACTGCTAAAAATAAAATTGTTATGAGCGGGATTGGACTCAGGTTATTGAGGAGGAAAAGAGGGCAGCGACTACAGTACCCGCGGGGCTACAGTACCGCAGGTACTGTTCATGCCCTCTTTTCCTCCTCAATCCCCTCAGTCCAATCCCGTTCATAACAAAAATACACCCTATATACTTGGATGGAGCGAATATTTGCTTACATACTTAAGATTTAAGAACTTTAGAAACCTTGATCACTTAGTACAAGTAAGCATTAAGATTGTAACCTGAAATGACATTAGTAGATTTTCCATGTAATGTGTTTTCAAGCAATTACAATTTACAACTGATACTTTACTGACATATACTAATAAAGCAAAAAATCAAGGCGTGTGTTGGAGACTGGTATAGTCCAAAGGAAACTAAAACAAAGGGATGAAGTAAGAATTAAGAACCCTGTGGCACCAAGGTTATATTAGATATCTCAGATTTCTTTGATATTGTGCATATGTTTGAAGACTTGGTGACTCATTTTAAAGAAAAAACTTGACCTGTAGGGGGTAAGACAGCCCAAGGCATTGCATTAATAAGAAGGCCTTCTCACGCAAGTCGAGAACGGAGAAGATCCCCAAACATAAATTCATTCCTAACCAGATCAAGCTTTTTTCTCACAACTGGGTTAAGAGCTAATTCAATTTAATGGTGTAACTTTGCTTAATAGTCAATACCATGCTTTTCCATTTTAACTTCACTGAAAAATTGAACAGATAGGCAAAGGCACATTCATACCTGTACTATCACTGAAAAAACTTTGCTCCCTTGTTTTGTTTATCTGCAAAATACTGAAAGAATTATTGTCGTTAACAACAAAAAAAATGGTGCAAAATTTGGCCATGGATCAATTGATGCCCTATCCCTACACAAAAGAAGACAACAAAATTGGATGTCATACCATGGTAGTATGGCAATATCTGGTGCTTGTTGATGTACAAGGGTGTATCCAAATTTTTCTTCATGCCTCTTCCGCTTTCTCCTCTTCATGATACTGTTTCCATGGCCTTGGTGAATCTGCATAGATTCTGATAGAGAACCGTTTGCTTTGCTTGCTGCTTGTAATTCTTTTTGTTTCTTGTTTTGGGGCAAGCTCCCTGTCATATTCAATACTTGAGACGAGAGATCCCTCATACGCAACTCTAGCCACTGGCATCTCCACAGAATTGGACGAACACAATTCCTCCACTCAGCCGTCACCTTTTTCCTTATGAAGAATAATCCCATAACACAAAATTTGCATAAAAATGAAGGATATCAGAATAAAAACGTTACAACAAAATGTAATAAGAATATAGAAAGTAGCTTCTTGCTCCAATTACTCCCTCCGTCCAAAAAACATGCAATTATGGGAAGCGTAAGCTAACACACAGGTTTCCTTGTTCATGGCTAGTTGGCTACACATCATAGTTCAAAGCATGAATATCAGAAATAAAAACCATACTCTCAAAGAAAGGCAATAAGAATTAAAAACTATATGATGTCTCCCAACACACACAAAAATGAACCTATAATGGTCAGCATTAAAAAATAAAGATCATCAATGCTGGTGTGGGTTGAATCCCAAGCTAGGAACTTCTTTTGTAATTCAGACTGTCATGCTTAAAATATAGAGAAGCATACCTAGGTGAACTTTTCCAAAAAGAAACAAAGGCAATTTTTGTGACATCAGATCATGCATGACAAATAATACTTTTTGTGACTATAAGTTTTGCTGCTATAAAGTAATATTCAAAAACTGAAAAAAAAACAAGGGAATGGCAATATATGTGATCTCAACTCATGAATAGAAACAATAGTTTTAGGTGTCTGGAATTTGACATGCAGAAGTTCATATCTGAAGCAATGATATCTTCTAAAAATGAAAATACCAAGCATATATAAATAATGAGGAAACAGGAAAGTACCAGTCATCACATATTCAGGGGCTGCATATCCATAGGTTCCCATCACCCTCGTTGACACATGAGTCTCATCACCTTCAGGGCCAGCTTTTGCCAGGCCAAAGTCAGATAGTTTAGCAGTATAATCCTGTAGCCATGGAAACAAAAAAGAAGTCATTATCTCAGACACATGTACTCTTAGAACTGAAAAGGGAGAAGAAAGCATGAGCAAGCAATTAAAACTCAACAGAATCCAGTAGAATATTTGAGGTCTTGAAGTCTGTGTAGATTACAGGCCTTTGAGCATTGTGGAGGCAAGCAAGCCCCTTTAGCAGCTCCTAGTGCAATTGACATCCTAGTACCCCAGGGTAATGGTGTATCTGTCTCAGGAACATGAAAAATAAGATATGTAGTCAGCAAAATCTCTTTCCTCTCAAGTAGCAGTTTGTTGTGAATGAATCAATGAAAATAGCATACTGGCACACTATATATCGTACATGCTAGCAGTGGTATGTATTCAATTATTTTCTCTTTTAATTGGGGACATTGCCAATTTGTAGAAGCATCAAGAAAAGTAGCAAGTAGAAGCTATAGTACCTAATTAAAGGTGCACAACAAAAATTAACAGATGAAGAAGAAATTAATGTGTGGTAGTGTGCAATGTAATATATCTTTCAGCAGAATAACAAGAAGTCATAAGTTCAGATTGGGAAGCTGCCTAAAAAGCTCAATACAGAAGCAAAAAAATTGATGGTCACCATAGTAGGTACCACAAGTAATTATCAACAGTTTACCAAGCAAATAGTCATCCAGGATGTTGAGTGAGTCATCAGAAAGTTAAAAGAGTTGGATGCTTGGTGGTTATTTTGGAAATAGCAAGTAAAAAAGTACCAAACATAATGAATCAGTTTTTGGTAGACAAATAAATATGCCTAACCATCTGCCAGTTAGAGAAGTTAGATCATACTGGCAATAGTTATGAAATGAAGTATAATTCTATCAGCAATATTTAATGAACTTAGGGTGTTGAGATCAGTAGACAACATTCAAGAAAACAGAAGATAGTTTGTAAAAAGTGGCATTACAGAAACTCAGTTATGATACCATACACAATCTGACAATGAGTAGAGGATTACTTGAATAAGTGGTTTCTAGACTTCCTCGAAAACAAGCAGCCATGATCATCCTCACAAAAATATCCAATCAAGTTCACCAAATTTGGATGCCTTAACTGCCCCAGGAAGTTAACCTCAGTCTGAAAAAAAATATGGGTAAACATTTTCAATACCTTTTGAGCGAAACACAAATGCAGTATTGAAACAATAATTTTCTAGGCTAACATAAGCATGATAGCTATCAAAACCATGAGCAGATATAACCCAATTGCATTACTGGTAGTCACTCACACTTGCTTAGGCATTCAAAGAAACACATTTCTTATTGATTTCCATCTTAACAAATTGGGTTTCTTTGCCCAGTAATGTTGCTTACTCTGACCAAGCAAGTGCGCTACAACATTTTCAAATTCCCAAGCATGAAAACTAAAATATGCTCTGTCTAACAGCATAACACAAAGATTGCAAATGTCTGTAAATGAAATCAATATGGATGACCTAAACTTATCAACTTTCCATGTCTGTTTTTCACAATAGATGTCTGACAAAAACATTGTGTAAAAATAGTGAGAACCAATCAAACAGCCATGAAAAAAAAGACTGCCAATGAAACAAAAGTTGAATGGAGCCCTCAGTATGTGTGTTTTTACTTGTGAGAAAAATGTTTGTTGGCAACATGAACTTGACAATATTTACATATTCCTTGCGAATGTGCAACGAGAAAAAAAATTGAACCTACAGAAACAGAAGAGTATATGGCAGGAAGTGTTTGGGGTTAGGTGTATGCAAGACCATCACTCAAGCAAGACTAGTACTGTTACAATCAGCAACAACATAACACAATGCGGTCAAATAACACGAGAATAGAATCACCAGTGGCCAGATGTGACAGTGCATAAGACAATAACTAAATAACAATAGACCAGTAGCAAATAAAGTTATGTCAATTACACCAGGATGATGACTCCAACTCTACTCAGGGTAGCTGGATTGGATCGAATCTCCTCTTAGCCCTTCTCACACACACACAGAGAGAAAGATGCAGACACAGGTTTTTTTTGGATGCTTGCTTCCTTCCTTCCCTAGTTTTTTGAAAAGTTCCATATTTTCAGTACTAGCTATATCAAAATTCATTGGGAATATTGGATCAACCCTTATTCCTTAGTATACTTTCTGAAAAAAAAAAATAATAAAAGGTCATCATCAGTTATTTAACAACTTACATGGTAAGGCGAATTGATTAACACAAGCTTTTAAATGCGGAGAAGTAACAGCTGGCTCCAGCGTGAAACTAATTGAACCTACAGAAACAGAAGAGCATATGCCAGGAAGTGTTTGGGGGTTAGTTGTACTCAAGCAAGAGTGGTACTGTTACAATCAGCAACAATATAACACAATGTGACAGTACATAAGAAAATAACTGAATAACAATAGACCAGTAGCAAATAAAGTTATATTTTATTACACCAGGAAGGATGATGACTCCAACACTACTCAGGGTAGCTGGATGAAATCCCCTCTCAACTCTCACTGCTCTCACAGACACAATGCAATGCAGACACAGGTTTTTGCTTGCATCCTTCCTAGCTAGTTCTCCAGCTCCGTGGCATCCTCCTCGCTGTCAGTGACCTCAGTTTCGTCCTCCGCATAGCCTTGGGCGTTGTACTGGCGGATGAGGGCCTGCTGGTAGGCACGGTACTTGGCACGGATGAAAGTTGAGAGCGGGTGGTACTGACGGAATTCACTGGAACGCTTTGCCAGCTGAGCAGGGGTGAGGTCTCCGGCTCTCCCAAAGGGTTAGCGACCATGAAATCGATGACCGCCTTGGGCACCCTGTGCTTGAGCACCTTCTTCCTCTTCTTCACGGGCCTGGCCGCCTCCGCCGCCTCGTCGGCCGCCGCCTTGGCCTTCATCTCCCGCCAGTGGTCCATCCAGATCTCACTGCCCCCGGGACACCATTGAAACGATAAAGACTTGCAGCAGCCATCGCCTCCTTCTTCGCCTTCAGGATGTCGGACCCCTCCGACACCTGCTTCTTCGCCTTCAGCGTCTCGTGCCCCTCCGACGCCGCCTTCTCCGGCAAGTTCCTGGCGACCATCGCAGAGAACTCGAACTCGCAGCAATGGATCTCCCTCGGCCTAACTCTCGAAACAAGAAGAGATGAGGATGGCGGCTATAGGCTACAAGGAAGAAGAAAACCCGCGAGGGAGGGGCGGCGCCCCGGCTTTATGGTGCCACGCCGCGCCGCCGGAGACGAAGCCGGGAAGGAAAGGGGAAAGAGAGAAACCGGTTCCGTTCCGATTTCGATTTACGGTCGCACCACGCCCACGCTACCCGCCGCCCGTTCCGTTTCTCCTCCGCGTCTTACACGTGGGCCCAACGCTGGCCTCTCTGGCCCATCCATTATTATATCTTTATTATTTCCAAAAACAATTTTTTGGAGCTGGCGTAAGTATCCTCTTCTTTTTTCAAAAACATTTGTTGCCATAAAAGTATTGCAAAACTAACCATATACCACAAAACTAATCATAAATTTTTTGAATAAGATAGACAGTCAAACACGATTTTTCTAAAGTCAAAAAACGTTATTCTTTTTAGACGGATGGAGTATATTTGTAGGACTCCGTCCTTTCTTTGCTTTATTGTGATCAATAGAATTAACCTCGTCATCAAAGAATTTCCACCCATCTTTACAATTAGTGGACCTATTTTGGGAAGGATTGGTTTTCACCGGAGCTTAGCAGTAGCAACTACCACAACCAGTTTCTCAACTAATCACCTTATTTTTTTTTTTTTTTTTTTTGACAATTGTAAACTTTATATATATTAAGCAGCCAAGTTACATGAAGGTCCTTTAGGGAGGACTGACAAACAGCATGGTCCAACAACCGCATAAACACAACGGCAATATCTAAGGCAATGGTGATGATGATCTCGCCGGTGAGGGGAGGGGTGAGGCGCATACGATTTGGATGGAAGGACGCGCTAAGCGATGGTTGAAGGTAGGTCGAATGAGCACGAGACAAAGAGCATTCCGGACAACCGAAGAGTGAGTAGATTGTCGTTTCTGAGGTGAAAGATGGTGCTTTCGAAGTCGAATCCCTCGTGATGGCGATGTCGTCGAGCCATCTTCGGATGATGAAGTGCACGGTAGTTTTTCGACCCCTGATTCGTTTTTACGAAGCCTGGCTAGCCAGGCTCGTGGCCCGCTCAGCATCACCTTTTTCCAACTCCTCTTGATGAAGTACGAGTTGCTCACTTTCGAAAAAAAACTTTGGGAGCTCTAGAACATATCTTTAATAAGACTAAAGAGCCACAATACCTTCTTCCTCACATTGTTGGTTTTATTCCTACTCCTAGGTACATGCCTCACGCTACCCCACATGTTACGCTACTGGTTGGCCATGCCACAAGTTACCCGCCCCCTCCCTACTTGCATGTTGTTGATTAGCCGTCCGCCTCCTCCCTTGCTCGCATGTCATTTGGGGAGGCATGCGTCTTGGCAAAGGCTGTTGGGATCCATCCCTCCTTTCACACCTCACCTGAATGACGCCCCCCCGCTCATACGCGCCGGTTGAGCACACTTTGTGCTCCCCTTTGGCGTGCTCCCTTTAGTTGGTTGTGCCACTAATGGGAGGTCGGACCCCTTGTGCAACCACACCACCAATAATCTACTACTCCCAATGTGGTATGTTTGGGAGACGAGAGGAATAAGAAAAATTTGGATAGAGTACGAGTGTGTGACAAGTTTATCCAAAATAATGGTAGTTAAGAGCATCTCCAATAGAACCCCATAATCTAGATTTTGGTAGTGAAGTAAAAAAATACAACTCCAACATACTCCCCTAAGTTTATTGCCCTATGTTTATTGGGTTCCTACCCCCCCCTCATGTTCTCCTATTCTTGTTGTCCCTCTACTCATCCCCGGGGCTGGCGTGGCAACCTTCCCCGGCACCGACACGAGCTCACCTCCTTGGCACCTGGCGGCGACCCTACCCGATGAGGGTGCGGGGCTAGCGGTGCCTCTCTTTGGCGCCCTACGGTGGTGCGCCCTCCGGTGGCTGGCTTGTGGGTGGCGCGACCAACGGCCCTTCCCCTGGTGCCCCTTGTTGAAGCTTGCTTGCTTGTTGTCCTCCCCGGCCGTGACGCCCCTTTTCGGTGTGGTTGCGGGGTCGGGACTTGCCCGGCGAGGCCAGCCTTGTCGGCGTGAGCTTCCATGAGAAGAGATGAAAGAGGATGAGAAAAGGGCCCCACGCATCAGTGGCTGTTAAAACGGAATTGAGTAGTATGATTTAGTTAGCGTTGTTGGAGCAAAGGGTGTGTGTTTTAGGTAGTAGCGTCTGAGATGGATGCAGAATGATTATGGTCGCATCCTTCTTTATTCCTCGATAGTCAATCCAAACATAAAACAGGGCTGCATGCGTCCTTTCAACCCTCTATCTCGAAAACGGACATAATCTGATTAGTTATGACCGTCATTAGTGTCATGCCTTATATAATTTTTTTTCCACCTTTTTCCTTTCACTTTTTTTCCTCCCGTCTCTGTCCCTCTGCGGCTCTGCCCGGCCTTTTTTTTTTTTTTTTTTTCTTCCGCTCTATCAACTTCCCTAATCACGTACGGTTACGGCTTTCCAGGTGGAGAGTCCTAACGGGAATAGAATTGCACAGGGATCATATGGAAAGTATCGTACAAGTCAACTTCCCTAATCACGTACACGTACGGTTACGGCTTCCCAGCCTCTCCCGGCCTTTTTGTCTTGTGCTCTCTCGGCTGGCTTCCCTAATCACCCTTTAGGAACAAAGCAAATTCTATTGGATTAGGACTAAAACACAACACGTACGTCGCCCGTTTGTCGAGTCCTGGTTGCCTCCCAAACACGCCCGAGAGTAGTACTTGTACTACGGCATGCATGTGCATGTGAACAACTTCGGTCGGTCGCCGCAACCGCAGCTACACTGTGACCTGTCTCCCGCCTCCGAAGGCCGGCGGACGAAGCACCACGGTCGTCACGGCGCCGCCTCATGCGCATGCGGCGTGCGTGTCGCTGAACCCGCGGCCGATCGCGGTGGCGGGGATCGCGCTTCGGTGGCCGGTACGTGTTAACGGCCGACCACGCGGCCGCGTAGCGGCCCGGCCCCGTCCCGGCGCCTCCTTCTTCTTCCCAGCGGCCGTCGCCAGCCCCCCCCCGCCGCCTCCGTCCCGCCCCGCCCGGCGCCGTAGGGCTTCGCCGGTCCGGCGAGCCCAGCCGAAGCCCACTCGGGCCGGGCGCGCGCCCCTTCCCTCCCCTTCCTTCTTCTCCTCGACCTCGAGCTCAAATCGCGCCGCCACCGCTGCCATGGAGGACCTTGAAGCCTCCCCCGCCGGCCCATACCCGGCGGATGGGGCTCTCTCGCCGGGCTTCGGCGGCGCCCGCCGCCCCGAGCTCACCGCCCGAGCGCTGCGCCCGCGCCCGTGTCGGCGGGCGGCCAGGCGGACGGGCGCTTCTATGGCGGGGAGGCATGGAAGGAAGGGGAGGTCGACGGCGGCGGCGGCGAGCTCCAACCCTAAAGCTACGGGCGAAGCGGCGCCCGTAAATCGGCGGGCGAAGGACGGCGAGCTTCGGTCATCTTCAACCTCGGTCGGGCTTTGGTGGTGGGCTCTTTGGCGGGCTTTTGGGCCGCTATGGCTGGGGCCGACCTGGTCGGCGCGACGTTTCGCGCCCGGACCGGCTCCGGTTAACATTCGCCCTCGGTGACGCAGCGCAACGGCCCGAAATCGCGACGGACCACAGCGCGCGCTTGCAAAACGGACCAGGAGTTGGGTTTGATCAGGCCCAAACAGGATGCATGGGTAATTTAATTTAATTTAACGAATTATCCCATTAGTCTTAACAATTTAATTTAAGATTTGTGCACAATCTTTTGAATGATTCACCGGGGTTGACTCCTATATATCTTTATATATCTATATTTTCCCTTTATTTTTTTTACTTTATTAATATTATAAAGAGCGAATCATTTCTTGAAACCGTCTTTAATTTTTTTTTTACAAAACTAACACATTTTCGTATATATATAAGCCCGCAAACCTTTTCATTTTTCTCTTTCCTTGTTTGTTCTCATCCGTCGCCCGCACACACACGACCCTGCGCCTGCGCCTGCGCCTGATTTCCTTCCTTCCACCAGGTTTTGGTCCATCGTGATCGTTTTGCCCCGGCCACATGTCAATTGGAAATCAAATCAGCTGGAAAATAAACCCCTAATCACATACCACCCCACATGTCTTCTATTAACTTAACAACTTCAACATTTAAATTGAGTTGTGGGAACTCACGAATTGCAACTATTTTTAGCCAAAGTCAAAAGAACCGAACAAGCAAAGGCAACAATCGAAGATGGTACTGTACATTAATATATATAAAAAAAGTTAAAAACAAAGGAGAGAAATGTTGCACTTGGGAGGGTGGTGGTGGTGGGAAGTATGGGCACCCGCAATGGGTAGCTCATGAGCTACTCCCTCAGTGTACCGGAATAATGACACTATGAGATGTGTACTGATAAAACTTTTCTTAACTTTAATTGAATTTATAAAAACACACAATGTGTCATGATCCAGAAATTGGCCAGGCCAGCAGTGGCTAGATGGGCCAAAAGGCGACGACCACCGCCCAGGGAGGGGGCCGGTGGCAGCTAGTATGGCGGGAGGATGGCGGCCGCCCACCACTTCCTCCCTGCCCGTGTTTGAGTCCGTTCCATCCTCAAGTTATCCATAATTATTATTACTATTTTTAGGGAATAATATATAAGATATATTTATTAAGGAATAGAATAATTGTAAAAGGTATTCAGTCATATAAGGAAACCTTCTAGAGTTTGATTAGATTACAAGTCCCACTAGGCGAGCTATATAAACAAGGGGTATGTATCTTTTTGAGACAAGCAAAGAAATAAAAACATATCTCCCAACTCTCCAGGCCCTCTCGCCCTACCGGCGCCACCATGGCGCTGCCGCGCCGCTCGTCCCCTCCTCCCACCACGGCTCCCCTCGTTCCTCGCTCGTTCGTGCTACGGCTCGTCGTCTCGTCTCCGCTGCTTCTTGCCCCCTACCCTCTTCCTCAGCCTCCAACGGTCGGCCGCGTCGTGTCGGTTTCGGCCCAATCTGGCCGGGCGGCGGTGGTATCCGGGAGACGGGGCGATTCCCACCACCGATGGCTTCGAGATCATGGAGTTCCGCCGCGCTCAAGGAGCTCCTCAACGACACTGCGTTCAGATCGCCCGGTGCCGGCGACATGGAGACCCGCCTCCGTCGGATGGAATGCGCCCGCATCACCGCGCGACCTCGCCGCTCCACGATGATCAGGCGGAGGACAGCCCACGGCGGCCCGCCGGCGCCGGCCGGCCGTCCGCCCGAGGGCGATGCCCCCCCTTCCGCGCGGATCCCGCCGGCGGCTTCCGCCCTGTCGCTCCCCGTTGGAAGATGAAGAAGTCGCCGACAACGCCGGCCCGACTTCGCGCCGTCTCCAACAACGCCGCAGCACCGGCTGCACCCTCTACCCCCACCGCACCGCACCAGCGGGCCAACCCGGCGTCTTCGGCATCTCGAACTCGACTCCGTCTCCTCGGCCACACGCGCCACCGCGGCGCCCCTCCTCGCGCTACTGTCGCGCGCCCTTGGTGGCGGTGCACATTTGCTTGCACCACCTCCCTTCCGCCGTCATGCGCCTACAAGTCCGGGAGTATGGCGGCACAGAAATAACCCCGACCCTCGCCGCCAAACTTCGAGCTCCCATTTCGGATCAACATGGACATCGACCCGGATGATCATGTGAGTTATGCCGCCTTCCATCTCATTGGTCTGCGGCAGCTTGGTACATGGAGTTCAACAAGTTCAAGTTCATCGAGTGGGGCGAGTTTGCACGACGCCCGCGCCATCGGTTCGGCACCCCGGTCGGCTTCACCACCACGGGGGCCTACGCTCCACCTTCCCGCCGTGGCAAGTCGGAGGACTACATCGACGCCTTCCACCTCTATGCCGATCGCATGGATTTAGAGGGCCGACGTCATCGCGTCAACATCTTCATCGAAGGCCTCAACGACGCACTTCGGACGTCGCTGGAGTGGTTCGACCTTGCACACCGCTACAACAACGACGGGCACCAGGGCGACATCTAGGGCGCCCCCCTGGCGCCACACCGACGCCTCCAGACGAGTTCAACGACGCCATCACCGCTCTCCTGGCAGCGACGCTATTTGGCGCTATAACGCTCTATATCACGCTATTTGCCATCGCGACAACAGTTTCTAGCCGCTATAGCGCCGCTATTTCGCCGCTATAGCGCGCTATTTAAAACAAGGGTTTGCAAAGATGATGGCCAATGAGTTTGAAATGTCAATGCTTGGAGAACTCATATTCTTTCTTGGACTTCAAATCAAGCAATTGAAGAATGGCACATTCATTAGTCAAGGCAAGTACATCAAAGACATGATCAAGAAGTTTGATCTACAAGATGCCAAGTCAATGTCCACACCTATGGCAACCAATGGAAGCTTAGATCCCGACCCTAGTGGCAACAGGGTTGAGCAGAAGAAATATCGGTCCATGATTGGTAGTTTGCTCTATGCAACCGCATCAAGACCGGACATTGCATTTAGTGTGGGCATGTGTGCTAGATATCAATCCGATCTAAGAGAAAGTCACCTCAAAGCAACGAAGAGAATTGTGAGGTACTTGAAGGGCACACAAGATGTTGGACTATGGTATCCAAAGGGATCCAAGTTTGATTTGATTGGATACTCGGATTCGACTATGGAGGATGCAAGATAAATAGTGTTGCTCTCTCTACCGCGGCCGAATACATAAGTGCGGGGAAGTTGATCACTCAATTGCTTTGGATGAGGTCAACATTGAAGGATTTTGGATTCAAATTTGACAAAGTTCCATTGTATTGTGACAATGAAAGTGCAAGAAAGATGACCCAAAATCCGGTTCAACATCCTAGAACAAAGCATATTGATATAAGGCACCACTTCATAAGAGATCATCAACAAAGGGTGACATTTGTATCGTGGGCATTGGCACGAAGATCAACTAGCCGACATATTCACCAAGCCACTTGATGAGAAAAGATTTTGCATGCTAAAGGGAGAATTGAACATCATTGATTTCTCCAACTTGGGTTGATGCACCCCACTTATATGACATGCCTCTCCTTCGACAAACCCAAGGTAAAAGTTGTTTGTCATGGCATTCATACTTGCTAAGGACTTGTTAGTGCATCTAGTCATCATGCATGCTTAATAGGCTCATTCATGGAAAATAAAATGTTTTCAATGTATGTGTGGCACCACAATTGCTTTGAATGGTTTTATGATCTAGTGGTGGCATATGACATGTTTGTGGGCTTGCAATCCTAGTGTCAACTCTAGAAAATGAGCTATTGATGTGTATTCTAACATGGTGCAAGATATAACCCTTATTCATATGAGGTGTGAAAAAGCTTGTCCTTGGTTCAAACTTGAATACATAGAAAGGCAAGTGATCTAGATGAGACCATATGTGATACTTTGATTGACTTGATTTCTCTCATTTACACCTTTTTGGTGATTGTTGATAAGGGGGGATAAATAAGTCACAAAAGACGTCGGAAAGGATCACGCAAATAGGAGAGCAAGCTCATAGACTACTTGTGCATTTGTATGTGCATGATCATGATGAAATGTTGCATTGTGCAATCTAATTTCAATATACATGATTGCTTGGTGTATGCTAGTTTTTGAAAATTGATTGGTGTATTGACCAACTAGCATGCATAGGATGTATCTAGACAAAGCTCACATCTTAGCCTATAATGTTGATCTCATGGGGTATGTTGAGTTTTTGATGAATGTCTAGATACATAATGCTAAGGACTCCGATGGTTTCACGCTTTAAAGGTCCGAATTCTTGAACCTTAGCATCTCTTTGGTATTAATATCTCTCTCAAGATTTCTATCCATACATATGTGCCAAATTGATCCAAACACATGGAAGCACATATGTAGGGGGGGAGCTACTACTACCAAAACCGAACCTTGAAATGGTTGTCCAATCCTTGATTCATGATCAAATTTCTATGGGCAAGCAATTCAAGTTCAATTGAATTTTATTTCATATCTTTGTGATTTTTGGTTGTCATCAATTACCAAAAAAGGGGGAGATTGAAATCTCATGTTTGGTTTTGGAAATTGATGACACACTTGTCGTACTAATCCTTTGCTTTAAGTGTGACTTGAGAGATAGGATTACGTGGATGACGTGGAGCATGATGATCATGAACATGGGCGATGTTGATGGACATGGTGGATCGTCAAGCTCGGTGATCGGCTAACCCGGAGATCAAGGCAAAGATATAACTTGATAGGGTTTGCTTTTTAAGTGATCAAGACACTTGGGAGAAAGTGTGATCACATTATAGGATAGATAACCGATTATAAAGAGGGGAAACCTTTAATTGCAATTTAGTGCCACTAAATGTGAGTCTCATTTGCATATAATTATCGTTTTAGCGGCAGCGGTGAGTTGCACTAAAATAATCGAGAAAATTATTTGTGAAAAGCTAGCTTAAGTGCACAATTTATTTTGGAATATAATTGTGAAGTTAGCACTTAAAAAGAGGTGATATTTGAAAGAAGAAAGGAGTTGCTAGAATTTCCGGTTCAACGCATATAAATTTCGGGCCAGTGTCTCTCTGTTGGCTTGGTTGGTAGCTGCCTCATCCTTTCTCGTTTTAATAGAGACGGTGCCGCTGGAAATTTCTAGTGCCCGAGCTGGAATTTGCTGCCTGCATGCTGTCCATTCGTAGCTGAGAGAGAGAAATCGAGTGGGGACCACGCGCCAGATTAGAGAGGACCGTCGAGTGCTCGTTCGTCCTTGCGAGAATGGGGAGAGAGGAACCAGCTTGCATGTTGCCCTCCTCCACTCATTTCTTTTGAAGCTGATGGTTGGGACTGAGTTTTATACTCATGTTCCAATATGTTCTTAGTGGCGGCTCAAACCTGTAACAGCAAGATTTTGGAAGCATTATTTAGTCCATAGGAGAAAACTTGTCCAATGAGACTCACACAGTCTATCATTCTCAGCATGTCCTAAATAAATGTCTAAATACAGAGTACATTAGAGTCCAAATCAAAAGAACCTCAATGCCTATCAATTTGCTCAAACTTAACTAGTCTTGGAGCTATATCTAGCTAGCCGACATTAGTTCTAAGTCTAACACAAAAAAAAAAAAAACAAGTTATAGACTTATAGTATGAAATGAAACTTTCTTTTTATGGAAACAGATGAAATGAATGGCAATGAACATATATAAAACACACACATAAAGAAACAAAGCATGAGCAGAAAAATGCATAAATCAGTTGTGGCAGGTGACTGGGAACTGTTTTTCCTGAGGAAGAGAACTCGTGTTGTCGTTTTGATTGGGGAAGACGACGCCGTTGCAAGACACCGTGATGGCGTACAGCCTCGTACGCACGACGCCGACCTTGAAGTGCACCTGTGCCGCCACTTTCACGGTGAGCCCGTAGTCGTCGATGAGCCAGTCGGGGGCGAAATTCAGGAACGTGCGGTTCGGAGCGGCAGCCGACACCTTGATGTTCATGTTGCCCGGGTACTTGAGGTAGTAATTGGGCATTTCGTCGACATGGGCGTTGATCCGCCGCCGCCAGTCGTTCTCCCTCTCCTGAGGATCCGAGCTGTCGTTGAACAGGTCGATGAAGACGCTCTCGAACTGCACCTTGGTGCGCCGCTGGCTGGTGTTAGCGAAGATGGAGAGGTGGAGGGACACCGTGCTATCGTTGCTCGAGTTGCTGCGCCAGGCGTCGGTGACCATGAAAGTGACTTGGGCGGGGCAGAGGATGACGAAGAACATGGCGATCAAGGCTGTGGCGGCGAGGGTTGCGAAGAGCATGGCAAGGATGTAGGTCCTTGTGCTCCGTGTTATGCTCGGATCGGCCATACTAGAGGTGATAGATGTCCTGGCAAGATGGAAGAATGGGAGTCGAACAAATTAATGAAATGGAGTTGTCTAAACACAGATCGAAGAGTATGATGCGTGCGCATTAGCCCTGCAGGTCCCATTGCGCACTACTGCAAAAAGACTATAAGTAAAGCTATTAACGTCTTTGCATAAATTAGTCACACATTAAGGACCTCCATTTGCCGGCCCCCAGCTTAATTTGTCGAAAGCAAGCTGCACACTACACTGATAGACCTTGGGACAGCTTTAAAGTGCATCAGTCGCAATGCCAAACACACACAGCTTCTTTTAATAAAGTTCTTTTCACATCTTTACACATCAGTACTCATCATCTTGCTGGCCGGCTCATCTCTCAACCGATTCTTGAGCTAATTGCTGCTGAGTTAGTGGCAGCAACTAAATGGACTGTGAGCTGTGCACGGCATGGTCTTGAAAGCTTGGAGTGGGATAGCTGGATGCTCATGAGTATATCACTGGTCGCAGATATTGGTGGTGACTCAGCTGGGGCCATGCTGCGTAGCAGATGGCAAAGGCACGTCGGTCCTATGAGAAAACAAAGTTCTGTTTTACACTGACTAGCTTGACAACGATGTCTCCTTTCTTGATTGATTCCTCTGAAATATATCATAGCATAGAGTCACCTTTATTTCATCGTGTTTCTGTGGTGTGATGCTAAAGCGATCTTCTATAGTAGAAGAAAATGTTCGACCTGATCTGCAGCCACCAAATCAACATTTTCAGTGGAGGGCTTCACTCCATCAGTGGCAGCACAGGTGTTTTTTCCTTCTTCTTTTTCAGCTCACAGGCATTTCGCACCGTGCACACATGGCCACTGATGAAACATCTTATCTTACATTTACTAATGAGAGGCCCAATGGAGGCACCACGTTAACTCTTGCTAGATGCGCTTAGGAGAAAATATAAATCCTTATCATGATAATCAAAGAATGAAATGGTTGCGAATGTCGATCGAGCCTATTGCCCAAGACACCAACACCCTGTATCATGGTGCTACATCAAAAGTGGCCAAGCAAGAGAGAACTCCGTATCCCATAGTTCTTCCTCCGGTATATATAGTTTATTGCTACGGTAAATTAAACTTTGCAGCATGACGGACCAGAAATGATGACGGGGGGTGAATGAGAGTCTCAAATTTCTTTCGAAATAATCGGCCGCTGTCCCAAAATCACAACCCAAGAACCAATGAAGCGGAAAACAGTTAGATCATGACGCATCAGGTGGATGGATATACTAGGTACAAGGGATGAACTAGGGAAGATGCAAGAAAGCCTTCAACAAACCGAGCAAAAACATCAAAGTCAGCACAGGAGTGGACTGTCCGAGATCCAGGCGGACTTTACGCCGGTCAACCTCGGACAGTCTGGGGGTCCAAGCTCGGACTGTATCACGACACGTGGATGATGGACAACAGTGAACGATCTAGAGTCAGGCCAAGCAAGAAACAACACTGTATCACACAGTTCTTTCGAAATATTCGGCCGCTATCCCAAAATAACAACCCAAGAACCAATGAAGCGGAAAACAATTAGATCACGACCTAGTAGGTGGATGGATACGCTAGGAAATGTCCTGAAGGGGATCAACCGGGGAAGATGCAAGACAAGCCTTCAACAAACCGAGCGAAAACATCAAAGCCAGCACAGGAGTGGACTGTCCAGGATCCAGACGGACTTTACGCCGGTCAACCTCGGACTGTCCGGGGGTCCAAGCTCAGACTATATCATGACACGTGGATGATGGACAACAGTGACCAATCTGGATCAGGTCACAGGGGCAAACTGTCCGCGGTTTGCAGCGAACAGTCCACAAGCCAAACACTAGAAACACAACCGAAAGACAAGCCTGCTGGACTCGACTCAGATGCCTACAACAGACTGTCCACACTCAGGGTTGGACTATCCGCAGGCAAAAAATAATAATAATAAAACAAGCTTCATTGCAACTATGCTAGACTCCCAAGAACACAGGCCTAGACTGTCCGCCGCTTCGGGCCAGGTTGTCTGTGCCTTACGTCTCAAAGAGGAAATGTTCGGGAACAGAAGCTGGGGACTCGATCTCGATAGCCGGACTGTCCACCGGTTGGGTTCCAGTGGCCCATGAAAATCGCCAAGAACAACAATCGATCTAAACTTGATCAAATCGAAACCAACTACGATCAAAATTTGACCAGATGATCTCAAGGCAATGGATGAGCTATTCCTAGTAAATCATCACTCAGGACCAAGTGAATCGAGGGGAAATCAAATCACGCGAAAAACATGAGTTCTTGACACCGATGAACAAAACCGCCCCGATCAGCTTGTGAGGAAATGATGAATTTACTTTGGTGGAAAGATTCGTCTCACATCATTACTCAAATCAACGCAAGAAAAACGGATAAATCGGATCAAAACGGGGAGGTGAAAAGAAGAACACGATGAACTCAAGATCAAGTCACACATCGATTCTTCTAGCCAAAAGCCTTGAGGGCACGAGCAGAGTAGGGCCTGCTCTTCCCACGAATACAAAGAGTTTAAAGATCACTCATATAATCTTGACCTCTCCCACTCAAGCAACTAGAGGAAGGGAAAGCCTAAATGAGAAAAATGAAAATGCTGAAATGGAGGAGGTAAAAAGAAAAAAAGGAAAATAGAAGGAAAATGTTGGAACGTTTACAGTCGCTCTTCAACCTCGGCACCGAGTAATCGCGGAGCAGCCTCGCGCGTACGGCGACGACAGCGTTTTTTCAAGGGTAAGGCAGGTGGTAGACCACATATCACTAGAGGAGCCGCTGACGTTGCCCACGGTGAGAGAGCTGCAGTAGTATGTGGTTGGGACACTGGTCTTGTTGTACGCCCCCGAGTAGACCCCGACGGTGAGGTTCCCAATCAGGGTCAGGTTCGCGTCGAAGGAAATGGCGCTGCTCTTGTTGAAGTGGTCAATTAGCCCCTGCTGGGTGCTATTTAGATTTGCGTCGTCCTTGCCGATTATCAGCTCCGAGTCGGTAGCCACGACTATGTCCGGGAAGCTGAACTTCGCCGTGGAATTGTGGCTGTCATTGACGTTGAGGACGCAGTGGATGTCGGTGTAGTAGAAGCGGACACGCCCGCTGGGGTTGTCGACGCTGAGCGTGAAGGAGAGTTTCGCATCAGTCCGGTTTTGCGGATCCACGGAAATGTAGCTGTTGACGACTTGGATGTTGAGGTCGTCGGTGCGGGCGACCACGTGGAAGGCGTACACGGCGGTCATGACGACGACCACCGTCACGGCGGCGGCCACAGCGTAGCGTAACGCAGTCAGCGCCCGCCGGAACACCGATTTTATCCTGTCGATGGCGGCGGCCGTGACCGCGGAGGCGGAGGTGGTGGCGGTGGCAGGGGCAACAGCTGCGGAGGCGGAGGCGGAGGCGGAGGCGGTGGCTGTGGCTGTGGCTGTGGCAGGGGCAGCTACCGCCATGACTGAGCTGTAAGCTCGTGGTTGCTTAATTAGGGGCGGCAGGGTTGCTTAATTAGGTTGTTACTTCTCTGCGCCGCATCAGGCCCGGTCCCTGGGAATCAGATTGGGCCCCCAGGATATACGTATATACACTAGTACGTATAACTAATTGGGTAGAAAATACGTATAACTACTTTGGAACATATACACTACTACCAGTACATATACGTATGTACTGTACAGTGTACACTACTACTAGTACTTATAACTAATAGCTAGTTTTGGTGTGACCCCTCTAGGTACTAATCATGTAATGTCTTTGCAAAATTAAATAATGTTGGAGGCTTGTATCCGACGGACCGAATGTTAGACCTCTATACTCCCTACGTACTCATAAAACTTGGCGTTTATGACAACGATACGGCCCCGTTAAACACAAGTTTAACCTCTTGTTATTCTAAAAATATTAATAAAAAATGATATATGTATACTTTTGTGAAACTATTTTTCAAGACAAATCTATTCATATAGTTTTCACATCTGCAAACTCAACGATTTAAACGTTATTGATGATTTATATTCTCAATGTTTGACTCAAACCTTTTTCAAAAAACGTCAAGTTTTATGAGTATGGAGGAGTACAATTCAATAGCTGAAGAATTTGGTGATTGGAACATGTCGGTACGGATCGTGTAGTGTGTATTGGATCCCTTGCTTGTGTAATATTCCAACCTAATTAATCAATCACTGCCGGGTGCAGTGTCCTGTTTGGGCGGAAGAAAAAAATTCCTTGCCGAGAGCCATATGTTGGACTCTCGGCAAAGGTGCCGAGATATTTGGCGAGAGCCAAACGGTTGGCTCTCGGCACAGCCAACGGCATAAACGACGTTACTGTGCCAAACCTCTGCCCGATGGTCAAGTCGTTGCGGAGCATTGCCTCTCGGCAAATGCGGTTTTTGCCGGCGTCTTCTGTTGTCGACGGTCTGGTCCTTGGCAAAGTAGCATATGCCAAAGGGTGCGACATTGCTGAGAGAGGTCGTCGACAAAGAAAGACTTTGTTGAGTGCTCGATATTTGGCTCTCGGAAAAGCCCCAAGCTCTCAACAAAGCCTAAGTTTCCCGTAGTGATTGTTTTATATGATTGTACAATTACATATAATATAAAATAATAGAACGGATTTTAGTTTTTTTTCTATTTGAATCAGACAAAACCTACTGTCACATGGAAAGTATCGACATATATGGATCTATGGAATCGATCAACAAAGGATGATGGATCATGGTCATAAATAACAACATACTTATATTTTCCATTACAAAATTCATATATATTTTGTTTATTTCATTTTATATATGAATGTGATGTTTTTCTCGTTGATTTATGGTTATAATCTTTATGCATATATTTTTATGCTTTGGCCCATGAAGTCAAACGAGCTGGCTCGAGCTTGCTAACGAGCCGAGCCAAGCTAACCTTCCGCTCATTTGTATAACGAGTCATGACAAGTCGAACCATATATAACTAGTCAAACCATAACGAGCCGAGCCACTAACGAGCCGAGTTGGCTCGATATCCAGCCCTACCCATGCGTTACTACGGAGCAAACATCTTTTACAAAAATTCGTATCATCAGCCAAGAGAAAATGTATATAAAAGATACGTCTTGGACTCAAGAAAGGGACACCTTGGATTAGTATAACATCCAAGACATGTGGAGCACCATTTGAGCATCTTCAAAAGCACCACTTGAGCACCACTTGAATTAGTATAATATCCAGACATGTACATAGAGTCTCGTGGGGTTGCTGATTCACGCCTGTATCCTCTTTGCCGATGATATCATTGCCGACAGATATATGCCACCTAAAACACAACTAGAGAGCACCTTGTCGTTGCCTTGTTATGGTCTTTATCGAGGGAATCGTATCCTTTTCTTTTTTGGCAAAAGAAAAAGAGAGAAGAGATAAAGAACTTGTCGACAGAGAATCTGAGTCCCTCTGTGTTGCGTTCTTCATATTGTAGATGGCCATGATCGTATTCATATCGCTTCTGGTTTATAATGACTACACCGATCCGATCTAAGTAGTGTGGCATCTGATGAGAAAGCAAACCTTGGCAGCATGGACGCGCGATGCTCTCCATCTCGGCCTCCTCTTTCGACTAGGATTGTCCGTGCTTAGCCATTAGCTACCTTGAAGCCACCAAGAGGAGCGATGTGGAGGATCGCGGCCGGGGCACTTAACCCCAACCGGCCGGCGCGTTTCTCTGAGCGATGTACTTCCATTGCAGAGTTCAAATCCAACCTGACATCCACGTACATCGACAAGAGCAATGAAACCTCCATGGTGTCCGGCTCCGTCCTCATGTTCATCCTCGCCGGGATGTTCTTCAACCTCAACCTTTTCAGCGGAATCTCCGATGTCAGCGCCATCCTCGACCCCAACGTCCGCCTCGTCCTCTCCTCGGCGCTCTCCTTGTTTCTCCCTGTCATGTCCTACCTCTTCTCTGAAGCCAATAAGAACGGCGAGGCGACGCTTCAACCGGGGTCGTCGTCGTCGTCGTCCACCTCCACCCCGAGCAGTGCCGCCGCTCATCAGCAGACGGACCTGACGCTGCAAGCCGGGGTCATCCTTGTGTGGATGCTCCTGGTCGAGCTCCTCCGCAAGAAGGTGGACGCCATCCGGATGCAGGGCTTCTCCAGCACCCTCCAGCGCGCTGGCCGCGTGGTCTGGCTTGGGAGTCTGGTCTTCGTAAACATCCACAGCTCCGGCCGGAGGATTGTGTACGGCATCCTATGGATCTTCTGCGCCACCACCTTCGTGCAAAGGTTCGCCTTCAACGAGTTCGAGAAGCGCTCCTTCGCCCGCGGCAAGAACCCTAGGCTCATTGCCTACTACATGTCTCACATCCTGGAGCAGGAGAAGACGAAGAAGCGGCGGCTGGAGCAAGAACATGCCAGCCATCGTGTTGATGAGCGGCAGCAGCAGGAGGAGGCCAGCCATCATGTTGACATCGAGCAGCAGCAGGATCAGGAGCAGGCCACTCATCATGTCGACATCGAGCGGCAGGAGCAGGCCAGCCATCATGTCCACATCGAGCAGCATGCTAGCACAGCACACGGCGGCGGTCTCGACGACCTGCTGAAGAAGAAGGGCGGCGGGCCTGATGAGCTGCTACTGAAGCAGTGCCGGTACATCGTGATGGGAGAAGACCACTTGGTGAAGAAAGCGACCGCAGACGGCTACGAGCTCAACCTCAACGACAACGAGGTTGGCTCCCTCTCCACCAGCGTTGTCACCGTAGGTGATGTCTGGAGTGACCCGCGCATCGCTGCCGTGGACCAAGACCAGCGCCTCAGGAGGCTCTGTCTCTCCTTTGCTCTCTTCAAGCTGCTCCGCCGAAGGTTCGAGCACCATGAGCCGCCGAGCGAGGAGGAAGCCTGCAACTGCAGGGACCTCATCTTCAAAGGCCTATACTTCTACAACGATGACGGCGACAACGACAGCGACAACGACGTCGGCATGGCAAAGGCGGTGTTCCAGGTGATCAACGACGAGGTCAACTTCCTCTCTGAGTACTACCACTCCGTTGTGCCCGTCATTTTCGCCAGCCCATTCTTCTTGCTCGCCAACTACGTCCTGCTCCCCGTAGTGGTGTTTGGTCTATGCGTCTTGACTGTGATTATCTGTGGCAATGGAGATGTACACTACGCAGTGACTAGCATCCATCAAGATAACCCTACTCTACAAGCCGGCATAGGCAACCTAACCATATGCCTCATCAAAGACCTTACCAATTCCCCCGAGTCCTTCTTCTCCTTGCTAGACATTTCCATCACATTCCTCCTGTTTATCATCTTCCTCTACGAATCACTGTGGGAGATTGTGGTCTTCATCCTTTCCAACTGGTTCATGGTATCACTTGTCTGCAACTACACGGCCAAAGAAGAATGTTGTGCTTGGATGCCCACCTAAAAGGTGGGCCTTCCAATGTATTCCACCATTGCGGAGCTGGATGACCAATCACCTTAGCTTCAAGCAACTCTCTGTGCTCAGCCCTCGCTTGCCACCCGCCACCACTGCGCCGCTGCCGTTCAAGCTCCCTATGCTGGTGCCGAGCAGTACTGTCCCGGGCTGTGTGAAGGACTCCATCATGAAATACTTTGTGAAAAATAAACATGTCGTTCCCATTTCCTTTGGCAAGTCCGCACTACAAAAGATTGACCACAATGACATGTTTTCAAATCTTTCATGGGCATTCAAAAGCAAGAGCATTGCTGAGGTCACCCTCACCTGGCACATTGCTACAGAGATATTCCAGGAAAGAATGGGATCATCATCTAATACTCTGAGCGCAGACGATGCTGCTAATTTTAGCATGGTGGCAACGGGGTTGTCCAAATATTGTGCTTATTTGGTTGTCTTCCACCCTGAGCTACTGCCCGACAACCAGGACAACACAGAGCGCGTCGTCAAGCTCATGAAGGAAGAGCTCAGGGAGAGTCTTGGCTTCCTGAATTTTTACTTCTTCGGGCACGCTGCCAGGGTCAAGAGGATCATGGACCTCAAGGGTAAAGAAAGCTGGATTGAAAATAAGGTGGTGAGAAATGGTGCGACACTAGGTGCTTCATTGGTGGAAAAAGTTTATGATGATGGTGTTGGTGGTGATCAACGACAGGAAATGGTGTGGAAGATGTTGGCCAATGTGTGGATAGAGCTCATGGCCTACATAGTGCCGTCAACAGATGAGGAACGCCTCAAGGGGCATGAGAATGCACTGGTGCAGGGAGGCGATTTCATCACCGTGCTTTGGGCACTGTCCACGCACACGGGTATATCTATATCCAGGCCTGGGCAGCCCGCCCCTGCGCAGAGTGATCAGGTTCAAGCCTGAGGCATTTCCTAGCTCGACCAACAATCACTGGTTATTTGCTTTTTTTTTACATTTGACTTTCATGTTTTGTGTATTTGTTGGCCTTCCTTTTGATTCTGACTGCCAAGTGTTTTCTTTGTGTAGTGATGGTTACAAAGTATCTTGCCCTTAGGAACATATATGTATTTTCAATTCATCAAATTTTCAGTTTGTATAGTATGCTACATCTTTTGCATCAGCGATAGTATATGCACAATTCTAAGCATAGTGGATTACCTTCCGGGAATAAGGGCCTCTACAAGGATCGATCAAACATACCTAAAGTCACTACGTAAAGAGTGTCAATACGAATGGGGCAATACACCAAAAAAAAAGGTGTGCCATTGCAAAAATTGCAACCCCATCTGTCCACCAAGGAGGTTCAAACACTGCACAGCCCATCTGTGTGCCGCGAGGCTCAGATACAACAGGGTTAAAACGGAGTGGGGTTTAGCTAGAGATGTAGCAGCATATGCATATATATGTGTGTTGATCTGGCATTGATACTAGCTACCGATAAATGTGAATATAATGGTTTATGCAATAAGCTGATGTGTTGATTGAGTTACGCTTTCCTGTCTGGTGTGAGTCATCACGATGGCAGTGTGAGTCGATCACACCATCTTTATTGGTATGATTGTGAGTTGAGAGTACAGTGAGTCACATCATCATTGTTAGTGTGACTCATGCTGTGTACATTCTCTTATTTGTCCAAAATGAGGGGGTCTAATGATATAAAAAACTTGTGTATTTTGATACTATAAAGTCAAGAATGACCTATTTTATTTAGATCTGGTGTCATTTTGTTTTTAGACAGAATTGGTTAGAGGATATTCAAAGTGACCACCATTTGCTGCTAGACACATGCCGCTGGACACTATACAGAATAAAATATTAATATCTGGCTCGTGAGGAGAGAGAACAGTGGGGAAAAGTCTATTTTGCTCTTTTCTTCTTCCCCTAGCTCTTTCTATTCTTTCTTGTTGGTGCCCCGCCTTGGCTGCGCTCTGAGGTCTCCGGCGACGCCGACGTGCACCTCCCTGGGTCTGCCTCGAGCCCTACTCCCCCGGCGTGCTCGGGTATCGTGCTCCGCCGCTGCTCTGGGTTTGCGGCCGCCCACGTGTACGGCGGCGGTGCTCAACGTTCTATTGCCTACTGTGGCACTCCTGATTAGTGAAGCTCTAGCCGAGCTCATACGTATACTGGCCAGGCAAGCTAGGAAGCAACCACGACACGTGCGCGGTGTTGATGAAGGCATGGGCGAGGTGTCACACCTAATACAGTGTGCTCGCGTCTGGCCTACTGGGAGGCACGCGGGGTGTGTGTCTCGATGGGATGCGGCCAGTCATGGCAAGCTGTTGTCAGGGCAGTGGTCGTGCGGTCGACTATGGCGACCTCAATAGGCGCGACCTAGCCAAAGCTCACAGCTAGATCTCGAGCAGCCGTGGTAGGTGAGCGCATGCTCCACTCCCTTGCCCCCCGTGAGGCCCTGGAGGCCTCGAAGGTGGTCTCCACCGTTGACGCGTCCCGAGCAGCCTCCACGGATCCAAGGGGTGGGGAGCTCGGAGTAGGGGAGGGATGCCGACGCGTGAGGCGAGCACGACGGCGACGCCTTCTCCAAGCTGGGGTTGTGTTGGAGTAGGGCAGCAGCGTCTACGCCAACTTGATCCGGCACCGCCGGCAACAAACCAGAAAAATATTGGTCGAACTAAGGTTGAAGAAAGGGGCCAGGGCAAAAATGATATTTTATCACCCTCTATCTCCACAAAAGCCAGAATTTAATATTTTATTGGGCGGAGTGTCCACCAGCAAATTTATCAAGAACCATAGTGTCCTCGAGCAAATCAGTCCTTTTGGGGTGTACAACAGCAAATGGTGGTCACTTTACATGTATAGCCAATTCTCCCTTATTTTTATAATTAATTAAAATCCAATCTAGAACACTATATTTGAGTTTTTATATTTTTTTTTTCTTGTCAATCCGAAATGATGGACTTAAATGTAAAAATCAAACACATCCCATTTTGCTTGTCACCAAAGTTTTGTAGTTTCGAAAATAAAATACTTCCCAAATGTTATACTTGGTTATTGGGTCCGTTTATCCCTAAAATGTAAACAATTTCTGATTATGATGGTGGTGATCAACGACGGGAAATGGTGTGGAAGATGTTGGCCAATGTGTGGACAGAGCTCATGGCCTACATAGTGCCGTCAACAGATGAAGAACGTCTCAAGGGGCATGAGAATGCACTGGTGGCGGGAGGCGATTTCATCACCGTGCTTTGGGCACTGTCCACGCACATGCGAATATCTATATATCCAGGCAGCCGCGCAGAGTGATCAGCTTAAAGACTGATGAGGCATTTCCTAGCTCTACCAACACTTTGCTTATTATTACTGGTTCTTTTTTTACATATGTTTGACTTGCGTGTTTTCTGTATTTGTTTACCTTCCTTTTGATTCTGACTGCCAAGTAAGTATATTTTCTTTGTGTAGTGAAGGTTACGAAGTATCTTGGCCTTAGGAACACATTCTCAATTCATCAATTTTCAGTTTGTATATTATGCTGCATCTTTTGCATCAGCGATAGTATATGCACAATTCTAAGCATAGTGGATTACCATCCGGGAATAAGGGCCTCAATAAGGATCGATGAGACATACCTAAAGTCACTATGTAAAGAGGGTCAATAGGAATGGGACATTACACCAAAAACAAAGGTGTGCCATTGCAAATTGCAGCCCCATCATCTATCCACCAAGGAGGTTCAAACACTGCAGGCCCATCTGTGTGTCGCGAGGCTCAGGTACAACCGCGTTAAAAGGTAGTGGGGTTCAGCAGCATATGCGTATATATGTGTGTTGATCTGGCATTAATACTAGCTATCGATAAATGCGAATATAATGGTTTATGGCAATTTTTGCAATAAGTTGACGTGTTGATTGAGTCACGCTTTCGTGTCTGGTGTGAGTCGTCACGATGGTAGGGTGAGTCGATCACACCGTCTTTATTGGTATGATTGTGAGTTGAGAGTACTGTTGGGTTTAGTCCCACATCGATAATCGATGGAGGGGGAGCACAACATATAGGATGGGGCAGTCCTCACCTTTCAGGCTAGTCTTTTGGGTTAAGTTAGGCCCAAGCCTTTATATGTGTTGCTCCGTTGGACCTGGGTGCTAGGCCCGTTCTGCTTGTGTAAAAACGAGCTGGGCCGTTTTCCGCTGCGCACTTTATAACAAGTGGTATCAAAGCCGAAGGTCGGGAAACCTGTGAAAATATCTCCGAGTCACATGTTGACGGGGGAGCCCGTGTCTCTAAAGGGTCACGAAAAGCCTTGTGACTGGAGAATTAAAACTCGGGCCGGAGATTGTTGGGTTTAGTCCCACATTGGTAATCGATGGAGGGGGAGCACAACATATAGGATGGGGCAATCCTCACCTATAAGGCTAGTCTTTTGGGTTGAGTTAGGCCCAAGCCTTTATATGTGTTGCTCCATTGGACCTGGGTGCCAGGCCCGTTCTGCTCGTGATACAACGAACTGGGCTGTTTTCCGCTGCGCACCCTTATAACAAGTGGTATCAGAGCCAAAGGTCGGGAAAACCTGTGATAACATCTCGGGTCACATGTTGACGGGAGCCCGTGTCTCTAAAGGGTCACGAAAGTCCTTGTGATCGGAGAAAAATCTTCTTACGGCGATCACATGGGTTGTCATGTGATGGAAGAGTTGGGTCCGATGTGTGACGGGGAGATTGTTGGGTTTAGTCCCACATCGATAATCGATGGAGGGGAGCACAACATATAGGATGGGGCAGTCCTCACCTATCAGGCTAGTCTTTTGGGTTGAGTTAGGCCCAAGCCTCTATATGTGTTGCTCCGTTGGACCTGGGTGCTAGGCCCGTTTTGCTTGTGTAAAAACGAGCTGGGCCGTTTTCCGCTGCGCACCCTTATAACAAGTACAGCGAGTCACATCATCATTGTTAGTGTGACTCATGCTGGGTACGTTCTCTTATTTGTCCAAAACGAGGGGTCTACTGATATAAAAAAAAACTTGTGTATTTTGATACTATAAAGTCAAGAATGACCTATTTTATTTAGATCTGGTGTCATTGTTTTTAGAGAGAATTGGTTAGAGGACATGCAAAGCCCCATTTGATGCTGGACACCCCCAAAAGACCAACTTGTTGGGGGACACTCTGGTTCTGTGTAAATTTGCCGCTAGACACTATAATAAATAAAATATTAATATCGGCTCATGAGGAGAGAGAACAGTGGGGAAAGTCTGTTTTGCTCCTTTCTTCTTCCCCTAGCTCTTGTTATTCTTTCTCGCTGGTGCCTCGCCTTGGGCTGCGACTTCAGAGCTCGGAGGTAGCCTCGAAGGTAGCCTCCACCGCATGTGCTTCTCGGCCTCCACCGTTGACGCGTCGCGGGCAGTCTCCATGGATCCAAGGGGTGGGGAGCTCGGTGTAGGGGAGGGTTCCTGGCGCGTCAGAGAGCAGGGACGGCTACGCCTACTCAAGCTGGGGTTGTGTAGGAGTAGGGCAAAAAGTGTCTAGCCAACTCGACCGCACCACCGCCAACAAACCCGAAAAAAACGTTGGTCGAACCAAGGTTGAAGAAAGAGGTTGAGGCAAAAATGATATTTTATCACCCTCTATCTCCACAAAAGCTAGAAATTAATATTTTATTGGGCCACCAGCAAATTTATCAAGAACCATAGTGTCCTCGAGCAAATCAGTCCTTTTGGGTGTACAACAGCAAATGGTGGTCACTTTGCATGTCCAAAGAGCCAATTCTCCCTTGTTTTTATAATTAATTACAATACAATCTAGAACACTATATTTGAGTTTTTTTATATTTAATTTTTTTCTTGTCAATCCAAAATGATGGACTTAGATATAAAAATCAAACGCATCCCATTATGCTTGTCACCAAAGTTTTGTAGTTTCGAAAATAAAATTCTTCCCAAATATTATACTTGGTTATTGGGTCCCTTTATCCCTAAAATAGTTTCAAAAATTAGAGGAAAATCATTTAGATCTTGGTTCGAAAATTAGTATTTTTCATACAATTCCATAGCATACTTATTGAAGTGAAATTCAAACTTTCTTTATAAACTACGTGGAGGAATGTATGATATTTATGGACCATAGGAGATATAATCTGCTGGTATGATGCACTACACAAATAATTAAGTTTGTTCCATTCTTAGTTCAAGCCATTAAATTTCCGTGGAATTTGTATATTAGGCTTTTGATCATAGGTGTCGTGCTCCTCGTCTTTTGCGCCGCCATGCATCCTCTATGTTCTCAATGTCGTCTTGGTGTGTTGAGGTCAAAGTACTATACTTCTCCTATTGTTTTTTCCAATTAAGGACTTGTTTGGATACTCGGGCATCCAAACAAACTTTAAATTGTATATGTGAGTTGTTTTGGTTGTGTCAAGAGTCATTTTATTTCTATGCCAGCTCATTAGCCATAAATAAATGTAATCTATATGGTTTCTAAAATTGCTTCTTTTGCTTAAAAAAATAGCACTGATGGTTGATATTAAAATAAATTTGCACAACCAGTGTTGACCACAATGTTATCATTAGTGTAGATAAATTTGTACCGAAACGACCTTTTTAGCCGCTAGTGAAAACACACCAAATTTCCTAGCCACTCAGACTTGGGTAAAAGTATTGTTTCGTCTTGACATTACAAAAAGTAGAACCAGGATATTGCAAGTGTTTTCGAGGCATGTTGTAAGTGTTTGTTCAAAATGTTTAATCTGTTTCTAGACATATATTGCAATCGTTTTTTATCTAGACATTGCATATATTTCACACAGATGTTGCAACAATATGTTCCTAATGTTTTAGTTGTTTCGGGTCTTATTATGTTGCAAGTTTCAAGTGTTTTATTTGGGTGTCTCATGTGTTTCACAAACATGTTGCAAGTGCATGTTTCAAATGTTTCAACTGTTTTTGGACGTATGTTCATTTCAATGTTTTTCATTTTGTAAGTGTTTTATGTTGTTTAGCAAGAGGTGAGCCGGAGACCAGCGGACGAGGGTGCTGCGGGTCGTGGCGCCCTGAGGAGCCGTGAGAATCGCCTACCCGCGTGGAGAGTTGGAGAGAGAGGACTGGGTCGACCCACGGGCACAAAAAAGACGGGGACAAAGTGCAATTGTGGGGCAGGACAAAGGTCAAGGGGCGGTCTACATGGTATTGAGACACACGCGTCTAACCAGACGTCCTGGTGCTATCCACTCTATTCCCGAATTTATGATTAATTTGTCATAGAATCCGCGATCAGTGAATGTCTTACATTTTCTTTTGGGATTCCAAAAATACATCACATGATGTGTTTATGTGTATTATTAGATTGTTTTAGTAACCTTTGTATTTTTTTTGCAACAAATAGTAAATGAATCTTATTTTCTTGGGATATCTTACAATAGGACTTCGTGTTTGTCTTCTTGCGGTTGCGGCTCTCACAAGCCTTTATCCAAAGGACCAAAGCACAAAAAAGACTTCTCGCGAATCGAGGCCAGTCTTTTAGAGGAGTCAGAGCCATAAAAACTAGCTTCTCTCATCTAATCCTTATTAACCTAATAGTGCAAGTTATTATAAAACTGCCACTGAATCCATTTTTAGCAATAAATAAATAAATAAATATGTCACCGATAAGCTGGAGCTAGAACCTTCTAGGAAGAGCCAGAGCCCTATGAAAACAAGATATTTTGAGGCTTTTCTATAGTTTACCCTCACCTTTTGTTTGGAGCATTATTTGACATCTAGCAACTTTTTTTTCTCTTTCTCAAAAAAAAAAAAAAAAAAATTGTTTCTCTTTGTTTGGAGCCCATATCTGTAAGCTCAAAATGGGCCAAAAAACACTCGGGCCCAGCCCCATTCAGAAAGCCCACATCTGTACCCTGTGCCGGCTCCGTGTCTCCCCGTGGAAGCGAAAGAAAGGCCTTATTCGGGCTTCGGGTTCCAGGAAGATGCTGCGCTGCCGTGCCGTCCTCCTCCTCCCACTCCCACTCCCTCCGCCGCCTCGCTTGCTTCGCCGCCTGACGCAGCCGCGCGCCCTCTCGTCCTCGTCTCCGCTCCCGCCGCCGCCGACGGGGATGGAGCCCGCCTACAAGTTCGGGCCCTACAAGATCGACGCCAGGGAGGTCTTCCACGCCACGCCCCTCTCCTACGCCATGGTCAATCTCCGCCCGCTTCTCCCCGGTGGGTAACCCATGCTCCCCACTCCCTTTCCACTTCGCCTTCCATGATTCTTGTTTGCTTCGTTACCGTAGCCGCAACCGCTCCAGAACGAACTCACTGCACCATAGCATCTTTTTCTGAGCGTGGGAGTTGCTGGAACCGGAAGATTAGTCACCAAAACAGAAAGTGGGGAAAGTATAAAAATCCCGGCTTTCTCGCAGAAATGCTGTTGATTGAAATTAGATTGATCAAACATTGGGTCCCGGAATGCTAGATAAAATTTGTGTATTCGGAATCATGCCCTGCTTCTAGCAAATTCGACAAGGCACTAGTGTACCACCGTACCATTACTATTGTTTCAGTAGGCAAGGATCATGGCAATGCCTTCTGGGTTGACACAGTTCTACTCTAGATTTTCTCCTGATGAAACCTGAGACCATATATACACTGCATTTAACAACATGAATCTTTCTTATGCAGGTCATATCCTTTTATTTGAATGAAGCTGGCACTGTAATTTCTTGGGAGCTATTTTTTGCGGTCTCTACCACTCACATGCCTGTGCAATCATTTCCTGTGCACGCCACTATCTAATGATTGCTCACTTCAGTGTAGTTCATGAAGAGCACTCAAACAAATTTGAAAGAAACTCAGCGATGGCAAACCTTTGTCTCTGCTTTTAATTTTAGACCTGGTTATCTAGATTGTCTAGGGAAGATCAAGTTAGCTTTAGTTACCCTGTATTAATCCCAGCTTACTCTGGCATTGAATGGTTCCCCTAACCCTTCTTGATCTGACAGTGTGGAAATCCCCTACATTAAGCATTTGGTTTCTATGTATCCCAGCACTTGCCAGAATCTCCTTTTTTTTCAACACATAGTGAGAAGGACATTGTTTTGTTGAGCGAGCCACTGACTTCATATCTTGTTCATCTTTCCATGGAGACCATTTACAATTCTATGTCATGATTAATTTCTTTTTCACAACATGCAACAGTTCCACTTACAGAATAACTGTAGGCCTGTAACTCAAGCTGACTTTATTAAGAAAAAAAATTGTGACTTTGTGATTGGAGTTGTTAATCAATTTTTATTGTCTTTTCATTTGGCGCAAAGCTGTCAGAAGTCATAAACCCACACAAATAAAATTATTGGACTGCAAAATGTGTTTTTCTATATGCATCATTTTTTCCTTGACAATACATACATGTTCTTGTGTGCCCCAAGCGTGAAGTTAAAAGATTCGCTGATCTAAGCTCTGATGAGATTAGTGACTTATGGGTTATGGCAAAGGAAGTTGGTGCACGTCTTGAGCAGTACCACAAAGCATCTTCACTAACCTTTGCTATCCAGGTCTGGTCTGTGCTTCAGTTTCACTGTTGTAGTCTACCCATCCTTTCATTACTCAATACTAAATTTATACAGTATATAAAGTGTCCAATTTGGGTGTACAAACGTAAATATGATGATAATGTGGAAATACTATGTCATACAGGCTATGCTAAATCCATTTTGCTCTTTTACTATTCGTATCATTGATTAACTTGTTATGGACTTTATTATATTCTATTCTATGATGATGACATGAGGCTTCTTATTAACAAGTGATATTACTTGTCAGGATGGTCCTCAAGCTGGCCAAACAGTTGCACATGTCCACATTCACCTCATCCCGAGGAAGAAAGGGGATTTTGAGAAAAATGATGAAATATATGATGCGGTTCGTGGCCCATTTTTCTATCAATCTGATTATTTTGTTACAATACCCAATCAAACAAAGCTTACCCTTTTCCTGCTATGATAGATTGATGTGAAAGAGAAAGAACTGAAGGAGAAGCTTGACCTGGACATTGAGAGGAAAGATAGAACCATGGAAGAAATGGCTCATGAGGCCAATGAGTACCGTGCTCTTTTCTCCTAGAATTACATGATCTGGTATAGTGGTTAGTTTCTAAGTTGAGCTGACTGTTTGCTAGAAATAAGGCCCTTCGTTGTATGAGTATCAGTTATGACTGTGCAATGACATTGTGACGGTGTCTGTATTGTTCTGTACTGTGATGGTGTCCAGTTCTGGTGTTATCTTCTGTACGGTGGAGAAATAATCATCTGTTGCAAGGGATGCATTTCCTAGTGCCAAACCTTTTAGATTAGAAACTATTTTGTCTGTGTGTACTATGGAACATCAACTGTTTCCTGGAAGAATCATGTCTTTACTGCAATCTTTTTCTGTGGAATTATGAGAGAGGATGTACCATCTGGCAGCAGTTTATGCAGGATTAGTTAAATCAAATGTCCATATACTGTTAAACAGAATTGATTAGAGAGAAAGATTGTGTTTAGTTTTGTGGTGAGCTATAGTTTTATTCCTAGTTCATTATGTCCATTATGTTTTGTTTTGTGCTAGGAGAATCTTGGTGGACAGTGGCCTTTTCACTGAATAAGTTATTTATTTGTATGATGCTTCTGTCCAAATATCAAAAGTTGATCTGATTCATGAATGCAAGATTCTGATCATCTCTAGCTGTCGTAGGCCTAGTTAAAGTTTATTCCATTCCCCTTGCTGATGCTTATGTTATACCGTAAGTTCTTGACAACTCAAATGTTCTGATTGAAATCATGCTGATTGTTTCAGCTTTTTATCCTTTTTTAGCAGTACTTTTGAAAACATCGATCATGGATTTTCACCTTTTTTTCTTTTGTCTCTTTATTGTTGTCTTATCCTGTAAACCTTTGTTTTTTGAGTGGAGAGGTTATGATCCGTTGATCACAGTTGATGTGATATAAGAATGCAAAAAAAAGAGGGCACTGGCTTTGCTTTTGCCTTGAATGTTAACACTTGGGCTTGCGTTACACATAGGTGAGCACATCTCTTGGATATAACTTCAACGCCCCACTTTTACCGATTCGTGTCTTGGATTTCGTTGACTTTAGTCGCTTTCATCCTTCCCGTTGCGCTATGCTCACTTGGTATCAGAATTTTGATCTTTGTTTTATCGGATTGGATGCCCCTTGCTGGAGGCCATTGTCCATTGGCATGACAGGATGCCCTGAGCTGAATAACTTTTAATTCATCAAGGTTTGTGTCACAAATGGCGGTCTGCCACAGCTTGTAGAATTGAATGAAAATTGTGCATGTTGCCAAATGGCCAGTCTACTGCTCAGGGTCATGGTGTTGGTGTGCTGTCTCCTGTCGCCATCGGAAGACATTGCCACTGGGCTAGGTCACCTGCATCTGCAAGTGTGCAACAATAGTTTCAATCAGTTTCTGGTTACAATTGTGTGCTTGCCCTGGCGTACTTGACATGTGCAGACAAGTGGTTGCTTTTGTGGTGGGAATCAGACTCTTGCTTTATAGCTTTGCTGAAAATCAGAAAAATGCTGTGGGGATAAGCTTGCCTTATCAGATGCTGCTGATCAGGAGATTCAGCATTGACAGAAGTAGTTGCTCAGTAAGAATTCAGTGCTTTTCTTCAGGTACCCTCATTCCTCCACTAGCTGCTTGCAATTAGCAAATGCATGTCATTTTCACATGTCCTTTTACATCTGAGGCCACACTGTCTATGCCTACCTTCGTGAAATCAAAACCTTTTTACACATTTTTGGATGGAATGAACACTGCAACGAACACAAAATGCTCGAGCCGTTGCTGTTGCTTTTCTGCATGATCTGATATAGCTACTACTGCTACGGTTTACATGTCTATCTACTGTGAAGAGCACACCATGGGTGTGTACGGCTTGCGACAGATCCTGTCCATGACGACGACGATCGCCATGACGGTGGCCACATCGACGCCCGGCTGGACGACGAGGCTGAACACGTCGTCTCCGAGCGTGGCCACCGGCCTGGACGCCACGCCGGCGCTCTTCCTCGTTATCCGCGCCGCCTCCTTGCCGTCGCTGCCTCGCCGGATCTTGCAGCTCCGCCTCGAGAAGGAGCCCTCCACTCGGTAGCCGGGAGAGGGAGCGCCGGCCATGTCCTGCCGGTGCTTGCAGCTGAGGCTAGACGACAACAAAGACGACGTGGCCGCCGCGGCGGCAGCAGCAGCAGAGCCTGCTCTTGAGGCTGACATGTGGACCTCTGCGTTGTCGCTGCTGCTACGCAGAGCTGAGCACCTGCTCATCGTGAAGACCTGCTGCTGCGCCGGCGACGTGGAAGACAACGCCTTCTTGTCGACGGCGCCGGCGTCTTCAGTCGCTGTGTAGCAGTTCCATCGGTCGTGCAGGCTGAGAAGCTGTTACACCATTGTTTTTCACACTGATTAGCTACCTGCCGTCGTTTTGCTTAGTAAAAAAAAAACTAACAGTAAAATTAAGGACCAGAGAGGTTGTCAATTTGTGCTTTGGATCAGAGAGGTTTTGTCAATTTGTGCTTTGGATCGGTGTTGCAATAAAGTGAAAAGGAAATGTTTTTAATTGGGGTAAGAGTAAGACACCAATATGATCACTTTTTGGCTGATTGTTTTTTGTAGTTAATCTCTTGTCTTTCCACTTGGCCCAAGTTAAATCTTCTCACGCACAACTCAGGAAATATTTGATTAATCTGGATGTCAATTTTAGGGGTAAGAGTGGGAAAAAGGACTGTAAAGTTGATGCCATTTGTTCCGTGTGGGCTGTAAATATGTTTGACCAAGCTTTAGTTTGCATCTTGTTTTTCTTATAGAAAATCATGTACTTGCGCCAAGACATTAATGAGCAGAGGAAAATGGACATCATAAACGATAACCTTGATTTGTAGTTGTCTTGCTTAGTCAAAAAAAACTACCGGCCAAAAAATTACGATTAAGGATCCAGGATTAGGACTTCATTTTGGGACCATTTTGTGCTTTTTGGCACAACTGAGTGGCCTTGCAACTTGCAACGAAAAAGTTACTGGGTTAAGATAAAAAAAAACATGTGTGGGAACTGAATAATTAAGACCCATTATTGTAGTGTTTTTTTCTTGTGAAAGCATTTTTTGTTTGGTTGTTTTTTCGGTAATTCCATTTCTTTGTTTGGTTATTTGTCCTATTGGTTGGCCTAAAGCTTCTGACGAGTCACCGATTCTTTAAGTAATTGGAGTAATCGCTCATCGGACAAAATTAGGGCAGTCATTTTCTTCTTTTATTTTTTTAAAAAATAGGGCAGTCATTTTCTGAGAAAGGGAAAAATAGAATAGGATGATTATCATCTCAGTAATGGAAAGTGCCACATTTAATCTGTGATTACTACATGTGGGCAGCAGCTTATTCAGCCAGACTGCAGCTTATTCAGTCAGTTTTAGGACTGATAACCAAAGCATTTTTTTTGTGAAAGCATTTTTTTTTTTGTTTGATTGTATTTGTCGGTAATTCCATTTTTATGTTTGGTTACTTGTTGTATTTGTTGGCCTAAATCTTCTAAGGAGTCACACCAAATCTTCAAGTTAATTGGGGAGTAATCGCTCATTGGACAAAATTAGGGCAGTCATCTTCTTTTTCTTTTTCAAAGGAAAAAATGGAATGGCATGATTGTCATCTCAGTAATGGAAAATGCAACATTTAATCTGTGATTACTACATGTGGACAGCAGCTTATTCAGTCAATGTTTAGTTTAAGGACTGGTAATTAAATTTACATTTCGGACGTTTTTTTTTTTGGTTGCATATGGTTTCCATGGAATTGATCAAAAGTGGGCAAAAAAGAATAACTTTGTAACCAGTTCACGTACTATATACAAGTTGTTTGATGTGCAAATAAAAAGGATGCAATAATAAATTAAAACTGATTTGTTTCATCAAGCAATCAAGGCAATAAGTAAAGAGTACACATATAATAAGCTATCTATCATCTGTTTACGTGATTAGTGAATAAATGAGCTAGCGTAGTATGTGTACCCGTGGCCTGAGGGAGAGGAGAGGCGTGCCCTGGCCATCCATGAGCAGCAGCTCGCCGGCGCAGAGCTTCCGGCGGCGAGTAGTTGTCGACGCGGAACGCGAGGTTGCCGGCGTCGTCGTAGACGCAGAAGCCGTCGGTGCCCTGGAAGCCCATGCTGGACCTCTTCCACACCGTGTACACCGCCGGCTGGCGTTCCCGTTCCACCGCAGCACGACGACGTGCACGACCGGCGGCGTCTGAAGACGAAGGGTGTATCCGTGTACTCATGGTAGCTGGAGGTTGGTTCGATGGTTGAATAAGAAGAACAGAAGGTACTGGTGCGTACGCATGTGGCGAGAGCAAAAGAATAATCGGTCGAAGAGTGAGAGAGGGTATATAGGCTTGACGTGAGGGAGCGCAACAGGGAGAGGTGTCTGGAATGGGAACAAGTGAAAAGGCTAATTAGCGAGTCGGCATCCTCGATTTATTCACACATGGCGTACGTATACGGATGCTTGTTGAAATGAATCCTGGATGCCGATCGATGCCTACCGTGCGTCGTTATGGACGTCGTAAGAATCACAGCACCGGCCACCACCACCTGATCGTGATTATATTCCTGATGCCGGTGCAGGACAGAGCACAAGAGTCGTCGGAGTACGGCTCCCACCGACCGCCGGCCTTCTTCTAGAGTTCTAGGTAGCGTTCAAATTGCTGACAAATATATAGTACAATTATCATATAGCTTTGTTTGTATGGTTTAAACTTGAAACACGCGCGAGTGCTTGATTTGAAAGAGCAAGGTTTGTGAATGTGTGATTGGGGAGCATTTGTGCCGTACGTGATCATGTGACGTTTGCGTGTATCATTTTGTAGCCTTATATATATATCCCACCTTTGTCATCTCGAGTAAAGGACGATTTGACTTGAACAGGTTAAAATCGTTCCATTATATTAGAAATTTAGATGGCATTTAAAAGATATATAGAACCGACCTTTTTAAAAAAATGAAAATAAATACATCCGTACCTTTTGAAACTCAAGACAATTAGGGTTTTTCCCCGAATACAACACACAATAATCTTTTTTTTTTTTTTTGAGAATGACACGCGATAACGCAGACGCTCACAACACGCACGCACACTCACCCCAATGAACACACGCGACGCAAACCCTACCTCTAAGAGCACCTCCTCCGAAGGACCGAAGACCCGGCAGATCTCGGAGATTCTCGAAGTCACCATTGGCGCCCGTCGTCGACGGAACGCCGCTACCACTTAATGCATAACGCCGAAATCTCCGGGAAATCCCAAGAAAAGGTGCGAGCACCGGGATTTGAACCCCCTGGTGGGTAGCGTCCCCCTTGGACCGTCCTACCATTGGACTACAAGCCAATTCGCACAACACACAATAATCTCAATACAGCTGTACATATTTAAAGTATATTAAATTGCTTTGTAGATACTAAAACTATTATGTGGTTCTCGGATGGGTACTTCAAGCGAAAAACATACTAGCTAGGCACTTAAACTTTTGGTGGGTTCCCATCGAGGTACTTCAAGTGAAAAGTGTATCGTTTGGATCCTGGAACTATCTGTCATGCACCAAATGTCTAAAACTCGCCACGCGTGCATTAGGAGCTAATGTGGACACATCTCGTCCTTGTGCTCCATTTGGACCTAGTCACGGTATACCTCTCAAGTGGAATAGGCCACATGCTCAATTTTTTGCCGCCAAAGTCCGCCATCACCGGTGTGAATGAAGCTCCTCGCCATGGCTAGGTCGTTTAGGTGCTTCCCTCTCCCTCTTCTTGTTTGCTAGAGAGGGTAGAGGAGGCTTGGCGCACCTAGAGAGTAGAGAGGAATCGTGCAATGGAGATAGCGCAGCACTGCTCCTCATTCCTGACTGTGTCGAGGCGAGGTGGGAAGCCACGTGCACGCTTCTTGAGGCAAGAGCCTACAACTCTACCTCGCGCCTAGGCCACCATGGTCGAGATCTACGCCCGCCCGCATGCCTTCATAGGCTCGCGCTCAAGCATCGCTGCCCGAGCGTGCATGGCCATTGCTGCCATATACCACCGCCTCCCCTCGGCCGCCATCACGCTCATCTTGAATGTCGGTAGGTTATTTGACAAGGATGTCAAGACCTCAATGACATTGGATGCCCCTACGAGCCAGAGCAATGGATTTTTTTTTTTTTTTTTTTTTTTTTTTTTGCAAAGTGGGCAACAAGCATGTCAAGTTTCCACAAAGGCATGTCTACGTCAGTTCCTGGTACACGCGTGGCGTGTTTTGGACATTTGTTGCACGAGACAGATTGTTTCATTTCCTATACGGTATATTCTTTTATTTAAATATCCAAATGGTAACGCACCAAAAGTTCAAGTCCCTAGCTTATAGGTTTTTTAGTAGGACCACACAATAGCTTAATTACATACAATGCAATTTACAGTGGCTCATTCTAATTAATGCTGTTCAGTCCACAACCACACCATCAGTCGTCGAGGACAGTGGACAATCTGAAAAACTGACGAAATGGAGACCAAAAAGATAGAGATGTATAGCCCCATTGTTACAAGGAAAAAGTCTACTTTCCCTCCCCAACTTTCTTAAAAGTCGATTTTCCTCCCTCAACTCCAAAACGGACATATCACCTCCCTGAACTTTTCAAACCGGTCATTTTACCTCTCTGGAGCGGTTTTGTGGGCGGATTTGCTACAGTAACCAGGGTTTTGCTACAGTACCGGCGGTTTTGTATTTTCTTTTTAAAAAAAATTAAATTTGAATCTTTGAAAAATCATAATAAATTATAGAAAAATCATAAAATAGAAAATCAATTTTGTTGGACTCCACATGAATAGATCTACACAGTGAACATATAATACTGTATATTTTAATACAAAAGTTTTTGCAGTACAAAATTCAATTGCACTATGAAATTCAATTTAAAGTATGAATTTAAATCTTGCAAAAAACATTGTACTAAAGTATACAAAGATTATATGTTCACTGTAGATCTATTCATGTGGAGTCCAACAAAATTGATTTTCTATTTTATGATTTTTTATAATTTATTATGATTTTTCAAAGATTCAAATTAATTTTTTTAAAAAAAAAGAAAATACAAAACCGCCAAGCACTGTAGCAAAACCCTGGATACTGTAGCAAATCCGCCCACAAAACCGCTCCAGTGGAGGTAAAATGACCGGTTTGAAAAGTTCAGTGGAGGTGATATGTCCGGTTTGGAGTTGAGGGAGGAAAATCGACTTTGTGAAAGTTGGGGAGGGAAAGTAGACTTTTTCCTTGTTTTTTTTTTTTTTTTTTTTTTTTTTTTTTTGAGAATGACATGACATAACGCAGACGCTCACAACACGCACGCACACTCACCCCTATGAACACACGCGACGCACACCCTACCCCTATGAGCACCTCCAAGGACTGGGCAGCCCGGCTAGATCCTGGAGATTCTCGGTCACCGGGGCGCCTCGCCGCCGACGGAACGCCGCTTCCCACTTAATGCATAACGCCGAAAATCCTGGGAAAATCCCAAGAAAGGTGCGAAAGCACCGGGATTTGAACCCCCATGGGAAAGCGGCCCCACCTGGACCGCCCTACCATTGGACTACAAGCCAATTCGCACTTCTTTTTTTTTTCTGAAGGCGCAGGAGCAATACACGCATAATTGCAGCCCAAATGGATTGGCCTCATTTTAGAATACAAGTGCAGCCCAAATTGACTGGGCTCACTTTAGATTTCCCTGCTACTAGTTTGATTTCCTGGGCTGGCCCAGCACCTGCTACCATTCTCAGTTATCAACACCTGTCGAACACCCTGCCAAGTTATTATCAACACCTGTCTAACCGGGTGGTTTGAAAATATTGTTTTGAACAATTAAACACCCTGGTTGTTTGAAAATTGTTTGGAACAGTTTTGTTAATGGATCAGGATTAACCATATATTGATGCCTTAGGCAAATATTCTAGACGGCATCAAGGTCAGCAACTATTCTAGACGGCAAATATTAAACATGTTACAATATCTGATTCCAATATGTATTGGGTTCCTTTTGTAAGTAAGTAACACAATCATGTTTGCAGTTCTATTCTTAATATTAAACCAAGAAAAGGTCCTTAATTTTCAACTTTATATATGTATATTTTTAAATCTTGTCGTGTTGTTTCCTTCCTTGAACGCAACTCTTTTCTTTTTTTGGCATTTGGTTCCCATTTCCCTCTTTGGTTTAATTGTTCCCATGCCTTTTTTTGTGTTTTTTTCTTGTCAGTTTACGCTGCAGTGATTTTTCTTTCATGTTTCATGTTCATTTTATTTTTCGTGTATTTTTTCATGTTTTATTTTGTCCGTTCAAATCGTAAGCCGCCATGTTATTTATTATCACATAATAGGTTGCACGTCTTGGGGTAATTTTCGGGCATAATATTAAAAGAGTATTTCATTCCAACAATCGTGCTTCTCTTGTCGTGTATACTAGAAGAACTCTCGCGCGTTGCTGCGGGGAATACAATAGATTTTTTTTTCTACAGAGGAAGAATTATTCTTTTGTTTTCTTCGTGATTTTATGCCAAAATATTAAAGGAAAATGTGATGATCCATCTTCGGTAAAGTATAACAAAACATTTGTCAATCAAATACATATGTTGATAAAGAAAATACACTGATATCTAACATATGACCAAAAGAGCATCTAACTACTCATGTAGTCACCTGCAACATGCAAAAACACATTCTGCTGCAACCGCAACTGTGATTTAAATTCTGTAAAAAACATGCACTATATATGGAGTAGATAGAAGATGACAGGCACATGATCTCACCCTATCTACACGGCATTAGCCTTCCGCCATCAAAACTGGCTTCATCTCACAGGAAAAAAAGCTGCCGTCCTGTTTTTCAGAAAAAAAAAACACAACATAATGAGCTAGAACAGAACAGACGCGCGGATGGCTCTCATCCACTCATTTGTCTTCCCACTCGTATCCAAAGCACAGAACGGGTCGTTCTCTTCCGCATCTGAGCTCGCTTAGATCTTCTTTCTCCATTTTTCTTTCCCTCGCCAGATGCCACCCTCATCGCTTGCATGGCTGGGTACCGCAGTCCTCAAACATCGTGGTTATGCACAGGAAACGATGTGTCGGCGGGCGGCGGCCGTTGCTGGCGACAGCGTGGCGTCGCGGGCGCACATCTTGGTGTCCCCGCACGGATCAAGCTTCGTCGGGCTGCTGTGTCAAAAAAAAAAGCCGTCGTCGCGAACGACCGGGTGCCAGTGGACGGAGGCTGTACCGCCGGCGAGGGGGGCGAGCGCAGGGACCGAACGGGCGATGCAGCGTCGTCGAGCGGGGCAGAGCTTGGAGAAGGTGATGTTGAGCCTCGAATGTCCATCTTCTCCTTCTGTAGCCAGGTGATCCTACAAACTTCGCGATGGCCGAGGTGGAGAGCAGTATACCGCTGGTGACGTCGCGACGACTCATCTTGGAGAAGCCCTGTGGACGCGGCTCGGTGCTGCCGAGCGGTGCAAGGCACAGAGGCAGAGGGGAGTTATTTAAACTATAGCAGCGGCCTTTCAGCTTCAGTTTGCAGCGAAGAATTGCTACGACCTTTGGTTTTCTTGTTGTTGCAAGGAACTGAGCAGTCTCATAACGAAAGTGCTTGGTTAATTACCTCCACTTTGTCTTGGTGAGGACCCACGGGAGATCGAGAGACCATGAGGCACTTAGCATGAGCTGTAGGTCCCGCTGATGATGTGGCGCAAAGGAGATCGCAGAGAACTCCTAAGTGGGGGTTTCCCATATAGAAGGTTTTAGAAGGTTTAGATAATCTGGACTTTAAATTCATGCTTACACAAGTTAGCACAACACGTGTCCATTATTATTGACAACGAGAAGTCCGATTTCAAGACATAGGTGTCCAGAGCTCGGTTATAAGATGAGTCGGCTAATAAATATCTGACCCACTCATACTAATCGTTTTCATGGGGCTTCTTTTCTCCTATCTGACCCACATCCCACTATATGAGTAAGACGCCAAATCGACGCTAAGCACGCACGCGGCAACACCTGGTTGGTGACCAGTAAATCAACCGTAGTCAAAACTCAAAACGCTCTCATTAATTGTTATTTTTTCTAGAAGGACGGCAAGAGATTTGCTGAATTTTATTAGACAAAAAAAAAATACAAAGTAACAAAAACAAGCTACTGTGCTCAACCCACTCATCCCACTGAAACTACTGAAGCTACGTACGTACGGATACTACTGAAAAGAAACGGGAGGCCAAGAGGGTTACTGCAACGCACAGGCCTCTGGACAACAAAAACCCAGAATTACTTCTCCTGTGTCGTTGCCGCTGCTGTCGTTGTTGCGTACTGATCGATACTAAAGAACGCCGGCCCCTTAGAGCAACTCCAGTGGTAAACCTCAAATCGAGCCTCTATTTTCTATTTAGGTGCCCATCCTCTATTTTTGTTGGCCTAATTCTTCTCCCAACTCCAACCGTCGCACCTAAACAAGGACCCCAAATTCTTCTTCCTGCAAAGCGGCGTGGAGGTGGTGTCGCATTTGGCGCAGCGGCGGGCGCCCGTCTCGGTCTCGGCGCGTAGCGTCTCCTGCTGCTGGCAATACGCGTTGTTGCGGCCGGGGAATGGCGCCTCAGTCTGTGAGGCGGCGGCGGCGCGGCGCGCGGGGTGCCGGCGAGCGCGTGCAGTCCATGGAGCCCCGTGCGACCCGCCCGGCGCGCCAGAGCCTCCCCGTCGCGGCGCCGCGGCAGCTGCCGTAGAGCAGCAAGACGCGTGAGGGGGCGCCGCCTCGTGCCCGCTGAAGGCTTCCTCGGCCGTGAGCAGGCCAGCGGCTCCCAACGCGAGGCGCGGCATCCCCTCGCACCTCCCTCTCGCCGTCTCTCGCCGTCGTTGCGTAGGCGTGCCAGCTCACCGTCGTGCTGTGCCGCTGCAGCAGGGCAGCGCGGCGTCCCAGAAGAAGAGGCGGAGCAGCGGCGACCGAGGCGGCGCCTCTTCCGCAGCTACCGGTGGTTCCTCCCATACGCCCCGCGGCTTGGCGTCGGCGGGACCGCCGCGGACGCCGCGCCGCTGGAGCCACGCCCCACGCCCGCTTCCAAGGACGGAACCTCCGCGTTCGTGAGCTCACGTGGGAGGGACATCCGGCGCCGGCGACGAGGAGCTCGAGGGGGAGCTCGCTGGCTAGGGTTCGCAGGTGCCAGAACCTCCGTCGTCACCTTGAGCGGGTCGTGCAGCTCAAAGAACCGGCCGCAGCCAGAACACCGCCGTCTGCCGTGCCCGTCGTCGTCGTTCGAGCTCCGCGCCACGGCGGCACCTCGTCGACGAAGCTCCGGACGACGGGCGCGGAGCGGGACGGGTCCCGACCTTTGGAGCGAGAGGCAGCGGGTGCCGTTGGCGGCGAAGCGGCGCGGAGTGCCGGCCTCGTCGCGATGAAGTGCTCGCAAAGACGACGCCCGAGCCGCGTCCAGCGGCCGGAAGCTCGCCGGCGAAGCGAGCGCCCCGCACGAATCCGCCGCCCGCGCCGCGTGGCGAGGATGGCTGCCGCTCCGGGAAGCCGGCGGCGCCCGGACGCTGCGACGCCGCCCGCGGAACCACTCCTCCTAGAGCCGCCCACGTGCCACTTGAAGTGGCGAGAGCAGCCCGCGCCGCGAATCCCGCCGGGATGGAGAGGACCTCGGCGACTTTCGCCGTGTCGGACTCTTGTCACGCGGATGTCCGATTCGATTAGAACCACGTACCTCTGCTCCTCCTCGGGCGCCGACGACGCCGCCGGTCGCGGGTCGGCGCCCCTGCGGATCGCTGCTCGCCTCCCTTGTTCGCCGCCGCGTCGCCGTCAGACTCGTAGTTGTACTCCTCACCGGGCGCCACCATCGTCATTGTCGTGACGCAGTACATGTAATCCTCTCGCCGACGCCCGCCGGCGGATCGGATGGAGAGGACACGGCGGGAGGTGACGGCGGCAGCGGCAGCGGGGCTAGCGGGGCGAAACGACGGACGGAAAGAAAAATCACGTGGGACCCGGGGAATAGGGGGAACCAGGAGTAGGGGTTAAAGCTAAAATTTGAGGTTTGGTAAAATTTAAGGGTTCAATTAGGGGTTCCATTGGAGTTGATTTTTTTCACAAAACCCCTAGAATTTAGGGTAGGGGCTCAATTAGGGGTGGGTTGGAGTTGCTCTTACAGAGTTGAGCTACTTGGTTAGGGGACATGACCTTTTGCTACAAAGTTCTCCATATATTCCTTTCCTTCCATATATTCCACCACCAGTAAATCATGATGCCATCAATTCTCCTCTTCTGTATTTTTATCAAATTTTACTCTATATTTTTTTTTTTTTTTTCGAATACGCACGAGAGTGCATATCTTTGCATTAAGAGGAAATAGAGTATATGTACAAGGATGCCGGTGACCGGTGAACACTTTGTAGGACTACATATTAAAAAATGACAACATCGGGAGAAAGAAATCAAAATTCAAGGCTGAGCCAACGCCAAGTCCTTTCGCTCGGCTTCAATCCAGCGATCGGCTTCTGCCTGGATGATCCACATGAGGTCGTTCGTCGTGGTCGATGACTCCTGAAGCACCTTGCATTGTGTTCCTTCTAGACTTCCCAAGATACTAGCGCAAAAAGCGAGTCGAGCCTCGCGACGTTTGTCGCCCGGTGAACAAGCTGCGAGCCGTCTCCACCAACGAATCAAAGAAGTCAGTAGGTGGTGGGCACCGCTGCCGAACAATCAAAAGAATGTACAACCAAATTTCCTTGGTGAAAGGGCTTTCGGACATGATGTGATCAATGGTCTCCGGCCTTGCTCACATAAGTAGCACTCCTCGCGTGCCTCCAGCCCGTGCCGCAACCTGCGATCTCTTGTCCAGTGGACGCCGCTTAAAAGCTAGCCGGAGGAAGATTTTAATCTTGAGTGGAGCCCAAGTTTTCCATATAAGTTTGTGTCCCTGGAATGTCAGCGATCCCGTGTGGAGCATATTGTACCGGCTGTGTAGTGTCCATCGTGAGTCAAGCACCATAGAATTTTTTCTGGTTGCTCACTGAGCTGGAAGTCGAACAAAGTGTTCCAGAGAAAGAGGTATTCAATGATAGCATCTGCGGACATACCTCCAGAGATATGACTTGTCCACGCTCTGCTGGACAGACCATCGCGGACAGATTTAGATTGGCGCGTGCGTTTGGGTACCAGTTGGTGTAAGCAAGGCGCGATGTCAGCAACAGATTCTTCATTGATCCATCTATCTTCCCAAAAAGCGTGTTCCGACCGTCTCCGACGATAGAAAAGGTCGACGCCTTGAAGAAAGCTAGAACCTCAGGTGCAGTTTTGATCGGAAGCTGACTCAAGCACGGTTTGTAGAGCGTACCCTTGTAGCTTGAGGTCACTAATGCCTAGACCTCCAAACTCAGTAGGCTTGCACATTGTTGGCCAAGAAACCATACATTTTCCTTGCACAGAAGTATCTGAGCCGGTCCAAAAGAATTTCCTACAAATGTTGTCGATTTCTTTCCTTGCCCATGCTGGTAGATTCTCTGCAATCATGGCATAGATGGGGACTGATCGGAGTACAGATTTAATCCAAACCAATCTGCCACTGCGCGCCATCAGAGATCCATGGCACGGTGGCATTTTTCGTGCCACTGCTTCAACAATGGACTGACAGTGAACTTTAGGAATTGATTTGGTACTAAGTGGTAAGTCAAGGTACTTGACTGGGAAATGTTGAACCTGGCAGCCAAGGACATCAACAATCTGATCCAAAGATTCATCTCCACCGAATATAGGTGTCACCGAGCATTTGGCCAAATTTGTTTTTAAGCCGGACGCGTCCCTAAAAATTTCTAGAATTTCTTTCACTGCCATAGCTTCTTGAACTGTCAGTCTAATGAACAAAATCACATCATCGGCATATAGGCTGCACTGGAATTTGATCTCAGCAGGTTTCATCTTCCGCAGTACGCCATCTCTGGATGCCTTGCTGAATAGGCGGTGTAGTACATCCATGGCAATAATGAACAACATCGGAGATAGTGAATCCCCCTGGCGAACACCACACATGTGCTTGATGGGCGGTCCTTGCTGTCCATTTAGCATGATTATGGAAGAAGCTGTGCTAAGAAGGGCGACGATCCAGCCGCACCACAAGTCTCCAAATCCCCGTGCCTTGAGTACCTCCAACAAGAACGGCCAGGACAGTGTGTCGAAGGCCTTGGAGATGTCAAGTTTGAGTAAGAGCATGGGCACCTTCTTCCTAATCAACACAGCAGCCCTCTGAATATATTTATAGTTGTCATGGATGCTACGTGTTCTGATGAAGGCATTCTGATTTTTGTCCACAATTTCATCCATTCTTGGAGCAAGCCGTAGTGCCAAAATCTTTGAAATGAGTTTAGCAAAGCTATGAATCATTGTAATTGGCGGAAGTCACCTGGGCTGGAAGCGCCATTTTACTCTACATTGTGGCCGCTAGTAACCATGTAATGATCCCGACATATCCGCCCCGTCTAGGATCGAAAGACTAAACCACCTTCTGATGTAGTCCTAGACTTCTTCGTGAAAGGACAATCTTTACAGAGGTGGGTCGGAGTTTCCAGGTCAGATCCACATATAGTTTGGCCAAATTGCTTTGCTGTTAAAATTTTCTTGTGGAACAATGTCCAGGCGAAGAAGCTGAGACTTGGGTTCCGCTCTTGCCTTCCAAATTGATGTTAATTTTAGCTTGCTATAGCTGCCTTCATATTGAATTCGATATGCGCTCTTTGTTGTATATTCTCTTCTCCGTCTGCTGTCCACCGCCACTGAATCGTGTCTTGTTGATTTTCCTGCAACTGGACCCCCCTTAGTAGTCGCTAAATCACAACATATTGCTGAATCTCCTCGCTAGATTGCAGAGGCTTTTTTTTTTTTTTTTTTTTGAGCATACGTATAACAAATAAAAATTGTGAAAAGAGGCTTCAATTAGTGTATTCATATATGGGCTACACGCTCTGATCTATATCTAGGTGCCGAGGCGCCAGCCAAAATTTGAAATACAAGAAACATAACACTCCACTTGCTAGCAACACAGACACAGTGCCGTAAATAGATAGAGAAATGTTCGATGAGCTTGCAGAGAACGCCCCAGCCAAGGCAACTAAGTCTAAGGTTACAAGGTTGCTGAGAATTGACCTTTTTAATTCTGTTGTACAATACCGGGGTGGAACTCAGTGCGATGATGCACAAGGACGTCGCGAAGGACGTGAAGTTGCAATAGAAGAATGCCAGGTACCGACGTGGAAATGCGTCACGGAAGACTGGTGTGCCCACGAAATACCCTTTGGCAGGATCATCGGCCTGCCAGACGCCTCCAGGAGGGTTGAGCGCCGCACTGTACGTTATGGACGCCGTTAGAGTCGCAACCAGCATCAGCCAGTTGCGAAGGTCATCGCTCCGTGAACGAGCCGCTGCTGTGATCCCTTGCTGCTGCTGCTGTCCTACAATTTCGCGGATTGCGTCAGACAAATGGGCAGTGGTTATCTCTTGTTGCTGCTGCTGCTGTTTTATAACTTCGCGGATTGCATCAGAAAATTGGGCAGCGGTGATGTCTTGCTGCTGCTGCGGCGGCGGCGGCGGCGGCGATGGTGGTGGGACAGCTGCCGATGAGCCACTGGTAGCTCCAACAGGTGGTTCTGGTTGGGCACCAGACATACTGAATACTTCTCGCAGTTCGGTTTCTTCAGTGTTCTGCAGCCAAATTCACAGTTATTGAGAACCAGTGGCGGACCAGTATTTCGACGTGCACCTTTTTTTTTTTACAATTTGGTGAAACCACATGTATATATTAAATATATGATAAGGCTTAAATCCAAAGATTAAGCTAGAAACGGCTTATAATACTACTTTAATTTATAGAGGGACAAAAGAATAGACAAAAAAAAAAAATAAGCTTGGCTGGGTTTTACATCGTCCACTAGTGAGAAAATGCATACATGAGAAAATACGAAAGTAAAGCACTACTTAGAAAATAGAGAAAAATTAGAAGGATAAAAGTGGGAAAAACTATTTAAATAAAAATGATATATCTTCTAATTTTCTGGCTAGCAAAGAAAACGTTGCTGGAAGATAGAGAAAAAAAATCAAAATGCACCGCTGAGAAAAAATTGAAAAATAGAGCACTAGAACAGATAGGAAACATGTAGGAAAATTAAAACGGAATGAAACGGGGGTTGATCTAGCAACCTCTTCGGTAGCAGCTTGATGGTACAAACCAGGGACGGAGCCTAGTGGAGGCCAAACCGGGCTCCGCCCCCTCGCTACGTGAAGATTTCAATACATGCACGCTATTTGTTGAAGACATACGACGCCACCCCGCATGCAAGAACTAAATCACACCTTTCTCTCTCTATGTTAGTTGAATAATCCTGGTCTAAGTAATCCTGAAGCTTTTTTTAATACACTTAGCTATATGTTTATGTAAATGGCCCCCCTTGGTTTTGCTTCACCCTCCGTCGCTGGTACAAACCATCAGGCCAAACACTAATTGGAATTGTAAATATTTCTTTTATAACTGTAAGTGTGCAATGGACATTGGCCTAGCATATATACTCCGTGCGTTCGCCCTAAATGAAACGACATTATGGATAATATATTGTTGACATGTGATGTGTAGTTATGGAGCTGGCGCACATGTTGACACTGCAGATAGGATGGGGAGAAGGCTCACCTGTGCGTGACGGTGCTTCGCCGGAGGAGGAGGAAGACAAAAAAGGAGGATATGTAGGGCGCTGCGCCTTGTGGTGATAATGGAAAGTAGAGTCTATGGCTTCCCTTTTTATAGGCCACCACCAAGGCCGGGGGCAGTTCCTACGGTGGCCTCCACGGGCACTGCCGATGCAGAGGTGCGGTGACGGCGGCGGCAACGACGGAAGGCCAGTAGGCCACCAGTCACGTGGCCGGCGCTCGGCGTAATCCTAGCTTTATTATTACACTAATAGGGACGATAAATATATTAAAAATACGCATCACTTTGGTCGAAGCCCACGACCTCGACCTAAGAACAAGAGCAAGCCCCACCTCCGGTAGTTTCCCGCGTCGCGCGCGCACCCGGTGAAAATGCGCTTTCGAAACCGCGCGCCTTCCTTCCCGCGCCAGATCGGTCAAAACATGTTTTGGACATTATCGTCAGTCTGGCTCGTAAACAAATCTCCTCACGCGGCCATAAAGAACTTGACACCACACCACGGGCAACGGCGCAGCGGGCGAGAGGCAAATCAGAATACACGACACGACAAACCCAGCACACGCTGCACGAGATTGTGAGAGCGCACGCGCATCAGCGAGTCATCATCGCTAAAATACGGAAATAACTAAGAAAACGCCAACGAAACCAGAATACGGAAACAGTTTATTAGCCTGACTGACCAGATCGACATGAATATAACCTCGGGAAAATATGTGATGTTTTCCTTTGGGCGGGCGATAGCGAAATAACCGGTGCAAAATGCAAAGTGGTCTGGAAAAATGTGTCTAAACCGACTGTTTTCAGTGGGCTAGGCATCATAGACTTGGAGAAATTCAGTAGGGCTCTACGCCTTCGCTGGCTCTGGTTTGAGTGGACCAATCCACAAAGGACATGGTGTGGAACTCAGCTACCCGTTGACAGTGTTGACATAGCCCTTTTCAATGCGGCGACAGAGGTGATTATAAGAAATGGTAGGAGAGCTTCATTTTGGAACTCAAGTTGGATCGAAGGAAGAACACCGGCCAGCATCTGTCCAGTGCTTTATGCACACAGTAAGCGAAAGAACCGAACAGTAAGAGAGGCCTTAATCAATGACGCCTGGATCAACGATGTTACACACCAACTCAGTCATGAGCTGCTTCACGAGTTTTTTAGACTTTGGACACTCATTGATCAGATCAGGTCAGCACTTGAGGACACCAAAGAACACTAGTAACGAAATAATTTTGCGTGATACTGCAAAATCTTTTCCGTGGCGGGCACTTTTTTTACCCGTCACGCAAAATGCCCCGCCACGTCCAGTTTTTTTTTTTACGTGGCGGGCATTTTTTGCCCGTCACGGAAAATCGATTTTCCGTGGTGGGCACCTTAACATGCACGCCCACAGAAAATAGTGTATTTTCCGTGGCGGTTGTGTTAAGGTGCCCGCCACGCAAAATCAATTTACCGTGGCGGGCATATTATGTGGCCCGTCACCTAAAATCAGGTCCAGCCCGTTACTATTTTGAGGCCCAATATCTGGTGTCCAGTATATAACAAGTCCTAGGATTCCCCTAAAAAAAAAAAAAAAAACCCAAGTGATAGTGTGTGGTGGCACTTCTCCGCCCGTTCTCTTTCTCTTTCTCTCCCGACACTTCTTCTCTTCCCTCCCGACACTTCTTCTCTCTTCCGCCGGGCGTCGTGGTCCTCCCTTCTCCGCTCGTGAGCCTCCACGATCTCTGGCGTGTGCGGCGGCGGCCTCCACGGGCAGCGGCTTCCTCGGCGGCGGGCGTCGTGGCCTCCACGGGCGGCGCGGGATTCACGGCGTGGATCGAGTCCTCGAGCGGCCTCGACGGGCGCAGATCGAGTCCTCGGCGGGTTCAGCGGCGGTGGCGGGCTTCACTTCGTCCCTCTCCAAAGAGCACGGCGCCGCGAGTAGCCGATCCTCCCTCACCGGTGGCCACCTCGTCCCTCTCCGGAAGCAAGGCGCTGGGCGCGCAGGGGACGGCGGATCCGCCGCTGTGCGCCGCCTCCTCCTCACCGGGCGGCGGATCTAGGGTTGGCGTCGAGGAGGAGCTCCGTGGCGGCGGGATCCGGCATCGACGAGCTCGGGCGACGGGCCCATGGATGGGCTCGCCCTGGCCTGTCCAGGGTTTTTTTTTTTTTTTTTTCTGGAATCATTTACACCACGGGTAATAGATTTTGCGTGTGACGGGCACCGTAGCCCGCCACGCAAAACATCACGATTAACCGTGACCTCACCGGGTGCCCGCCACGCAAAATCGAAAGTGCCCGTCCACGCAAAAACAATTTGGGTACTAGTGGAAGACTCTATCACCTGGATCCTTGAAAGTTCTGGGCAATACTCAACAGCATCGGCATATAACATTCAGTTTGCAGGGCAACTCCTCTCCCCTTTCCCGGTGCTAATCTGGAAGGTATGGGCTCCTCAAAAGTGCAAATTCCCTGCCACTTTGACTTCACAGGCTGGCCCAGGACATCCGCTGGCCCAACACCTGCCACCATACCTGGCCAGATTCTTTGAAAATTGTATTGGAACAATTAAACACCCCGGTTGTTTTAAATTGTTTGCAAAAATTACCGCTATAGAAATCTTAATGGAGGCGAGCAAAAACAGTTAATGGAGATGAGGGTGGGCATTGCAACTGCCTCCAATCAAAGATCACAGTTGATTAATCCAAACGTTTTGGAGGCGGTTGGTTTGCCCACCTCCAATAATCAATTAACAATGGCAGTCCCTGTTGGTCCCAATCGAGCTCGTTGTTATTGACGACTGTCGGATCTAGGCACGCCTCCTCCTCACCAGATCAGGTCGCAGCCGACCTCCTCCACGTCAGCTTTAGGCGTGGCCGGTCTCCACCTCCTAGATCTGGCCCCTTAGTCAATTCCCTAGCTACAGTTAATATGAAAAATACGTCGTCGTTGGTCTGGCCCCACTGTGGCCGGATCTGGACCTGCCTTAGCGAGAGAAGGACCGGCCAGCTAGGATCTACAAAGAGAAAGGGACGAGTGAGGAAGAAAGGAAGAGAGAGGGAGACTGGTGTCGATGTCAAAAAAAAAAAAAATCTAGACAACGACACCAGCAGGCTTTTGGACGCCTATAGAGGTTGCACACAACCTACAACGTAACAAGAACGTAGCGTAACTAGCCAAACTAATCTAATTGAGAACAACAACGGATCTCTTAGGACCAGCAAGGCCACCTAAGATGCCAATGAATTTCTTAGGACCAGCAAGGCCACCTAGCTAAGATGCCAATGAATCTAATTGAGAACATCACCAAATAGGAGGGGTTGGGAAAGGGCAATTAGGGTAGAAGGAGATGATTGCCTCTCAGCAAGCACCTCATGGTACTCCACCTTCGGATGGGCCATGCACGTGTCGCGAGGGGCGTTGGCAGAAATTGATGACACTGGCGACACCGGAAGGAGTTAGCAAAGGATAGCAACACGGGCACGTGCTACCTCTATTGTTGCACACATTGCTTCCGGAGCTAGATCAGCTAGTGTTGGAGTTGGAGCCATAAGCGCGGGGCCTCCCACATGGGTCGACCCAATATGAGGGGTTTGTTGCCTCACTCATCATAAGCCGGCTAGTAGGAGCGGTTGTGGTGGGGTGAACTCCTACTTCGGCGTTCGACTCTCAACAAGCTCAAGGTTGGTTGCTAGACAACCATGCATTCGACGCCAGAGGCTGTCCACTGGACGATAGAATCGCCTCCTTTGATGTCTATATGGGAGCAGCGACCTCGGGGCCAATAGCAAGATGTGGTGCCGAGCCCAAAGGATAGTATCTTCGTCGACCAGCTCAACCCCTCGCATGTTGAGGCAATGCGAAAGCTCTTTCCTTGACTCACAATGAGAGTGGGCAAAGCGTCGTGCAAGCAAGCATGTCTGAGTCTGAACGACGATGTTGGCTAAGTAGTTACTGTTAGCAGATAATAGGCCATGGTCTCTTTTCGGTAGGGATGGCACAGCCAATTGTATAACACTATCCACTAGTGTGCCATGTCTCTGGCGCACGTCTTGTAACTTTCACTATTTCTCAATCTTAATATAAAAGATGCACAAGGTATTCGAGAAAAAGAAACACTATTAGTACCCAAACCAGAAGAGAGGGTTAAGAAGAACCAACCAACCTACATGCCTGCTGCCTTTGAGACACGCATGCGGCAATGCCAGATTGGTGAACAGTACTTAAACCAACAGTAGTCAAATTAACGCTCTCATTACACGCAATCCATACAGGGTATGGAGTTACATATAGTATAATAGACATTGTGAAAAAAAGGGCTTCATATATGGGCTACACGGTCTGGTTGATCCATATCTTGGTGCCGAGGCGCCCCGAAAAATTGGAAACAAATGACACATAACAGTCCAATTACTAGCAACCCAACAACGTAAACACGTTGATATGACCCTGTCCATTTGGCTTCAAAGAACGCCCCAGGCGTCCATGTGCCTGCAAAGTACGCCCCGGCCAAGGCAAGTATGTCAGAGCAACTCCAGCAATAAACCCTAAATCAAAGCCCTTATTTTTTTAATTTGGGTGCTTACCCCCATTTTTGTTGGCCTAAACTTGTGCTACTACTCCAGCAGTAGCACACAAATGAAGGGCCCTAAATTCCTTGAAGCAGACAATGACAAGTGGGACCCGTTCGTCATCCTGAAGCTCTATCAGCTGAGAGATGTAGTCAGGGGAAGGGAAGTACAGTCGTGGCGGTGTTGGGCACACATCGAGGCGGAGCCGTTCATCGGGGGAAGCCTCGCCAAGGGGCGGCGATGCCCGCACGGTGGAGCAGTTGCTCGCGACGGGCGGCGGGCAACCCGACCGCGTGACGAGGGGCGGTGAGCTTGTGATGGATCGGAGATGCATCTCCAACGGCTCGTCGTCGCGGACAAATTCCTCCTTCCGCCGCCTCCACCACATCGACGCCGCCCCGGAGAGGGTCTTCTGGTGTGGAGGAGCTAGCAGCCGAGCAGCGCGTCGGAACAAGGGCCGGGGAGATCCGGCGCGTCGGGTTCTTGGAGCGGAGGTTCAGGGCGGCCATGGGGCTCGCGCTGAGGCGATGTTGGCTCGCGCGGTGGGGCTGGCTGGAGCACGTGCGGCGGCGCTGTTGGAGCAGAGCTCGCGAGGTAGGGCGGGGTGGAGATCTCGCGCGGGCGGCGTTGTTCGAGACGCACACGGACGGAAGGAGAAGCACCCGACGCAAGGCAGGATGGGGTCCAAGTTGTTGGCCCAACAAATTTTGGGTGTGGGGTGTTTTTTGTTGGGCCAATAAATTTCGGTCCCTAGTAGAGCCCTGCTGGAGTTGGATTTTTGATCACAGACCCCATATTTGGCTATTGGGGCTTGAGTAGGGGCTCTGCTGGAGTTGCTCTAAGGCTACAAGGTTGCTGAGAAGTGACCTTCGAATTCTGTTGTAGAACGAGGTGGTGGAACCCAGTATGATGATGCACAAGGACGTCGCGAAGGACATGACGTTGCAGTAGTAGAATGTGTTGTACCGATTTCGATGTGTGTAAAAGAAGACTGGTGTGCCGGCGATATACCCTTCGGCAGGATCATCGTCTTGCCAGACGCCTCCAGGAGGGTTGAGTGCCGCAGTGTATGATATGGACGCCGTTAGAGTGGCAACCAACATCAGCCAACCGCGCAGCTCATCGCTCTTTGAACGAGCCCCATGTCTTGTAATTTCGCAGATTGCATCAGAAAATTGGGCAGCCGTGATCTCTTGCTGCTGCTGCTGCTGTCTTAGAATCTCACGCATTGCATCAGAAAATTGGGCAGCAGAAATTGGGCAGCCGTGATCTCTTGCTGCTGCTGCTGCTGTCTTAGAATCTCACGGATTGCATCAGAAAATTGGGCAGGCTAAAACACACTAGGTGAGTTTTCCAATCGTTCCTCTCAGAATGCATGTTCTCATCACAAAACCGAAAACTGAGGCGTGTACGTTCGAACTCCAGCAAAGCTCCAACGCTAGCCATGGCCTCCTTGTTAGCTTGCATGACGTGACATCATTTGATGACATCACATGATTTTCTTGCCGGTTTCCTTGAGAAAAATAAATCTAGGAATACAATCTAAATACACATACACATCCATCACCCTAAGCCATCCAATTCTAGATCAAGGGTCAAGATTAGAAGGTACCCTTTCATTGGCAGTTTTTCTAAAGAGCCCTCGGCTTTCTTCATATTTTTGTTGTCAGTCCTCATATCAGATTTAATTCTGAATTTTATTTATTTTATTTCGAAAACAGTTTCGGTTTATTTACAGAACTGCCATCCTGATTCAAATCTTAATAACTTCTTCGTCTTAAATCCAAATCGATCAGTTCAGGTGGCGTTAGATTCGTAATTCCGTAATCTACATGTTAATCTTACTATTATTCAGGTTTTAATCTTTTAAATTTTGACTTATAATAAGCTTAATATTTTATTAATATTAATCTTGTAAAATTCATATCTACGCCGTTTTAGCTCCGATTTCTGTGATCTTTATATCGATGTGATCGTAGAGACGTGTAGAATAGTTTTACAAGCTTTTCAAACTGTTATGCTACTGTTGGTGTACTGTTCTAATTGTAGTCTTTTTAGTCATGTATGATTGGATCCATCCGGATGTGTGTTGTTGATTGAAATTGAGTAGATGGTGAGCTTTACGTTGATGATCTAGAAGAAGTTGACGATCAAGAAGGATTTCTTTTGAATCTTGGACTTGAAGAAAGTATATCTATTTAAGGCAAGTATAGCATGGGACTATCCTTGTTACTTATTCACTATTAATCACTTAATCATATGCGTGTGTCTAATTTGTCACCCTTAAGGATATCCTAGCCAGTTGTTATCTTGTTCATTAACTCCTATGGGTTATTGCATATGGGTAGTTCTTGCTAGTGCCAACTGAAGATCTCTAGTTTGGTTTTGCCTAATTAGTGACATCTAAGGACTAATCTCTCGATGCTAAGTGTTTGACTAGATTGGAGTTTGGTCGTGTCAAGATTGGAGCACAGTGATCATGGAGGATGGATCGAGGTGATCCAAAAGGTGATCAAATGTCCAACTTGGAGGAATTTGGAAATCAAATAAGCTCAAGGCAAAAAGGTATAACCATAGGGCTTTTGATTTCACACTCAAGACACCATAGAGGGTGTGAGTGATTATAGGATCGATAAACCGTACTATTAAGAGGGGAAACTTATCGTACATATCGGGTCCTCATGTGCCTTTAGGTTCAAAATTCATATGCATGCATTTCCTAAAGAGCTAACTCCGCAATTGACGAAAATGTTTCAAAAAATGCTAACACATGGTGTCGGGTGTTCTTCGAACGTGTCGGCAACAAGAATCAAGTGGCGGAAGTCGGTTTGGAGCAAAGGCGAAGAAACGACAACACAACGACGGAATTTCGCAGCTCGGATGGCGGATCGACGCGGTGGCCGGGCAGGAAAAATCGACCGGACGCACCGGTGGGTGAGTCTGGCAGAGAGCATGTTTTCGGGGTCTCGGCCGAGGACCGACCGGACGCGACCGAACGGACGCTCGACCGGACGCGCTCAGCGAGAGGGTCAGCGGCTGGTTTGGGGTTTGTCGGTTCTGACCGGACCCATCGACCGGACTCACTGGCGAGTCCGGTTGGCGTGTCCGGTCACCCTGCAGAAAGCGTGGCTTTCACCCAAACGACCACATTTCGTGGTGTGGCCTATTTATACCCCCTTGGCTGCCTCTTGCTCTTGCTCTTGGTCATTTGAATCACTCCTAACTTCCTAGAGTTGAGCAACAAGCCTCCTCCTCTCTCATTCTTGATTGTGAGCTTCATTCTTGAGAGAAGAGTTGATCCAAGTGCATTTGCATCGAGTTCTTGCATCTAGAGGCACTTGTGGATCGTTGTGAGCCGGTTGATTTCTTGTTTCTCTTGGAGACACCGCTCCTAGGCGGCTTGGTGATTTGGTGGAGTTTTTGGCAAGAAAAGGAGATTGTTCTTGGTCACCTCCGGGCGAATTTGTGAGAGGATCTCGCACTCCTCGTCGGGAAGACAAAGTGCAAGGAATACATTGCTCGTGTCTTAGGTACCTCACTTGTGAGTGGTGTGTTGAGGCTAGCAAGTGCACCGTCTAGCTCAAACACCATCCTTGTGTTGGTCGGCACAACCGGAGACTAACTTGTCGGTGTACAAGTGAACTCCGGGTCAACACATCGACGTGTTCATTGTCTTGGTGATTGGCTCATCATCTTGTGTTGATTGATTGTCCATCTTCTTCCCGGTGATTGGTACATTGCCTCTACAAGTTGGTATATCGCTCTCACACTTGCATTTACTTTCCTAATTTACTTTGTGTAGAGAGCTAGCACTTGCTTGTGTAGTTGTTCTTGCTAGCCTAAGGATCATATTAGGTTTGCTCACTAGTTAGAAGTAGTGACATAGCTTTGAGTGACATAGAGATCATAGAGTTTATTTAGAGTTGTCACTAGAGGCTTGCAATACAATAGAGCTAGTGCAAAGCACGATTACGCCTTTTGTTATTCTAACGGTTTGTTAAATTGAGCTTGTAGAAAATTTTTATAGGCTATTCACCCCCGCCCCCTCTAGCTATCTACGACCTTACACCAACCAACCTAGGCGGTCGGCCCGCCAACGGTGGCTTGGCCGTTGGTGGAGAAGGCCAACTTCTACGCCTACAAGGTCGATGCCATCGCCGATGTCCTCGCTGTGGGGATACCTGGAGGAGGCCGAAGCTGAACGTGGCGCCGGCGGCCGGGCGGGACGAGGCCTAGACGGCGGCCAGCAAAGCGGCGGCGGCGGGACGAGGCCTAGACGGCGGACCAGCAAGCGGCGGCGGCCGCCGCCGCCTTCTTTATTTTTATCATTTTGTAAATATATTATCTAGTAATTAATTAAGGAAACTCCAAAGGCTCATAATTAGTGTTAAATGAGAGTGAGGTTAGTATCAAATGGTACACCCACTAAGAGAGTGCTAAACTTAAATAGAAGCTAGTTGATGCTCCCGTTGAGGAGCTGACAGGGAGTGTCGGTGAGCCACGCCCAGTGGCGGAGCTACAGGGTGGTCCTGGTGGGCCGTGGACCACCCTGTGCTCGGCCCAAGCGAGGCACATAGGTAGAGTCGGCACTTGTTTAATCGCTCGCGATCGCGTCCTTCCGGCTGCCGCGGTTGCGTCGCCTGTTGGACTGCTCATCTTCCAAGTTCCAATCGTATCGTATTCTCTGTTCGACTATTCTGGCTAGGTCTGGTCGAGGTCGACCGTCGACGGCGGCCGGCTGTTCGTCGTTCAGAAACTTCGAGTTCAACTCGGCTACTCCATGGGCAATTCGGCAGCCGCACTTGCCACTAGCAGTAGCAGGTAATCTAATTTTCTGAATCCAAGCCGCCAAAGATTGGTGCCCTCTCGCTAGTTTCTTCTTTCCCAGTGTCTTGGATTACAATATAATATTCGTTCAGTGATCGATCAGCCGTAGTGCCGTTGCCTTGACGCACATTCGGATAGGCAAAGTGCACAGACTGAATTTTTGCACTACTGCTCATTCAGGTATGCAATGCTAAACTGAACTTTTTTTGCAAGTGCCGCTCTAATTTTTTTTTCCGACGATGGACCACCCTAGTTTGAAATCCTAGCTCCGCCACTGCCACGCCGCTGCTGAGGCAAGCTGAGCGCGCGTGGGCCAATGGTCGTAGCTTTGGCCTTGGCCGGACATGAAGTGTTGTGTTGTGTGCGCCCTAGCAGAGTGCAGTATCCGTTAAGTGCGCGCCACCCACCGGTATAATCCTACACATCTTCTCTTTATGCGTTTACTGTTGGTTTAGTAGGCGTGGCATATATAACTTGTTGTGGTAGCAAGTATGAGTTAGATGTTCTTAAGATGTTCATGTTAGTATGTGCCACATCGGTTTTATGGATTAATGCATCTCGTAATTAAAATGTCTAAATATTCAACACACTCATCATGAAAACATTGTATATTTTAATAGGCGCAATGTCTGCCAACAAATTAACACCTGTTTCCAGAGTGTCCACTGGCCAATTGAACTTCAGATGGTACAAGGCAATATATAGTATGAGCCTAAAATGTGGTGACCACATAAGATCCTGCATATTCTAAGTAAAAGTCAAACGAAGTTAGAGGCGGCTCGACTGGACGACAACTGGTGGTTGGTGACTCGGTGGAGATCAGAGACTATCATGTGCTCGTTTGCTTCTAGTTCCCATGGGCACAACCAACTCGCGTTGACCAACTCCACACGGGGGCGTCGTCCTCGTCGTTCCCAGCTTGCTTTTCCCTTCCTCGTAATAAAGCGGCGCCTCTCAATACAAGACACGCCGCGGCGGTGGCGCAACAGCAGTTGCCGGCCGGCTCCACGCCGAGCAGTCGCCCGGCGCTCGCTCGCTGTCAACGCCTGATAAGAGCTGCCATGAGGCCCCTGACGCTTTAATTCCCGCGCCTGCTCTGCTTCATCCTGCAGGTACGTAGTACGTACCGCCATCGGCTGAACGCTGTTGTGCTGGGCAACGGGACCGGTGTATGCTTCTTTTGTTCACTTTGCAAGTTATCGACCGGCCGACCAGCCGCACCCAGCTAAAATATATAGGTACGGAGTAATATGTACACTCGTCGCTCTTTCCCTGTGCGGCCGTGCTCGAATCTTGCAGGCGTTTGTGGGCTAATCTCCGCCTCCCACCTCCCGCAGTGCTGATTAGTCCTGTGCTAAGTCTAGCTAGATTTGCTGGAGATCGAGTGTTTGGATTACCATTCTTTTCCTTCCTATACACAATTTACTGTATATATATCTCCATGCAAAAACACCCTCTCTCTCTCTCTCTCTCTTCCCCTAATTCAATGTAGAATAATATAGTAAGATCTTGTTTGTATACGATGATGGTCTCCACCACCTCAGTTTAAGTGTTGGATTTTTTTTGGAATATAACTTAGAGCTAGCGTAGATGCACCCATTTTCCAGGGGATTCGACTGACCAAAAATTTCGGTCCTCACCAAAACGGACTGGAATTCACTTCTTCTGACCAGTCAAAATAGTCACATTTAGCTAATATTTAACCAAAGTTTGACCAAAATTTTATCAATAGGCATGAAAATGAAACAATGGAATTATAGCTTGGAAGGTTTGCACTTCTATATTGAAATAAGAACTTGTAGGCATATTTAAACTATAGACTTAACAAAAAAATTAGAATTTTCCTGATTTTTTATCAACATGGTGTTGCTTCGGACGTCACCGAAATGGCTGAATTTCACTGAAATTCGGTCATTACGGGCCGAATCCGAGAACCTTGGGAAGCACCCCCTTCCAATCCCCACGGAGAATGATTCATCCAAGGAGCTCTAAAGGAAGATTAGTTTGATTTATATCTTATTCTGTTTCAACGTACATGGATTGAGATGAATACAAGTACATCCAAGATGAATACAAGTACATCCAAACTAAGTGGTAACATAATCTAAAACTCCAATAAGCCTATCTCCCACTAGGGAGTTTTTGGGAATTCTCTACGCTGTGATTGGGCCACGTCATTTGTAACTGCTACGTACGAAGCAGAGCAGCGCGGCCTCTTCTCCTTCCTCGACGCGGCCTGTTCCTTTCGAGTTCCGACCCCGCGCCGTCCCCATCCGCCGCCCACTCGCCTTCCCATCGCGCCATCAAGTCGGACGCAGCCCCCTCGCCTTCCCATTGCGCCTTCAAGTCTGTCACTGCCCCCCCTCGCCTCCCCACCGCTGCATCCATAAAAGGTCCGACCGGCGGCAAGAGAAGGTGAGGATGCTGCACCTGGTGGAGGAGGCCGCACGAGATTCCGCGAGGAAAGGATGCGTGGCCCGTGCCTGGTGGAGGAGGTCGCACGCCACGGAGGCCGGACCCCCGACGACGCGTCCTCGGCGCGCCCGCGTCGGACTTCCGCGCGTCCTCGCCTTCGGCTCCCGACAGCGCGCTGCTTCGGACGGGCACCACCGGCCGCAGCGCTCGCATCGCCTCGCGCGCGACCTTGCCGGTCTGCCTCGACGGCGCGGGGACGCCCTGCCGTGCGCGCCCCCGCGGGCCACGGTCTCCTCCGACGGCGCGGAGGAGGATGGACTGCCGCGCGCGCCCTGGCGCGTACGGGCAGCCGCGTTCGCATGTCCGTCGTGCGCGTGCCCCCGCGAGCTGCCGCGCTCGCCCGTCGTGCGGACACCCCCGCCAGCCGCTCGACTCTTGCCCCCGCGGGCTGCCGTGCTCGCCCGTCGCGCGGACACCCCCGCCGGCCGCCGCGCTCGACTCTCAGTCCCGCGAAGTTCGGTCTCTTGGAGTAGGGAACCATCGAGAGAGAGGGGGAGCGGATAATGCTGAGTATTTCTTTATTTTTTTAATCTCATTCGTTTCCTGTTGGTAGGAAGAGAAACGAGTGGCCAGGAATAACCGGAATGATCTACTACTTTTTAGTTCAATTTGCCAATCGCATGTACTATGCAGTCCACCAACTGTTTTTTTTTTTAATTCAATTGGAGGCCATCTTCTAGCGATTAGCAGCCCGATCCGCATCCCCTTTAAGTCTCCAGGTCAGCGGGTGATTGATGGTTGATAATAAATTAAGTTAGGATGAGATCGTAATCTCCTCATTTTTTTAACAATAAAAAATGAGATGGCCGATGATAAATTGAGTTAGGATAGGATTGTAATCTCCTCATTTTTCTAAAAAAAAAATGAGTGGTTTATAATATAGTAATGCTACATCTGTAATAGATTTTATTTTGATAAAATCCCGCAGCAACGCGCGCGGATTTTCTCTTATGATCATTGCATTTTTATTAATTCCCGCAGCAAGAACGCCGCGGAAGTTCCCTAGTTCTATCGGTTGTTAAGGTCAGATCCACCGAATTGGAGTAGTCAGGACTACAAGCTACCAGCTGGGTGTACAGATGGACATTTATCAAGAAAGTAAATGGCTTGCCCTAGAGAAGGCATTATTAGATGATGAAAGCGGGGGTCCGATCGTCCTACCTTTCTTGTTTTTGGAGGCCATTACAAAAATTTCTCTGATGAACATCTAATCGGCAGGGGTGGGTTTGGAGCAGTTTATAAGGTATGTGCGCACTTAAGCTGACAATTTCATTCACAACTTTACATGATGATAATTAATTCTGCCGTCAACTGCAGGGAGAGCTTCGAAATGGAATGGTCGTTGCAGTGAAGAAACTTCATAACAAGATTGAAATTCTAGAGGAGAATTTCCAACGTGAGATTGCTTGTCTCACACATGCCAAGCACAGAAATACAGTACGCTTTCTAGGGTACTGTTATCAGACAAGAACACACAATGCAAAAATACGAAGGAAGATTTGTCTGGGCAGATGAGAGGCATATGTTGTTTTGCTTTGAATACCTAAGTAAAGGGAACCTTTCCAGTCATCTTACAGGTAATATTAACATGTGATTTTTACATTAAAGATGTATATATATTTTCCAAGAGGTAAAGGGAAGAGATTTGATCTCTATATTCTTAATTACACAGAAGATGCACTCACCTTCTCTCTTTTCATTCTTCCATCTTTGTGTATATTGTCATGATTTCTTGGTACAGAGTATATCGTTCTGTTTTCCATCCTCTCTTGATAATATGGAATAGTGCACCAGGGAAACATGTATCTAAGACCAAAGTGCACTTACTGATGTGGTGCAATGCAATATAGACAACCTCAAATGGTTGTAAATAGTAATTTGCAGAACCTCAATGTCAAGATAATATTTTGGCAAGCCCACATTTTCTCGTAGCAATTTGCAAACAAAGTGCTCGCTGGTTTGCTGCAAATTGCCACACCGACATTTTGGCCATGTCAAGTTTGAGCAAAAGAAACAGGTTCTGATAGTATATATACTCGAACTGCATTGAATAATTTACCAAGTTGGATGTCTCTACATCTGAACTGCTCGTCTGATGATATAATAAGGATTAATTGTTGTATTGCATACTCTCTTCACAGAGCCATCTACTGGACTTCCGTGGAAGGTCCGCTATCAAATCATTAGGGGGATTTGTGAGGGGCCTAGGCTATCTTCACCAGAAGCGTATTATTCACATGGATCTCAAACCTCAAAAATATACTAATGGATGATAGCATGGTGCCTAAAATTGTGGATTTTGGTCTATCAAGGCGCTTAAGTGAAAGCCAAAGCAAGATTATTACTGAACACATAGTTGGCACGCCGTAGGCTATACTCAGCTCTCACATCACATTCATTTATTTAATTTTATTAGACTGATCAGCTCTATTGCATACCTGTTGATTCATTTATCACTCACTGCATCAAATTTTCATGCAGGCGATATATGGCACCAGAATTTATAAGAACCCATACAATCACATTTAAGACAGACATATATAGTCTTGGTGTCTTAATCATAGAGATTCTAATGGGACGTAAGGAATGCACCAATGTTGACAAGGTAATACTAGTTATATTTCTGTATATTTCAAGATAATGGCGCTATGTTTTCAAAACTAGTTTGTTAAGTGCTATTCATCACACTACTAACAACGCCAAATCTATTTGGTTTCCTCTCTTAAAATTAAAGCCCCCACCCCCGATATATTTTTCTTAGCACTTCAATTGTGACATTGGTAGGTGCTTGAAAGTTGGACGAACATGCTTCGGACATCAAACGGCAGTCCACTACAAGTAAAACTATGTGCTGAGATAGCGATAGATTGCATGCACGATGACCCGAGCAGAAGGCCTGATATACACGATATCATCCGTAGGCTTAATACAACGGATATTTCAGTGCAGGTAACGTGGAATCAGTTACACTAAATGCACATGCTGTCATGCTCTCCCACAAACCTCCTATAATTGATAAATTGTGTCTTCATTTTTAGTTGGGTAGGTTCTACCGGTACTATCGTCAGGCTAAACAAGCATGCAAGCTAATGCAAATTACTCCATCTGTGGCGCCAGAGGTGAGTTTACATTATATTGCTACAACCAACTGTGCAAGGGAGCAAAACATGTGTGTGTGCGCGCGCGCGTGTGTGCGCGTGCGTGTGTAAGCTGTGTTAGACAGGAAGATTAGCTATATTGGGCTTAAGAATCTCTAATAGCTAGTTTCCAAAAAATCAGTTGGTAAATCAATGAGTTTTCCATGTGTCTAATAAAATTTGGGAGTATATTTATTGAGATTCTCCGGTACAAGTTTCAAAACATCACTCTTAAAATATAGAATACAATTTTGTATCAGGAATCCTAATGTCGCCCCCTCATTTTGAGAGTCTAGAAATACACGTTTTTGCGCCAGGATCACATACAAATACGCCAACGTTACACATAAATGGTACACAGATTTAAAGAAAAATACCGTGCGACCAAATACCACCCCACTGTCTTTGCAAAGATTGATTAATGTCTGATCTTTCTACAGTAGGCATTGATTGTATAAGACTAATCCTAAGCTGACCGTAATACATATGTCGACAAAATATCTAAAGTTCATATGTTTCTTTCCATCTATATAGTAGTTATTAGTTTCTTTCCTTTTGTTTTGAAAAATCACTAGTTAGCCAGAGTCTATTTTATTTAGGCTTGGTATTTCTTTTCTTTGCATGTAAACAGCCGTACAATACAAAGTCTATTCTTAATAAAAAGCACGATTATTTCCTTTTCATTTTTTTTTTTTTTTTTCTTGATTGGATACCTTATGATATGCTTTGTGTGCGTGTGTCTATGCTTTGTATATAAGAATGCCACTCAGAAACTCTCTATGTGCATTTATATGCATGTTATGTCTCACTAGTACATATATATTATATATATTATTGCAGCTACGTCCTTGTTGGTTAAGCGGGAGTGCGCTGCTGGATGTCCACCCTCTCGAGCTCTGCTTTCCCTTCGAGGCCAAAAAGGTTACACGATGCTTGCTGAACTTAATTAACAGGACAGATCGTTATTTTGCCTATTTTATTAGACCGCAGTTTCAAGATATGTATAATATCAACCGACCCGTCTCCTACAGTTTGGACCCAATGTCCACTATTGTTTTAAATGTGGTAATGGTACAACAAGATCTACCGCCATTAGACGCAGGAATGTTTGAGATACTAATGATCTCCATGGAGAGCAAGAGGGACATTCAGAATCTAGAGTCATCCATCGGCAAGGATCCAAAAAAAAAATTGACAATGATTTATTGATGAAGAGAGTGCAAGAGTTAGATGGTGAGGTACATGCCGCAATGTTGACGGCTGTCGTCTGCCCACCAAGGGATGTTGCTCCCAAGGTGAGTTTGTCATTTATACCATGTTCCCGCCAAGATGGTTGAAATAATGCTTTATGTTTTGTACTCCCTCCGTTAAAATTACAAGTCACTTCATTTTTTTAGTTCATCAATTTTGTTATGTATGTAGACATATTATTATATCTAGATGCGTAGCAAAATACACCAAAAAGTCAAAGGGGCTTATAATTTGGAACAAAGAGAGTATCTATTTAGCACAGTTCGAAGGATACATTTTTGTTTATTAGCCATGAACACGTTAGAAAGACATAGAGGACATAATATCCAAATGATGGGGAGTAGTTTTATCGGTTTATTTCTCCATGAACAGGAAAAATAATTATTTTCATTAATTGTTCAATTGCCTTAATTAGATGTCTAGGAGGAAGCAGGCATGTTACTCCATCTCAAGAAGTTATATATTCCTTCACAAGCAGGTTATCCCTTTACATGTACTAAAACATCGGATATGATGATTCATCCCTAGTGTTAGAGTATATTCGGGGTATCTATAGATATGAAAGATTGTGGTCATATGTATAACCCTAGATGAATTTAATTATCTCTAATGTAAGCTATTTACTCACTAATAAGCAATGTACTAGAATTCTAGTGCGCTGTGTAGTATGAAAGTAAGAGCTCTAGACTATGAGTCCTAGCGGGCATAATTAAAAAGATATCCAACTCAACTCATATTCCATACATAAAGCATGACAGAGACTACGTTGGGGTGAGGAGTGTTTAATATAAATGAATTGTCCACCTTTTCCTACCAGTTTAAGATTTTGTGTTGGACTCGCTCGAGTATGCAACTTAATATGATATCAATGTTAGACGTCTCAAGTTACAATCTAGCTTATCTAATTAAATAAAATAATTGCAACTGACTTCTATTCCACATTTGAGGCTTTAGAGAGCTTGCACATGAGGGGAGAGTATTGAAATGTGAATAGAAATGACTACATTTCCCGTTAGCTTAAATTCTTAGTGGGTTGAACCAATTGATTACATGCAACCCAATATGGTACCGGGCTAGAGGCCTAGAGTTTGAATCCTACAAGCCATAATTAAATAAAAATAATTCTAGCCACTGATATTTCTAGTTTGTGACCCGACTGAGACCTGATGGAGCTTACTTGTGAGGAGTGTTTTGAAATAGAAAGTAAATCACCCATGTACCCCAATAGTATAAGATTTTAGATTGAATTTATTGGTGCATGCAACTCAACTGGTATCACAAGTTTATAGGTTTTGATCCTAGACCCACAAACCCAACCCAATCTTCCACTCATCTTCCATAATAAGCTTTCAACGCGCTCCCACACCAAGCTTCTATCATGCCCCAAGGAGATTTCATATAAGGATCTCCACAAGGTTTAGTGCAACATGTACCTAAGGCTCACACCATGCCATGGGTCACATTGACTGGGCCTTTTTTTTCTAATAAGTTAATCAAGGTTTTCTCTCTCATTGATCATTGATTAATGGCTCTTTCATTTTTGATCTAAGATCAGTTTGTCTTGCCTACAACCCTCATCTCAGTACACCTCTTATGTGTGACATCATCCTTGACTGCACTGACTTGTTCTTTGACTATGGCATTATGTGGCATGTGGTGTTCGCGGAGACACCTTTATGTGTCGCCTTCACACCTCTTCGTACCCACACTATGAACCACCAGCTTATTGTTTCCTCCACTAATTGGGATGCCTTTACTAGAACTGCTACCATATATACGTTGTCCTAGGAGATGCCCTGGTTTGACACATTGCTCATGCTCTAGCTACTACCCTTGACTCGCTGGTGCTGGCAGTCAACATAGAATTGGGCAACACATGTTAGGGTAAAACCAGCTCCACCTTTGACTTCACTATCATCATATTTGACCTCAAGTGCTACTACTCTAATCAATTGAAAATGCAAAACCTATTTTGCCTTGTAGCATTACCAATCTGATCAACCTTTTGTGTATACCTCCACATGGCTATTGTTGCATTGCCTTACTTAGCCACAATATCACTATTGTTGTCATATAAATTATTGTATTTTCATTACCACAAACATCATCACTATGTGTATCACATGCATGGTCTGTGGTGGGTTGTTCACATTCTTTACCTCATCTTCAACCATTTATTACAACATCTAGATCATCATCCTTGCACATGATCATCTAGATCTACTACATTCTTAGTCCAACATAACGTTGTTTCTAGTGTTTTCATTGCTTCCACATCTCTTTTCATATATAATAATCATGGTTGCATCAACATCTTATACCTTTGTGGCTCTACAGAGTCTAACTATCTAGATCTTCTCTATCGACCTCTTATACACTGACACATGGTTGAGTCTATGTCTCTAGCACATCTGTTATTGGCCAACATGTTTTTGGGCTTGATGAATTGTGATGGCTTGTTTCACTGTCGACCTTCTCCATAGATCTACGCCGGCCTAGACACAAATGTCTTATTCGTTATGGTTCTCTTAGCTTCTCCATTGTGGCATAATTCTCGGGGTGCTTCCTCGTCTTCCGTCCCCTAGCTTCCTATGTTGGTCCATCGACTTTGGCAACCTCACCAACTCTATAGACTTTGCCTATCCGATCATCAACCATGCCTACATATATCCTCGTGCTCGGCTATCTTAACATTGGAACAAAGAGGTGCCTCATCGTCCACCCCCATGCATGTGCTCATAGATGATATTGCACTTGCTGTTGCATTGGTCTCCATGGCTCAATAAGAGGAATGTGTGAGATGCAAAAGAGGGAGGAGGTGTTCCATGAGACTAAGGATGTGGGTCCACCTCTCCTGCATCAGGGAGGAGAGATGGTGTGGGGGTATAAACAATCATACCCTCATGGCCCATCATGGGATAAGCCATCCATGATAGCCTAGACCACAAGATCAAGCCCGATGGTGCTTGGAACTGGTCGGCGTGCACCGCAAGGGGACATGGAGTTACTTGTCCATGAAGGAAGATCACACAAGATATGCTAGATATTGTATTCCATGTAAAGATTTTCCTAATTATAACCGACCGGAAGTAGATTACATCTGACCTGATCAAATCTGTAACCTACCCCTAGGCTATATAATATGGGTAGGGACCCCCTCTCAAATCATCTCATTATCGCAATACAATCCACAAAGAAGCATGATGTCGGGTATTATGTCTAGTTGATGACCCAAACCTAGATAAACCCTCAAGTTCGTTTTGCGTCACCATCTACTTTGTTGTCTTGCGCACCTCTATCGATCTCATCTACTATTATTGGCATAACCCTCAGTAGATTGCCACCGATATTTCATCAACATAGATGGGAGGGATGGTAGTGAGGGAGGATAAGGATGGGTGGGAGCGTGAAAGGGTGAGAGATAAGGTTGTGCATCAACTTGACACCCCAGTTAACCATGTTGAATAAAAGTTTTGGTAGTAGAACGAGGAATCACTATATGTTGGTAAATGACTAGGTCGTGACCCTATCCCCGGCCGGGCGGTTGGTTGTCAAAACATGCAGCAATAGCCTTTTGGTTATGGAGTGGTAGTGATACTCCTACCATTGTCGATTTTAAAATTACTCCCTCCGTTCCAAAATGAGTACAACTAGGGAATCATGACAGTCAAATTTGCTAACGTTTGACCATGTTTATAATGATTAACATTTATGTCTCAATTGAGATTTATAATGCTAAAGTCATTGATATCAATCATTATGTACTCCCTCCATTCCAAATTTTTAGTCATTCGAGAAGAACGGAGAGTCAAAGCATTTCAAGTTTGACCAAAATTATAGAGAAATTACAAAAATCTATGGAATCTAATATGTATACTATGAAAATATAAATAATAATAATAAATAATATAATCCAATGATACTAGTAGACATCCTAAATATTTATTATCTGATTATATAATTTGGTCAAACTTGAGATACTTTGAGTTTCTATAATTCTTGGAATGACATACAATTTGGGAGGTAGGGAGTGGTATCATGTAGGATTGTAACATTATTGGGATATACTAGTATGAAATTTCATGTACAATCATATGGAGGCTTCGCTAGGATTGAGATATACTATTAAATTTATGATTCATGACGAGGTCATATCAGTACTGTTTGGGTTTAATAGGAATGTAGTCGTAAGACTTGAGGATACAGGTCAGGAGCAACCTTGTTTGCGTGTAGTTAATGATAAAGCTCTGGACACATGGACTGGACCTATTCTCCAAAAGTTAACTTGTTATCGCTTGGTTCCTTGCCATCAATTTTAATTTAACCCAAAAGGACACACAAATGATGATTTATAGATGGTACCACAAGATGCTGATGCTATATATTGAAGACCTGGCACGCACTACTGGAACCCAAGTTGCTGGAGTTAGCTGATGGAATGTTAGATAAAGTTTCTAGTATTCTGGCTTGACTCATGTTCTTTTCTGGGAGAGTTATTTGTGGTAGGTTATGTAGTTTTTATTTTGAGTATATTTGCAGTAGTTGAGAGTGGATGGATGGCAACCCCAGTAAAAGTGCATCTCTGGCCTTTGGCAATTATGCTTTCTAATAAAGATAGGTGAATGTCTTTGATCTAAAAATAATCTGGGGACATATACTTTTTGGTTAATTGTCTCAGATCATATCGACGGTTGGTTTTGCGGATGACATAGGAACCATGCATGTGCATTCATCGCAGCCATGGTGAGCCGATTTAAATATTGTGCTGATCGATGTTACTAGAACCAGAATGAGTTTGATATATCTAGTTTCCACACTTGCTTATTTATGCTCAAATTTCATCCGATCTCTTAGGATTTTGGTGGGTCATGGCAAGTTTCTTTCCATTTGGTACTACGAAATGGAGGTAATGGCACATTAGCATGCTCAAGCATCTTGTCCTTTTCATGTTGAGATGGTTGAACTGTTATATACTTATATATTACCTCCATTCCAAATTGTAAGACGTTTTGACTTTTCTTTTCTTTTACTATGTATCTCTAGACATAGTGTATAACTAGGTGTATTGTAAAAAGAAATGTATCTAAAAAGTCAAAAACGTCTTTATAATTTAAAACGGAGGGAGTAGTATTCCTTATCGATTTTGCACAATTTAGTTAGGTTTTATTAACCCAAATAATTTATAACAAAGCATTAATGGGATGTTTTAGCAATGACATGGAATACTAATTATTTTCATTAATTAATTACCAGGCGACGACCGTTTTTTCATTAGATGTCAATACTAAAGCAAGAAAGTTACATCGTATGATGCATGGCCATGCACGTGTCACCTCAGTTAGATTCATCCCTCGAAGGCAATGGTGTGTAGCCGGAGATGATAGAGGATATATCCATCTCTACACATGTCCTACGATGGACGAAATAAAGAGCTTCAAACCAACCGGTCGTGGTTCTGTCCGATCATTGGCTATTCACCCTACCTGCCCATACCTGCTATCAGCGTGCCAAGACGGCATAATTGAGATCTGGGACTGGGAAAAGGGCTGGACATGTTTCCGAAAGGTTCCAAGTGGTCCGTGCCTGGCCTATGCCAAGTTTAACCCAATGGACACCAGTACCTTCTTCACTGCACATTACATTGATGGGCTCAAGGTTGGCCTTCCTCTCTTTTATTTATATATATATTTTTGACGCAATCCTCTCTTATACTGTAGTATATGTTAATATACTTATTAATTAGTACTACTCCATTATGATTGGACCTATTAATTAGTTCATGTCCTGGCAATCTGAATTGGATCCTCTATACATGAAATAGGTCTGGTCAATCAGTCCTTCCGCCCATCAGTCTATCGAAACAATCGAAGAATCTCCGCTCTTATTCAACAACCATGATCATGTTTTTACTGAGGCTGCAGGTCGGAACCATGTGGTTGTTCTTAATATCTCTACAGGTCCACAGGTAAGCATTGTTGTATGTGCATTTTGGACCAGTTTGGCTACACTAAAAAAGTAGCGGCTGCAGCAGACAGCTGCTGCTGCTGCTACAGTGCCCCTGTGAATAAGTAATGTTTTGTTATTGCAGTCAAGTTGAATAAGTAATGTTTTTTTTTTATTTCTTTTCATGTTGCATTAGATATGGGATTTGCAGACAGGGACATGTGTTCACACACTTAGTCACGACCCAAGATTTTTAATATGTACCGCAGCAGCTTGCCACCCAACACTTCCACTAATAGCTCTAGGTGGTCTCATGGATTTCGACGATGATGCACACCCGCCGGCTGTTTGCTTCTGGAACTCCAATAACTACAGGTGATCGCTTATTCTGTGTGTCTCTATATATGGTCATAATAAATTTCCCATGCATGGTTTGGTCCATTAATTAATAATAAAAAGAGCATTTATAATGCCTTTGTAGTACATATCTATCACACGTACGTACTCCCTCGTATATGAAAAAAAAGGTCATTTAATTAGTACAGCTAGCGACACGATCTCCAAAACCTTCGCTACCTAGGGCGTTGTGAGGAGGGGCGAGGGTTTACCATATGAGAGAGAGAGAGAGAGAGTTAAGAAGTGTGAGCGGACCTAAGCTCTCCCTCACCCTTGCTGGGACTGCTGGGGGTGGGGGCGCTCGGAGGCTGCGTGGGCTGAGGAAAAGGCAACTTGAGAAGGTGACAAAGAGTTATTTGATTGAATGGCAATAAATTATGCCACTAACCGCCCCCTTTCCTGAGCCCGCACCGGGTATTTATAGGGAGCTGAGGGGTCAGGTGGCCGCATTACATCAGGGTACAGACCTAGCACACGCTGACAGGTGGCCCTCACAGGGACATTCTGGTACAATCCTTACTGGGGGCAAATGGGTAAACACACACGTGGCTCCAGGTCCACTCTAGGAGTAGGTTCCTCTTTATCGCCATCAGCTACATCAGAGACCGTTTCCTTGCTTCTCCCAAAAGCGTTGCGACCTTCGGTCGCGACTCGTCGAACGTGTTGACAAACACGGAGGTAGACGATAGCAAACGATGGTTCCCAAGTGTGATGGAATTAGCAGAGGTCAGGCTTAGGCTTGGCATCAGGGGCCCTGTGAGGGTACCTTCGCAGGGTTCCCCCCTCACCGCCCTTCGAGCTAGCCAAGACTTAGACTATTTGGCCCGTTGACACAGGGTCTGGCGGGGCTGCCGGTGTTGGTGAGGGTCGCCCTCCCCAACACAAAGAAAAACTTTTAACTTCTGTTTTATATAATAAAACTATTTATTAGAAAATTATATACTCCTTCCGTATCAGTGTCACTTGTTTTGTGCGGAAGAGTGTTTTCATGTTAGATGACGTTCCTGGCTGCTATATGTGAAGAGCGCGGACGAAATTGCCCATGCCTCAATCCAATTCCAATCTCACGCGTGCGTACGTACATATCAACTGCTATGCCTGGTTGGTACTCCCGCAAGTTGTTGTCCGCTTCTTATTCCCGCAGGCACTATGGTTGACTTAAAATACGGGGGTGGGGGATTTTTCTTGTAAGTATACAGTATGGGCCTGTTTAGTTCTCCATGAAACCCAAAATGCGAAATGCCAACATTTAAAAAAAAAAAAAAAAAACGAAATTGGAAGGGCAGACTGCCACTCCGTTTTATATTAAGGGGTGCAGGGTTCAAACCCAGGCCCTCATGGCTTCACCATTTCCTGGCTGCTCTAGCCATTGGCCTAGAAAAAAATTCAGAATGCCAAATTTTTTATATATTTGAAACATATAGCCAAAATCTGGGGTGCGCTATCTATGAGCCTCCAATGAATTAATATATAACTCAAGCGAAGCTATCAACTAAACATATACTGTAGTGGATGATCGGACATATGAATGAGAATTATGAATAGGTGAACTGATAATCAGTCAATATTCCTCCCAACCTCAAAGAAATAACAAAGTACTTGTATGGCTTTTGGGTTCAAAAAAAAATAAAAAAAAACAAACAAAAAAATGGAAAACAAAGATAAGTGATTTCAGTTGTCTGTCTAGAATTCTTCCACACGCTTAATACTTAGTTTTTCTAGAATTACACGGTATAACGCTGACATTTACAACATTCACACATACTCACCCTTAGTATGCCTCTTAAAATAATTAACCCGTGTAGAACAGATCATGGATTGATGTAGTAGTCATCAAAATAGCAACAAAACAAGGAACGCATGTACCGAGCTGTAGCAAGATGTTGTCAACTACATATAAAATTGTACTGGATACTTTTACAAATATTTTTAAGAAAAAAAGCTAGCCTCTAATTATTAGCTGATGTGTTCATTTTTTGTACGCTACATCTGAAATGACAAGGCAGCTCCATGCAGATATCTACTACACAACTATATAAAGAACCCCCACTAAAAGAGTTCTCTCGACATGCAAAGCATGCCACCTCAACAGCCCCACTAAGACCATGCATTCATTGGCGGACCCTACTGTTTGAACTAACTAAAAAATATTATAACTCACAAACAAAAAACAAATTAAATTCTGATTACACCATTAAATTTCTTTTTAATAAATCCTTCAAAACAAGATATCATATGAATATATTTCGATAAAATTATAGGTGGAACCCACTAATGGTAGTTGGTATAGAGTAAAGTAAAAAATAAAAAGGAGAATGAAAAAAAAAAGGAAAAAAGAAAGAAAAAAAAAAATAGAAAAGTGATAGTAATATTCTAACTCATAGATTTCTCCTTCATACCCGCGGCAATGCGCAGGATCCACCTAGTCCTTGTAAATTGTAATCATTACAAAAGTGAGAGTTGTTTTAAGATGGTCATCTATAAATCAACAATTCACAAAGACGGTTGTCTTACTACTTCCACCTCTAATGATATATTAACAAAGATGGTAAAAAAAAGGACCTCGATAGCCTGACGTAGGTGAATAAAAAAAAATTCTCGTATAAACAACAACACTTAATTAGGCAAAGTTATTAGAATAATAAAAGGAGACCCTACTAATAAGCAAAGTTATTAGAAACAACTTTGCCTACCCGGACTATCTCGCAACAAAGCAAGCCTCCTAAGTCCTAATAAGCAACGTACTATAGCAAAGTAACACTACTACTAGCAGGACCGGGGCACTCAAATGTTAGGCTGTTGAAGGATGATGCCACTAACCGTAGTACTACTTTGTGTTTCAGGCTTCACAAAACTGTTTGGTGCACGTCTAGCGGCTTCATCGGATACCTTGGATTTGTAGGCTCAAGGAGGTATATGATTCATTACATCTCTTGCTATTTATGTACTTTGCTACTATTGACGTGTGAATGAAAAATATAGAGGTAACCTAAATCAGCGTTTTATAGAAGCATAGTTATTAAGACAAAGTATCTGTACTGATATGTTTCATCCCACCTCTGTTGGCCTTGTTTAATTTTTTTGACGAATGAAGAAGCCATAAACTGTGAACTAAGCTCTGACTTGAACCCTAAGCTATATATTTATAGCTGGATGGTCTAGAACTGAAGCCTGTACTTTTAAAACCTAGCTCAATTTCTGATGGTGATTTTGCATGCAGATGTTTTTTTAAAAAAATGAAAAGAGTAAATTGCACTGTAGGTACTAGCTTAAACAATTGTTTGGTCCCTAGATGGATACTTTAACCTACAGCGCACAATTTACTCAAATGAAAATATCATCATCAGTTTAGCCGTAGGTCATGTTACAAATTAAATTGAGGACGCGAAAAAAAGAATCCTCGATAATTTATTATTGGAAAATAATTGTGGACAACTGGGCATTTGTTTTAATTGAAACAAACAGGTACTACCCACACGTCGTAAGACAATTTACAATTGCGTATTTCATATCTATATATGTTTCAACATAGGAAACAGATTGCCACGTTTGTATTGAAAAAAATTATCTTTCAGATATCGCATTGTCACCATGATGTTTATTTTGGTCATGCGTTGAGGGTGAAAGACACCCTAACGGAGTAGTCCTTCCATAAAATACTCCCTCCGGGATGGTATTAGAAGTCGTTTAGGACAGCGACACGGTCTCCAAAACACAACTTTGACCTCTTATTATTATAAAAATATTTATAGAGATGTGATATATGTATATTTTTTTATCAAAGTATTTTTGAAGACAAATCTACTCATATAATTTTTACGTTTACAAACTCAACAACTTAAAAGTTATTGATGATTTATATTCCCGATGTTTGACTCAAACCTTGTCCAAAACGACTTCTAATACCATCCCGAGGGAGTACAATTCTAGTTCTAGATATGAATCTAGAGGAAGTACTATCTATGTCCCAAAATGAATACAATTCTACATATGTGCATTTGCGGTTAAAGTATGATAAATATTAGTATTTTTAATGGTGCCTATTTAGTACCTAGTTTTAAATAGCCGGTTAAGGGGTTTAGCGGCAGGGCTGCTATTATGGGCTATAGCCGGCTATAGCCTCCATTTAGCAGGCTATAGCCGCTAAATGCTATAGCGTTGCCCTTCCTAGCAGCTATAGCGGGAAAATTTAGGATTTGAATTAAACACCAAGCACTGAAAATTAGGGTAGGGAATTGAGAGTTTTCTAATGATTTTTTTTTTGCCTCTTTATTAATTTCTAACCCCCAAACATTTTGATTATGTAGACTCCTCATTGAACTAATAAAGGAATAGAAGTCCTGAAATTGATATGGAATCCCTAGCATGTCAGCAATAAGGACATGCCAGGAGTCGTTGTATCAATGTACTATATATATGTTCGCGTGCCCGGGGATCCTCGACTATGATGAAATGAATGGCAAGAGTGAACAGAATATTTCCAGTATGATAAGCTCTCGGCATAGAAACAGAAGAAATATACTACATGTTGCTGCACAGAAGCAAAAAAACATGATGAGATTTGAATTCTTGGAATCATATGTTCCCTCGGCAGAATATTTAACGTTTATACACATGGGAGTAAACCCTAGAAGTAGAAAGTAATTTCCCTATATTAAAAAAACAGCATCCGATCGATTTGGGCGTTGTCGTGTGGAGACGTGGATGCAGAGTTTTGTCTACGGCTGGCCTACCGCCTAGGCTTTTTTTTTTTTTTTTTTTTTTTTTTTTTTTTGACAACAACAAACCATTACATTACTTAACAGCAGGATGTTGTTACAACCATTACAGAGTTAATGGTTACAAGTTGGAGTGCCTCCAGAAAGGGGCACCCTTGATCATGACTTGGATTAGCACATAATCCATTGTAAGCTATCTCATTGGCCTCTAAAGAAACCAAGCTTCGTCGAGCTAGAGAGTCGGCCATCTGATTGCATCGCTTCCCTCGATTAAATGTGCGCCTTGATGTGGGTACCTGCAATGACCGAGGAAACAAGTTCTGTGTAGGGCTTATTCTCCAGTCGGGCAGGTTGGAACGGTCCGCGCTGTTGAGGTAGTTAATGAGTAGCTGGTTATCTGCAAGGAGAGTTGCGTCGACAATGTTGATCTTGTTAAGAAGAGTTGCCGCCAAAGCTAAAACATGCGGATTCAGCCAAGAGGACTGAAGTAGCATCCTGCATGACAGCTGAAATGAAAAAGCTTGTTGGCGGCGTGGTGGAGGTATTGACGAGGAAGATGCCTAGTCCAGCCCATCGTGGTGTGGGTTGTGGTAAGTCCGGTGAGATTGTAGCGTCCGTGTAGCACCTGAAACCATGCAAGGTAGAGGGGGATTCGAGAAGGTACCTGTCCTGACCAACAGAGGGCTGATATATGGTTGGTTGGGTAAACGAGATGGAGGCCGGTGATCAACAAGAATTGGTATTTCTTGAAGGGTGGTGTGCTGTTGTTGAGTAATTAAACAGCAGGCTTGCATGACCTGCACTGGGAAGAGAATTACCTTGAAGCTGGTCGGTTGGTGGCTGTGGCATTGTGATCGTTGAGGCGCTTTCTTGTTGGTTGACTTGATCGATTGGGTGGTGGTGAGGAGACATTTGACCTGCAATTGTAGAATTTATACCTTGGGTAGGGGCGGTGTAGTAAGGTCGATGTCTCTCCTCCTCCGCTTCCTGGTTTTCGCATGCCTGGAGGTAAACCTGCATGTGGGCTTCCGCCGCCCTATGCACCTGAAAGCAACTCGAAGTTCTCCTCTGATATCTGTTATCATTTCGTGCTATCCAGATATACCATAAGGTAAATAAAAATTTGAATAGAGTACTATCGGAGGGGTTGGGAGAAATAAGGAGAGGTAAAGATATGTCTCTATGATAGAATCGAGACACTTAGAGACGGAACCCTCGTCAGTGGGTTGAAAATGCCCTTATTAGTCATGCTCTTAAGGCGCCAAATCGACGCTTAATCACACGCGGTCGGCAACACGGTTGGTGAACAGTATATATTCCCGATGGGATGGTACAGAAGTCGTTTTTGGACAAGGTTTGGGTCAAACATCGGGAATATAAATCATCAATAACTTTTAAATTGTTGAGTTTGTAAATGTAAAAATTATATGAGTAGATTTGTCTTAAAAAATACTTTGATAAAAGTATATATATATCACATCTCCATAAATATTTTTATCTATACCTACTAATAAAGAGAGAAAATTTCTTGTCCACCTTTTTGGTCTGCCCCTACCCTATCCGCCCGTCCGCTGCAAATATGAGTTTGTTACTGATTTGTCATAGTACTCTGTATTTTCTTCCGTACTGTACTGGGACTCCAACGTAGTAATTGGATCGAAGTCTGCTTCCAGCCCATACAACGCACTAGCTGTTTGGAAAAGGTTTTTCGCCGGCGCACGCAGGGCGCTTGCACGTGCGTCCCGGATGCACCCATGCATGTGGCCTGGGCTCAACTTGCATGCATGAGCATGACTCGGTTTGTTGCCTGCAATGCGTGGGTGAATTTTTTCTTTTTTTTTTGTGTTTTTTTTTCTTATTCTGTGTTGTCAATAACTTTTAAATTGTTGAGTTTGTAAATGTAAAAATTATATGAGTAGATTTTGTCTTAAAAATACTTTGATAAAAGTATATATATATTACATCTCCATAAATATTTTATAATAATAAGAGGTCAAAATTGTGTTTTGGAGACCGTGTCGCTGTCTAAACGACTTCTAATACCATCCCGAGGAAAGTATATATACCAGCAGTAGCCAAACTCAAAACGCTCTAATTATTGTTACACGGAATCCACGCAGGGTATGGAGTAAACATTATGAAAAGAGGTTTGAATTAGTGTATTCATATATGGGCTACACGCGCTTTGGTCCATATCTAGGTGCCGAGGCGCCATCCAAATTTTGAAACACACGAAACATAACACTGCAATTGCTAGCAACGCAGAGCCGTAAATAAGTTCAGATACGTGGGTCCATGAGCTTGCACCAAACGCCCCAGCCAAGGCAGCTAAGTCTAAGGTTACAAGGTTGCTGAGAAGTGACCTTTGAATTCTGTTGTACAATGCCGGGATGGAACTCAGTGCGATGATGCACAAGGACGTCACGAAGGAGGTGAAGTTGAAGTAGTAGAATGCTTTGTACCGCCGGGGAACATGTCAGAGAGGACTGGTGTGCCCGCGAGATACAGATCCCTACCGTCAGCACCATTGGCTTGCCAGACGCCTCCAGGTGGGTTGAGCGCCGCACTGTACGTTATGGACGCCGTTAGAGTTGCAACCAGCATCAGCCAACCGCGAAGCTCCTGTGAACGAGCCGCTGCTGTGATCCCTTGCTGCTGCTGCTGTTTTATAATATCGCGGATTGCGTCAGACAATTGGGCAGCGGTGATCTCTTGCTGCTGTTTTATAATTTCGCGGATTGCATCAGCAAATTGGGCAGCAGTGATCTCTTGCTGCTGCTGCGGCGGCGGCGGCGACGGCGCCGTCGCCGGTGGGAGTGGGACAGCTGCCGACGAGCCGCTGGTAGCTCCAACAGGTGGTTCTGGTTCTGCACCAGACATGCCGAATAGTTCTTGCAGCTCGGTTTCTTCAGTGTCCTGCAGCCAAGTTCACAGTAAGAATGAAAAAGTTAATGAAAGGACATTATGGACAATATATTGCTGACCTGCGCTGTGTATTTATGGAACTGAGGGGCACATGTTGACACTGCAGATAGGTTGGAGAGACGGCTCACCTGCGAGGTGACGGTGCTTTGCCGGAGCTGGAGAAGACGTACGGGAGGAGGATGTAGCGCGCTGCGGAAATTGGTTGATTATTGCGCCTTGTGGTGATAATGGAGTTTGTTGAAGGCTGTAATATCTAACATGTGCCATGTCATATAAAGCTAGCAGAAATAGCCAACTGGTATTATGGATGTTCCTAGTATATACGTGCAAAAAAACGCCAGCTCGTTGCCCCAGCGACCGGCTGCATGCCGTCCTTTTGTCATCGGTCCTTGTGTTTGGCCCGGCTACGAGATAAGTGCCGGCTCTCTTGTCTCTTATTTTCTTCCTTCTCCACGTGGGATCGTTCTGACGTGGCAATCCTCTTTGCCGGCTAAATCAGCTTTACTATAACATGCTCTAATAGCGGCGATACATAAAAAATAGATTGATAAAAAAATACATAAAAATAGAGTATCACCGGTCCCTAAATTTGTTCGGTTGTGTCATCCGGTCCCTAAACTAACAAATTGATTGCTTAGGTCCACAGACTTGTTCGCTAGGTTATACAACCCCCAGGGCAAGAGGAGGCGATCATAGTGAGGCAGAGAAGACGAAAGAAGCACAAAAGAATATTATAAACCCTCATTCCATTGCTATGGTGAACCCAATGTATATTCCTCTTGTGTGGCCAACTACTGCAACTAGTTCTGATGAACCCACGCAATAAAACCCAACGACTGGGGTATCCCAAAGTCCAGTGCCACACCTCTTTACATCACATCAAATTTAGAGAACAAGGTTGAAGACGATTGCATGATATGCTACCTAGTCATGACACCTAGGAGATAGCAAGGCATGCATTGTTAACCCCTCGCAACACTTCTTTCACATTATTGGTGGGAACACAAAAGCTTTACTATACATGCTCTAATAGCGGCGATACATAAAAATTAGATTGATAAAAAAATACATAAAAATAGAGTATCACCGGTCCCTAAATTTGTTCGGTTGTGTCATTCGGTCCCTAAACTAACAAATTGATTGCTTAGGTCCACAGACTTGTTCGCTAGGTTATACAACCCCCAGGGCAAGAGGAGGCGATCATAGTGAGGCAGAGAAGACGAAAAGAAGCACAAAAGAATATTATAAACCCTCATTCCATTGCTATGGTGAACCCAATGTATATTCCTCTTGTGTGGCCAACTACTGCAACTAGTTCTCGATGAACCCACGCAATAAAACCCAACGACTGGGGTATCCCAAAGTCCAGTGCCACACCTCTTTACATCACATCAAATTTAGAGAACAAGGTTGAAGACGATTGCATGATATGCTACCTAGTCATGACACCTAGGAGATAGCAAGGCATGCATTGTTAACCCCTCGCAACACTTCTTTCACATTATTGGTGGGAACACAAAAGCTTTACTATACATGCTCTAATAGCGGCGATACATAAAAATTAGATTGATAAAAAAATACATAAAAATAGAATAAAGAGTATCACCGGTCCCTAAATTTGTTCGGTTGTGTCATCCGGTCCCTAAACTAACAAATTGATCGCTTAGGTCCACAGACTTGTTCGGTTGTGTCATTCCAATCCCTAAAATTATAAATCATTTGTTTAGGTCCTCAAACTTATCCAATTATGTTATCTGGATCCCTAAACTTGGTTTTGGGTCTCATCTAGGTTCAAACAAAACTCTATATCAAAAAAATAGTTCAAAACTTTTTCATTGAACTTGAATGAAGACAAAATTTATGTCAAAATTGTATCTCGAGACGTGATCTAAGACTTTGTAGCTCAAAAGTTTTTGAATTAAATCTGTTTAGAGTCCAAAAATGTAATTTTAAGTTTTAAATTTTGAAATCTATGGCAAAAGGCATTACTTTAGGGAAATGATATATCAAGAACTGTTTAGCTATTACCTTAGAGTCCAAAAACTGTTTAGCTATAAACTTACAAGTAATATTTTGGACACGGTGCAACAAGCACAACCTTGCGTTGCTATTCTTCTTGATAAACATGTGAAACGCACAAATAGAGCCAAAAGGCATTACTTTAGGGAAATGATATATCAAGATGACACCAGAAGAGAGGAAGGCTTAGACGTGAACAACAATGGCTAGGTTATTCAACCCCCAGGGCAAGAGGAGGTGATCATAGTGAGGCAGAGAAGACGAAAAAGAAGCACAGAAGAATATTCTAAACCCTCATTCCACTGCTATGGTGAACCCAATGTATATTCCTCTTGTGTGGCCAACTACGGCAACTAGTTCTGATGAACCCACGCAATAAAACCCAACGACTGGGGTATCCCAAAGTCCAGTGCCACACCTCTTTACATCACATCAAATTTAGAGGATAAGGTTGAAGACGATTGTGATGATATGCTACCTAGCCATGACACCTAGGAGATAGCAAGGCATGCATTGTTAACCCCTTGATCGCAACACTTCTTTGAGTGTCACATTATTGGTGGGAACACAAGAGCGATACCTTATGACGGTGAATGTATGGATGAAGACTACATGAATGATAACATACCCTTACTGTAGTTCCCATTTTAACCGTGCCCATTATATGATTTATTTACACAAAGCGTTGGACCAGTAATACCGACAGTCAGTATTGGATAACACTAGTAATATACACTGTTTTTAGCACTCTATACTGTTTGATCCCCTCTTTTTAGTTACCCATAGTTGTACTAACTGACGTATTTGTGATGGTTATAGATGATGACGAGGGGGATATATTTGAAATGACGAGGAAGAGAACAAGGGATACGGGATACCATTTCGCTGGGCAAGGTATTTATTACAAATATTCAGACCCTCCAAATATTTCACGTGCCTATCTAAATTGTTGTGTGTATTAAGCATTATTTTTATACGAGGAAGATAACGACGATGTCCAAAACGATTATCCTGAGGAAGATACAGAGTCTATCCCTGGTTGTTTGAAAATTGTTTGGAACAGTTCTCAGATCACAATTAACCATGGTATCATCTGCAAATACTATCCCCAGGACAGCGTCATGGTCTATACTCTACTTCCCATCCCAGCTCGTAAGTAATCCTATTTCTTCTTTTTTTTTAAAAAAAGTAATCCTATTTCTGTATTAGCATTTGAACAGCATGGGCCATGAAAGGACCGGAGAAGGAATGCAGTCGGATGATTCTATCTTTCCTATGTATGGGGCACACGATTCTCTTTCCATACACTAGTAAAAATAAATAATAGGGCGAGGGTACCTAAATATCCATCTAGAGCGAGTAGCGAGCGATTCTTTAACTTACTACTTTTTGAATGATCACACCTTCGACTATCTCTAACTAAGCACGCATGTCCCACTATCTATATGTGAGAACAGGCTGTAAGCACTCATGCCCCTCCTATCTATGAAAGAGAACAGGAATTCCCAGTATTCAGTGTCCTGTATCAGTCTTCCATTCCATGACTACATACGAAATCGTGAGCACAGGCCATTTAATTAGCTGCAAAAACGAACACATATCAAGGCAGTATTGGAAAGATCAAACCCCCGACATACCATGAAGGCACAGATATGCACCAAGCCAAGTTGCAATAACACTGCATAATTTTCTCAGTTCGCTTTCTTTTTCGGTAGAGGCAACACACCATGATACTGTAGTCTGCTAGCCCAGAAGAGAGGGTCAAAAAGAACCAACCAACATTCTGATCTACTGACCTACTACCTACCATTTGGGTGACTTGCTTGCACCATTAATACTGCGATCCAACACTTCCTATAGGAACAAAATATGGCCCCCAAATTTGGCGGCGAGCCTTGACACGATACATACACATGCATCAGAGACCTCATGAAGTCCCTCCGCTTCTTCATTCAGCAAAAACTTTGGGCTTCCGGACCCTTTGACTCCTCCTGCTATCTATAGCCACCAGCACAGCCTTCTCAACCTGCAGCTTCGAGGGGGTGCTCAGAGTCTCTGACTTCTTTGCTTTGGAGGATGAGTTCTCAGTCGCCTGCTTTTTTCGCTAAGGGACGCACTTTCAGCCTCCTGCTTATTTGCAGCTGCAGAGTGTTCAGTTTCCTGCTTCTTCACTACTGAGCATCCCTTCCCAGTTTTCTGCTCCTTGGATGCTGAGTTCCCAGATCCATGCTCCTTTGCAGCTGTGGAAAAGGTTTCAGTTTCCTGCTTCTTCACTGCTGAGGATGGCTTCCCAGTTTTCTGCTCCATCAGTGCTGAGGACATGTTCCCAGATCCATGCTCCTTTGTAGCTGTGGAAAAGGTTTCAGTTTTCTGCTTCTTCACTGCTGAGGATGGCTTCCCAGTTTTCTGCTCCATCAGTGCTGCGGACATGTTCCCAGATCCATGCTTCTTTGCAGTTGTGGACGATTTTTCAGTTTCCTGCTTCTTCAAAGCTGAGGATGGCTTCCCAGTTTTCTGCTCCACCGATGCTGACAACAAGTTCCAAGATCCATGCTCCTTCGCATCTGCAGGTTCATTTACAGATTTGCGCTTCTTTCCAGCAGAGCGGGCTGTCATGGTTTGAGGCCCCGCTGCAGCAAAGTGTGTCCTCTCGGCTTTCTGCTTTGCTACAGCAGAAGGCGTGCTCTCAGTTTGGGTATTTGCAGCTGACAGCATGTCCATGCCCTCAGTTTTCACCTTTGCAGCAGGTGTTTTGGGTGCCTCTTTCCTCTTCATTGCTGAGGATGGCTTCCTAGTTCTCTGCTTTGTCGATGCTGAGAACCATTTCCAAGATCCATGCTCCTTCTCATCTGCAGGTTCATTGACAGATTTCCGCTTCTTTCCAGCAGAGCGGACTGTCATGGTTTGAGGCTCCGTTGCAGCAAAGCGTGTGCTCTCGGCTTTCTGTTTTGCTACAGCAGAAGGTGTGCTCTCAGGTTGGGTATTTGCAGCTGACAGCATGTCCATGCACTCAGTTTTCACCTTTGCAGCAGGTGTTTTGGGTGCCTCTTTCCTCTTCATTTCTGACGATGGCTTCCCAGTGCTCTGCTCTGTCGATGCTGAGAATGAGTTCCCAGATCCATGCTCCTTTGCATCTGCAGGTTCATTTACAGATTTGTGCTTCTTTCCAGCAGAGCGAGCTGTCATGGTCAGCGGTCCTGTTGCAGCAGAGCGTGTGCCCTCAGTTTTCAGCTTTGCTACAGCAGAAGGCGTGCTCTTAGTTTGGGTATTTGCAGCTGACGGCATACCCTCAGTTTTCTCCTTTGCAGCAGGGGTTTCGGAGACCTCTTTCCTCTTCATTGCTGAGGACGGCTTCCCAGTTTTCAGCTCCGTGGATCCTAAGAACGAGTTCCTGAATCCATGCTCCTTTGCATCTGCAGGTTCATTTACTGATTTGTGCTTCCTTCCAGCAGAGCGAGCTGTCATGGTTAGTGGTCCTGTTGCAGCAGAGCGTGTGCCCTTAGTTTTCTGCTTTGCTACAGCAGGAGTGCTCTCAGTTTGGGTATTTGCAGCTGATGGCATGCCGTCAGTTTTCTCCTTCACAACAGGTGTTTTGGATGCCTCTTTCCTCTTCATTGCTGAGGACGGCTTCCCAGGTTTCAGCTCCTTCGATCCTGAGAACGAGTTCCCAGATCCATGCTCCTTTGCATCTGCAGGTTCATTTACAGATTTGCGCTTCTTTCCAGCGGAGAAAGCTGTCATGGTTTGCAGCCCTGTTGCAGCAGAGGGTGTGCCCTCTCTTTTCTCCTTTGCTGCAAAGGACATGCTCTCAGTTTGGTTATTTGCAGCTGATGGCATGCCCTCTGTTGTCTCCTCTGCAGCAGGTGCTTTGGACACTTCTTTCCTCTGCATCTTCCTGGTAAACAAAGAGCCTTTCTTCCTCCCCTTTTTCTTAGAGTTTGGCTCCTGTTTGCTCAAAGAAGAGAGAGGCTCCTTCGAGGATGACTTCTCAACAGATGATTCTTGCCTCACTGCTAGAGCACAAGTCGCATGTACTTCCACTGGAGCACAAGTGCTATCATATTTTACTGGAGCACAAGTGTTCTTCACTTCCACTGAAGCAGATATGTTATGTTCTTTGGAAGAAGTTCCAGAAGGCAGATGCTTGGCCTTGTCAAACTGCTGACAGACATAATTGGTTGCTTGATTGTCTATGAGGATATCATCAGTGTCCTGCAAAAAAGAAACAGTCAAGTAATTAAATGCCAGTGCAAATGTATTGCCCAAGAAGCTAACATGTTAACATTTTCTGGGATATCTTCTACAAGTGCTCACACCCTAGATGCTGAATTCTGGATGGATCTGATTTACAAACAATCAAACATCCTAATAAATTCTAAGCCCCATACCTCATATCCAAGATATAATCATAACTACAAATTCCAGGTTCTTGTGGGGAAACAGAACCTCTTTATATTTTCAAAAAAAAAAGCATCTCTTAATATGGGTATTATGCCTTTTAATTTAGACATATACAAGGGACCATCCGTACACTATTTTTTCAGATGCAGTATAATGTGTTATTTTCAAGAAATAGTAAATGGGTACTTTATAAATCAAAAGACTATTATGCATATGAGGATTTAAGTTCCAACGCCTAAGTAGCAACTCTGAGAGCAACAACCCAAATCCAAACAAGCACTAAGTAATTAAAGGAACAAGAATGAGCGAAGGACCAAAGACATACTTCTTTGCATAAATCCTCTATATAACCACTTGGTATGGTGTTGCCAATACCCAAGAGAAGGTCCATTGTTATGGCTTTCTCCCTCGAGCCACTTCTTTCTTCAGCAATCCTATTTTCATCTTTTACATAAGTATCAGTTTCCCTGTCAGGCAAAGGTCTCCCAGAAAGAGCTGGTCCACTATCATCCTTGAGCAAAACATTCAGATTCTTCTTTTTCTGTGGTTTAGTATATCTACACTCTGTATAAGATGAGCACTTTTGAGTACGCTGTCTCTTCTGAGCCAACCTGGCATGTGTAATGCCCCCTCAGAAAAATCCAAATTTCTTCCTTCAAACGAGCCTTGCTGAGACGATCTTGCAGCAGATGAACTCGAGACTGAACCCCATCAATTGTCAAGAGAATATCCTTTAAATAGAGTTGCTCAAAAATCACATCATAATCCTCGGAATCAAGCAATGTAACACTGTCAAGTCCGCCTCGGATAGGAACTGCATTTAGAATGAATCAGATACAGGATAGTTCTTCCATGACAATTAGCTACACAGAGAATAAAGATGAATTGCAGTTTTCGCATGGTCAATTTAACTAAACCTCAACTAGCTATATATGTCTTTCATTGATCTACCCAAAAATAGGAATGCTACCATAAGATCTAATAAAATCATACAGGATCAGAACACACTTTATCATATGGCTATACAAATTAGTTTCTCTCAAATTAGGTAGGGTATGTATATGTATGTTTCTGGAAAATTCAAAGTTTGTATATTTTGACTTTCGCTTAGTCAAATTATGTGGGCACAAACTATGCAGCTACATTCATATTTCAATGTGCTTTCACACTATATTCGTTTTTATAGCTGTACAGTGTAAACCCTACTACTGTATTGTGAAACAGAAAATCATGGTCAAAGTTTAGTTTTGAGCCTAGTTTTGAACACTGTGCTAAAATAAAATACACCTTATATACTTGGATGGACGATGGAGAGAATATTTGCTTAGATACTTAAGAAATAAACCACCAAGTACACATAAGCATTAAGATTGTCACCTGAAATGACATTAGTAGATTTCCCATGTAATGTGCTTTCAAGCAATAACAATTTTGATATTTTTACTAATATATACTAATAAAGCAAAAATCAAAGGTGTGTGTTGTAGACTGGTATAGTCCAATGAAAATTGGAACAATGGGATGGAGTGTATAGTAAGAACTAAGAACCCTGTGGCACCGAAGTCATATTAGATATCTCAGAATTCTTTGATAGTCTTCATATGGTTAAACACTTGGTGACTAATTAATTGTTGACCTTCAATTAAAACACAAGCATATGCCTAAGCTAAAACATAAATGCATTCGTAACAAGAGCAAGCTTTTTCACACAACTGGGTTAAGAGCTAATTCAATCTAATGGTGTAACTATGCTCAATACTATGCTTTCCATTATAACTTCACTGATAAAATTGACCAGATAGGCACATTCCTGTACTACCACAATCGTCATCAACTAAGTGACCATCAGTTTCAGCTCCCTTATTTTGTTTATCTGCAAGACACTGAAAGAATTACTGTTGTTGACAACAAAACCCGGTGCAGAATTGACATGGCCATGGATAAATTGATGTCCTATCCCTAAACAAGAGAAGACGACATAACTGGATGTCAGACCATGGTAATATGACAATATTTGGTGCTTGTTGATGTACAAAGGAGTATCCAAATTTTCTTCATGCCTCCTCCGCTTTCTCCTCTTCATGATACTGTTTCCATGACCTTTGTGAATCTGCATAGATTCTGACATCGAACCATTTGCTTTGGTTGCTGCTTGTAATTCTTTTTTGTTTCTTGGTTAGGGCAAGCTCCCTATCATACTTTGATACTTGAGATGAGAGCTCCTTCATATGCAACTCTAGCCACTGGCATCTCCACAGAATTGGACGAACATAATTCCTCCACTCAGCCGTCACCTTTTTTCCTTATGAAGAGTAATCACATTTCACATATCACAAAATTTGCATAAAATGAAGGATATCAGAATAAAATATTACAACAAAATGTAATAAGAATACAGAAACTAGCTTCTTGTTCCAATTATATTCTAGCTATGCCCACAAAATGATACGTAAGCCAACACTTTAAAGAACTGATAAGAGTAGCACAGGTTTCCTTGTTCATGGCTAGTTGGCTACACATCATAGTTTAAAGCATGAATATCAGAAATAAAAACCATACTCTAAAAAGAAAGACAGTAAGCATTAAAAATATACGATGTCTCCCAACACACACAGAAATGAACCTATAATGGTGCATTAGAAAATAAAGATCGCCAATGCTGGTGTGGGTTTGAATACTAAGCTAGGAACTTCTTTTTGCAAATCGGACTGTCATGCTTAAAATATAGAGCAGCATTTAGTAAAACACCTAGGTGAATTTTCCAAAAACAAAGGCAATACTAACTCCCAAGGGCTTTCTCCTTAACCGAATAATGCTAGTGTGTTGTGTCAATATTTAGTATTTTCATTCAATACAGCCAGGATTGACAGACACATGGTTAAACATGAAGACATGTTGCTTATCATGGAATCAATCTACCAGGTTGCTTTTAACCAAAGTACTGGTGGAAAAACCAACATTATAAATTCACAATATTTTTGAAGATGCTATCTTTCTTTTTAAATAGCCACCTTACAAATACAAGACCGTAAAAGTATCCGGTAATTGCTTTTTCCGATTGTGCTAGTCATAGTCATAGCTGGTGTGGCATTTCTTAGACGGAACACATAACTTTCTGGCCATTGACACCTATTTCTAGCGTGATTAGAAGAATTGGGTAGAAATTATACTATACCTGACTCTTATCACAGGAGCGTGGGAGCGGGAAAACCAAAAACTGTTTTTTTAAATGCAAAGCATATCTCAGTCTCTTATTGTTGAAAGTGACACTGAATATATAAAATTCAGCAGAGCTCACATAAGCGCCTAACTTCCTAGTGGTCTAGCATAATCTTACACCCATTCATTTTTCCATGAACCATGAGCACACCCACAATAATGACACCAATAGCATCTAGAGCACGTGAGGAGCTGACAGAATGCTCACCTAGGGGGCTTCAAGGACCTGCTACCATCGACACGAGCAGACATGCCAGAATTCACTTCAGGTTCACCATCACCTGCCGCATTTTGAAATCCAGAACAGGTGTCACCAAACGAGCTCGAGCATTCGGTGGTATCACCTCCCACGTCTTCCACAGGTTCAGGATCGACCACCGGAGGGCCAGCATTTGTGCAGACAGCCACCACCATGCTGCTCTGGTTCCTGGCGCCACCGGTGGCACCCTCCTCGGCAACATCCACGGCTGCTGGAGTGGGAGTCATGGCTCGCTACTGAACACTGATGCGTCAGTGGAGGGCCACAGGAACACCAACAGAATTCGCCCCAATCTTCCTCCACAAGGCCTGCGGACGGACGGACAGATAAATTTGAAGCAAAGAAACAAAAATCTGTCGCCCATAACCCACTGATTCGTAAGAATACCCGTAGAACAGTAGGATTCCCCTACTAAAACCTCAACAAAAGCAGAACAATCCCCAACCAGCAGTGGGGCAAGGGCTTACCGCGGAGCGTCAGATGGAGAATCAAGCTTCAGCCCGGGCGGATCTCCTTGGCGGGGAGAGGATTGGTGGGGAGCTGGGATTGAGACAATGTAGCTCGGCCCGTGGATTTGGCCTCAGACGCGCGGGCGATGCGGACGGCGACGACGAGGGTTAGGGGAGGAAGCATCCATGGAATTGGCCTCCGCTGGTTGTGAAGGCGGCGGCGGCGGCGAGGGCTCGGGCCAGAAATGGGAAACGGGCGCGGTGGGTCTTTGCGTTTCGGCCGGGCGGCCGGCAGGGAAGGTGGCGGTGGCGGTGGAGGTGGCCGTCGGCGTGAAAGGGCCGGAGGTGAGCCGACGAAACCAAGGAGTTTTTACCTCTGGTAAGAAGTACTCAAAATCAAAATCAAAAAGAAGAAGAAAAACCCTCCGGTAAAAAGGAAAAGGTAGACTATTTTTTTTTCATCAAAGTTTGTTAAAATGAGTAACATATATACTCCCTCTGTTCTGAATTTATAATTTGGAAAGTATTTTTAATCTTTCTACGAAATTAACATAATAATAATCTAACGAGTCGTGCTGAAGTTAAACATCATTCAAAATTAACTCATTTTTATTCCATAGAAAAAAAAAACAATTCCAAGACAAGCTGAGCTAGCTCAAAGAGCCTTTTTTTATGTAGATAGTTAGGTTAGTGGTTTACAACGCTACTACCAAGAAAATTATATTTCTTGACAGCATACTCTGTGGCTTCATTTGAGCTGCCAAAGGCAATATAATTCGTAATTATGTCTTGTGGTAGTTACTTCAAGTTACCCATATTTTTTTTCATAATTAATGGAACAAAAGTTCCAGCCTCACTTGGTTACCCATATGGACACAATGACATTACTTTCCATAGAAGGTTTTTGGAAAAGGTTTAAATCGAGCGAGCTTTCAAATATTTGTCCCACATTCATTCGTGAGGGTACTCCTAAGGGATTGAGGACCATATCAATAGGTGCCATCTTGCAAATAGGGCATATCTCAGAGATCTTTGAAAGTTTATCCCAAAATCAGCACTTGTATTAAAAAACAAGAGGCAGTCAACACTGTTCGTATTCGGTAGTTCGGACCCTTTTTTTTTTTTTTTTTTTTTTTTTTTCAAGAATGGGTGGGTAGTTTGGACTCGTGTTCGCCGGACTCAGAGCAATAATCGGGTCCTAATCAACACCATTCTGGCCCAGTAAACATAGAATTGGGCATGGTAGCCCGCTTACTCCTTTATTTCTCCTTGTCCCAACGGACACCACGCTTCTTCACCTGCTTTTTTTTTTCTTCTTGCAATGTTCCGGTTCCTTCGACCTTAGCGCGTGGTAACTTCACGACAGATAGAGATAAATATCTCAGTGCAAGATCACTGACTCCTGACCTTAAATCATCTTAGCACGTATCATGAATAGGGGCGCTCGTAGCCTAGTTTAGACCATGTATGAAGCCTAGGCCTACTCTACATTTCGATCAAAATTGTTAGTATAGGTTTAGGAGGTCCAAACACACACAAAAAAAAAGGTCTCCGATCTATGAATCATTCATGTGTTTGATTTGTGCTTATTCTGGGTTCAGATAATACTTTTATATTATACCATATCTTGAACGTGATATAGTTTTACTAGGTACATATAAGTCTAAATTATATGTCCTCTAACTAACGAAAATATGTACTGCCCCATATTCAAATTATAAGTTATTTCAGCAATCTTTGGGAACCAATTAGCTAGTTGCAAACGAGCCCTAAGTGGCCCGACCTTCCCTTCCCCTGCGTCGTCCCTACCAGGGCGACACGGGCGAACGCATAGCGCCGCCACCTCCAGCCCCCTCCCGCACACTCTTTCCGGCCACGCCGGCAGAGGCCGCCCACCGGAAGCCCGCACGGTGGCCGGGGGAAGGTGATGGCGCGGCAGCCTCAAGCCTTTCCCGTGCTCTCCCACCCCACCGCATGACCTAACCCTAACCCTAGGTCATCGTGGTCACCGCCGATCGCCGTAACAAGCGTCCTTCCGCCGGATCCGGCCTCCTAGTCGGGCCGGAGCTCGTTGTAGGATCTTCCCGCCCTCCCCTTCCGCCGACAATGGCGGCGGTGTCTTGTGGCGGTGGCGCTGTAGTTTGGTGAGGCAGCGGCGGCGCGGTGATGGGGCGTGACGCGGTGATGCGGCGCAGGGGGGCTGCGCGATCCGATAGAGCGGCGACACGTTGGTGCTTGGGCCCCGCTATGGTGGTGCGGTGGTGGATCCCGGATCCGGGGTCGGCTGGATCTAGTGAGGTGCCGGCTTGGTGGTGCAGCGTCGGAGGTGTAGGGGTGACGACGTGGTGCGTTGGGCAGCGGTGGTGGTATTGGTGGTGGTGTCGGCGGCTTTGGTGGTTGAATCCATCGTGGTGGCTTCTGTTGGAGGGAGCGGAGGTGTGGCGGCTGGCGTGGTTCCCTCGGCGACACCCCCTCGTCGACGACGCAAGTCTCTGTGGTGCCACCGTGGTGGTGGGCCGAGGTGGGTGGTGGGGTGAGGTGGTGCTGGGCGCACTTGTGGCACCATGGTGGTGCTATGAGCTATGTTGGGCTATCCTTTGCCAGCGGCGAGAGCAGCCGAGGTGCGAACTAGTGGTCCGTTTGTTCGGGAGAAAGAATTTGCCGACGCTCTTGCTAGTGGTGATGGCGGTGGCGCCTTCGGGCCTCGCTCTCCTTGTTGGGGGCGTCATTGTGGAGCCTCCATGTCCGCTCGAGTTCTCTTGGTGAAAACCCCGTTATGCACGAACGAGCGATGGCGAGAGCGTCTTCGGGCGTCATGCCCTCCTTGGAGGCGTCGCTTCTTGAGATTCGGCGTGGTTTGTGGTTCTATGGGTGTCGCTAGTGGACCGCCAGGGGTGGTGGTGGTTGGTATGGTGGTTACAAGTGTTGGGGGTGGGGGGTGGCGGCGACCGATGGTGGATGTTTCGCTGCAAGGTGGTTTTAGCGAGTGGCAAGATGGTAAGGGGGGGGCAACATGGTGGCGGTGGGTGGGGACCTCGTGGCATTGGGGGTGGTCCTCATCTATGTCGTCCCTCCCTCCTCCGGGCTTTGACAGCGGGGCCGCGACACCGAGGAAGGCCAGATTTCAGCATGATGCCCGGTTGGCGGGGGCGACACCATTTCGGCTACTTGCGTGGGCGGGCACGTCGACCCTCTCCTGTGTGGCTTGGCTGGGGGTCCGGCGGCGACTATTGTTCGCCATTTCTCCGTCGTGTGGCGTTGGTAGAGTAGGCGATGGCGGTTGTTGCGAGTCGACGTCCCAATCAAACCGAGCAAAGTATTGATGGATCTTTGTGTTGATGCCCCAATCCAACAGAGCGGAGCTTCAGGTCTTACTTTTTATTCCATCCACCTGTTTTTAGTTGAGTTGTGGTTAGTTAGTAGTGGTGTGAATTGTTGATAGCGGCTCGTGTTGATGTCCCAATCAAAACCGAGCGGGGCTTGTTCATTTTTGTCATCCAAGTTGTTGTTAGTGGTGTGTTTTGTAAGTTGAGTGGTAGGTGGAGTGGAACTCTCCCCTAATTTGTATGGTTTTTGCCCAGTTTTGATTCAAAAAAACTGGGCGAGGGCTTTCTTCTTTTTTTTTATTATTCATCTAATAAAAATCGTGGCAAAGCTTTTTGCCGTCCCTTTGAAAAAAATCTTTGTGAATCAAAGAATCTCAGGTTTCACTAAAACTATAGAGAGAATTCAAAAGTTTATAACATCAAATAGGTACATTATTATAAAAATATAATTGAAAAAAGAATCCAATGATACTTAGTTTTTATTACTAATGAGATGCTTTGGCTCTTCAAGAATCTTAGAATGACCTCCAATTTGAGATAGAGGGAGTAATATATAACGATTCTAGGATGTCACATTCGAACCAGAGAACAAAACACAAAGGCCTGTCGCTGCCGCACACCAGTCTACACCGACATATGGGCTAGATACTGCAAAAGATTATCTAAGGGCCTGTTTGGATCCGTTAGTTACTAATACTTAGCTATCAAACAAGCCACATCTAATATTAACTAGTTTGGTCCAGCTAGTTAAGTAGTTAGCTATCCAAGAAGAAAATAGTTATAGACGCTAATAATTATCTCATTAAATCCAAATAGGTCTAGCTAATAGTTTAGCTAGATAACTGTTAGCTGATGAGTACCCAACTATTAACTATTTAACTATTTGAACCAAAGTACCTAATAATTACTAATAACTCGTGATCTATTAGTTATTACTCCCTTATATATTTGAAGTACCTAATAACCAAAGTACCTAATAATAATCCTTATATATTATTAGCTAAAAACTAATTATTAGGTACTTTGGTTACTCAAGTTCATTCTAAGATCACGAGTTATTAGTATTAGCAGCTAATAGATCCTCCAAACCAAGTAACCAACGGCAAATCAACCGGCCGGGCATGCAGCACATTCAACCATATAAGGGTAAGGTGAAGTCAGGAATTTATATATCCTCGTCATTCAAGTCCATTCTGTGATCACCGTCCTCGCTCGTTGCTTATTTCCGGCCTTGAGCTCCTCTTGAGACTTTTGGATCGCATCATCTAACATGAGGCACAATAGCATGATGATGACCATGTTCTTGGGCGCTATGCTTTTCGGACCCCTCGCAATGCAAGCACAATGTAAGTACTTCTTTGTATTGTTGAATTAAATTCATATATATAAGGGGTAGTATATGTGTGACGATTGTTGATGTTACTACTGCTTCTATTATATAGTGATGTGTAATTTTTTTTAAAAAATACTGTAGGCCGTCATCAACTGATGGATAATTCCAAGAGTTCCATCACCGGTAGCATCAACTCCACATCATCATCAGATGAGAGAAAGGTTGTCCTCAACTTTTGCGTCACCAAGTATTGCTATTACTTCGATAAGGTGAACGGGACCGACTGCTTCTGCTGTCCGGATCTTTCTAAGAAAGAGTATTGCCACTTGGCACTGCAAGAGTGCAGGTCCAACTGTGTGACATGCAGCCCCAAATGCCCACCACCACCGGCATCTACTTAATCGTGATGCACAGTATGTGTGGACCATTGTATGCAATGCAACAAGAAGCAACAACAACTATGCTAATTTTTGTAGCGCAATAATAATAAAAAAGGATCAATTTGGATGTATTATATGATTTATTTGCTTAAACGAAATTTAGAACTGGGCCTAAGCAAAGCCACTAACGGTCCACTGAACAAGGATTGGGCCTGGAAGGCCGCCTACTCCTTTTCTTTCTCCTTGGCCCAAAGGACACCATGGTCTCTCGTAGTGTTCCGGTTGCTTGGTCAGCTTCTTCATCAGCTAGCGTGGTCACCTTCGTGACAGATAATATCTCAGTACTGTAAGATTACTGAATCCTGAGCTCAAATCATCTTAGCATATCTCATGAATAGGGGCGCTCGAGTAGCCATAGACCATATATATGCCTATATGGCTATATAGGCCCCCTGCTTTAGATGGGAAAATATACGGTGCAAACCTAATGAACGGTGGAAACATGCAAACTTGAATTGCGGCCCCTCAGATCTTAAATGTGCGCTGTGAGATGCACCATGGGACATTTTACAGTTTAGCGCCCGCACCGGCTTAGAACATTTTGCAATGAGATCCTTCTGGTCACCGGGAAATACGCCTCCTGTCCTTTCAAATCCACCCCAACTGCCCACCGAACCGATGAGACCGATCCTCCCAGTCCCTCCCTGACGCCGTCCGAAGCGCCGGGCGCCGGTGGTGGTGCGGTGGACGCCGCCGGGTGGCAGTACGGTGCGCCGGTGGATGGGAGCGAGCTGGTGGCAGTGCAGCAGGAGCCGCAGCCGCGCGACGGACTCGGGGTCCGAAGGCAGCGACATGCAAGTGGACCCCGAGGATGATGGTGAAGCGCAGCTTGGGCAGGGCCGTGTCGTCGGCGGCGGCAAGGGCGGCGGGAAGCGGAAGTGTCACCTATCAGCCCCGGCACACCCCTCCGCGTTCATGTGATGATGCTAACTGGGTGAGATGTTCCGGCGTCAAGGCGGGAGTCGCGTCGTGGTCGCGTGCGAGTATGCAAGAGCAGCAAGATTGGTTGCCACCGCGTCCATTGGCTGGTGTCCGTGGGGGTCAAGCTTCCTCCTCAAAGCTTTCTGAATTTCTGCATAGTTCCAATCTCCATCTACCTTGCAAACTATTTTGCTGAATTTCTTCGTGGAATCTAACAGAGCATGTTCATCTGAAGAATTCAGACACTGCCCTTTGATGAATTGAGCTATACCTTTACCTGTATTACGATGAAGTGAACTATACATTTTATCTGTGTACTATGTTCCATGTTAAGCAGTTGCACGAGCTGTCGCCGGCCTGAATACAGTGGTCCAGTTGCCACTTTAACCTTTTACCTGTCTATTACGATGAATGTTTTAAATGTACTAGTAGATGATTTACACGAATAAACAGGACTCAGGGTGACTCCAGTGATCACTTTAACCTGTAGGGTGATTCAACTGTAAATGGCCGATAGGCTCACCACTGCTCGGGACTCATTTTTTCTCTGAAAGGGGCGTTTGTACTCAAATTTAATGCATGGTTTCAATTGAATTGGTAACATATACCCCACACATACATATGTGGATTGGTACCATCAGAACACACATTCATTCACCTTTCCCTTCAATTTTACGGTAACAACACACACACTAGCTGTTCAGTTCCACCTACCAGCAACAACGACACCAATCAGGACACATACACCTACAAACACATGCACTACAACTGAAGAATCGAGCGCACATAACATTCTGAACTTGAATCCTTTTCCTCGGCTTAGCACTGATAAGACTGTCACATGTCCTCTTGTATAACTTCCCAGATATGTGATCTCTTGACAATAATTCCATACATAAGCTGTTAAATAAACACTATCTCATGATGTTGCCAATATGTCTGTATTCGTTGCTTGGCTCCCAATCACCACAAGATAACTGCATCTCCACTAAGCCTAACAAGGAATCTCTCAGACCTCAAAATCAGGATCTAGATCAGTGACCTCAAAATCTGTCTGCACTCCCAGACATTCCAATGAAGACATCCTCGCATAGCCAAACTCCCAAACTGTAGGAGCAACTAGGTAGACAATTAACACATAGCTGCAGTACCGCCCTTATGCAATCAAGTGGAGGCCATGGAGTTGGTCAAATAGCAGCACCGCCAGACACTAACTGAACTTCTATAGGTGGTCGTTGCCATGGTTGCCTATGCGGCAGTGCATCGCAGCCACAACCGTACGGAAGGAAGAGATAGCTCTGTATGCTCTTGTCAACCTTGATGCCAGTGTCGCGGATGAGGCAATTCATCGAACACCTGTTGGACAAGGTGCTGCAACCTCGTAGGAGTGGGCAAACAACTAGATGTGCTTGTCATGGGGCCTGAAGGGACGGAGGAGCTTCGACACCGTGCGCCACTCGAGGGCGCAGACTTCCACGACATCGCTGATCACGAGGATCCCGCCGGCCGCGCCGCGGATCTCTGGTGGAGCGGGAGGCAGTGGCCGCAGGGCATGAGGAAGACGACGATTGCACGTAGCTCGAACTCCCCGCGGCGGCGTCGAAGAGCAGCATGGCGTTCAAGGGGGCCAACTCGATGGAGTCCGCCGAGAGCTTGACTGCGTGCTGGGCTGCCCGAGCGCGGCCTGATGGTATCGCGCGGTGGCGGCAGGATTGTCGAGGACGGAGGCGGCGCGAGCGTGCACGATTCCGTGCACCCGCTGCAGGAACGGAGAGGAGGCCTTCGCGTGGCGGAGAGACGAGCACTGTGTAGGAGGCGCGGGCCTCGCGGACGAGCGCTGTGCTCAAGGACGGTGAAGGTGAGGAGCGCGGCACACCAAGCTTCCCGAGCAGCAACTGCTTCTCAGATGGGGAACGATTGGAACAGAGCTGGCCGCACACATAAGCTTCTTCAGGGGTCTAATTGCAAAGGGCACTGAAGCAATGCGGGGAGGAAAATGAAAATGTGCTAGGCAATTGTCTAAACCGCAGATCACGTAGCGAATGGTCCACGATGCAAGTTTACATGTTTACATCTACAATGCAGTTTCCACTACATATTTTCCCGCTTTAGATTTCGATCAAACTTGTTACTACTAGCTAGTTAGATATAGGAGGTCAAAAAAAAAAAATAAAAATTCTAACATCCTTAAGCATGTACTCCGTTCTCTGAATCATTCCTGTGCATGGTGCTAGCTTATGATAGGTTCAGGTAATATTTTACGTAGATTATACCATATCTTGAATACGATATATTTTTATTAGACATATCCTAAGTTTAAATTCTAGCTCCTCCAACTCATGAAAGATGTACGTACGTCGTTTCACGCGAAGATGCGGATGACTAAATTAGATGCATGCACAAGTGGCACTTGAGTCAGTTCTAGACCGACGCTTGAAGAGATATATAAACGAACACGCTTATATATTAAGTGGAATTTTAATATGCACAATGATCTTGGGAGATGCGATCTTCGATCATAGATCAGTTGGTTAGGTCTTTCGATCATAGATCAACCGGCTAGGGTCTCTCGTGGTGGAACCTAGCTACCCATCGGGTTCAAATCCTCGACTTAAGACGAGTCTTCATATTTTCCTTGATTAATTTTCGGTTTTTCTGGCGTAAATTGGCTCCATCAGGAGACCAACTGATTGATAAGCTTTGGAATTGCCTTTGAAAAAACAAACTTTTGAATATGGGCTTGAGTAAAAGTGGCCTATTGACATATCTATATCTCTTATAAATCTAAACTCCATAGTACGTGTTCCATGTTATCAAGTAGCTAAAAAGTCGTATTAACAATCTCCTTTTGTCGTGTACAACTTTAAAATTGTGAACTACATTTCATATTCAAGAATCAAATACTGGTGGTGGAGGATAGGAAGAGGTAGCCGCAATATGTGTACTGTTAAAACGCTAGGCATACAGCAGAGATGACATCCATCGCACACATGATGCTCCGGCATGCTCTCTATGTGTGAGTCCTATCTCTCTCTCTCTCATGTTATTTGCTGCATTTTGGACAGTTGGCATCGCAATATTTATTCATTCTACAGAAGTCCTCATATTTTCTTCTTCGGTGTTCCTTCAGTTCTGCCAAGGTGAAGACATCATATGTTACCAAGCAATGAAGCGCAACTAACATCTACCCATTACAACATTTTGTCAAAAAAAAAAAAAAAATACAACATGAATTTCCCGGATGTGTCGCATCTAAGGGCAAGTACATTGGTGTTGTCTCGTAACTAGTCTCATATAGTGCCACGTAATTTAAGACGACTTAATAGACTACGTGTACAATGGTTGTTTTTCTAAGTTGTCTCGTAGCAATGCGCATTTCCTTAATTTATGGAGAGAATAAAAATAGGATTGTGAGGTGCATGACAATAACAACTCATACAATGGTAAAATAGTTGTCTCATAGTCCCAAATTCTAGCTCATGAGGTCGTTGTTTCGCGAAGCAACTACCTCATTCTCTCTCACCTCTCTCTTTCCTCCACATCATCAAAAATCCTACGTGGCGATGCATGAGACGGCCTATGAGGCTGCTTTTGCGTGTAGCAATGTACCTGCCCTAAGCCTGCGAAAGAGACAAAAACACAAGGACCGTCGCTGCCTCACACCTGTGTCCTACACTGACGTATGGGCCAGTTACTGCTAAATCCATTAGCGGCTAATATATAGTTATAGGTAGCTAATATGTCACAACTTGTATTAGCTACTATTAGCTAGTTTGGTTCAGCTAGTTAATTAAGTACTTCCTCTATTTCACTATTAGAGGGCATTTTGCAAACGGTTTAGGTCAAACATTAGGAACATAAATCATAAATAACTTTTTAAGTCGTTGAGTCCGACAATGTGAAAATCATATCAATAGATTTATCTTGAAAATTACTTTCATAAAAATTTTAAATATACGTGTATAACTTTCCAATAAATAATTTTATAGAAAAGAGAAGTCAAAATTATGCTTTGAAGGCTGTGTCATTTGTCTTAAACGTCTTCTAATAGTGATACAGAAGTAGTAGTTAGCTATCTAAGGAGATGGTAGTTAGTTACTAATAATTATTTCCATAGGTCCAAACTGGTCTAGCTAATTGTTAGTGAGTACCTTTCTAATAACTATTTCACTAGACGTCTTGCCATGTACGCAGAAGAATGTAGTACTATTTGAATACCTAGTGAAATAGTTGTTAGTTGGGTATTCAGCTAACAATGAGCTAAAGTATTAGGAATACATGTTTATATCCAAGGAGGTAATTATTAGCATCTAACTATTATCTCTTTGGATTCTAGTTGCTAATAGTTATGTAGCTAATAGGTCACAACTAATATTATTAGCAGCTATATATTAGATAGTTAGGCCTAGCTAGTGAAATAGTTGTTAATTGATATTCAGCTAAAAAAAATAAGACATGTTTGGATCCAAATTAGGTGCTTATTATATTACTCCGTACCAGCTAACTATTACGATCCAAATAATACTATTATCTCTTTGAACGCCTTAAACGGCAAATCAAAGGGTGCTCCAATCTGTGCCGCCCGGGCATGTAGAAGCACAAGGTGAGGCCAGGAATTTCTCCTTGCTCATCAGTCAAGTCCATTCTGTGATCTCCCTCCTCGTTGCTCATTTCCGGCCTAACTTTGGGATCCGAATCTAACATGAGGTGCAATAGCATGATGATGACCATGTTCTTGTGTGCTATGCTTTTCGGATCACTAGTAATAATGCAAGCACAATGTGAGTACTCGGTTGTATTGTTGAATTTAATTTGTATATATATGGGATACTTGTTGCTTTTTCTATTATATATATATATATATAGGAATGATCTTCGAGTTTTTTAATTAATTGTAGGCCGTCATGAACTGAAGGATTCCAAGAGTTTTGCCACTCCCGTCCATTCCACATCATCAGATGAGAGAAAGCTTGTCCTCAAGTTTTGCGCCATCGTCTTGTGCTATTACTTCGATCCGAGCGGGGCCACTTGCTACTGCTGTCCGAATAATTCTCGGAAAGAGTATTGCCACAAGACAATGAAAGAGTGCAGGTTCAACTGTGACACATGCAACCCCAAATGCCCACCAGCGCCATCTCCACCACCTCAATCATGATCGATGCAAAGTAGACTACACCGTGTCCAGCGTTGTATGCAACAAAAGCGAGGACACAATGCAACTTTGCTATTAATAATTTGGTTGTGGAACATTATAAGTAGCACAATAAAAAAAAGATCAATTTGGTTGTAGAACATTATTTATTTTTAGATGCATATGGTACAACAAGGCGATCATGCATGGGGCGTGGCGCCGGCGGCGCTATGACAGGTCAGTTAGGGAATGCTGGAATCCCCTCTGAAGCTTAGAACTCTTAAACCTTTACAACACTGTAGCTCAATTTTGAAGTTGAAAGCTCTAATGCGAGGTTTGGAGCTTTAGCACTAAAGTTTAGAGGAGCCTAGTAGTTAATAATATGTTACAAAGAAAAGAACAATCCCAATCCGATGGACTGGAGCTAGACGTACATTCCTATGCCTTGCTTCTAGAATAGGTCCAAAAGCGGAGGTGCTCGAGGAGAAAGGGTTGTCTTTGGAGCTGTCGGGACAACTTTTAGTGATCGAGAGCCCTTCGAAAGTTTCTAGCAGCCAAAGTTCCACTGTAGCCACAACCCTCCGTCGATCGCATATGGGAACCAACTAGTTGCACCTTGGCGGTTCTCATCAGAAGGCTAAGCACAATGATGGAGGTTGCAAGGGGTGTGGCATATCCTCCTGGGGGCTTGTGGCACAATAACAAGATCCCGACAGACTACACTAGTGCATCCCCTTTCATGGGATGGAGGTTTGAACACCCAATTCCCGAGGGAGTGAACGAACTCGGGCAAGTGATTGGGCAGTTCATCCTCTGGCACAAACGGGACATCGCTGTATTGACTGGTTGTTCGCCTCCCCCAGTCAGTTATTTGCCACGTCCATAACTGGAGGGAGTTATCGAGGAGGGGGATCATGTCACCATCTCGTGATGAAGAAATGCCTGAGATGACACACTCCCCTCCTGGTGACTAACAAATGCCTGAGATGCCACACTCTTCTCCACCTTCCACGACCTCCAAGAAGCACGAGGCTGAGGTGACATAGCCTTCTGCGCCTCGTGTAGAGCAAATGCCTTCAAAAGAAACCCCTCTTGAAGAGCAAGCGCCTCCGGTAGAACCACCTCTTAAAGAGCAAATGCCTTCAGAATAAGTTATTGCACAAGAGGATGCATGTACGGAGTCGAGCTTAGAAAAAGCATGCAATCAAAATAAGGGACGTCTATACGCTGATGATAGATGTCACATTGACGTCCAAGTGGTACACCCATGACTAGTTGAAGCCTGAGAACCAAGTCAAAGAAGAACCACAGAGGGCTTATGAAGGGACCGCCACTAGTAATCAGTGACCGGTATAGAAGTATCCAAATATTGATGCCATCGAATGGACAAATAAATGCTCAAAAAATATGAAAGAGGAAAGATCTTCCTACCAAACCATATCATCCAAAAGATGCCATGTGGAATGAAAAAGTTCCATAATTGGTACTTGCACACTCGCCGACAGACATAAACACTATATCATGTGTCTACCCCAACGGTACATTCGAGCACCGGTGGGCATATTGCCCTTGACTTCGACAACATCCGCACGATATATCGCCTTAGTGAAATGGACATAAATATAATTCACATGTGGTGCCTGTAAGTCCTTTGCCCTCTTGATATGGTATAATTGCAATGTTTTGATATTGTTGGTAACTAACCTAAGCCATGACTTGTAGGATGCAAGTGCACCTTGAAAAACAACTTCCAAGTGTGAAAGATGGATACAAGGATCCTTGACACATAGCACAATTACGTTTTACATATGCCAGACTATGGGAACTGGATGGCAAAGAGTTAGAAGTTGGAAAGACTAATGAGGAGAAAGAGGAAATCCGGGCGAAGGAAATCAGGGACATGTCCATTAAGATTGTTCATAGCCATGTATTTCAAAAATCACCAACATAGAAAGAATATATGGCTACCATACAACTTTGAGTAAGTTCAACTATGTACATAAAGCTTTTCGAATACATATTATATGCAAACAAGCTTATCGATTTCCTATGACTGAATTCATGCAGTAACCACTGGATTGCTATATGTGTCGATCTCGGGCACGACATGGCGTGAGTTTTGGATTCAGTTGATAAGGAGCCAGCGACATAAAAAGACTTCATATCGATTCTCAAGATGTATACATATCGACAATCCTCTTATATGTTTGCATATAACCTCGTAACCTTCACTTTTGGATACTAACAAGATGCATTTGTGAAATCAGTTCAAACAGGGCATACCACTACTATGTTAACAAACATGGGGGGGGATACATAATGAAAAAGGGAAGGGTGAACTATGTGTCAAAACACGATATTCGGTAAGTATGACCTATTTCAGTAGTGCATGACAACAGCTTCCCTACATTGATGTCAAATGCATTAATTACCTAACATTTTTATATGTACAGTGCCCCAAGCAAAAACCCAGAAGTGTACACTGTGGATATTATGTATGCACTGCAATCACCCTTTTCTAAAGGAGACACCCGAACTTGGTATTTATGCTCACTGACTTTGTATATATATGGTCACTACATATATGCTCTTTGCCTTTCTATATATATGCTCACTATTTTCTATATGCTCATTGTACAGTGGAGATAGACCTGAGCATTTTTCGGGCCGGGTCGGGTTCGGGCCGGGCTGAAAAAAAATCCGGTTATTTCGGGCCGAAAAAATCTTGCCCATGACGTCCCATTGGGCAAGTCGGGCCTAGCTTTTTTGGGCCGGGCTTGGGCGGGCTACCCATGCATTTTACACTACAAAAATAGCTAAAAATGTATTTCGGGCCGAGTTCGGGCCAAGAAAAATTTTACCGGGCTTCAAAATCTCTGCCCAGGCCATGTCCAGTAAGGTTCGTGGGCAGGCCAAAACCCGTCGGGCTCGGGCGGGCGCCTTGGGCCGGGTCGGGCCGGGCTAGTTTTGCTCAGGTATAAGTGGAGAGAAGAGATGGGATAAGAGGTAACCCTTAAACAGATGACAACCTCTTGGACCTCGTCTGCGACCTTTGTGACTTCATATTAGATCAGATTATACATCACATAGGACACTACCAAGACCCTGAGTCTGATTTAGCGAGGAATCCAAAGTACCAACATCTTTGTGAGTGGGAAAGGCTAGGCTTAGGGCGTTAATCGAACTTGTGACATGAATATGTGAAAGATTTTGTGAATTATATGTGAGTTACCTATTGGTTTGAATCATATATGTATATATATGTTGATTTGAATTGTGTGAATTATTCTATGAATTATCTATTTATTTTGTAAATTATGTGAATTATATATATTCTAGATTAAAAAAATTGGCGGAAATCAACAGTAGGGGGGTTATAGAATGAACCACCCCTACAATTCAAAATTATAGGGGCTTTTAACTTCTCCAGCCGCCCCTACAAATCGTTTTTGTAAAGGCAGCTCGTGTTACTAGCTAGCCACCCCTACAAATCGTTAGTAGGGCGGCTCCCCTACTAACGATTTGTAGGGGCGGCTGGTGTATAACACAAGCCACCCCTACAAACAAATTGTAGAGGTGGCTAGAAAATCGCCACTACGGTGCTATGATTTGTAAGAACACAAGGTTAGGGGAGGCCGGGGAAACTGCCCTTACAAACCATCCCTATAGTGTCTTGCTGTAGTAGTGTATGTCACAACTTGTATTAGCTACTATCAGCTAGTTTGGTCCAGCTAGTTAATTAGTTAGCTATCTAAGGAGCAGATGATAGTTAGTTACTACCTCCCTCCATCCCAAATTACAAGGCGTTTGATTTTTTCTACCCCAAGTTTGACTACTGCGTCTTATTCAAAAATTTTTGCGCAAACTTAGTCAATTTTAAGTCATTCTTGAAGAACTTTTATTAATAAACGAAGCCATGACAAAAGAAATGATATTTTGAATAAATTTAGATGAATGGTCAAACTTGAGGTCCAAAAAGTCAAACATCTTATAATTTGGGATGGAATTAAGTAATAGTTATTTCCATAGGTCTGAACTGGTCTAGCTAGCTAACTGTTAGCTGAGTACCTTGCTAATAACTATTTCACTAGTCTTGCCATGTACCTAGAGAATGTAGTACTATTTCAATAGCTAATGAAGTAGTTGGGTAAGCAATGAGCTAAAGTATTAGGAAGACATTTTTAGACTCAAGGAGGTAATTATTAGCATCTAACTATTATCTCTTTGGATTCTACATGCTAATTGTTATGTAGCTAATAGGTCATGACTAATATTATTATTAGCTGTTGAGTTAGTTGGGTCTAGCAATAGCAAGTGAAATAGTTGTTATAGTTGATATATTCAGCTATAACAATTAGCAAGACCTGTTAGGATCCAAAGGAGCTTATTATTATTCCTTAGCAGCTAACTATTACGATCTAAAGAATACTATTATCTCTTTTGAACGCTTTAAACGGCAAATGAAAGTGTGCTCCATTCTGTGCCGGCCGGCCATGCAGCGCGTTCTACCATATAAGCGTGAGGTGAGGGAGGCCAGGAATTTCTCCTCGTATCATTCTAGTACGTCCATTCTGTGATCTTCCTCCTCGTTGCTCATTTCCGGCCTAACTTTGGGATACAAATCTAACATGAGGTGCAGTAGCATGATGATGACCATGTTCTTGTGCGCTGTGCTTTTCGGACCCCTAGCAATGCAAGCACAATGTAAGTACTTCTTTGTATTGTTGAATTTAGTTTGTATATGGGCCGGGACGAATATTGCTGTTTCTATTATATATATGGTATAATGATCTTCGATTTTTTTATAAAAAAACATTTTAGGCCGTCATGAACTGATCGATTCCAAGAGTTCTATCATCACCGCTCCCGTCCACTCCACAACATCAGATGATGGAAAGGTTGTCCTCAAGTTTTGCGCCATAAAAAGACTTCATATCGATTCTCAAGATGTATACATATCGACAATCCTCTTATATGTTTGCATATAACCTCGTAACCTTCACTTTTAGATACTAACAAGATGCATTTGTGAAATCAGTTCAAACAGGGCATACCACTACTATGTTAACAAACATGGGGGTACATAATGAAAAAGGGAAGGGTGAACTATGTGTCAAAACACGATATTCGGTAAGTATGACCTATTTCAGTAGTGCATGACAACAGCTTCCCTACGTTGATGTCAAATGCATTAATTACCTAACATTTTTTTATATGTACAGTGCCCCAAGCAAAAACCCGAAGTGTACCTTTGTGGATATTATGTATGCTTCGCAATCACCCTTTTCTAAAGGAGACACCGAACTTGGTATTTATGCTCACCGACTTTGTATATATATGGTCACTACATATATGCTCACTGCCTTTCTATATATATGCTCACTATTTTCTATATGCTCATTGTGCAGTGGAGATAGACTTGAGCATTTTTCGGGCCGGGTCGGGTTCGGGCCGGGCCGAAAAAAAACCCGGTTATTTTGGGCGAAAAAATCTTGCCCATGACGTCCCATTGGGCAAGTCGGGCCTAGCTTTTTGGGCTGGGCTTGGGCGGGCTACCCGTGCATTTTACACTACAAAATAGCTAAAAAATGTATTTCGGGCCGAGTTCGGGCCAAGAAAAATTTTACCGGGCTTCAAAATCTCTGCCCAGGCCCTGTCCAGTAAGGTTCGTGGGCGGGCCAAAACCCGTCGGGCTCGGGCCGGGCTAGTTTTGCTCAGGTATAAGTGGAGAGAAGAGATGGGATAAGAGGTAACCCTTAAACGGATGACAACCTCTTGGACCTCGTCTCGCGACCTTTGTGACTTCATATTAGATCGATTATACATCACATAGGACACTACCAAGACCCTGAGTCTGATTTAGCGAGGAATCCAAAGTACCAACATCTTTGTGAGTGGGAAAGGCTAGGCTTAGGGCGTTAATCGAACTTGTGACATGAATATGTGAAAGATTTTGTGAATTATATGTGAGTTACCTATTGGTTTGAATCATATATGTATATGCGCCCGGCGTCCTGCGCCCTTCCACGGTGAGAACTAATTAGCCATTTAGTTCCTCGAGATTTTGCCTATGAGAATGAGATCTAATTCGCCGTTGTTCTCGCCTCGCCTCGCCCGCTTGTTCTTCGTCCACGTCGACGGGGGACCGCCGCTACACCGCACCGCCGTCTGCAGCCTCCCGCCGTCCCCGTCTACGCCCGACACCGTACCTGCCGTGACCTCGAGCTCGATTCCGCCGGAAGAACGCCCCGTCCGCGCCCTCTGCTTCCTTCTAGGACGCCTGCGTCTCGCACCGCCGAGACAAGACAGGAGCGCGCGGACCGCACGGAAGCTCGGTGAGTGCGTCGGTCACTGCCTTTGAGTTGTTCGTTGAAATGCCCGTGTTGATAAATCCAACCTGCTATTTCCTTTTTGTATTTAGATTTTGCTTTCAAACAGTTCAGGATCCTAATATAGTGCCAAAAGTATTTTAATTGGTCTATGGTGAACAAATTAGATTTAAACATTGTGGTCATTTACAGCAATGATTGAAGACATTCTAATGCTCGAATTGTGATTGAAATGAGATAGATGTTGAAATTCATGAGTTTCGTGGTGTTCAAAATCTTGCTGTACAACATTTCTGAATGACATAGCATTAACATCCTATTTTGGCTGCATGTATAGGCAAACCATGGCGTGGTATGTAGTGCATGTTGGTCAAGTGCCAGGGATCTATCGAACCTGGGAAGATTGCTCTGCTCAAGTCTCTGGCTACCCTGGTAATTGTTACAAAAAATACAAGACTGAAGCTGAAGCTTTCAGGGCCTACTATGGTGAAAACTTTCACTATCAACCAGCCCTGGAGATCGATGAGAAGCCTCTCTCCATAGATATGAAGATTAGGAGAATTGCGACTTGGCCTATGAAAGATGTTTTGATTTCTGTCATGGCTATTGTCATTGTTTTCCTTATTTGGAAGTTGATGTCCTAGGCTCAATTTCGTAGAACATTAGGTGGAGTTAGTTGTATGTAACCTTTGAACCATGTAATGTATCTATGATGCTTTTATGGGTTTAAAAATAGCTGATTTTCAGGAAAAAAAAATTCATAAATTATAAAAATTTTAAACAAAAACGTCGGGTGGCATGGGCCCGACAGTGAATGACATACAAACCGGTAGTGTAACTACACCAAACACTATCGGTTTGAATTACAAACCGTCATCGATGACAGAAACATCACCGTCGGCTGCACTAACCAACCGATAGTCTTCACTCTAATAACGCTGTCGGGTTGAAATCAGCCGACAGTGTTCACGTAAAGTTCACTGACGGGTTCAAAGTAAGCCACTATTGTTAGCTCTTCGATACATCGTCCGCTCGGTCTAACCCGATAGTGTTATCCCCACGATTCTGTCGGTTCGTTAAAGCCCGACGGTGCTCTAATATCAACTCTGCCGGCTGACTTCGAACCCCGCATTGCTTGGATCAAAAATGCTGCCGGGTCGCGGAACACCCGACAAGTGTTCGGTGACATCTTATTTGCCGGTTCGATATCAAACCCGGCAGTCTCTCCTCGCATCACCGCCGGTGTTTTGACCCGGTAGTGTTTCAAACCCCACATCACTACCGCTATGGTTATGCCGGTTCAGTTTTTCGGCAGTGAAGGGGGTTGGAGCCCGACAAGTAATGGACAATTCAGAGTAGTGTGGTTGAGCCCGAGAATGTCCTGAGAGAGCTTTGTAGGCTCTAGATGAAGAAAAGTGATTCTCTTAACTACTTCAATTTCCAGCAATCTAAGTGTTGACTTTCCGTGTGTTGTCTAAGTGATTCTCTTAACTATTCAATATAGGGTTTCTGATTATTTATACGATACTCGATCTCTTGGTTCCAAACAAAATAACTTTTCGAGGTTTTAAAATTTTATCAAAAAAATGAAATAAAATTCTACAAAAGAATGAGAGACACTAACTGAGGAAAGGAAACAAAGTATTTCGTAATTGGATATCCTTGCAGCGGCTACAATACACATGGAGAGACCTTTCAAAGAAAAGCACGAGCACTACTACATAACCTTTCTATAGGGGCGGTTGCATCACCAACCGCCCCTACTGAAAAAACAACCGTAGGAACGGAAGATTAGGGGCCCCTACTGTATGAGCCGCCCCTACGGTTATTTTCGAAATCGTGTTTTCAAAATTCAAAAAAAAATACCAAAACATTTTTATTAAACCGGGGAGGACCCCACCAGCCATCCACTCACATCCCCTACACATGGTGATTTTTCAGACTTTTTGCAAATGTTGCGCCACCCAAGATTCGAACCCGCGACCTCGTGCTCAAGGCCGACCCCCCCCCCCCACCACTGCACTACACACTCATATGTGTCCATATCTCATTCCGCTTCCCCAAATATTATACAAATCCGAAAGTGTAAATTGACTATTTGAGGCCCTAAATGGATTCAAAGTAAAAAGTGGTCAACTACAAAGTTTCATAACTTTTCGAGATCTACATTTCATATGTAGGAAGTTTTTCCATCCGAGGTCGTTTTTTAATTTTGAATTTCAAATTTGAGACATTTGAACACAACTGTTTGCATGACTAGATGATTTCAAAGTAAAAAGTGGTCAACTACAAAATTTCACAACTTTTCGAGATCTACATTTCATATGAAGGAAGTTTTTCCGTCCGAGGTCGTTTACGAAATTTGAATTTCAAATTTGAGACATTTAAACACGACTTTTGCATGACTAGATGATTTCAAAGTAAAAAGTGGTTAACTACAAAGTTTCATAACTTTTCGAGATCTACATTTCATATGTAGGAAGTTTTTACATCCGAGGTCGTTTACGAATTTTTTATTTTTAGTGTCTCGTTTCAAAATTCGGGATCCCACTGTAGGGGCGCCTCAATATAGAGCCGCCCTTACCGTGGACCGCATTAGGGACGGTGGTGATTGAACCGCCCCTAATAATAGTAGGGGCGGCTCGTAACACCAACCCGTCCCTAATGTGGTGACTATAGGGGCGGCTCGTATGGTGCCCAACTATAGGGCGGCTCGAAAAATGAACCGCCCCTAATGTAAACGGTGGCGTTCTTATAGTAAGCTATTGTAGTAGTGGAGACTCTCTGCATGGTAGTGTGAGAAATATATCATTCTATAACTTCTTTTCTTGAAACTACCATATAACGGAGTATTAGTTAGCAAACTATTAGCATCTAACAGAAATAGATTCCAAACATGGTAACTTTTAAATGGCAAATCAAAGAGTGCTCGATCCTAGCGCACGTTACAAAAAGCTGTTGCTCGCGCATATATAGCAGCTGTCCTCTATCTGTGCCGGGCATGCAGCACGTTCTTCCATATATATAAGGGTGTGGTGAGGCCAGGAATTTGTAGTGATCGTTCAAGTCCATTCGAATTATCTGATCTCCCTCCTAGCTCGTCGTTGTTCATTTCCTGCCGGCCTTGAGTTTAATTTGGGATCTAACATGAAGCACAATAGCATGATGATGATAATGCTTTTGTGCGCTATGCTTTTTTCGGATCCCTATCAATAATGCAAGTGCAATGTAAGTATACTCCTTTGCATTATTGAATTTTAGTTTATATATGTACTCTTCCGTTTTAAATTATAAGCTTTGATTTTTTTTTATTCATCTATTGTATCCAGATGCATATACCAAAAAAGCTAAAGTGACTTATAATTTGAAACCGATGGAGTATATATCAGGGGCAATGTTGCTACTGTCAGTATATGTGACGACTAACTGTTGCTGCTTCTTCTCTTATATTATACAGTAATAATCTTTGAATACTATATCGTAGGCCGTCATCAACTTATGGATTATACCAATATCACGGCTAGCATCAACTCCACATTATTAGACGAGGGAAAGCTTGTCATCACCTTTTGCGTCATCAAGCACTGCTATCACTTCGATCCGGTGAATGGGAACATCTGCTACTGCTGTCCCGATGCTTCTCGGAGAGGGTATTGCCATTTGACATTGGAAGAGTGCAGGGCTAATTGTGTGACATGCAGGCCCAAATGCCCACCACCAGCGCTGCCATCTCCTTGATCGTACGTGATGCAAAGTAGAGATCATTATAGAGTGGCGTGTGGATCGTTTTGATGCAACCAATGAGAACAACTATGTTAATAAGTAGTAGCAGATATATAAATATATTAGGAAAAAGATCAATTTGGATGCAGTATAATATTTATATATTTATTTTAGAGATTCGTTTGTGTCCTTATTCTTTTCTTCACTCAACTTCTATTTCTTTTCGTAATTACGCACACGCACCTATAAAATATGAGAAACTGTTATAACCAGGGTCCGTCCTGTCCGGACCCCACATACGTGGGCTGCGCTGCACCCAGGCCCAACTAATCACTGCTAGCTAACCACCACGGCCTGCTCCCTGACCCAGGCCCAACTAATCACACGCGGGCCCGCAAGTGCCCAACCGCGAGCCCGGCGGCCGGCGCAGCTCACGAGCGCACAGACGGCGAGGCCCCCGTCTTGCGCGCGGACGCCCGGGCCCCAACATGGGCGAGGCGTGGCCTCGGCGCCTCGGCGTGGCCCGGGTTCTCGGCTCGACCCTGGTCTCGGGCGGCGACCCGGCGCCCCGACCCGAGTGGCCCCGGCCTAGCCCTCGGCGTGCGTGGGCGCATGCGCGGAGAAAAGGCGACCCGACAAGTCGCTGTTGCAATCTCACGCCCACCGGGCCATGCGCTGGCTAGCAGGGCATGCGAGGTGCTAAGACACCTCTCCTGTCCATTCATGGTTGAACGCCATGCGAGTGGCCGACAACCCCTCCTCTCGCCGAGTGTTTCACATGTTTTAGAGATTTGTTTCATCGATGTTTTCGGAAGGTATGTTTCAAGTGTTTCAACTAGTTTTCAGTCATATATTTCGACGGTTGATTTCCGCTGCTGCAAGAGTAGATGGAGTGTTAGTGACGGCATGACAAGCTGCCCCCGGACCCGTGGCGATTCCCTGGGGCGTGGCTCCTTGGCCTTGACCCATGGCGGCGGCGGCGGTGCCACCCTCCTCGTCGGCAGCGGCACGTGCCCTCCCTCACCAAGCAGCGACGTAGCAAAGCACCGCGCCTTCCCCACCTACGATGGCGCCCTAGACATGGAGGGGGGCCCGCCCTCGCACCACCTCCGGCCGACGGTAGCGGCGCAACGGCCTCCCTCCCGGCGGCGCTCGGCACCCTCCCGACGCTGCAAAGACCGCGCCTCCCCCACTAGTGGCACCTGCTGCTGCTCTTTCCAAGGTGGCCTCGACGGCGGCGTGGCTCAGAGGCCCCTTCCTCGACTTGTGGCACGATTGAAATCTCATGTTTGGTTTTGGAAATTCATGACACACTTGTGGACTAATCCTTTGCTCTAAGTGTATGACTTAAGATAGGATTAGGTGGATGACAAGGAGCATGATGATCATGAACATGGACAATGTCGGTGGACTTGATGGATTGTCAAGCTCGATGATCGGCTTGAGAGGAACCAGGGAGATCAAGACAAATGTATCTTGATAGGGTTTTCCTTTTAGTGATCAAGACACGATAGAGCGTGTGATCACATTATAGGATAGATAGCCGACTATCAAGAGGGAATGCCGCGACAATCCTTTGGTGAAGTGCTTCTAGGTCCAATTGACTTGCATAGTGCATTTAGGAAAATGAGAGCACTAACTTCGATCTTGCCTAACTTATCGACGAGCTAACATCCATGATAACGTGATCATCTTGGACGTGTTGGCAACCTATGGCAAGAGGTGAAGCAAAGTTGAAGCAAAGAGCAACGAAAAAGATGAAGACTTGCCGATTCGAGGGGTGACCGGACGCATAATGGCGGCCGACACACCGACCGAGGCTCGGCCAAGGCGCCCGGCCAGAGCTCTGCAGACGGAATTTTGCCGGACGCGCGTTGATCGGACGCTTTTGATCGGACTTCGCGACCCGGACTCGCCGGGTGAGTCCGGGTCGGTGCGTCCGATCGCCAGACAGGCCCAATTTGAAGGCCAACGGCTCTATCTCGTGAGGGGCTCTATATATATTGGTTTGGCTGGTATTGTGAGCTCTCTCTTGCACATTTGAACACTCTAACTTGCTTGTGAGCATTTGAGACTCCTCTCCACTCATCTCTCCATCCATAACTCGAATTCTTAGTGAGATTGAGAGTGATAGAAGTGCATTGCATTGGTGGTTGCATCTAGAGGCACTTCATCCTTGGAGAAGCCGCGGGATTCTTGTTTTCTTGGAAATTTGCCCGGTTCCCTAGCGGCTTGGAGTAAGAGGCGGTGTTGAGCTTGATTGGAGCTTGTTCGAGGCCACACCAGTGGTTTTGTGAGGGGTTGAGCCTTACCCCGCGGGAGGTTCGCGAAAGGCGTCACTATTGTGATAATGAAAGTGCAAGGAAGATGACCCAAAATCCGGTTCAACATCCTAGAACAAAGCACATTGATATTAGACATCACTTCATAAGAGATCATCAACAAAAGGGTGACATTTGTATCATGGGCATTGGCACCGAAGATCAACTAGCCGACATATTCACCAAGCCACTTGATGAGAAGAGGTTTTGCATGCTAAAGGGAGAATTGAACATTATTGACTTCTCCAACTTGAGTTGATGCACCCTACTTATATGACATGCCTCTCATTCGACAAACCCCAAGGTAAAAGTTGGTTGTCATGGCATTTATATGTTGCTAAGGACTTGTTAGTGCATCTAGACATCATGCATGCTTAATAGGCTCATTCATGGAAATTAAAATGTTTTTCAATGTATGTGTGGCACCACTATTGCTTTGAATGCTTTTATGAACTAGTGGTGGCATATGACATGTTTATGTGCTTACAATCCTAGTGTCAACTCTAGAAAATGTGCTAATGATGTGTATTCTAACATGGTGCAAGATAACCCTTATGCATATGAGGTGTGAAAAAGCTTGTCCTTGGTTCAAACTTGAATACATGTTAAGGCAAGTGATCTAGATGAGACCACATGTGATGCTTTGATTGACTTGATTTCTCTCATTTACACCTTTTTGGTGATTGTTGACAAAGGGGGAGAAATAAGTCACAAAGATGTTGGAAAGGATCACACAAATAGGGGAGCAAGCTCATAGACTATTTGTGCATTTGTATGTGCATGATCATGATAAAATGTTGCATTGAGCAATTTAAATTCAATATATATGCTTGCTTGGTGTATGCTAGGTTTTGAAAATTGAATGGTGTATTGACCAACTAGCATGCATAGGATGTATCTAGACATTGCTCACATTTTAGCCTATAATGTTGATCTCATGGGGTATGTTGAGTCTTGATGATTGTCTAGTTACATTGATGCTAAGGACTCCGATGGTTTCACGCTTCAAAGGTCCGAATTCTAGAACCTTAGCATCTCTTTTGGTATTAGTATCTCTCCCCAAGATTTCTATCCATACATATGTGCCAAATTGATCCAAACACATGGAAGCACATATGTAGGGGGAGCTACTACTACCAAAACCGAACCTTGAAATGTTTGTCCAATCCTTGATTCATGATCAAAATGCTATGGACAAGCAATTCAAGTTCAATTGAATTTTATTTCATATCTTTGTGATTTTGGTTGTCATCAATTACCAAAAAGGGGGAGATTGAAATCTCATGTTTGGTTTTGGAAATTGATGACACACTTGTGGACTAATCCTTTGCTCTAAGTGTATGACTTAAGATAGGATTAGGTGGATGACAAGGAGCATGATGATCATGAACATGGACAATGTCGGTGGACTTGATGGATCGTCAAGCTCGATGATCGGCTTGAGAGGAACCAGGGAGATCAAGGCAAATGTATCTTGATAGGGTTTTCCTTTTAGTGATCAAGACACGATAGAGCGTGTGATCACATTATAGGATAGATAGCCGACTATCAAGAGGGAATGCCGCGACAATCCTTTGGTGAATTGCTTCTAGGTCCAACCGACTTGCATATTGCATTTAGGAAAATGAGAGCACTAACTCTCGATCTTGCCTAACTTATCGACGAGCTAACATGCATGATAACGTGATCATCTCGGACGTGTTGGCAACCTATGGCAAGAGGTGAAGCAAAGTTGAAGCAAAGAGCAACGAAAAAGATGAAGACTTGCCGATTCCCGGGGTGACCGGACGCACACCGGCGTGATCGGACGCACCGACCGGAGGCCTCCAGTCGCGGCCCGGCAGAGAGCTCGCAGACGGAATTTTGCCAGACGCGCGTTGACCGGACGCTTTGACCGGACTCATTTGGTGAGTCCGGTCGGTGTCGGCCCGGCCTGACATGGCCAATTTGAAGGCCAACGGCTCTATCTCGTGAGGGGCTCTATATATATTGGTTTGGCCGGTATTGTGAGCTCTCTCTTGCACATTTGAACACTTTAACTTGCTTGTGAGCATTTGAGACTCCTCTCCACTCATCTCTCCATCCATAACTCGAATTCTTGGTGAGATTGAGAGTGATAGAAGTGCATTGCATTGGTGGTTGCATCTAGAGGCACTTCATCCTTGGAGAAGCCGGGATTCTTGTTTTCTTGGGAATTTGCCCTGTTCCCTAGCGGCTTGGAGCAAGAGGCGGTATTGAGCTTGATTGGAGCTTGTTCGAGGCCACACCGGTGGTTTTGTGAGGGGTTGAGCCTTACCCCGTGGGAGGTTCGCGAAAGGCGTCACTAGTGGATTGCTCGTGGCTTGTTGGACCCTCTCTTGTGATCGTTTGCTTGAGCTCCCAGGGGGATTTGGCACCGGCCATTGCTTAGCAACCGTCAAGTGAGTGTGTCGCCACAACGGGGACTAGCGTGCCGGCAAGCACGTGAACCTCGGTGAAAAATCATCGTGTCAACCTTGTTGTGCTCGTTGGAGATTTCTAGTTGATCACGGTGATTGGCTTCCACTGCATACACATCGACGTCGGTATATCGATCACTCCTCCTCGTGTATTTACATTGATATATCTTGTGTAGCTTTGCTTAGGTTGTTATCTTGATTAGAATAGTTTAGCTCCTAGTGGTAAATTAGTTAGTCTTGCTTGTTCACCTAGGAGTAAACTAGCGACCTAGACCTTGCTTGTGATTAGAGATATTACAATTGACTTGTGGCTTGCTTAGATAGCTAGTAGCACCGCTTTATTTAGCTTCGCCATCTTATTGTCTAATCCGTTTGTTTAGTGTTGTTGCAAGAATTTTTAATAGGCTATTCACCCCCCTCTAGCCATTAGGACCTTTCAACGATGGCCTCGACATCTACGGCGATGGTGTCCCCCTCGTCGTTGAGGGATGATGATGAGGCCCCACGGATGGTGCCGCCTCCCTCGGCGGCCGGTGGCACTTCTCCCTCACCGGCCCATTCCTCCACGGTGGAGGCCGCCACCACAACGGCACTACCCCTAGCCGCCTCGCGGTGACGGCGACCTCCTCCACACCGGTAGCGTCTCTCGAGGATGAAGTGTTGCTGGCCACCATAGTGTTTTTTTGTGTTATTATGCTCTCAGAAGTTTCTATGCATTGCTAAACCGTATACCCGCACGTTGATGGGTGGATTGTATGCTTAGTGGTATAGGTTTCAACAATAGTTGAATTCAAATTGTGGTGGCTATTTTGTGTTGATTTTTGGTTCTGTTGATTCCGTGTTTTTATGCTTTGTCTGCTTAAGTTTCTACGCCTTGCAAGAAAAATGGGCAGCAAATGTGATTATGCTTAGCTGTGTAGGTTTCCATAATTGATTTTTCATTTTTCAAATGTGATTTATGCATTGTTCCTCTTATTTATATTCATCAAACAATGTGTTTTATGTTTTACGTGTGCTGCTGCTATGTTTTACGTGTCATTTTTTCAAGTTTTATGCATGTGGTCTCCTCGTTATAATGCTAATTATGTACTCCCATGTTGAGCTATGTTTTACATGTCAAATTTTCAAGTTTTGCGCATGTTGTCTCCTCGTTATATGCATTGTTGTAGTCCTAATTATGCACTCCCATGTTGAGAAGCATGCTATTTGAGATGATCACGGTTGTCATGTGAAATGTTCATTTTGTGGAGACGTTTTTAAGCGACAAAATATGAAACGTTTATTCCTCCAATCATATTTTTCTACGCAATGTAAGTCAAAACTGTTCTACGCATCTTGAGAAGCGATTATATGCATTCAATCAGCCTTCAAGTGCTATGACTTAAGTGTCGCGGATTCAAATTTCAAATTTTGGAGATGAAAGTGACTATCATATTTCTATGCTCCCACCCACAAGATTCTATGCGTAGATGGTAGCATAAAACTTTGCATCTTAACTGCTCTACATATTTTGACAAGTGATTCTATGCATTCAATTTGGCCTTCAATTGCTGTGATTGATTCAAATTTCAAATTTTAGAGAAGACGAGAGCACATATCATGGTTCTATGCACTCGCTTACAAGATTCTATGCGTAGAAGGTAGCATAAGCATAAAACTGTTAGATGAGTAGGAGGGGTCGCCGCGGCGGCATGAAGAACAAGCTTGCATACTAGTGGCGGGCAAGGATGGCTGCGGGCCCCCGCCTGGGCGGCGGCGCCTAGCGCGTGTGGGAGCCCTCCCTTCGGGCGGTGCTCCCGCGGAGGGGCGCGGTGCTTGCACTGAGGTCGGTCAGCGTGACAACGACGAGGCTACCAAAGGAGCGCGGGCGGCGCGGCACGGATCCAGCGGCCATGAAAATCCCCGCAGGGCCCGGATCCAGGCTCATCAAGTTATGGATCTGGGCTTTATTATTATTATTTTTATTTATTAACCGTGACGAGTGTTTTTTGCCCGCCACGTTGAATCCTGATTTTGCGTGACCATGCCAGGGTGACGGGCGTTTACTGCCCGCCACATAAAATTAATCTAAAACACTCGTCACCCAAAATGATTTGGTTAGTAGTGACGGCAAAAAGAAACCTCTTTGCCTTAGCCCGATAAAATGTTCTTGGGAAAGATTTCCCCTCAGGCAAAGAGAGGGAATCCAGTAGTGATAGTCCACACGAGATATAACTAAACATTTAAATTTGTACAAACGTGCCATCTAGGCCCAATTTCAAAAACTACAGATCTAGGTCCAAATTACATGCAAATTCGAAATCCTCCCTGATTTTAGTTGCAAGTTTATACCCAGAGCCACCACCGTATCTGCAGCGGAATTTTGAAGGAGGCAACAAATCAGCGCCAAAAGCGCGGATTTGGTAACAATACATACACTAAAAGTCAAACAACAAAATCAGAAATAAACAAGATATTATTAGTTTTGAAGGTAAGGAAGTTAGGATCCAATGCATGCATAGATTTTCAAAAGATTTGAAGATATTTTATTGTTCGTGCGCCATATAAGATTCGGGGCTATTACACGTTGCCCGGATCTTATTATTCCTATATCCTCTAACGAATCCCGCATTGCCATGCTTATCTCTAACCTATCATTCAACCATCCTACTATATATATGCAACCCAATCCGCAAGGCTGCAATTGAACCTAACCACCACGCACCAAGATCACCTAGATTTATCCATCTCCGGCGGCCACGTCCCTCCCTCGTCGATCATGGCGGCGGCTACCTACCGCTCTCACCGTGTCGTCTGCTGCGCGGCAGCTCTCTCGCTCCGCCTCCACCATCTTCACGCGCGAAGTGACCGCCTCCCACAAGCTCACCATCGACGGCTACTCGGCGTCAAGGAAGCTCCCCCAATCCCCCCGAATGTGCTGGGCATCTTCCCAGCCATTCGAGGCTGCAGGCTACGCCTGGCGGATCAGGTACTTCCCCAATGGCAAGGAAGGTGTAAACGATGATTACTTCCCCAGTGACGGCAAGGAAGGCGGAGACGATGATTGCATCTCCCTGTACCTCGAGCTCGCCGATGGCGGCGGCCACGGAGACTACAGAGACCACCACCGGCACAATCATCGTCACGTCCCCGTCGACATCAAGTTCAGCTTGCTGGATCTCGCTGGGAACCCGGTGCCCGGTTACAGCCGCTCGAGAGAACAATGCGTCTTCTCGGAAGAATACCCGGCAGCAAGCGCTTCGATAGGATTCGACGACTTCGTCAAGTGTAAAGACCTGCAGGAGTCCGGTGCCCTCAAGGACGACCGCTTCACGATCATGTGCGACGTCACCGCCATCAGAGACTGGTCCGAGCCCAACAGTGACGGTGGCACTCCGGTGAGTAGCACTAGCAGCATCATGGTGCCGCCGTCCGACCTGCACCAGCAACTCAGCGACCTGCTGTGGAAGCAGAAGCACGGAGCGGACGTGACCATCGACGTCGCGGGGGAGACGTTCGACGCGCACGGGTGGCTGCTGGCGTTGCGGTCGCCTGTGTTGGAGGCAGAGCTGCAAGCGCTGACCGTAACCAGCAGCAAGAAGGAGAAGGAGGGTGCCGGCCCCCGCGTGATGAAGATCAAAGGCATGGAGCCTAAGGTGTTCAAGGCGATGCTCCACTACATGTACACCGACACGCTGCTGCAGGAGCTGGAGGAGGACGACAACGACAACACGCTGCTCCAGGAGCCGTGGCTGGACACCGACGACGACGACGACAGCGTGGACATGGAGCAGGTGGATATGGCGCGTGCGCTGCTCGCTGCGGCGCACAAGTACAAGCTCGAGAGGCTGGAGCTGATGTGCGAGGAGGCGTTGCGCAGGCGCATCAATGTCGACACGGTGGCGGCTATCTTGGTAGTCGCGGAGGAGCACCAGTGCCAGGCTCTGAAGGCTGCGTGCGTAGAATTCATGGCTCTCCCTGGGTGTATGAAGGCGATCTTGAAGACCCGTGGCTTCGAGGAGATGAAAGCTACCTCCCTCCCTCTTCTCGTCGAGCTTCTCGTCAAGCAGTTGGCTTGAGTATGCATGCATATGAGATACTATACCCAATAAGCAATGCTCGGTAGTTCGCAGCATCGTCATAATTTATATTGGCTATTATGTTTCTATATTTTATTCGGTTGCATCGTCATTTGTATTATAGCTATTATATTTTTTATAGCTATTATATTTTATTTCATTACTACAATTGTAAGGAGAAAGTGGACAATGTTATTTGTTCGCTAATAAGTTTTAATGGAGATCATTATAGACCGGCGTGTGGATCGTTTTGATGCAACAAATGAGAACAACCACTACGGAAATCGGATCTTCGCCGACCAGATCGCGCTTTCGCCGACCACCGAAAAGTTGGCGGTCGGCGAAGAGCAACGCTTTGGCAAAGCCTTTCTTTGCCGACCGCCGGCGGTCGGCGAAGAAAACCTGCCCGCCGTTTCCGACGCCACCGAACGTTAACCGCCGCCGCGATTTTCGCCGACCGCCACCGCTCGTGGTCGGTGAAGATCAACATCTTCGCCGACCGCCTCCGGTCCGTGGTGGTCGGCGGTTTTTTAAAAAATTTTTATAAAAACGCTGCCCGCACCGCCACGTGGCAGGCCAAAAATTCCGAGAGTTGATCTTCGCCGACCGCTCGCACCGGGTGGTCGGGAAGTTTTTTTTTTTTTAAAAATTAAAAAACGCTGCCCGCATAGCCACGATGGCAGGCAAAAACGCCGAGGGTTGGCTCTTCGCCGACCGCCCTGCGTCTGGCGAAGAAATCTTCGCCGACCGCCGCACACCTCGGCGGTCGGCGAAGAGCCAGCTTCGCCGAGCACCTTTTTCGATTGGTTTCGGCGAAGTATAAATTTTTTTTTTGAATTTACCATCACAACTTTTTCTCGTGCCTTACCTACAATACATTGAGTTCATTTTTCAAGTTTGGGATTTTTTAAAACTTTTTACTATATTTTATGAGTTTTCATGTTATATTTGAATTTTCGAAAACTAAAATTTGAATCGCAAGTGATTCGAATAATGGGTCTAAATGATTCAAAAATGATAAACTTGATTGTGAGTCCATATTGAGTCCTCATCCATGGTCGCACCGAAATTCAAATATCTTGTGCGCGAAACACGCCGAGTCACTTATGGGTCAATCGCTGTTTTAAAATTCTATAAAATTCAAACGGAGTTGAAAAAAATCATGAAACTTGACGAGTTGTCCTTATATCACATGTGTACACTATGAAAAAAGTTTGAGTCGATTTCGTGGACGTTTGCATCTCGGGTGGCGATTACCAAGACATCTCCAAAGACGTGATAACGTAAACTCTAGTTGAGATGTCTAGGTTTCAAAGAAGTCCGGGATGCAAACTTGCATGAAACCTTTTCAAATTTTTTTCCACAGCTTAAACATGCAATATAACGATGCCTCGTCAAATTTCATGAATTTCCGACTTCGTTTTTTTTTTTTAGAATTTTAAAATGAATCGTACGCACGTGAATCTAATGTCTCGCGCACAAGATCTTTTGATTTTCTCACGTGTCCATAGATGAGGGCTCAAAATATACTAACAAACAAGAATATCATTTTTCCAATCACATAACTCCATTTTTCTAAGGACTGCAGTTCAAATTTTAGGTGGGAAAAAATATTCGAGTAAAAGAAGAAAACTATTAAAAAATAGTTAAATGTGCGGAAAAATGTCCCAATTTTTGACATGTACTTGTAAACACTCTATCTAAGCCACGTAAAAAATTTGAAGTAAAAAATAAAAAAAATAAAATTCTTTTCGCCGAGAGCCCAAAAATGCCCTCGGCGAAGGGCTCTTTCGCCGACCCGCGGGTCGAGGGCGTCGGCGAAAGTCGTCACCTTCGCCAACCGCCGAGCCATAGGGCGGTCGGCGAAGCTTCAAAACCCGCGCTCACGTGACGAAAAAAAAAAAAAAAAAAAAAGGAATATCCCGCGCGCCCCCGCCCCAAAAAGGGCCAAAATCTTTGCCGACCGCCAGATCTGCGGGGCGGTCGGCGAAGAAGTATCATGTCGATTTTTTAAAAAAAATAAAATAAAATGAGACTTCGCCGACCGCCCCCAGATCCTGGCGGTCGGCGAAGAATAAAAAATAAAATAAAAACACAAAACCATCACACAGACACACGCACGCACACACGCAACGCACACACACCCACCCACACACAAACACATGCACGCACACATTCACAACGCGCCGCCGCCGCCGCCGTTGCCGGCCGCGCCCGCCGCCGACGCCTCGCCGGCCGCGCCGCCCCGCTGCCCCCGCCACCGACGCGAGCCGCCCGCCCCGACACCGCCGCAGGCCGCGGCCGACCTCCGCCCCGCCCCCGACGCCGGGTCGCGCCGGCCCCGGACGGCAGCCCGCGGCCGCGGCCGCCCCCGCTCCCGACCCCGCCCCCGACGCCGGCCAGGCCCCGGCGCCCGCCCGCGGCCGCGGCCGCCCCCCCCCACCGACGCCGGCCCCTCCCCACCGACGCCGGGACGAGCAGCTGCCTCGCGTGGCGAGCTTGGCCCGCTCCTCGTTGGAGCACGAGCAATCCACGCTCGTCACCAGGCAGCTGAGCACGGCAGCAGCACCTTGAAGCAAGCCATGCCCACGCACATCTAGCAATTTGATTTGCCTCGTGTGCATCTCAGCTAGGAAGAAGCAGAGCACGTGCAACAGCAAGAACTGACCACCACTTCTCCAAGCTCGGTTCTTCAACAAAGGTTCAATTTCTCTTGTGCTGTGGAGTTGGCCATCGAGCCACTCAATTTGCTTCTTGTGCAGGTTGTTTAGATCGGGTGAATGTCTGTGAGATCCTAGCTTTCGATGATCTGAGCTCAGTGTCTTATTCTCTGCGCCCGCTAGGTGTTTGTTGAAATGTCTCAACAGTTTTTCCTCTCTGCACTTACAGTGGTTTCTTGTTTCACACCTTGAGCATGTACAGCAAGGAGTGTCATCCAACCATAAGAGACGAAGTTAGCAAGCAGTAAGTGTCTTGACATTGACTTCTTTTTTCCTTAGTAGCTGTTAACTAACTCACTATCACACATTCAAACCAGTGGCAATGTCCAAAGCGACAGAGATGTACTACATATCATATTAGTCCACAGGTTCTTATTGGCCATTACAGTATAATATGTTTAATAAGTTAACTTTTTAGTTCCTTTTCATTCAGTAGGAAGAGAAGTCTGAAAAAATTACAAATACAAATGGTTTAAAAGACGGTAAAGAAAGAAAAAACTACATAATCTAGTGAATAGCTACTGGTACTCTTTTTGTGCTAGGTGTAGCATATTACATTATTGGCCATATGTTGCAAGATTTCCTGCGTGGTGCATTAACAACTGGTAATCTAGTGAATCTTGCGTGCATGCATGTGTGGCTAACTTTCAGTTGGTGTTCTGCAGCTTTGCAAACTGCGAGCTAAGGTCGATGGTGTTGGTTGACAGAAGGTCAGTTTTGGCACCTCATTTGTGGAATATGGCATGCTCTGCTTTTATTTTGTGATTATTTTGCAAATATGTATGTAGTTTGGCCTTCTTCTGTTATCCTAATAATAATATTTCCCACGATGCAGCATGCTTGGGTCACATCGCCCAAGATTCAACTACCCTGGCAAGATTCCAGCTGGACTAGATCTGCCTAGTGATATTGCAGATGAGAAGCACCTCGAGGAAGCTCAGAAGAACTAAGGCAACCTCAAAAGCATTGATATTATGACTTGATCCACCAAGATTAGGCTGCATCATCTTTTTATCAGAGTGGGGAGGGGAGGAATGTGGATGCATGCATGGCCTCCTGCAGCTTGGTGGATGCATGCATGGCCTCCTGAAGGCCGTTATTAGCCTTCTCTCAAATTTTTGTATACCTTTGAACAAGGATTAGTTCCATGTCAAGTGTCAATGTACTTGTTTGATACATGAGTAAGTGTATGCCTAATGTAATCACTTTCGTATGACAGATGTTTATGGCTATAATATAATTGTGAGATATGATGAGCTCGTGTCATGAGATATGTTCTGTGATTGAATGGATGTGAGATATATTATATATGTGTTTGTTTGTCAAGGGGGAAAGCGAAAAAAAAAAAAAATTTTTTTCGCCCGACCGCTTTTGCTAAAAACGATTCGGCGAAGGAGCCTTCGCCGATCGCTTTTCGCGGTCGGGCGTTTTTGGGAGGGGGAAATGGGCGGTTCGGCCCCTTTCCAGCTTTCTCGCCCGACCGTTTTATCAAAAGCGGTCGGCGAAGGTGGGGCGGTCGGCGACGTTTTTTAAAAAAAATTTGTCCTTCGCCCCGAGCAAAGACTACGCGGGCGGTCGGCGAAGAAAGTGTAAAAAATGTAAAAACACCTTTGCCGACCGCCCATCTAGGAGCACGGTCGGCGAAGAAATTGTGAAAAAAAATATAAAACACCTTCGCCGACAGTCCCCGACATGGCGGTCGGCGAAGAGGAGAAATGAGAAAAATCTTCGCCGACCGCCCGGTGTCCGAGGGCGGTCGGCGAAGAGGGCATAACGGCCGTCTATTTCGTGCCTCCGTTAACGGCAACTTTTCTTCGCCGACCGCCGTCGTTTTGGTGGTCGGCGGCCTTCGCCGACGGGTGGTAGTTTGGGCGGTCGGCGACCGCCTACGCCGACCAAAAATTGGCCGACTGCGCCGTCGCCGACCACTCACGGTCGGCGAAGCCTTCGCCGACCGTTTTTCGGCCTTCGCGCCGACCGCCATGGCGGTCGGCGAAGTCCCCGCTTCCTGTAGTGAACTATGTTAATAAGTAGTAGCAGATATATAAATATATTAGGAAAAAGATCAATTTGGATGCAGTAATATTTATATATTTATTTTAGAGATTCGTTTGTGTCCTTATTCTTTCTTCACTCAACTTCTATTTCTTTCGTAATTACGTACACGCACCTATAAAATATGAGAAACTGTTATAACCGGGGTCCGTCCTGTCCGGACCCCACGTACGTGGGCTGCGCTGCACTCAGGCCCAACTAATCACTGCTAGCTAACCGCCACGGCCTCCACTGACCCAGGCTGCCGCTCGACTCACACGCGAGCCCGCAAGTGCCCAACCGCGAGCCCCTGCCGCTGGCGCAGCTCACGAGCGCACGACCGGCGAGGCCCCGGTGCGCGCGGACGCCCAGTCCCAACATGGGCGGAGGTGTGGCCTCAGGTTCTCGGCCTCGACCCGGAGTGGTCTCCAGGGGCGACCCTCGGCCCCGACCCGGAGAGGCCCCTGGCCTAGCCTCTGACGTGCGTGGGCGCATGCGCTGGAGAAAAGGCGACCCGACAAGTCGCTGTTGCAATCTCACGCGAGTCACGCCCACCAGGCCATGCGTGGGCTAGCAGGCATGCGAGGTGCTAAGACACCTCTCCTGTCCATTCATGGTTGAACGCCATGCGAGTGGCCGACAGCCCTCCTCTCGTCGAGTGTTTCACATGTTTTAGAGATTTGTTTCATCGATGTTTCAAAAGGTATGTTTCAAGTGTTTCAACTAGTTTCAGTCATATATTTCAACGGTTGATTTCCGCTGCTACAAGGGTAGATGGAGTGTTAGTGACGGCATGACAAGTTGCCCCTAGACCCGTGGCGATTCGCGTGGCTCCCTTGGCCTTGACCCATGGCGGCGGCGACGGTGCCACCCTCCTCGTCCGGCGGCGGCACGTGCCCTCCCTCACCATGCAGCGACGTAGCAGCACCGCGCCTCCCCCACCTACGATGGCGCCCTAGACATGGAGGGGCCCGCCTCGCACCACCTCCGGCGACGGTAGCGGGCGCCTCCCCTCCCGGCGGCGCGGCACCCTCCCGACGCTGCCGCACCGTGCCCCCCCACTAGTGGCACCCGGCCGCTGCTCTTTCCAAGGTGGCCTCGACAGCGGCGTGGCTCAGAGGCCCCTTCCTCGACTTGTGGCACGATGGCCTCGACATCTACGGCGATGGTGTCCCCTCGTCGTTGAGGGATGATGATGAGGCCCTGGATGGTGCTGCCTCCCTCGACGACCCGGTGGCACTTCTCCCTCACCAGCCCATTCCTCCACCGGTGGACGCCACCACAACTGGCGCTACCCCTAGCCCTGCCTCGCGGTGACGGCGACCTCCTCCACACCGGTAGCGTCTCTCGAGGATGAAGTGTTGCTGGCCACCATAGTGTTTTTTTTTGTGTTATTATGCTTTGTAAGTTTCTATGCATTGCTAAACCGTATACCCGTATGTTGATGGGTGGATTGTATGCTTAGTGGTATAGGTTTCAACAACGCTTGAATTCAAATTCAGGGTGGCTATTTTGTGTTGATTTTTGGTTCTGTTGATTCAGTGTTTTTATGCTTTGTCTGCTTAAGTTTCTACGCCTTGCAAGAAAAATGGGCAGCAAATGTGATTATGCTTAGCTGTGTAGGTTTCCATCTAAATTGATTTTTCATTTTTCAAATGTGATTTATGCATTGTTCCTCTTGTTTATATTCATCAAACAATGTCTTTTATGTTTTACGTGTCTTTGCTGCTATGTTTTACGTGTTGGAAATAACAAGCAATTCAAGAACGCAATAATTAATTCCGACAATAAGAAAAAGATCTACAACATGTATCGAAATATATGATTCATCACTAGCACTACTGAAACTAGACAAACGCTGGTAATCTAGTCCTAGCAATAGCAAGAACAAGAGGACTAACAAAAGGGAGAGGATCGACATTCTTACGTTGGGGTTGTCGGCGCTAGCGGCAAGCAAAGTAGACGGCGCAAGGCCGGGTGATGGAGACCGACGAAGAGGAAGAAGACGCCCCGAGCGGTCGCGGCGGCGCTTCCCAAAAAACCTTATCGTCCCCTACCCCGCGGGGACATGACGAGACGTGGGCTTCGGAGCCCGCTCTCCCGACGATGATGGCACGCCGGCGACGGATGGGGAAGATGGCGGCAGCTCGGGGCGATGGTACCGAAGAGAATGATTTCTCTCGTAGTTAGGGACGACGTCTCGCCCCTCTATTTATACACGCAACGCAGCCTAATAAGGCAAGTAATTGGTCGCGTCAATCACAAAGATTAAGGCAATAGAGCATCGTTAGGGTTATTGCCATAATACGAGAATAATTGCTTTCCTAAATGGACCTTCCAAATAGGACATCGCAATTTTCTCCATGCATGAAAAATTTCGAGTAGCAAAAGGAAGCTGCGCACCCGCAAGCACGAGGGCGAAGAATGGCGGGACCATTCACGCGCATGTCGGCGCCCGCACCTTTCGCCACGCCACGCCATGCCCGCCCCGGCGAGGCGAGCGAGCGTGTTGCTTCCTTTTCCCTCTCACACCATAGCAACATCTAGTTGGAGATGGCTCACATATTTAAGTTGGCCTCACTCCTTCTAGACTAGCAATGTGGGACTAAAGTCCCCCACCATACCATGCATGTGTGAGTGGGCCTTTGGGATTTCTATTTGGGAATATTTGGACCAAAAGCCCAAATCTTCTAACATTACGTGTCATTTTTTCAAGTTTTATGCATGTGGTCTCCTCGTTATAATGCTAATTATGTACTCCCATGTTGAGCTATGTTTTACATGTCAAATTTTCAAGTTTTTGCGCATGTGGTCTCCTCGTTATATGCATTGTTGTAGTCCTAATTATGTACTCCCATGTTGAGAAGCATGCTATTTGAGACGATCACGGTTTGTCATGTGAAATGTTCATTTTGTGGAGACGTTTTTTAAGCGACAAAATATGAAACGTTTATTCATCCAATCACATTTTTTCTACGCAATGTAAGTCAAAATTGTTCTACGCATCTTGATTAGTGATTATATGCATTCAATCAGCCTTCAAGTGCTATGATTTAAGTGTCGTGATTCAAATTTCAAATTTTGGAGGTGAAAGTGCCTATCATATATTTCTATGCTCTCACCCACAAGATTCTATACGTAGATGGTAGCATAAAACTTTACATCTTAAGCGCTCTACATATTTTGACAAGTGATTCTATGCATTCAATTTAGCCTTCAATTCTTTGTGATTGATTCAAATTTCAAATTTTAGAGAAGACGAGGGCACATATCATGGTTCTATGCCTTTGTGACACCCCGCCCTCCAAAGCCGCACCGCACGACCCTTCCGAGGGGCGTGCACGCTGCATACATACCACCCTCGCTTACACTTTTCGCCCTCGCCGTGTAAAAAGGGTTAACCCGAAGGTGATATGGCCGGATGGCAAAGGCTTATAAGTTGGCTCCACCCTTGCTAAACTAGCAAGGTGGTACTAAACATGTGCACTCAGCACTCATAGGCCCCCATCGGGCCACATCCTTATTGGGCCGGGTGTTACATACACCCCCTCAAAGGACTCAGCGCCCTCGCCGAGCGCCAACTTGAGACCTCCCCTCTTGGCACACGCGACCGTGCGCCCAGGGGCGCACATGTGCCATGCGGGTGCACTCCGCGAGCCTACACGCGCAATGAACCTCCATGTCCGCGCCGCGCCGCACGCCGCGCGTGGCCGCCGCTGGTCGGCTCGATACCACTTGTAACACCCCGCCTCCAAAGCCGCACCGCATGACCCTTCCGAGGGCTGCGACGTACACATACCCACCCGCACTTTTCGCCCCGCCGTAAAAGGGGTTAACCCGAAGGTGATATATGGCGGATGGCAAAGGCTTATAAGTTGGCTCCACCCTTGCTAAACTAGCAAGGTGGTACTAAACATGTGCACTCTGCACTCATAGGCCCCTACCGCCACATCCTTATTGGGCCGGGTGTTACATGCACTCGCTCACAAGATTCTATATGTAGAAGGTAGCATAAGCATAAAACTTTTTATCCTAATGCAAAACTTTTTTAATTTCAAGTGAAGTGTATTGTAGGAGGTTTTTATATGGTAACAAAATTAACTTTTATTCACTTAACCACTAATTTCTATGCAATGTCATACGCAAAACTATGCAATGCCGGTGATAAAACTTTATGGGCATCTCATGGAGAGGTTTTACGCGATAAAATAGGTATATTTTATTCATCAAACAACAAATTTCTATGTAATGCTGCTATTCTACGTATATTGACAAGTGATTCTCTGCATTCAATCAATGTTCAATTGATGTGATTCAAGTATGGTGATTCAAATTTTAAATTATTAGAGAAGACAAGGGAATCTTCTATGTTACTACGCACTCCCTCATGATACTCTATGCACAGTCTGGTATGGTAAAAATCTTTATCCTCATGCACAATTTTTGAATTTTAAAAAATTAAAAAAATATCACAAACGAATCTTGAATCATGCACAAAAAATGTTACGAGTTTAATGGTGAAAACCGTTTTGGAATCGGATGATGCGTTGAGAAATTATTGCAAAAAAATGAAAGAAATTAGATAGGATGCATGCCCCATGCATGTGTCAGTGGACAGCCAGCTCGCGGAGAGGTTTCTATGCAACGGCGAATTGATTTTAATTCGCCCAACCACTGGTTTGTATGTATCATTGCAGCAGAAATGTTTCTATGCAATCTGATATGGGTTTATATGCCCCACTGTTCAGCACTAAAAAGCTCGGGTCAATGGCTTATGCCACCTAGCGCTCTTTGTTGTGCCAGCAAGATGTGGCGACAGAGTGCTGCAATCGCACTAGTGCAGTTAGTGCCAGCGCATGTGGCGCTGACAGAGTGATGCTATCGCACTAGTGCGATTTAGCTTGACGAAAGGGGCTATGTGGAGCAATATATATTTTTGGTGTGTTATTAATAAGGTATGATTGATTAAGAAAGGATACAAAAATAAAATTGTTTGCAAATTTTAACCATGTTAATATAATAATGTGGATAAATATTAGTGTCCAATTAAAAAACATAGAAAACACAATGTCATAGAAGGAGCAAGTGCATTATCTAACATCACATTAAACAATGTCATATAAGGAATCGGTGCATTTTCAATAACAGGGGTATTTTGGTCATTGCACATGCCACTCAGCGGTGTTAGGCTCCAATAGTGAGGGTAGTGTCTTGTAAAGTGTTAAAGTTTGAGTATAGGGCCATACTTGGATTTTTGAAGTTTTGGGGGCCATAGGAAGAATAAGTGAGTTTGACGGGGCCATAGAAATTATTCTCTTTTAATATATACTAGCAAAAAATGTTCGCCTATTGCAACGGGTATGTACCATGATCTAATCATATCGTGCCTAGAAAAGAGTAGCTTTGTTAATTGGCTCATACTGAATCACTGATCTTGCATGCAACATCAACAATGTCATTAGTTGAGAACATGATATGACGCCTTTTCTTCCTTTTCATTAAAGACCAAATCGCAGCATGTTTTGCAATTGTTAAACGTTTGCAAAGTATTTGATGGTACAATACAGTCTTGCAAGATATGTAACCATGTGTTTGGTGTACTAACATAAGCCATACTACGTTTGCCGATATGCGAGCACCCTTGGCCGACGCCTCCTGCTTGCTAATTCAAAATTTATAATCGGTACATAAGCTATACTATGTTTGTCGGTGTGTGAGCACCTTTAGGCGACGATGCTCTGCTTGCTAATTCGAAATTTATAATTCTGTCATGTGGCGGAATTGGGCCAGCCCTAGACAGGCTAGGGGGGCAAGCGGTCACGGCCGGCCCACGAGGGGGGCGGGCATGCGGCGCCGCCGAGGGGCCGCCCGCCGCCCCTCTTCTCGCCTCCAACTCGCTTGGTCATCAAGTTAGGATTATCTTAGGCTTTTGGTGTGCAAAAGGGGATATTCCAATCATATAAGGAAGACCCTTATTAGGAAATAAATAAATATTGCTTGTAAAGGTATTCCAATCATATAAGGAAACCTTATAGAGATTGCTTAGATTACAAGTCCTACTAGCCGGGCTATATAAACAAGGGTATCTAATCTCTTTGGGAGACAAGCAATAAAATAAAATAGTTCGTGCCCCATCTACTCCTACCGCCGCCGCCGCCGCCTCCCTCCGCCCGCCGCCTGCCGCCCCGCCGCTTCATAATGCCACCACCAGCGCCACCGCCACCGCCACCGCCACCGCCGCCATGACGCCGCTTAGCCGCCCCTCGCCACCTTCCTCGCCCGAAGACCGTTGGTGACGTGTCGCAACCGGCCCAATCCAATCGGTTTGTGACAAGTTAAAAATATGCCAATCCACCATCTAAACGTACTGACGTCAGACTCTCAGTGATGGTCATGGTAGATTGGGAGGCTTCTTAGTCTGCTCTGATCATATAGAAATAGAAATTTCTATCTCTGAATTATTAGGATTTCTATTTAGCGTACTCATGATCGAAGGAACATATATTTAGTTAGGATTCGAAGCTAGAAAATAGAAAAAATATATGTAGACAAACTAACGATAGAGACAATATTCATATTCACAAGGAGAGGTGAATCGGACTCCATATTGGTTTAGGATCGGTTTAGATGTTATCTATGAAGTCGTATAATCGCTTGACTATTATATATATACTAGCAAAACATGCCCGTGCGTTGCACCGGGCGCACGTGTGTCGATAATTGTGCTAATAGCAAATCTTTGTATGATACTCATATATACATATAGGAGTTTGGACATTTAATTTAATATCTATATTGTATCAGAATAAAAATACTCAAAATTATCGGATGCATTCAACACTATGATTATTGATACTCCGCTGTTCGCATCCTATTTGATTTATTTAACGGGAGAAAGTCGGAACATACTGGAAAATTAGGACCCGGAAAATTGACCCTAGTAAAGAACAATAAAAATTCGGATTAGATGTGTAGGAAAAATAAATCAACGAATAGAAAAGCTCTAATTCAATTGGCCGGCATGATATGGCCCAGTCGTTTCCCATCGTTAGATCTTCTCAGAATAAAACCATTGTCGTTGGATCACAAAGAGCTAACATACATGAAGGACAAACCCTAACTTACTTCCACTGGTCGCTCCTCCAGCCTCTTTTTTTCACAATCTCGTGTACTCAACCTGATAAAAAAAAAAAATTCTCGTGTACTCAGCAGCAGAGGCGTTGTTCCCGTCTCTGTCTCACTCTCTTCTCAAACCCGGTGCTCCTTCTCGTTCTCTTCTCGCACGTGATGCATGCGCCGTTTCGCGCAAGCCAAGGCCACACGGTGACGACGCTAGGCTGCGTAAGGGCGGCTCTGCTGGCGTGGCAAGCGGAGTCAGCATGTTGACGCGCGGTGACGGGCTCTTGACGGTAGGGGCGCACAGCAGCGGCTTTGGTCTCGTCTTCACGGCAACGACGTAAGGCAAGGGACACAGTCGTGGCTTGGCGGCGGCAGCGGCGCTAGCGAGGGCGCCTTCCCTGCGGATCAACGAGAGGCCTAGGATTGTGGCCTCGATTTGGTATGTATTTGGTCCCGATTTGAAGTATATATGAGTTCACCTACGAGGGAGCCGTCGGTGGGGAAAGAAGATTGGATTGGAGCTTTCTTTATTTGGTCCGATTTTGATTTTGTTATATGGTGCCTTGATTCGATTGGCTCCGGACTCCTAATCTGTCTCTGTCTCGTGATTGGAGGAGGGGCAGGCGGACGACAGAATTTTTCGCTCGGGCACGCGGACGAAAACAGGGTAAGCGGTAGTAAAATAACCGGACAGGGCAAACGGTGGTGGTCAATAAATTTTCTCTTTATTGGTAGGTAAGAAAGTTAGTACCCCTCTGTCGACAATATAAATAGAGTACTCATATAAATATATTTGGGTCTATCGCAAATGAAATGGTTATAAACTTTTATTCGCATAAAAAATGTTATAATTTTTAACTAAATAAAGCAATATAAAAAGGACCAACAATATCTATGGCATTAGTGCAATTTGTCGCTACTGTTAAGTAGATTCTACTATTATTTTCTACTTTTTGTTCGCACGTCTTGTTATTTCCCTAGGTGCTTCTAGTTTAGTTTTTTTACCTTAATACATGAATATCATTAAATACATTACTTAATTTTGTCTTGAAACTTATGAAGTATGACGGGGAAGTAGGCAATTTTTTTTTGAGAAACTGCAATACTGTTATGTGTATCCTCGCTCTATTCACGTATTATTTTTGAAAAAAAAAAATACTGTGTCATTCTGGGCTCTAAATGATCTGGGCCTAACTTGTATGAAAGAAAACGACGGCCCATAACTGGCATGTCCACACGGTGCCTCCACCGTGTGCGATTCGAAAATCCAAATCTATATCTCCACGGACGTCTGTTTTTTTTCTCTCTAGCCAAATCTAGTCCGTATTCAATATGGATTGGTGGGAAAAAGCAAGGTGAAAAAAAGCGAGGTGGAAAAAAGTGGCAGAAATTTTCTCTTTTTGTTAGTAGGTAGTATATATAGTATAGATATAACTCATATAAGCACTATTTTCGCTGATAACTCTTCCTTGAGCAATTGTACATCAACTCTAATTTCTCATTTGTGATAGAAAAATGGTCCTTTGTGTGCTTATATAACTTGTGCATCCTTTTAATTTTAAGTTCTATACAAGATCATCTTGCCTTTTACCCCAAGTTATATAAAAAAATATGTATCAAATCAACTATTATTTTTTCTAACTAACAATGTCAAGTGTGCCAAATTATAAATTTTTAGAGCTATTTATTCTGCATGTTATTAAATTTATATGCTGTTTAGCATTGTCGGTCTTTCCTATACTATAACTTCTAAATTTAAGTAGTCTATGTTTTCTATTTTGGCAAGATATAGCAACTCCCTCAGAAATATAATTATTTTGAAATTTGAGTTACTATATTCATGAAATTCGATATTGACTACTCACAAAGTGTGGCACTATTAAAAATATATACTAACTTCCAGCGTAAGTCTACAACAAAATAGAGGTTGGATATGCTAGGATCAGATATGGTACACACAGCCGTAGCACAACCAAAAAGATTATATATATATATAGACATATAGACACACAAAGTGGATATTCACCTACCGTGCCATGCATATGCGTTTGCTTTGTAGAACCAATGCGAGCCAGGGCTTTTCTTATTGATATTTCCAACCCTATGCCAGGCGGAGCTTCCTTGAAACATTACGTCTACAACAATATAGGGATTGGATATGCTAGGATCAGATATGGTACACACAGCCGTAGCACAGCTAAAAAGATTATATATATAGAGTGGATATTCACCTACTGTACCATGCATATGCGTTTGCTTTGTAGAACCAATGCGAGCCAGGGCTTTTCTTATTGATATTTCCAACCCAATGCCAGGTGGAGCTTCCTTGAAACATCCCCAAATGCGAGTTGGTGACAACCTTCATTGCTTTGGCTACCATCCTCAGTTCTAGATCTAGATTCTAGTGGCTGTCGGACAAATTAGCTTCTTTCTGTTGGGAATTATAGTGTTTACAGGACAGTGTTTGTTAGCTTCTTTCCGTTGGGAATTATAGTGTTTACCAGATCAGCTTGTATTTTTGAAATGTCACCTATTTTCTATATATTTTAGGTATGGCCGTCACCAAAGCTAGCCAGATATGGCTCCGCCCATGATTATCTTGATGAGCCAACTTTGGCTCCCATCTTCAATTGTACACTAAAGTTTTTTTTTTTTTCAGAGTAATAATTCTACATACGTACATTAAATTAAGTTTCAAGAGTACCTCGCCGTTCTGAACATAAACATAACTTCCTGCCAGCCAATGTGCAGAATGCCAATGAGACTTTTCTGTTCCTTCCGGCTGATACACGACACCTTTGCTGGCCTATGTAAACTATAGGCATATAAGAATATCCTAATAAATATCCTAATAATAGCATTGTTGCTGATAATATCAACACTAAAGGATGATATGATGGTGTTCACTTACTTGGACCATGTGATAATTATTACATTGTTTTTACCAAGGAGTTGAGTTATCTTACAAATGTCAGTGTGTATATATACGCACATATACATAGAGCATGTATCATTGCCATAGGCTACTGCCTTCTTCTTCTTCTTTGGAGGTTGTAATTTATTTCTCTGTAAGTTATTGTTTCCGAAAACTTTCCCTACAACTTTTAGTAGACCGTTTGGTTGCTTGGTTGGTATATGGTGCAATCGATTAAGACTTCTGCTTAGTATGAAAGTAGGATGTCTATTGCAGTTTCAAATTACTCTTGCCAAAGATGATAGCATTCGGTCGAGACAAGATGATTTGTTTCCATATTGATTATGGCAATGTTGCTCCATTATTGATTCGTATTGGTATCTTAACAGTTTCAACAGGATGGCGGCTACCCCTCCAGCTGCTTGGGCCAATGACGATTTTTCCGATTTGAACGATGACAATTCGAATCAGCCGCTTGCACCATTTGTCAACTATCTCCAAAATAGGGGTGATTTCTTTAACGTTGAACAAATTAATGTAGCTGAGAAAGAGAACCTTCCGGCAACTGGTTGTGATCAACTCCTTGCTGGAAGTAAAAACGCGATTGTCTACTACCAGATTGTCCCTGGTGGTGGGTTTATTGTTGCAGAAGCACCAACAATTTTTTGGTGCTAGGATGCCGAGCAAAAGCTACCTGTTTACTGTATTATGCCTTGATATATGAAAGGCAAGCATAAATTGAATAATGTGTTCGAGTGTGACATATGAAGTTCGATCCGTTGGTGATTGATTTCATATGTGCATGTATCTATTGAGTAGTGTATTACTCAAAATATATAATAAAATAAACAAGAAGATGTCTTGTGTTGATGACTAACATATGTTCGGTAACTATTTTATATATATAGTCCTTTATTAGGCACAATTGTGTTAGAAAAAATCGGCGAGCAATACATGACACACTTGTGGATGGTTCCTAATATTTGACTTGAGCATTTCATGGATTAATGCCACTGCAGATTCTGATCCAATTCTTCTAGTGATAGTCATCATTTCCAAGAATGCAATAAAAATGAATGAGATGCACATAATAGATATATTGTGCATCAACGGTACCAAACAACTCCTATACGTAATGCATCAAAACATAAAGAGACGCAAGATAGTTTCATTTGGAAAGCATAGGAAAGGACAGCATGCACCGGGGCTTGCTTTTCACAAAGGTGGTTGGGAAGTGATCCGGGCACTCAGGCAGCTCGATGATCGACTCGTCTACTCCTGTGGGACCTTCCGGGTGCACCCGAGATGATGAAGCTTCGGCCCTGCTCCTCGGTCTCCACTTGAACTAGCTCCTTCGATCGATATGATGCATATGCGAGAGTGGATACAATGAATGCACGATTAACGAAGGATTTATGTATGCATAATGATGAATGATCATAGTAGGTGCATATCTCTTCCGCTGTGTAGAGGCTAACTACTACGCAAAACAAACCATGCAAATCACCATCATCACATACACCTATATGTAAACCATTCTATTCAACGCATCGCATATCGTCACGAAAAAGCACACAACTTGAGTTCTGTAACTCGAAATGCAGAAAACAAATAGTCGTTGGAAAGCTTAGGAAATTATCTAAAACTCCATCACACTCATACCAGCAGATTCTAACTTCTACTGTACTCAAAACAGCAAGCTAGCAGATCTGTTCTTGAGAGACAAGACAATCGTGCACAAGCTATATCTCTCAAACTATAAGAGTAAATATTACCAAACTTGAACAGCAAGTAGAAGAGATCATTATGCATCCTACAAACCTACTGATAATCATAAAAGATAAACTAATTTGCATGAAATGATAACTACCAAATAAAGCATTACATAGAAATACATAACAAGCAAGATAGGGTAATTCAAATATACACTCAATGTAGAAAAGCATGGAACCAGAAAACTAACTGTACTAGCAGTTTCTAGGCATGAAAATAACAGAAAGTATAATATCCAAACATATTTACCCTAAAGCTATCATGCATTTACTAAACATTTTCCATGCACTAGAAAAGGAATAAATACGCAAGCTCTTCCTAAAAATCTACAAACATTACAGGAGCATTTCCACTGGTATCACAAGACTCCCACAAAAATTTCACAGCAAAAACATGCATATATCATTCTCCTCATAAATGACAAGCTAGCACAAAATATAGGCATGAAAATACTTTGTATTGTGAAGTGTGGGAAACAACAGATTTACATGCAAGAACAGATACACAACAGTAAATATGAGACCATTGTCTATTTGAAAATACTTTGTACTTTTACTTCTTCGAGAAACAACTTTGACAAATTATATGTTAAAAAATATGAATATTTATCACACATAATTAGTATCATTAGAAAGATCTTTAAATCTAGTTCTTTAACAATTTTTTTGAAGATACAAATGTTGCATATATTTTGTATAACTCGAGTCAAAGTTGTGGCACTAAAAATCAAAAAACGACTAACATTTTGGGACTAAGGGAGTATGTACCATCTTGTGTCAACTTAGGTCATTTTAGAACTGCATTGCATGCACGGCAACCGGTCGAATAATGACATGGGGAAGAAAGAGAGGTAACCGGAGTGCACCATCCCACCAGCCGGCCCACCAGGCCCACCTTCTAGGGCGATATGTATTCCCCTCTAAAACCTAATCCTGCGCCCGTTTTTTCAAATTCATTTGAATCCCCATTCCCCAGGGGACCCTCCCTCGGCGATCCCCTCCCAACCGGCGACGCGTGGCCACCCCACGAGCCCCATTCGCCGCGGCTCTAGGCACCTCTCATCGCCCGGCTGTAGGCGGCGAGCAGCGGCACCGGGCGGCGTCCCTCCCCCCACCACGGCACGCTGGGCGGCACCTCCAAAGATGTCGACATCGGCATCTCGACGCCCCCAACCCCACAAGGTCGAGGCAGCGCCCTCCGTGGACCGGCCATAGCGAGTCCATTAAGTGTGCGGCGGAAGGGCGGATTGTGGGCAGACTTGTGGCGCCCTCGCGTGTCTCTGGCGTTGGCAGAGCGGTCGTGTGGCCTCCGCCATTGGTGCGCCAAATGCACGGGTGACCCCCTTCTCCGATCTGAATCCACACGTCCTGCCCCTTCTTACACCTGCAACGGCTAGTACGTCCTATCCCCCACCGGTGACGGCGCCGGCGATCCCCCCAAAGCGGATCTGGCCACATCGCGTCTTGTTCTAATTGTCTCCTATCACTTAAATTGTTGTCCTTGTCCTCCTCCTGCCCACACCGTGCCTCTCCTAGTCAGCATATATAGTAGAGATTAATAATATTTATGGTGCATACCATTGAGAATATATTTTATGATATTTGAGATAAATGTTGCTAATATTTTTTATAAATATAATTAAATAATTAAATTTTAGAAAGTTAGACTAACATGAAAATAGCGATGCTTGAAAAGGAACGGAGGCTGTCTTGCTCGCATGCACAGTCAAACTCACACAACAGCCGCCGACTCTAAGCCAAATCCATATATATATATATATATAGGATAGTCGTCTACAGCAACCAAATAATTTGAAGCCACATGCATGTGAACAGAAAAGTTGAGTATAACCTGTAATCAAATTCAGACCCAAACTCGAAACTATCTGGGAAAAAAAAAGAAAGAAAAAAACGCACATTATCAAAACCAGTAACCACTGCATTTGGACCGGCATCTACCGATTCATTGATGAGCAGCAGATAGACCAACGACGACGATCCAGAAGGTCGATGAGGAAAGGAGCTGGCGCGGATGGACGGATCACGGTCACGACGGCCGGGTGCAGTTGCCGGATGAGGCGGCGCCACCGCCGCCGCAGCCGCAGGTGTGGGGCGTGAAGGCGCAGGTGCCGAACGGCTTGCCGGGGAGGTCGCAGTCGATGGCGTAGCAGCAGCTCGTGTACACGCAGCTGCTCGCGTTGGATGACGAGCAGCACCGGCACCCCTGGCACAGCTCGAACGGCTCGTACGACGACGACGACACCGCCTCCGTCGACGTTGTGATCGTCGTCGCCGGCAGCACGGACGACGACGGTGGCCGGTACACCACGGTCTTCACCGGCACGTACAACTCCTCCTCCGGTGATGCTGACCCTGATAGGAGGAAGAGGATGATGGGGATGATGGGAGCTCCACGATTAGCCATGGCAAATGGGTTTAGTTTGCTTTGGTTTCGTGAGAAAATAAGGAACGAATTGAAGTGATTCGATCTAAGAGAATGTGTGATTTCGTTTCAACTTTCAACACCAAATTAAAGTTGAGTGCTCTAGTAAGGAAGCGTCTGGAACTGCAAAATTCTTGAGAGGTTTCTTCTTATAAAAGGAAAAAGGTACGAGAGGTGAAGAAATTTGTGCAGCCGCTGAGCAATCAATCGTCGACCGAACAAATGTTGTGCTAGCCAGTTCATGAAAGCGACTGATATTTCTGTCAGTGAGGGAATATGGAATAAGAATGCCCGACTTTTTCGTACTTTTCGCATTACATGTCACTACCAGACACCCCTACCAAACCAAACGCTCAACAAAAGTATCTCAAGGAGCATAGGAATACACAATGTTAGGACCATAGTCATCCGACCATCGTATTTGAACGAACAAGTACTTATAGATTGTGACACTGCAAGTACACCAACACGGATTACATATTCTACTTATAAATAAATAAATAAATAATAGACGGATTATTATATATCCGTAATATAGTACGGATTATTATATATCCGTAATATAGTACGTATTATTCGAATTCAGCGTGGGCAGAGCTGGTTATCCGTGGTGGAACATGCCTACTCATCGGGATTTAAACACGTTATAGGTGACGTGCCCAAGTCTTAATTAGAATTTTTAAATCTCGAATTTAAATTAATTGTGTGTTGTTCTTTAGTACACGACATGCCCAAGCAAATCTCAATCTTTGGAGGTGTTTTACTAGAGGTGTCGAGTGTGTGCGTGTGTGTTCTATATCACTACTGCCTAATTAAATGCTTCTCCGTGGCGGGCAAAATTCATTTTGCAAGGCGGGCAACTACACCCGTCATGGAAGGGTGGTCATGGAAAATCACTGGATAACCGAGGCGGCCAGCATATGCCCGCCGCAGTTAATCAAGGTAAAAAAAAAAAAAAAGGCCACCGAGCCCGCCGACCCGATAGCCTATTGAGCCCACCGCTATTGCTGCCACCGCGTGGCCGCCGCTAGAGCTCGGTGGAGGGCGTCCTAGCTACAGAGCTTCGCTGCGCGCCGCCTCCGGAGCCCCACACCGCCGCTGGATCCCGCCCGCTCGGAGCCGGAGCTGGATCCTCTGTAGCCGCACCGGTGGTGGAGTGGAGAGGAGCGCATGGATCCATCCCCAGCTACGCCACCGCCAGATCCGGCCACGGGAAGGGGAGTATTAACCATCTTTGGCCCTTTATAAGACACCCGCCAGATAAAATGAACCCGCCAGATAAAATGAAGTCATTTTCTATGGCGGGGTGTCTTATAAAGGCCCACCATGGAAAATCAATTTACCGTGGCGGGCTAAAATACCCGCCATGGTAAATAAAAACTGCCCGCCACCGTTATTCGGGCATTAAGCGTGGCGGGCAAAGTATCACGCAAAATTAATTCTATAATAGTGTATGATTCGTACAAATTATTAGTAATCGCCCTCCTCGGCTTACGTCTTTTTCCTGCTCATAAGCTTGTTAATGATGTTTTATTATGAGAAAAAAACAATAGTGTACCATAAGTTCAAGCGAACAGGGCAAATAATCACAACCATATATTTTTTTAATCTCCTATTGATTTGGTTATCCTATTATTTTACTGTTCAAAAAATTTAGTATAAAATTTTTCAAACTAAATGCCTTCTCGCTTTCCATGTGCCATGACTAACAGTAGTGAGAACTTCACAATTTTTGTAGTAAATATACACACCCCTTAACATTATTTTATCAAGGAAACCTAGAAAAACAAGCACTCAATATAATTTGGCAATATAATTTGATCCCTAAAACCAGCTTGGGCCGATATAGGTAATGGGCCATCCTCGGCCCATTATACCAGGTACAATCCCAGACCAGAAGCATACTTGTACTGAGCATCTTGATTTTTTTCTTCGAGATTCGAAAACTGCTCTCCGGCAATTTTTTTTTTTTTTTGGCAAGATTCTCCCTATGTTAACTCCTAATATTTCAGCAATTGAAAAAAATCAATCCAACGCGCCTATATATCGGCCAATCTAGATATAGGGAAGAATAAAAGAGCATGATAGGCTGGGTTTGCAATGCAAATGTACAAGACAGAAATGAAGTATAAAAGTAGATAGATGATTTGAAAATAGTCCATAGTTTTTTATACAAAATTGTTTTCTACGCTTTAGGAGTAGGATTTTGAAGACTTTTGAATAAGCTCAACAAATATATTCCCAACTTTTTTTTAGCAACTTGCAAAACTCATTGATTTACTTTTATTTCGAGAGTCTGTCGCACATTGTCCTATCTCAGATTCTCAGGACATGCACGATTGGTTTAGGTCAACATCCATATTTTCCATCTTTATCAAATACAAGTTCATATATAGGATATTTACTTTTTTTTGGTTGCAGTTGTAAAAATCCATCAATTTCCTACACGTAATGAGCATGTGCCTTGTGATATATTTAAATTTAAGCTGAATTTGAAATAGTCCAAATCCAAATAAAATCCAACAGACCAAAACCAAGGCTCATCTGTACCTTCTAATAATCTATACCTACTAATAAATTTCTTATCCACCCTCTTTTTGGGTCTGCCCTCTTCCTCACGTACCGCTCTCGGACACTTTTTGTCTGGCATCCAAATCGTAAACTACCGTATCTGTCCGCCTGCGTGGCGTGGTGCCGGTTTGTTTCTGCCGGCTCGGTCTGCCTGTTCCTGCCCCGTCCCAGCCTCTCCAATGACTAATCCTAAAACGTAACCGAATGCAACCTCGCTGGAAAAAAGAAAGAAAAAAACCAAAAAAACAGATTCTTTCTTGGATCGTCGTCGGAGTCCTGATCACCCACGCAATCATGGATTCAACAAACTTAAATAGACCGCCTGTAACATGCGATGGACTGCTCACGGACATCGGTCGGGCTAGCGTAGGCGAGGTCGCCGCTGAGCGCGTGGACTCTGGAACTCGCCTAGCCCGGCTGCGAGCAAGGCCGCAGGTGATCCTTGCCGGGCCTCGGCTCGGAGTGACGGTAGGATGCACGGACACGCGGTGGCAGGAGACGCCGAGCCCGCTTGCCGCTCCAACGACGGAGGCAAGCGCATGAAGCAGGAGAACGGAGTCGTCGAAGCCGCTAGCTGCCGCGCCTCACGTTCGCCGCGCAGGAGCCACCGAGGCCCAGTGCGGCAGTGCTACCGTTGCCGCGGCCGCCGCCGCGCCATACATGCCGCGGACCGTCTCCGCTGCCGAAGACCACCACCGGAGCTCTGGCCAGCCGCGTCCCTGCCTTGCTCCGCCCTATCCTGTTGCTGCTCCTGCTCCATCTCCGCCGAGGCTGGTGGAAGGGTGCGGTATGGGCGTTGGGACAGTCCTGGCCTGGTGAAGCGTGAAACGTGGACTATCCTAGAGGAGGAATGGAAATCGGATGGCTTCGTATAGGTGAGAATATGAAAGATGGGAGAGATCAGAAGAGGAGAAGAGAAAAAGAAAGAAAAAAAAAAATTATAGATATTTGACTTTTTTCAAACTACGATTGGGTATTTATTGTAGGGAAGTAATAAGTAAAAGTCCATAACAACACACATTTATATTATTAGGTATTTTTTAATACTAAAGTAAGAAATCGTTTACATAATCCTCTATATTTTTAAACATGTTTGAGTTAAAGCAGTGTAACCGAGATACAATCTCAAAAAATAATTTGGAAACATGACATATAATATATAATTAATTTATAAGCTTCGCATGTTCAATATGCTAGAACAATGTGTATGAGGCACTATACGAAGTCTGGTTCCAGAGATGCTAGAACGTATGACATGATCTTTCAATTTTCAGCCCACAAAATTTTTTCAGTTAATCCTGTTAAGTAACGCAACCCGTAATAACGCACGGGCATATTTTCTAGTCCAAATAAAAGCATCACCCCATATATATTGTCCACTACGCTTTGTATCAAAGATTTCATATATACTGTAGCATATAAAACCCTTCATATCCAAGATTTCATATTGTAAACCTCAATCGCCCTACTCAAATAAAGCTAACATTCTCAGGCATACAGAAATTAAAGGACAGATTTGCCGAGGAAAAATCTACATAAATGATAGCTAAAAAATTTCTAAATGAATTGTATGAAGGATTTGTGTATCTGTATATCTAGCTGAAGATTCTCCACTAAGCAGCCGATTTACTACCTAACTTTCATCTTCCTGTTGGTATTTGATAAGCCTACTGAAATATTTATAATAATCCGCAAGCGGACGGATACCGGCGAGCACAAGACTTAAGAAGGTTGAGAGTGTAGAGAGGATTACTAAGATATCTATTTCTTATCTCGTAAGTGATGTTAATAGTATTCTTATGGGGACGTACTCAAAGGAAAGCAGGGGACTAAACGTGCAATCCTCCAGCAAGAAGGGTCCTACTTGGCCTATCCTACGGGATGTGGTCAATGGTACTGCATCACTACCATGAATTACCACCTCCGAAAGGTAGGGTGCATCTAACGAGATCTTGTCATACCCAATTTAAAAGAACAAATTGGATATATTAAATCCCTATGTGTGCCCGTAAATCGAGAAAACACACATAAGGTGACAAACTATTGGAATGTATCATAACAATGCTTATTACATAGAATTAAAACGAAAACTCAAAGAAAAGAAACTAATTCCAACTTTCTTATGCGGAAGCTCCAAGAACGGGTACTCCTCATTCCATCCTTGATTTGAGACTGGTGTGGTGAAAATAGCAAGAGTGAGTTCATGTCGAACTCAACAAATATAGCAAGGTATAGACTACCATAGGTCATGATCAATGTAACATAAATAATGTAAATGATAAAACGATAAACCATAAACATGTTATCAACATTAGTCCTCATCTTTAGTGCAAAGGGTTCCAAGGCCGCTCGTGTCCTTGAGCAAGGCTGATATATCAGTTTAATAAACTCTGCGCAGAGGTGTACACTTTCACTGTGAGCCGTGAATTGCCCTTTCGCCCGAGGTAGCGATCCTCTTAACCCACTCCCAAGGTAGGTCGGCAGGGTTCACTATGAAGCCTTTCAATAGGTTCGTCTAACAAGCTAGGGCGCTAAGTCGTCAGATATAGAACCCACCCTTCCTATATGGCACAACAACTACCATAGCCTATACACATATATGTGGACGGGGGAGACTATACCCAATTCGGCACTTCCTCCAAACTCGCTAGAAAAGGTCCCGGGTGCGAGCTAAAACCGGTGCCATGTAGCCCTCACGATTTGTAATTTGTAAATCCCGAGAGACTCTAATACGAGATAATTTCCCATGTTGTTAAAAGTCATGTTTTATGTTTCATGGCATAAACATTAAATAAGTTACATGATCATGAAATTAATTTGGTAAATCCCAAACTATACTTGCCTTGATTATCAAAGTCTGTTGAAACCTTTGCTCCTCGAAACTGCTGCTCCTAATCACCGAAGTACTGCTCACCGTCTATACTCGATAATAAATCAACATACAAGTCATAAATCACCAAAGCTCGTAGAATTATGTTAGTTAGACCCCTAGACTTATGTTAATATTCATTTTAATCCCTTATTCATGTTTAGTTGACTAGTAATATTATGCTATAACAGGTGTCAACAAGCTCCCCATGCTTACCCTTTGCTAGTCCCTAGCAAAGCCAAACTTAGCAATGGATCAGGAGTTGCTACAACACTTTAACGCCTCCAAAGTACACATGCTTTCAAAATTTCACTCCGGATAAAAATAAACTTTTCAACTTTCAACTTACCCATATCACCTTTAACCATGGAGCTTATAGCTTTTTTTTCTTGGGATCTTGGGTAATTGAAAGATAGAACAATCAAGTTAAGCACCATATCTCAAACTCTTTGTTTAACTGTCCTTCTGGAGTTTTTGCTGATTTTCAAAATAAAAATCAAAGTTCCTGGTATGACTCTCTTAAGTCTCTCATTTGTAGTATTTGTGGATCCTCACTAAGGCAGCAAGGTTGTTTTGCCTTTCTCTCATGACATGTGGTATTTTTGGACTAAGGTAGTAGGACACTATGCCTTCTTCTCTCTCATCCTATATCTAAGGCTTATATCTGGAGCTCATAGGTGGTAGAAAACTATATCTACTTTCTAAGCATATATTGTAAGTTCAAGCAATGGATCCAAAGTCACGAGTCACACTGATCAAGTGGTGCATGTGTATGGTAGGAAGAATATGGTAGGGAATATAGTAAGGTGTATGGAGTGAATGAGGGGGAAGCCTAATTCTACTTTTGCTCCTTGAGGAATCATCTCTCTTTTGAAACTTGAAAACTTTGGGAGAACTTGGGTTGTATCTCTTTTTCTTTCTTTATTTTTCTTTTATGGAGAGGCGAGCATCTAATTACCTATTATTTTCAGGTGGACACTTGTCCATTTTTTTACTCTCCTTTATTCTTTCTTATTCTTAGGGAGGTAAGCTCTACTCGCCCGTAGGACACTTGTCTATTTTTCATCTCCCCTTTCTCTCTCTCTCTTTTTTTTAAAATGCAACCCAAATCTCTTTTGCAATAACTTTTGAGAGATAGACAAAGGTAGTGGAGCTTCTGTAAGATATTGGCTAGAAATATGTGAGTGGATGAGTATAGGGAATATTTTTGGTTGCTCTCTCCCAGGATAGGAGTAGAACATTTTTAGTAGCTAGAGTGAATGAATAGTGGTGTATATATAATGGGTGTATATATGGTGGATGCGTACTTCCAGGGTGGAAATAGCATATAAGTGAATGGAGTCGAGTGGAGTGGAATGAGATGGAATGGTGGTGAAGTGAGATGGAGTGTACATGATCAGCATGACAAGTTTCTAAGGGTCGACAAAGATTGAACAAACTCAACGCAAAACAAGCAACCTATATATATGTCAAGGGGTTTTTCTAATCTAGGGAGCATGTATATATGGGCTGTGGTAGGAGGTTCAACACTTTGTCACACAAGTAACTTATCATGTGCACTTTTAAAGTTTCAAAATAAATCTCCAAAATCTAGCATCACTAGGAATAAGATTAATAGCAGCTCAGACTCTCATATATCATATCCGTCAATTACTTAGACTTTAGAGCAAGTAATTTGCAACCCCTGAGGTTTAAGGTTCAAAGTAAATCTCAAGTCAAACCAATTTTGCATTTAAGGCTCAAGAGAAATTAAGCTTGAAAGCTAGGCACTAAAAAAGAAATTACGGCCGGAGCAACTATTTGTCATTTCCATGCATGAAAATTAGTTTCAGGGGATCATTTTATGTTGGTGGAAAAGAGAACCTCTAGTATACTCCTATTTATTTATTTATTCCTAAACTTTAACAAAGACTCTTAAAACGACTAGATTTTTATAAAATCAGACTTCTAGTAAATTCTCTAGCAAACCAAGCAAACTAAATATTTAACTAATAATAATATTATAGTAGAGATACTTATCGTGATAACTAGGGGTGCTCTCCCCAAAATTTGGATTGAAGTGTAGGTTCATTAATGATGAGGAAGTTGAGGTAGATGGCGATGATGATGTCGACCTATCATGTCTCTCTCCCTTTGTATCTGCTGAACTCAAATAGACAACAAAGCTAGTGAAACTTGATTAAGCATTAAGGGTTAGCCACATTAGCTTCATGTGCCTAGAGATGGATCATGATTATTCTAAGTAAAACTTTAGCAGGAAAATATTTTTGGAGTTTTATAAATTTGTATGCATGCAAAGAACTATGATGCAAATGCAACTATATGAATGAATAATTATTTTTATGCCACCACGGTGAATATCTTTATGGGTTGTTACACACCACAAGATTATCCACATGGGGCTTTAAGGTTTTTCAATGCAATGCTAATGCATAAATTAAATATGCTAAAGGAAAATGATTATGCAAAGAAGTAAATATGCTAATGCAAGTTGTAGAAAGATAAATATGATATGCAATGCTAAGAATTAAATATGGATAACTACCGAGTTACCTTTCGGTGAGGGTTCAATGTTTTAAGTCCCTTGAACAAGACTACTTACCTTGGTTACTCCTTGAGTGTATCATCTAATCTTAACAAATTTGCATCTTCCTAAGATGGTGATTCTATAGATTTTGTCACCCATGTTCTTTAGCTGGTCCAACATTTAGAAATGAAAGTTTGATAGTGGGGGTTGGCAGCTTCTTGTTTTGTGTACATGCTTTGTGGATCAGGGACATTCTCTTATAGAATTTCAGGAGAGTGAAGGCTCCTCCACATTTTGCTCAAAGTGTGTTCAAGCGTGTAAAGACAAGGCAGAGATCAAGTGTATGGGCCATGTTGGTGGGAAAACACCAACAGAACCAAAAGTTCATTCTTCTCTAAAACCTCAGGCACATCAAACAAGATAAAGTTAATGTTTATGTGTTTCTGTTTCTATAACAAGGGTGATAAGATCAGAAGATGAAACATGAATGTTGCAATACATTTGCTAGTATGATTAGGACTATGAGATCAAGAAGGTGGTGTTAGGAACAACAAAAGAAACAAAACATGTTGAGCTAATAAAGTCGGATCAAGCCGTGGTGTTACTCTAACATGTTTGGTTCTTTATTTATGAACATGCCATAATTAAGGAAAGCTTATTTATTGACAACTCACCACAAGATGTTACGTTATTATTAGAGTATGATGGCACTGTAACAACTTATGGTGGTCTTTTTCATTCTGCTTGAAGCTTTCTTGATTTGGCCTCTTGTGTAGCTTTTCCTAACTTGTCTTTTTTCTCTTTATTCCATAAGGTTCTTCTATGTACGAGCGTCTCCTCCTTGTGAAAGGTTTGTTGTATCTTGCTTCTTCTCGGTGTGAGTTCATCTCGGGACCTCCCCAAGCTTATTTGAGAGTTTCTCTTTTTATCTTTTTTTCTGCAGGGGTTAGTCCAACAAAATATACCAATGTCTACTCAAGCAATTTTTAGTTCAATAACCAAACTAGACTCCATGTCTAATTCAATTAAGGAAGGCGTTCCAACCTAAGCACCACGCTTAATTTAAAAGGCCTTTGGAGGTAAGATCACACTTCCTAAACTAGGCACCATGCTTTATTTAAGAGTTGTATGAACTTATTCCAAACCTGAGCATACTAAAGCAGACAAACGGTAGCATGAAGGTATTTTAGGAATTGACTCAAACAGGAGAGATGAAAAGCATGATAGTAGTTGTTTAGCAGATTGAGCATGTCTCAAAAGGTAGAGGCAACCAAGATAGTGTAGCAACATGATAAGGAAATATTTCTATGCATGTGATTTCATGTTGCACAATGATTGGTTGGACATACCTTACATTGTCATCCTTCGTTCTTCTTGCTCTAGACCTGAAAATGGTTAGCAACAAAAATACCCGAAGGAATATTTCCTCATTTATATCTCTATGCTTATTTCACAAGGGTATTATAGCAATAAGATAAACACTCATATTATTTCTCAAGAAGTGCTTCTTTAAGGACAGCAAGCTCGTCCTTGGGAAACCTATTGAATTGTGATTCATGATGATGAAGTGGTTTCCCTTCCAACATCAATCTACCTCAAGATTTTATGCCAACGAGATCTAGAATATTTATTATAGACGTATGCATCTACAACCACCCTTTCAAAATCTATAGTTGGAGAAAGAATGAGGGGGTCGAAGATCTCGTGTGGGAGAGTGATAGAGAGACTAGGTGATTCAGGAAGGTTATCATGTGAACATGGACTAGATGAAGTGTCTATGAAGCAGCTCTCATACTCACTGATGTTATCTTCCTTTTCAAACTCCAAGGTTAATTGATCATGGCTGTCTAAGGGATCCCTTGGGTTTGTGTCTCTCAAGCTGATAATGTCTAAGATGTCGTCCATACAATCAATGGCTATGGTACATAGGTTTTTCACACTCTCAAGCCATTGTTGTGGGTCTTCTTGGTGGTCTCGATGATTCCCAAACTTGGGTTGTTTTGGAGAATTTCTAGGATCATCATGTTTCATAGAAGGAAGCATATGTGGATTCATCGGGGGCAAGGATGGGTTTAGAGATGGGTTCGAATAAATCATCTTGTCTAGACATAGAAGGGGAGAAGATAAGATTGTCTTCTAGATAGCTTTTCTCTCCTTCTATGGTATGATCAAACATGTCATCCTTGGGTTCTTCCCAATGTCTTTGGAAAGAATAAGCATATTCAATAAGAGACTTCTCCTTAAAGGAGTCTGAATTATAATCACTTGGAGATCTCTTAGAAGTACTTTCAAGAAGAGACTTCTCAGAAGAATCTGAATTGTGGTCACTTAGAGGTCTCTTGTATGGATGAGAATTTATTATTCTCCAAAAATCACTAAGGGTAGAATCATAAGGGTCTTCCAAAGGTGGAATTTCTTCTTCCTTTGGTGGATTTTGGGATGTTGATGGTTCAGGATGGATAGCTAGGTCTTGGGTGTGGAATTGTTGCAAATTAGCTATCGTAGTTTCCTCTCCTTGATCGGAGGGTGATTCTTCCTTTTTCTCGGGGAAGAATTCTAGTGGAGGTGGCGTATCCACAACATTTGTCAATGACATCTCTTGCTTCTCTAGCGGACAAAAGAGAAATGCACCTCCCAGAAGCTGCACTAAGGCCCTCTGCATCTTCCTTAGTAAGACCTAAATAAAAATGCTGAAGAAGGATTGGGTCTGGAATACCAAGGTTTGTGCCAGTATTGATAAGGTCATTAAAATGATCCCATGATGCAGTAAGAGACTCTTCTTGGTTTTGTTTAAAAGTTAGAAGTTGTATACGAAGACGGACCACTCGGAGGTGGGAAAGAAATATAGACAAAATTTGGACATTAATGTTTCCCAATCTCCTTTCACTCTCTCTACGTTAAAGTAATACCACTGTTTAGCTTTTTCCGTCAAAGAAAACAGAAAGAACTTTCAGCGTAAGGTATTATCGGATATGCCTTTTTAAACGAAGGCAACCCATGATTTTCTCAAACTTTCGTAGGTGTGAGTATGGGTTGGCCTCACCTTCTCCCGAGAAGGTTAGTTTCTGAACCATTCTTATATAACCCATGTGTAGCTCATAGGACTTTGCTAGGATAGGCTCTGAAGATTCTGGTTGCCTAAAGCTTTCGCTTGTGGGTATATGATATTTATAGATAGGCGTGGAATCCATAACGAAAAAAGAAATAGAAAAGAATAGAAGGGATAAAAGAAAAGAATATGATATAAGGATAAGGTAGATTCAAGTCAACTCAAAGAATCCGTTTCCCGACAACGACGCTAGAAATGCTTGTTGGTATTTGATAAGCCTACAGAAATATTTATAATAATCCCAAGCGGACGGATACCGCCGAGCACTTCACCCCGGGAGAGGGTTTAATATCGAATCCACAGGGAAATGGGTGAGGGAGACTACGATTTAATCTTAACCCGAGTAGCACAAGACTTAAGAAGGTTGAGAGTGTAGAGAGGATTACTAAGATATCTATTTCTTATCTCGATAAGTGATGTTAATAGTATTCTTATGGGGACGTACTCAAAGGAAAGCAGGGGCTAAACGTGCAATCCTCCAAAGAACATGGTCCTACTTGGCCTATCCTACGGGATGTGGTCAATGGTACTGTCACTACCATGAATTACCACCTCCGGAAGGTAGAGTGCATCTAACGAGATACCCGAGTCCAAACACCACGTTCGTACTGCGAATATTACTCTAATCTAGGTACCAGATTAAAGCACTCAAAAGAGATTCGTAGACCAATAAGAATAATTATAAACAATATTACTTACTAAAAGAAGAAGTAGATTACCAGAGTAACTTCTAAATGTAGATTAACTTCCACCGAGGTACAAGTATGGAGATAGCACCGACAGGCCGGCACTTCCTCCAATCCCTTCCCTCTCTCTATCTCTCTTGTTCTAAAGATTAGAACTAATGAGTTCTAATCCTCTCTTGCATGCTAACTCTTCTAGTTCTAGTTCTAGTTCTAGTTCTAGTTCTAGTATACACATAGAGAAGAGAGGTTGTCCTCACATTGGGACACCTCTATGACCAATAGGTCAAGAGATAATGAATGATAATGAATTAGGGTTTCAGCCTGGGGTCAGGGGGTCTTCTTATATAGTCCTTGGCGATGAATGATGACCATTGGATCAAACCGACCTTCAATAACGGTGTAGATACAACCTCAAGGTCGGTGGTAAACCGACATTCAAATGTGAGACTGATTGGTGGGACCCACCTGGCGGCCGGCCTAAAAGGCTCTGGCGGCCGCCAGGGTAGGTGATCCTCTCGGGATCTCCTTCCTCCTGGTGTCTTCTGGTATCTTCTAGAGTGTTTTAGTCCACATTTTGGGTCGAGTTACTTCAGGGTTAAGTCTTGTCATCGTATGGGATGTAAACTCTTCTGATTCTCACCGTTCTTATCTGCTTTTATCTGTTTTGTCCCTGCAAAGTCATAAATCACCAAAGCTCGTGGAATTATGTTAGTTAGACCTCTAGATTTATGTTGATATTCATTTTAAGCCCTTATTCATGTTTAGTTGACTAGTAATATTATGCTATAACAGGTGTCAACACTCCCCTACCAATTAGTCGGCGGGCTTGTGGTGTAAAAGTTGCATAGAACCTGTGATAACTGAAGTATATGTGGAGCTATGGGAAGGCAAAATATAGTAGGAAGGAATAGCAATAATTTAATTCAGAAATTACAAAATTGAAATGTAGTCCCAAGCTAGTCTATGTCGTCGGCCTAAACTTGTGACCTAGTTCAAGCAAGCACAATATCTCAACACAAGGACTCAAAAGATGCAAGCACTTCTGAATAATTTTTTTCTTTCCCTTTTTTTTTTTTTTGGTGCGGTTGTTTTTTTTTCTTTGCACCACGTTGCCTCTTCTTTTATTTCTCGTTTTTTTTTGTGCGGCTTTTCCTATCTTTTTTTTTGCACTGTTTGCCTTTTACTTTTTTTATAATACCAGAAGGTGCCGCAAAAAATCTATATACCTACAAGAGAGAAAATTTCTTGTCCACCTTTTTTCCCGTCTGCCTTTTCTATCTGCCCGTAAAACTCCGGTGCAAATACGATACGTGAGCATGGAAGGCCGTAAAAGTCCGGTGCAAATACGTGAGCATGGAAGGAGGGAGTTTTTGCTGCGGCTGGGTTTGCTGCCTGGCCCGAAGTGGGCCGAGGCCTGCTGGAGAGAGGAGCTGCCCACGTATGACGCATATGCACGTGGGAGTCCAGAGTCTGTTGTGCGTGGGTTGGGTGCCGTGTTGCATATATCTGTTTCCCTTTTATTTTATTTTATTTTTCTTCTTTTTTAAAATGTATATATCCCACTTTCCTTTCCAACGTGACCTATTCACATCACAAACTTATCAAATTGCATTTAGAAACAAATAATTACACCCCATGATAAAAAAACCACTCAATTTTTAATTATTTATTATTTTGTTCCACAACACATGTATACACATACATTTATTAATTTATTGCTTTCGTCTATAAATTTAAAATGAATAACCGTTCCTTACGTGTTTTGGTATTTTTAGTGACACCCTATAATGCTAATTTTATAATGTGGTATAGTGCACTTGACACCAGGACTGTATTTTTCAGTGATTATTAGGCGTATAGAAAATAAAGCTCCATATGTAACAACGTTTTTTTGACAAACCATATTTAACAACGTTAGCCATGGAATATATATAACATGGGATGAAATGTGTTGGGAAAACCATGAAAAATAAAAATTATATGGACCAACTTGACCACACGGCTCAAACAAATCAATAAATCTATATCTATACCTACCTACTAATAAAGCACGAAAATTTCTAACACTTGTTTTCACCATCGTTTTCTTTCACCTCCCTTCTCCCAGTCCCGATCGGATAACAAAAGCAAGAGAATTAAAGTACGCTCCAAACTTTCCTTGTCCAAATCCAATCTAAATAGGACTCAAATCCAAATTATAGTCCTATAGTCTATAATTATACAACCAAAAGCACATTTTCAGGCCTGTGGGACTCGGTCACGTACATTGGATGCAACCCCGTTCGTGCGCCCCTGCACCTGCACCTGGTAGGACTCAAGGTTCCGATTTGGTTGCCAGTTTTGTTTCCTTATTGAAGCCGGTACCTGGGTTAAGTGCAACGCAGATGGAGCCTTCTATGAGCATCAATGGCATGGTGCAACAGGTGCTGTCATACGTGATGAGTTTGGGAATTTTATAAGAGGAGGTGCCAAGTGGTATGACCATTGCCTGGATGTTTTATCTATGGAGGCGCTAGCGTGCCGGGATGGCTTGATTTTGGCACGGCAAGTTGGAGTCCAAAGAGTTTGGCTAGAATCGGATTGCCAAGAACTGCTGCGACTTTGGCAAGCTGGAGAACAACAAAGATCAAGCGTGATGTCAATTCTGATGGAGATTAGGGAGTTGAGTACTTTGTTTCAAGAGTTTAAATTTTCCTTTGCTTCTCGCTCTTGCAATAAGGTAGCACATATGTTAGCAAAACGGGTCACAGACGAAACTCGGATCGGGTGGTGGTCTATGGCCCCGGCTTGTGTTTCTGGTCTGTTGGCCTCAGATTGTAATCCCCCTCTATTTGATGAATGAAATTTCCATTATCGCAAAAAAAAAAAAAAAAAAAAAGAAACAGGAACATATATAAATGGATGTTGGTTTCTTGAAAAAATCTAGATGAGCATGTATGGTGGCGTTGATCATCCTCGAAAAAAATTCAAAGGAGCCCGTGTGGACTATGGAGGCGTTGATGGAGATCGGAAGTAGAGAAGTGGGAGAGGATCCGAGAACCGAAGTCGACAAACCAAAGTGTAGGTATTATTTTAGAGAATAGAAAAAGAGTCAATTGAAAGAGAACAAAGTGTTGGCATTAATTTTTAACATGTTTGTATGTCGTCCTTCCTACTTCTTTATTGTTAATTTGTTTTTTAGCATTTGTTACACACTCAAGCGATTTTTTTTCTTCCACTGTAGTTTATTTATAAAATAAATACAAGATTTTCAGCCTACTATATATTTAGCACTGAAAATTAGGGGATTGGTGAGGGAATGTCTCAACTTACTTGAGCATTGTGTGAGCCATGTTGGGTCTAATTTGGAGAGATTGTTGTCTCTCTCTTTAACGTATTATTCACCCGTAGCAACGCACGTGCATATTTCCTAGTAATTATAAATAAAGATATCAATAAGTTGCGTTGTAGCGTAATCTAATCTCTTGGCTAATAGAGCAATATGTGCAGCGGCAGGGTCGTATGGGCGTGACACATAGGGAACTTTTATTTTGATTGATGCAAGGAAAACCAGAGAGATGCCCAAGAAGGATCACAACTAACCGGCAATAACTGGTAAGTATCTTATCTTACTCACTACTACATAAACGATTTCCGTGGCGGTCAAAAAACATTTTCGGTGGCGGACAAAATAACCGCCACCAACATAGGGTCACAGAAAATGGCGGATTTTCCATGACGGTCAAAATGCCCGCCATGGTTAATAATATAAAAATAATAAAAAGAAAAACCCGGATCGGGCCCGGATCAGGCCCAGATCGGGCCCGCCCGCCGCCAGATCCCCGCCGCTAGGGCTGCAGCACTCCACGCTGCCGCGCCGCCTGGCCACGCCACGCCCTCACACGCCCACACGCGCGCCCGGGACGCGGGAGGTGTGCCGCCGCCGCCGAGGGCGAGGGAGGTGCGCCGCCGAAAGGGAGGTGCGCCGCCGCTGGCTCCGCGGGCCGGGCGGCCGGATCCGCGCCGCCCGCCCTGGCGCGGCCGCCGCCGCCTCGGCGTCCCGCGCGCGCCCGGCTCGCCCCCGCCCCGGCCGGGCGGCCTCCCGTCGCGCGCCGCCGCCGGAGAAGGGAGGGGGCCGGGTCGGGACGGAACTCGAGGGAAGGGGTCGCGCCGCTTGAGAGGAAGGGAGGGTCGGGGAGAGAGAGAGAGAGAGAGAGAGAGAGAGAGAGAGAGAGTGAGAAAGTTAGGGTTAGGATTGAGGGACCGAGTGTTTCTTTTATATGATGAAGGTGCTATTGGGCTCGTTTGGGCGATAGAGATGGGTTGTTTGGGCTTTATTTTACGTGGCGGTTTTTTTTATAAAAACCGCCATGGTTAATCAATTTACCATGGCGGTTATTAAAACCGCCACGGTTAATGAAAAAAATGACCGCCACGGTAAATTAGGGTATTTTCCGTGGCGGTTTCTCAAATGCCCGCCACGAAAAATAAAATCTAAACACCACGCAAAATCAATTCTGTAGTAGTGACTATTACTAATTGGAGGCTCCAATGAAGCCTCCACATTAATCCTCATCGATGCGTTAGGAAAAAGATAAATCCTATAAATTCCCACATTAATCGAAACATCTAGCCATTAAATCTATAGGCTTTTTGTGATCTAAAGCCATTAGATCTATTTTATTTTTCTAGAAAATTACCCACTTGTGCCATTCTTAAAATAAAAGAAGAAAAAAATAAATATATTATTTTAAGGTATACGTACCAGGGAAAAAGAAAAAGACAATAAATATATTACTAACAAATACATTATTTTTCTCTTGTTTTCGGTCGGTGACGGATAACCTCAAGGGATCTCGCAGAACTTCACCCAAATACGTATGTGCCCTTGCCAACAAAATAGCCTAAAAATCTAGCTAGGTATCTATCAACTACCTAAGAGCAACTCCAAGAGAGTTGCTAAAAATAAATTGTTAAACTCATAATTTAGCCAAGCGAAATAGAAAACCATGCAAAAAACAAGAAAACTCCAACAGTCTTTCTATTATGGCAAAAGTAGATGGCTAGCGGCACATGCAAGATATATTTACCATGCGAGATTGTAGGAATAGCCCGCTTGCTATTTTACAAAACAAGATAGCATAACTGTTGGAGTTCAATTTTTACTCTAAAAAAAGCTAAATATAGCATACAAAACACGGATAGCATGTCTCTTGGAGATGCTCTAACAAGGTTACAATTGAACGTATGCATGGATTAAATTGCCATGGCATGGATAGTCTCTGCTTTTTTTTAATAATGGATTTAAAAATCCGGCTTCATCTATCAACGAGATAGAACCAGGCCAATTATTACATAGTGTCTCAAAATTCAAATGTTGTCGGCTGCAACAAATTTGCGAACAAGAATGAAATAAAGATTTTCCTAAACATGACCGATATGTCTTGTAGATGACCATCCACTAGAACAGAAAAATTGTAACGCCGATGTCTCAAGATGTCGTGCCGCATGTATCGATCTTTCCGCTGATCGTCATGCCGCTTTAGAATTGCCCACCGGGCGTAGCCAATGTGTTCCCCCGAACAAGACACGCAAGAAAGATTTTGGTACGCATTTATCAAAAACCACTTCATTTCTTGTCAACCAAATTGCCCAACAAAGTGCGGCAAATTTGCAGTTAATAACAATGAATTATACTTTTTATTTGCAATTTTTGACCACCTTATGAATAAGTCATGTATACTAGTGGGAGGAGCTAAACCAAAACGTACATGTATAGCGCCATAAGAATTTGGCATAATAACACTCAAAAAAAATATGTTGAATTGTTTCGGAAAGTGGCAAACCGAACAATTTTTTGTCACCATTCCGATTACGCCTAACAATTTTTGACCACCTTATGAATAAGTCATGAACAATTCCAGTTACCCACTTGTGCCATTCTTAAAAATAAAAGAAGAAAAAAAATTAAATATATTATTTTAAGGTATACGTACAGGGAAAAAGAAAAGACAATAAATATATTACTAACAAATACATTATTTTTTTCTCTTGCTTTCGGTCGGTGACGGATAACCTCAAGGGATCTCGCAGAACTTCACCCAAATACGTATGTGCCCTTGCCAACAAAAATAGCCTAAAATCTAGCTAGGTATCTATCAACTACCTAACAAGGTTACAATTGAACGTATGCATGGATTAAATTGCCATGGCATGGATAGTCTCTGCTGCAAACCCAGGTCAACCTGGCCGGCGCCGCCGTCCAGTCCCAGGACCCCGCCGCCGAGTCACTACTGGCTGTTTCGTGTGCTGAGTTGATCCGCCAGGTCGTCATGGATGACGCCCACGTGAGGACTATATGGAGCAGAAGGTGGAAGCGGCAAACAACGAAATAAATGAACAACTTCACCAATGGGTACAATGCCGCAAGTGGATCTTCAGCCTGCTCAGCATCATTCGTGGCTCGTCTTCTGCTGCCCGTCTCTTTGTTCGCCGACAACCTCCTGTTTCATGTGCCGGGGATCAAAGGACGGGCATGAGCAGGTGTTCATCAATGCCGATGCCATCTACGTGATGCATGTCCAGAGGAGATCCATGGGGAGACTAGCTCAACATATTGCTAGCCAGCAGCTCATCTACAACAACCAATGAAAAGATGACTTGCGCTAGGATTGGCAAGCCAACGGTGCCATGACGTCCGACGTCCACGCCATCTACATCATTAGAGCAGCCACACCTACGATGTCCACGCCATCTACATCATTTAGCGGCGGCGCTTTACCACCGGCTAGAGGTGCGTCTATCTTGATCCCATAATTAAAATTTAATTTATCCTATAATGTACTAAATTTTGTCATCTTTGCTCATTGCAATAATAACAATTTAATTTGTCTGCTTTTATTGTATTCTATTTCGGTGTGACAACAAAACTTTAATGTAATGTAATTTGTCTCCTTTTATTTTTATACTGTTTTGGTATGGTTACTAAAACTTTAGGCGAGATTAGATAGATCAGGAAAAGAATTGCGAAAATGAAAGCAAGAGTTACGTGAACAAATAAGTCATGATATAATTTTATTGGCAATTGGTTATAATTTTTTCATTTTAATTCTATTTCCCTTGGATTACTTTGAACAAATAAGTATTGATATAATCTTATTGACCATCGTGTATAATTTTTTTGATTGCTTTTATTTTTTTTCATTAGATTACTTTAAGTTTACATGTTAATGATGTTGAAAAATTAGACTCTGATCCATGGAGTTATTAATAAAGCCTACATGGAAAAACTCAAACATCCACAATTATAAATGATAACCTATTAATCCCCAAATATTTTTTAATAAATTATCCACCCCTATCACTATATAGATAATGCCTTGAAACTTGGTTTGCATTCAAATTACTCATACCTAGCATTATGAAAGATACTATAATGTTATTTGTGCTTAAATAATTCATAACTAAATTATCCATGTCAACCATTATAAAATAATAATATCTCAAATCTACATGTAAATGCTAATATAATGGCAACCCGGCGATTCTTCGACGCCCACCCAACAATCACTCGGACGCGATTGTGATTACAAATAAACAATTACAACTAAAAGATCGATACCGGGACCTAAACCCCGTCCTCTAGCCCCTGTTAAGTTTAGATCCAAGGTTGTTACGTCGAAATGTCCCTTCAAAAGAATCTTGAAACGGTCCTTCTTTTGTTCGACCAAGTCGACGTGTCCCTAAGAAGCCCTTGAGCTCCCTTTCGGCCACCAACTCATCCTCGACTTCGATGCCCATCTTCCTCAACATCACAACCCTGGGCCCGCCTAGTGGCGTTCGCCGCCAGCGGCGTGGCAACAATGCGCCGCTACGCCGCGAAATGTGCCGGCGGGCTTCGACATCCTCGAGCGGCAAGAATCGCGCCCTCGAGGAGAGGTGTCTCCAAAGCGCACAGACCGCCGCCTCTAAGTCCTCCTGTACCGAAGCAAAAAACGATGGATACGGATGAAGAGTACATAAAAATCAATAATTCATAGATTATCATAACTGAGTATAGAGTATAAAGTACCTATTATAGCTATTATTTAGAACATTAGTGAAGAAAATATTAAATATAAGATTCTAACCCGTGCTCACCTATTATAGCTATTATTTTAGAACATTAGTGAAAAAAATATTAAATATAAGATTCTAACCGTGCAAGAGCATGGGTTGATGAACTAGTTACTTTTCTAAAGGAAACAAATGCACCCAAATAAAGCTTTCCTTCCTTTTATTAGGTTGAGTAAGAATTAACCTCCAGCTATACAACCGTGGTGATCAATTTAGATAATGCAGCGCGCGCGCACACACACATGCATACTTGCTATCTAAATCTGATGACAGCCTATTTATGGAAACGTGATCACTACTTGGTAAAAACAATACTCCCTCCATCCCAAATTGTAAGTCGTTTGACTTTTTGGCTCCAAGTTTGACCATTCGTCTTATTCAAAAAAATTTCCGCAAATATAGTCAAATTTAAGTCATTCTTTACGAACTTTCATTAATAAAGAAAGTAACGGCAAAAGAAGTGATATTTTGCACAAATTTTTGAATAAGGCAGTGGTCAAATTTGTTGTCGAAAAAAGTCAAACGACTTACAATTTGGGATAGAGGAAGTAAAATACTATTACCACACAGTTGATGGGAATAAGAGATGACTCGGCTGAAACAAGACGCTCAAACAAGTCTGAAGGCTAGACCAGGAACAAGATTAAAAACACGACGAACACGCTAACCTGCGAGGGACAACTGTTCAACAAAGAAATCTGAAATTAAAATATTGCAAAGGCACAATGGGTGATAGGACAATAGAAAGGAAAAATATTTTTGGGCTTTTTTTGTGGACGGTAGGTTCTACACATTTTGACAAGTGATTCTATGCATTCTGGCCGTCAATTGTTGTGATTGATTCAAATTTGGGAGAATTGGTTGTGTAGCATCGAAAGATAACGATCTCCATAAAATACCATCGAAAGTTTCGCCCCCGTAAAATATCACCCAAAGGTTGGACGGAACTAGAATTAGCGTTCCGTCAACTTTTGTGTATTCAAATGTTAACTTGGCCTTCAACCTAAAACATGAAATCACCTATTTGCCCTTACCTTATCCTATCTCTCATCCGAGACGAGAAGCACGCACGCAGTGCGCTCGAGTCTGCTGCTCACTCGCCCCTGACGCCGCCTTCGCCGGACACTACGGTGTCAGCGGGTTGCCTCCGCCGGCCAATGTGGGAACCTCGTGTTGCCTCCGCCGGCGGCCACACGGGCCAGGGCACCGCCTCCGCTAGCCACCGTGTGGACCTATGCGCTGGCTCCACTCGATTGGGTGCTTCCTCGCGACTCACAACTATGAATGTAGCAGGGCCAAGAAGAAGGCAAAGTAGGTGGAGAAGATAAGGAACCAGCCAACCAGGTGGCAGCCAACCACAAGGCATCGGTGTCAGGGCGTTCATTGTAATCTCAGATGTTGCTTCAGTTTCATCAAAGGAGTGGAATGCAAACATATAGCAATGCAGAGCCAAGCCATTCTAAGATTGTAACGTAATGAACTAACAAGATGCAGCAATGTGAAATGTGTATAATAGACTAGTGCAACTAGAAACAACAAACGATGGCGGCGGCTGCAGCGTCAAAGAAGCATGACAGAGCAAGAGGCCTCGATCACGATCAGGTGGGGGCAGCAGAGTGTCACCATACCGCTCTTTGGCTCGGCATGGGAAGAGAGGTAGGTGGAGAGCACGACATCGTGGTGAGCGTCACGAGCACTGCTACGCGCACCTTGCCCCAAAAGCTGGCACAACGCAGGCACCGGGTGCCGCCGCCGCAGGGCCATCTCAAGGTCACGGCCTCGGCCAGCGTGGCGAGGCGGCTTGACATGGTCTGAGCCTGCCCGGCACCATGCAGCTTGGCCGGCGCCGGGCTGATCTCCTCCAGGGCGACACGGCGACGTCAATGTCGCTCTCCTTGGCCAGGCACTGCAGGTGCGCCCCTCCTCGGTGTCACACCCAGCAGCATCAGGCACACCACGATGCTCGCCCACCGAACGAGCTCAACTTCTGCCGGGCGCCCTTGCGGAGAACGCGTGAGTGAGCTCGGCCTGGCCGCGACGGCCACCGCAAGCGTTGTCACGCGCACAATCACCAGTCCGAGGGGTACTTTTGTGCTAGATAACGGCTCCATCGCCTTAACTTAACACGGGCATCTGCTTCTTCTTGCCCGTCTTCTGCTTCTTTGGCCCTCTTAACGGTCCCTCGTCATTGGCACGACAAACCAGCATTCCTCTTGTAACGACTCACGCCCAAAGTGCGGACAGTTGTGCAAGTCCACATACTGACCCGGTATAGAATACAATGGTTAGGGCATGCATGAAACTTTCTAAGCTTCATTGCCACGGGGCGAATCAGCTTCTTCGCCCGATAGGTATTGGTGGGCACCTTATTCGCCTCTGGTAAAATAGTGTCACCAAGGACCCGTAACAGGTCATTGAAGCTAGTGTCCGACCACCCGTGGCGAGCCTTCTGCATCAACATCGTTAGGTTCAAACGTAGCACCGTGTAATGCCGGATATTTGCCATCATCGTTGTAGAGGGGATCAATTGTCGCCGCTTCATCTGACTAAAATTCTCGAGCCACCTTGGATTGCCAAACAAGATGTCATCTTCATCTTTAAGGTTAGCAATATCCTCGAAAAGCTCAGCATCATCGGGGGACATCTCATCGTCTACCATCATGTCCACCTCCATTGTCTTCTAGCAAGTCTTCAAGCAGTTCATTTACTGTGATGTAATCACAATTATCAAATGCTCCTCCAGCTGATGGTGGGGGTTGTTCTCGTCCTTCATCCACCACCGTTGTCGTCGATGTCGTCGACGAGGGTCCTCCAGATGAACCGGCCGCGACACTCGGTTCTTTTTCGCCATGAAACTTCCATATGGTGTACCTCGGTTCCCTGATGAAACCATACTGTATCAAGTGCTCCATCATGTCAGCATCCTTGTGTAAGAACATATTCTTGCAGCGATAGCACGGGCAAACCATTTCTTCCAAACCCTGGCTGATTAGATGCTTCTGCGCAACGGGCATAAACTTTTTTCGCACATCATCAATGAAAGACAGACTTATCCTCGACCTGTACATCCAATCCCTGTCCGGCGCCATGACAGCCTACTGCCAAAATCAGAGCAAAGAGAGATGAGAGAGGAATTGGGGGATATGTAGCTAGGATTCATCAAAAGAGAGAGTTAAGTGCAAAAGGGAGAAATTGGAGGAGAGGAGAGTATAAGAAGCACCAATATATTGAATCTACGCAAGGGATTCATCAAAATGAGCAAAAGAGAGAGTAGAGAGCACCAACATATTGAATCTAGATCTCAAATTCATCAAAACAAACAAAAGAGGAGGAAATTGAGGGAGAGGGAGAGGAAGAATACCCCCTTGCGGTGCCAAACTTCAACAAATCCAGGGGCAAAACCACCCCCTCCCAAAAAAATGGCGTTTTCTAGAGTTTTGGAGCTCAAAACCCTAGAAAATGGAGGAGTCCCGCGGGGAAGAAGAGGGGTGGGGATGGTTATATAGCCTGAGACTTTTTGCGTGGCAGTTTTGTAAAAAACCGCCATGGTTAATAGGCATTAATCGTGGGTAAGTTGTTTTACAAAAACCACCACCACGGTTAATCTATTTACCGTGGAGGTTTTTTTCCCCTGGAGGGGGCTACTTAGGGCCACCTATTTATGGTGGCGGTTTCCCAAAAAACCGCCACGAGAAAATGTTTTCCAAACATCATGCAAAATCATTTGTGTAGTAGTGTATGTAGTCCGATATGGGTTTTATGCGCCCGATGCGCTAGGTTTGGAGGGTATCCCACTTTTTGATTGCGAGCATGACCACCCTCTTTGGGTCCGCTGGCTGCCTTGAGGGTCCGGTTGGGGCTTCCGATAACTATTGAGAGCCCTAGGCTCCCAATAGCATGATATATATACATATATGGAAAATGGTTGACAACAAATAAAAAATTATAGAGGCTATCCACAGCTAGCCAAGGTGGCGCGGAAAGAGTAAAACCCGTGCGAGAAAGCACGAGGCACGGTGGCCCGACACGAAGCACGTTTTTGGCCCGGCACTGGCACGCGGCCCAAGACGCGAAAAAAGCGGGCTCCAGCGGCCCGGTGCGGTGTGGGCCGTGCACAGGCCGACCCCAAGGCGCGCGGGCCAGCCCGGCACGGCCCGAAAAATAGCAAAGGCCCGTTGCAGGCCCGACCGCTCCCATGAAAGGCCTAAAGGCCATCGGCTCACTACCTCAATCAACGATCTAATAAAAGGAGGAGCAACTTCCGAAGCACCGAGTCCACCTGGTCGGAACCCTTTTCGTCTCCACCGCTCGCTCACTAATCCCCATCCGGCGCTGACTTTTGTAGAAACAGGACGACCGGGCGGCCACCACCTCCTCCCCGCACCACACCTCGGCGCCCAAGACTCCTCGCACTCCCCTTCCCCTCGCCCGGCCAGCCTCTCGCAGCTCCTCCAGCGGCCGGCGATGTCGAGCGCGCCGGCCATCCTCCCGCGCGCCCGGTGGCGTCGACCACATCCATGGCCGGCGCCCTCCTCCACCGCGCCCCTCCGCGCGACGAGCCACCATGGCCGGCGGAGCCCTCACGGCGGGCGGGTCAAGCACCCGGCAGCCACCGCGGCATCGAGCCCCTCCTCCCCCATCTCTCTCGGTTGCGGCTTTTTTTTTGAGCGGCTGCTCGCCGGGGGCTGGCTCGTGTCAATTTGGGCCCCGTATGGCTTTGGGTCGGGCCCGCACGCAGCGCTCCCGTGCCGCGCTGGGCCTCACCCCGTGGCACGGTGGGCTGCACTTTGGCGACCGGCGCGGGCCCGTGGGCCATACATGCCCGCGGCGACCGGGCGTGCCCAGTACCGGGCGGGCGTGTCGGGCCGGGCCGGCCCGATGCACATGATTAGGGCAAGAGTGAACAGCCATGCCAACGGCCAATGGGACAACCACTTGCACCTGCGAATGGCTATTGCACCGTGGTGGCCAGCGTGACAACGTTGTATATGCCGGGCCCGGGGTGTAGAAAGCAAAAGTGCACGAACAAGGCCAAATCAAATTGGTGGTGTGGCTCGACTAGTCACGCTAGGCATGATGGGGTGACAAGAAGGAAAGTGAAAGTGGGCTGCCCGAACCCCACCGGACTGCCACGCCGGCATGCCCGGCACGACAGCTTGCCACGCCACATGTTCTCCGCACGATAGGGTGGGGCCCACCGTTCAACACGAAAGCTTGGGTCAATGGCGGATGCCACCTAGCGCTCTTTGTCATGCTAGCGCATGTGGCGCGACAGAGTGCTGCTATCGCACTAGTGCAGTTAGCATGATGAAAGGGGCTATGTGGTGCAATATATTTTTTAGCGCATTATTAATAAGGTATTGATTAAGAAAGGATACAACATAAAATTGTTTGCAAATTTTAACCATGTTAATATAATAATGTGGATAAATATTAGTGTCCAATTAAAACATAGCAAAACACAATGTCATAGAAGGAGCAAGTGCATTATCTAACATCACATTAAACAATGTCATATAAAGAACCAGTGCATTTTTTCTATACTTGAGGGGGTATTTTTGGTCATTGCACATGGCACTCAGCGGTGTTAGGCTCCAATAGTGAGGGTAGTTTCATGTAAAGTGCTGAAGTTTGAGTATAGGGCCATACTTGGATTTTGAAGTTTTGGGGGCCTTGGGAAGAATAAGTGAGTTTGTGGGGGCCTTACAAATTATTCTCTCTTTTAATATAAATAATAAGCACTATTTTCGTGGATAACTCTTCCTTGAGCAATTTATCAACTCTAATTCATTTGTGATAGAAAAATGGTCCTTTGTGTACTTATATAACCTGCGCATCCTTTTAATTTTTAATTCTAGACTAGATCATCTTGCCTTTTACCCCAAGTTATATAAAAAAATATGTATCAAAGCAACTATTATTTGTTTAAGCGAGAAAAATCACTAAGGCGGGATCTCTCTGTGTTTTATGGATCGTGCCTGTAGTACTAAATAAGCACAGGCATGCCAGTATACATTCGTATACAAAATAAAGTAAATGTGCAATAAACACAATCAGGGAAATACCACTTTATTATTCATCATAGAATTACAAAATACAATCCCCCACATATACATATTTGCGCCGAGCTCCATCGACAATCGAGGAGGATTGCGTAGTTTTCGATCCCGGGGCCTCTAAAGGCCACCGATTAATTACATCTCGCGATGTTGGACCGCAGAACACCTCCGATTAAGCTATGTTGATGGTTGTATTCGTTTTGTCGTCTCCAAATATATATAGAGTTGTCTCCAAAATATATGCATAAGCACAAGTAAAATGAAAATGGTGCGAGCCTCATTCGGTCTCTAGCAAAGGGTATCCGCCTCGCCATGCAGATCCCATAATGAAGTCGAGGATGTTCAGCCTCGTCGGTCGCGAACAAGTATTTCCGGCCTCGTCGGTCGCGGAAACCCAGCCTCGTCGGTCAGGGGAAGAAGGATGACTTCATATGGATCACCGGCCTTGGCGGTCGCGGAAAATGGTAGGTGAATGTGAGACTTGTGCTTATGAAATACTTAGGAGATTTCTCCATGTGAAACTTCGGGGACGCCGTATGCTCAGCGTCAATGTAAATATTTGATTAAATTGGCGAGCAAGTAGACCATGCCCATAAAGGTTGTCCATTGCGCCACGACACCCGATCCGTGTGTTTGCGCCACGGTTTTATTTATCGGCCGCGCTGCGTTTGCCACATCATTTATTTATTTAACCATGCATTGCGCCATGGTTTTAATCGTTCCGCCGTGCGTTGTGCCACGGCGTTTATGTGTAATAAGGGGCCGAGTATCAATGATTGACAAGCAAGTGGTGGCTTTGAACTTCACAGCCCGGTTGAATCTTGAATTGTTGTTCTTCTATGTTTTGTTTTGCTTTACTTCGTGGTGACGTTAGAGAGCTTTGAAGCATGGGCCATCAGAATAATTATCAATGGGCCAAAACACAATTGTTGGTCATGGGTCGCTTGTAGTGAATTGCACAACGCACGTTTAGCGGCCCATCATCTTCACGTAGGGGTGCATATATGTATACGTACATCGTGCCGCCGGCCGCCGGCCACCGTGCTACCTCTGATGATCGTCCAAACGCCATCGGGCTGCTGCTAATCACCTGCACATCTTGATCATCAATCGCAGAAATTTCTCGGCCTGACCCTCGCCGGGCTGCCGCACTGAACAGGCCAAACGCTCGGGCTGCATCTCTTGCTAGCATCTTGCCTGTCGTGCTTGCTGATCCTGTTGCTTCTTGCTACTCGCTGTCGTCGTACTGATCTTGCCTCGTACTGATCTTGCCGATTTTGCTGCTTGCTGGGACGTCGTCTTGTCATGGGCAGCCATTGTCTCTTCTTTGCCGTGTTGATCGTCCCTTCGGGCCGTCGTTAGCGTAGATGGATTCAGGGGTCAATGTATCGTGACTCAACTTGAAGATGACCGCCGGCTTGCTGGGTATGCATGACCGCCGCCTTGCTAACTTCTTTTAGATTGATATTTCGAATCATATCCCTTCTCTTTGTTACTGCTACATTGTGAGGACTGCCAACACCACCAACATGCTCATTTAACCTTTTCTTTATTATTCCAACCATCCACAACAAATGACTGATATCCAGCCACTTTCTTAGTGTGATCCCTAAATAAGAAGCAAGTAAAACAATAGGCTCTATTGGTGGACTCACTATATTCAAGCCAAATTTCAAATTGATCAAACCATTCAGGATTAAACCTTCTATTTTTTGGCCCAATTCTAGTTGATGGAAAATCAAGAGTGTGAGGTTGACAAGGCCCTTTTATCAAGTACTTTCTTCTTACCAATTCTCTGATATTAGGATGATATGCACGTATTTCTTTCCTTTTCCCTGGATCAAATTGGATCTCCTCCTCTAAATTGATATCTGCTGCAGCTGAAACAATAACATTGGCAGGGGCTTCAACATTGGTATCTTGTTGATTAGGAGTATCCATATTGTTAGGGTCATCTGCACAGGGAAGGGCCTGATCATCCGGCGCTTTTCTTTTCAACCATCTATCCATAAACGCTGCAACACAGACATTTATAAAGAGCTTAATTAACTGCTGAAGAAGAATCAAATAATTAGACATCCATAGACCACAGACTTACTTGACATGATTGATTAATGATTGCGGCAATCGGCAAGAAAACAAATGATTCAAGCAGGGAGTGAGGGACGATCTGGCGAGCGGAGGGCGGAACTAGCGGCCGGCGGCGTTTCCTTTACTCGCGATTCGAGAATAGGAAGAGTCACGAAGCGGAGGGACATGATTAGCGTTTATTTTACTGGGCTTTGGGCCACCATCAAATGAGATATTAGGGGATTATTTATTTATGTACGTATATACACAGCTGATAGCCTGTTGGGCCATATGTCCATATATATACACACACGTAGAGCTTATGGGTTTCCTTTGCTTAGTTTGCCAAGTTACGTAGCTGCAGCCTGGATCCGGCCAGGTGGTGCACCTATCGATCCCAAGGGTGTGCACATACGGTGAAACATACATGCTAGCTACGTAAAAAAATATTTTTCCCTGGTGCCGGTGCACTCGGCAAGCCCTACTTGGCTTCGCCCTGCTGGCCAAACTCCGGCGAGATGCGAGATGCATCTACGTGTATATCCCTGGCCATGCATGCAACACAAATCAACTAATCAAACAAAATACAAGATCTCACCGTAAGCGTGGCGGCCATGGACGTCGAGGTTGCTTGGGTGAACGACGGTGATGGCGAGGTCGACGGCTGATTCCTCCGGCGTCGAGGTGGTCGTGAAGAGCGAGGCGGCGGCGCTGCAGTGCGTGGATGCGTGCGGATGAGGCGCAGGTGTAGGACGTGCGTGCGTAGGCGAATGCCGGGATGAATGAACGGGGGCCTGCCCATCGAATGACCGGCTGTTTATATAGGGGGCTGAGCCACGCATCAATGTCTTGCCCACGCCAACGTAACGATCTCAACGAATGGCATATTCCCTGGTGTATATCCGTATATCAACCAGAGTTTTGGATGTTTACGAGCTCTTGCCATGCAAGACAACGAATGTCTCCTTGCCGTGCAAGCCATCGAGTGCATATCTGGGAGATGGGCATATACGTATCTCTTTTCTTGGCCGACATACATGCACCTGAGTCGCTGAACCATGGGCCTAGCAAAAGAGTCTGGTTGCCTTACGCGAGAATGCGTGACAGGTATTTGAATATCTGATGTAGATATAGATGCATGCACGTTCAACCGTTTACAACAAACATATATTTGCTCATTATTGCTATATATTCGTCAACGGTATATGAAATGATTCCTGGCCGGAATTTCTCGCCAGCTCGGCCATATGCGTGTATATTAGCTTGCTAGTTTCATCCATGGACGTATTTTATTTAACCAGCCAAATATGAGGCTTTGTTTGTACGTGCATGCACCCAAAATATTCATGGGCCAAAAATGCATGGCCATCTCAAATAATAGCCAGTTTTGCATGGGCTTTAAAATATGAAGCCACATATAAAAGTAACTTGTACGTCCGGCTTAATTAAACAATTTATTTTGTCTAATTAACAAGTGCGGGCACTATGCCAAAATTTCATCATACATTATTTTTTCTAACTAACCATGAGAAGTGTGCCAAATTATAAATTTTTAGAGCTATTTATTCTGCATGTTATTATATTTATATGTTGTTTAGCATTGTCGGTCTTTCCTATACTAACTTCTAAATTTAAATAGTCTATGTTTTCTATTTTGGAAAGATATAGCAACTCCCTCAAAAATATAATTATTTTGAAATTCGAGTTACTATATTCATGAAATTCGATGTTAACTACTCACAAAGTGTGGCACTATTAAAAAATATATACTAACTTCCAGCGTACGTCTACAACAAAATAGGGGTTGGATATGCTAGCATCAGATGTGATACACATAGCCGTAGCACAGCCAAAAAAGGTTATATATATATATAGACATATATACACACACAAAGTGGATATTCACCTACCGTGCCATGCATATGCGTTTGCTTTGTAGAACCAATGCGATCCAGAGCTTTTTCTTATTGATATTTCCAACCCAATGCCAGGCGGAGCTTCCTTGAAACATCCCTTAATTCGAGTTGGTGACAACCTTCATTGCTTTGGCTGCTATCCTCGGTTCTAGATCTAGATTCTAGTGGCTGCCGGACAGATTAGCTTCTTTCTGTTGGGAATTATAGTGTTTACAGGACAGTGTTTGTTAGCTTCTTTCCGTTGGGAACTATAGTGTTTACCAGATCTGCTTGTATTTTTGAAAATGTCACATATTTTCTATATATTTTAGATATGGCATTCAACAAAGCTAGCCAGATATGGCTCCGCCCATGATTATCTTGATGAGCCAACTTTGGCTCCCATCCTCAATTGTACATTAAAGTTTCTTTTTTTCAGAGTAATAATTCTACATGCGTACATTAAATTAAGTTTCAAGAGTACCTGCTGTTCTGAACATAAACATAAGTTCCTGCCAGCCAATGTGCAGAATGCGAATGTGACTTTTCTGTTCCTTCCGGCTGATACACGACACATTGGCTGGCCTATGTAAACTATAGGCATATAAGAATATCCTGATAAATATCCTAATAATAGCATTGCTGCATAATACAACACTAAAGGATGATATACATGATGGTGTTTACTTACTTGGACCATGTGATAATTATTACATTGTTTTTACCAAGAAGAGTTGAGTTACCATACAAATGTCAGTGTGTATATATACGAACATATACATAGAGCATGTATCATTACCATAGGTTGTACTGCGTTCTTCTTCTTCTCTGGAGGTTGTAATTTTTTCTATGTAAGTTATTGTTTCCAAAAACTTTCCCTGCAACTTTTAGTAGAACTTTTGTTACTTGGTTGGTATATGGTGCAATCGATTAATACTTCTGCTTAGTATGAAAGTAGGATGTCTATTGCAGTTTCAAATTACTCTTGCCAAAGACGATAGCATTTGGTCGAGACAAGACGATTTGTTTCCATATTGATTATGCCAATGTTGCTCCATTATTGATTCGTATTGGTATCATAACAGTTTCAGCAGGATGGCGGCTACCCCTCCAGCTGCTTGGGCCAATGACGATTTTTCCGATTTGAACGATGACGATTCGAATCAGCCGTTTCAAGCATTTTTCAACTATCTCCAAAATAGGGGTGATTTCTTTAACGTTGAACAAATGAATGTAAATGAGAAAGAGAATCTTCCGACAACTGGTTGTGATCAACTCCCCTGCTGGAAGTAAAAACGCGATTGTCTACTACGAGATTGTCCCTGGTGGTGGGACTATTGTTGCAGAAGCACCAGTAATTTTTGGTGCTAGGATGCCGAGCAAAAGCTACCTTTATACTGTATTATGCCTTGATATATGAAAGGCAAGCATAAATTGAATAATGTGTTCGAGTGTGACATATGAAGTTCGATCCGTTGGTGATTGATTTCATATGTGCATGTATCTATTGAGTAGTGTACTACTCAATATATATAATAAAATAAACAAGAAGATGTCTTATGTTGATGACTACCATATGTTCGGTGAACTATTTAATAGGCACACTTGTGTCAGAAGAAATCGACGAGTAATACATGACACACACACACTTGTGGATGGTTCCTAATATTGGACTTGAGCATTTCATGGATTAATGTCACTGCAGATTCTGATCCAATTCTTCTAGTGATAGTCATTGTCATGATCCGAATTGGGCCAGCCCGAGAGTGGCTAAATGGGCCAAACGCGACGCCGCCGGCCCGGGGGGGGCCAGGGGCGCGCGCACGCAAGGGAAAGGCCGGCCCCCTTGCCGCCGCCGCTCTCCCTCTCCCGTACAACTCGAGTTTGCTTCGCCTTCAAGTTAGGATTATCTTAGGTAATTTTTGGTGTGCAAAGGGGTTATCTCATCTATAAGGGAGACCCTTATTAGGAAATAATAAAATAGGAAATTGCTTGTAAAAGGTATTCCAGTCGTATAAGGAAATCTTATAGAGATTGCTTAGATTACAAGTCCCACTAGTCGGGCTATATAAGCAAGAGGCATGTAATCTCTAGGGGACAAGCAAGAAAATAAAAATATCTCTTTGCCTTGACTGCTCTGTCGGCCGCCGTCGCCCGCCGTCGCTGCCGCGCTTCGCCGCTCGCCGCCGCCCTTCCGGCGGCGCGGCCACCGCCGCGCAGCACGCCGTCGCCACCACCATCATCACGGCTCCTCCCACCTCTTCCAACCTCCAATCTACGTGTCAATTTCGCCCAATCTAGCCGAATCGGCGGTTGGTATCCGGGAGACCAAGACGATTCCCACCACCCATGGCTTCCAAATCAAGGAGTTCAACGCGGCATTGAAGGAGCCGCTAGACGTCCATCGCGCCGGATCGCCAGGCGCTTTGATGACATCGAGACTTCGCCACGCCGGATGGAGTACGTCTTCATCACGTCAAGGACCCCCTTCACGCATTTGGCGGCGGACGCCCGGAGGACAGCCAGCCTGTGCCTGGCGCCCTAGCCGCCAGCCGCCCCGCCTGGATTCCGTCGGCGGCTCCGACCGCTATCCTCCATTTGGAGGAAGTTGCGGCATTGCCGGTGGACGCTCCGGCCGCCATCGACATCACCCTCAACGACACGCGGCCGGGCTGCCACCTACTCTCCACCGACACGCAACCGTGCGGGGACGCCCAGCGACGGTGCCAACCGCGGCACCCTCGTCCCGGTCGCGCCACCCGCGGCGCTCAAGCCCGTGGTGCCACCGGCATCACATCCCCTCGCTCGTCCACACGTCGCAAGTCTAGGATGCACGACGGCGCGACGACCCGGACCTCGGCCGCAAGATGGAACTCTTTTTCGGCTTAACTTGGAGATCGCCCGGCCCGACTCGTGAGTTGGCGCTTTCCACCTCGTGGGTATTGCTGCCGATGCGGTTCATGGATCTGTCCAAGGCGAACTCCCCGATCAAGTGGGGCGAGTTCACTCATCGCCCACGCCATCACTTTGGACCGCCCACCTACCTCGACGCCGGGCGTCACGCGCCGCCTTCTCGGAAGGAAAGCCGAGCGACTACATCAACGCCGCCGAGAACTATGCACTCACGCATGGAACTTGAGGGGCGGCCACCGTGTCGGACTCTTTGTGGAAGGCCTACGGGGAGGCGGCCGCCCAACACATTTCGAATGGTTCGAGCCTCGTTCGATTGGAGGAGGCCATCAATCTTGCCCGCTACAACGACGGACGAGGCGGGCGACACCATCAAGGATGCGAGCACCCGGCACCCAATAGCCGCCGACCGCGAACACCTGGGTGGCCTCGGCGGCGACATAGCGGCTACCCCCAATGTGACCGCATACCGGGACAGCAACACCACCTTTGTTGCCATGGAAGACATCGAGTGGTCGACAACAAGCGTCATGATCTTTGAGCCGCAAGTGGGCACAACTACCAACAATAAGCTCGGGATCATCTCAAGTGCCATCGAGCTGGGATCAATTGCGCCGAATGGAGTCTCCGCTACGGCATCGTGAGGTACTTCCACCGCTACTACATCCCCGCCGCCCCGAGCTTCTCCGGGACTTCTGGCGGGAGAGAACGTTCCACTGCACGGCGTAGCAGTGGGCTTCCACCTCCCCAATTGCCGTCGGGAGGATCAGGCGTTTCTAGCAAGTGTCCTTCTTCTCCAAGCGCGCCCCAACGAGTGGATCGAGGGTGCCACCGTCCTCCTCTTCGACAACAACGGCGAAGTCTTCTTCCGCATCGACAATGTCACGATTGGCGCCCCGTGGACAAAGGAGAGGCATTTGGGACCCGTCAACAAGCCCGGCCCGATCTCCTCACGGTTGCCTCCTCGACTTCACCTCGTCACCATCGGCGTCCCGACCGCGTCTTTTGTAGGCAAGTCCATGCAAGGTGCACGCACGGTGACTTACACCTGCGTCTCTCCACAGCGACCCGTCGGATGCCGAAGCTGCCGGGCACCCTCGGCCGCCTCCGTCATGCATCGTGCATTGCAGAACGTTCGCCGTCACGGCCCGGCGAGCTTCAAGTTCGGCGTCTTCTTCGGCGGTTTCCACCTCGACTTCTCCTTCTCCGATAAGGACTCCAACATCCGCAAACGGCGACAACAACAAGTGCGGCCCTCTCATACTCTGCCGGGCCTGGAATTCTCGCTTCCCCGGACGGCGTGCCTTTCGCCACCACGGTGGGTTGGGCGGCATGGGACGCCCGCCTCGTCGAACGGTGGGGAAATGTCATGATCGAATTGGGCCAACCCAAGAGTGGCTAATTGGGCCAAACGTGGCGGCCGCCCCCCCAAGAGGGGCTAGGGGCACGCGCACGCAAGGGGAAAGGCCGACCCCTGCCGCCGCCGCTCTCCCTCTCCCGTACGACTCCGAGTTTGCTTCGCCTTCAAGTTAAGATTATCTTAGGTAATTTTTGGTGTGCAAAGGGGCTATCTCATCTATAAGGGAGACCCTTATTAGGAAATAATAAAATAGGAAATTGCTTGTAAAAGGTATTCCGGTCGTATAACGAAATCTTATAGAGATTGCTTAGATTACAAGTCCCACTAGTCGGGCTATATAAGCAAGAGGCATGTAATCTCTAGGGGACAAGCAAGAAAATAAAAATATCTTTTTGCCTTTCAGCTCTGTCGCCGCCGCCGCCTCGCCCTCACGCTTGCGCCAAGACGCCGCCGCCGCCGCCACCACCATCATCACGGCTCCTTCCCCTCTTCCAACCTCCAATCTACGTGTCAATTCCGGCCAAATCTAGTAGGAATCGACGATCATCATTTCCAAGAATGCAATAAAAAAATGAATGAGATGCACATAATATATACTCCATCCGTCCAAAAAAATTTGCCGCTTGGCGCTTCATGAGAAACAACTTTGATAAATTATATATTAAAAAATATGAATATTTATCATACATAATTAGTATCATTAGAAAGATCTTTAAATTTAGTTTTTAACAATTTTTTGAAGATACAAATGTTGCATGTATTTTGTATAAATCGAGTCAAAGTTGTGGCAATTAAAACCGAAAAACGACTAACATTTTGGGATCGAGGGAGTATGTACCATCTTGTGTCGCCTTAGGTCATTTTAGAACGCGTTCTGCGTGCATTGGCAATCAATAATGACATGGGGAAAGAAAGAGAGGTAACCGGAGTGCACCATCCCACCGCCCGGCCCACCGTGCCCACCTTCTAGGGCGATATATATTCCCCTCTAAAACCTAATCCTACCGCTGAATTTCGGTTGGGGAAAACTTCGACCGTCGTGGCGAAGGAAGGGAGAAAGGATGGACGAGCGCAGCCCGGCGTGTTCGGCGTGGTCAGCAGCCCGGAGGTGGTGCGGGGTTGGATCGCGGCCGCCGCGGTGGCTATTTATAGCCGAGCCGCGGCGATTGCTCGCGGATATTCCTTCGAGATTCGTCTTTTTCCCACCCCGCCGTCGCCCGGTGGTGCTCGGCGCAACCCATTTGGCGGCCGCTCACGTTCGCGTGCTCCTCGTGCCCGGCAGGTACGGCCCGGCGTCGGGTCTCTGTCATCCTACAGCTCCGTCCCTTGTCCGCTCGCCGACCTCCCCTGTGGGGTTCGACGCGGGCCGGCGGCCAGTGGCCGCCTGGGTTGGTGTCGTGGCTCCCGGCCGGCGAGGTTAGTGGGGTGCCCCGTGCCTCGTCAACGCGGAAGGCCTGGTGTGGTACGGCGGGGCTTGACTGCCGATCTTGGCCATTGTCTTGCCAGCCGGTCGTGTAGCTTGCCGGTTGGAGGTAGACGACGACCCACCGCGGGTCCCATCGCCGCCGTGAGAGAGAAGGGAGGCCGAAGCGGGCTTCGTTGCCTAGCCGCCGGGCCGTCGTTGTTGGGTCGGGCCTGTTTGGCAAGGTGGGGAAAGAGGAGGGAGAGAAGAGGCCAATTTGATCGGGCCGGAGAGAAGGGAGGGAAGAGAATGAGCCCAAGGTCGGTTTTCCATTTTTCTTTCCTTTCTCCATTTCTCCTTTCTTTTCTCTCATTTCCTTTTCCCATTATTTCATGTGTGTAAATATGTATATATATATTCATTGTATTTATTTGCATAAGCTCTTGGACTTATATTCTCCTATACTTTTATTCATGAGAATATTTATTCAAGGTGCTCATACAAATAAATATATATATGGGTACACACATTTTCTTCCCTTATTATTTCATGTGTGACACATTTATATATATTATAAACATTTCTCTCAAGCACAATTACATTCCCATGACTTATTTGTCGAGAATATTTAATTATTGTGCTTCTAAAAATATTCATATATATTTTTGGTACACACTTGCTTCGGTATTTATTCCGGAAAAATGTAAACCATGCTCATGCAATATTTTCCATAAATCAAATCTAGGGCTTACCTTGCATAAATTTGGTCACCATAAAGTTCACCAAGCAACAAACAAGATTTCCTATTTCTAAATGGTGAGAGTTTGAAAATGCAGGTTTTCAAAAACAAGGGTTCGGTTTAGCGGAAAATAAATCAGGTTTTAATTGTAATTATAAAAAGTTCAAATTTTTAGTGATTTTTAAAATGATGCAAAAACACGGGTGTTACAAATCTACCCCACTTAGATGAATCTCGGCCCCGGAGATTCCTAGTCTCTGAGTGAAGGTCCTAACTCGAGGCCTAAAGGGATAGAGATAGAGATAGAGAGAGGGAAACTTTCCATTGCTTACTAGGTCGTTTTTTGTCGAACCTCTCGATTATCATGTTACTCCGTCTTCGGGGCAACATGACACCGCTGGAGGGCATGCTTTCTGCCATGGACGACATCACGCTTTTACCCCATCTTCTTTGTCTTGTATTTGTCTTTGTAGTCTTCGAGTCTTCATTGGCGGCTACCCCACTTAGAGGACTGATTCCCCCTAGTGTCTTCGGTCTTCCGAGGTCTTCGGAAGTCTTCTAGTGCCTCGTCTTCCCGCCTGTCCTTTCACGGTCATCTACGGTTTATCTCCCTGTCTCGTTTCTTCTAGGTAGTAGTCATCGTGAGCTTGGGATTCTATTTTCCATTTGGAAACCCTGAGTTTTCTGTTGCTCTTTATTATATCATCTTAGCCCATATCTATATTTTTCTGTTACTTCTCATTCTCGCCCATCTTGTTCTTTCTTCTTTTTGCTTTCTTTGTTTGTATCCCCTTTTATTTTTCGCCGTGCCTCGCTATTTTCTTTTCTTCTCGTGTATGTCGCACTACCCCACTTAGAAAAATTTTCTGCTTACTATTTGCTCTGTGGCTTTTATGCTTTGGCACCCGTCAATTTTCTTCGTCGGCACTCGCATTTTGGTCATGGATCAAGCACATGGATTTTGATTATTTCAAGGGGGAGTACAACAGTAGAGCGGAAGGGAAATGCTACTCTACGGTTACACCTCCCTTGGGATTGCTGGTTCTACGGCATCGGTCATGGTGGCTTCTGCTTCTGCGGGTCCGGTACTTGGCTGCTACCGGGGCTTCTTCTCTTGGTGGTGCTTGGCGGTGTGCCGGGGGTGCTTACGGTTGTCGGTCTTCGCGGTGATGGTGGTCCGGTGGAGTCAGTTCTTCTCGATGAAAGGGTTGACGAACATCCCTTCGGTAGTTGTTGGTTCGGGCCAGGCCGTGGCGTGTCTTCTAGCGTCTTGACCGGATGGCGATGGTGGTGTCCCTCGGTTCTCGGGACGTGTCGCTCTTGGATTGCCTTGAGGGGGTCTCGGCAAGTGTAGCCTCTCGGGCGGGATGCCGCGGGCGGCTTGCTCTTTGCGTGGGCGTGCTCTGCGAGGAGTCATTTGAGCGTAGCTCTCGCTGCTCGTTATTTCGGCGAATCAGCTTCTTATGGCGAGTGTCTTGGCGGTCGCATTGCTCATCAAGAGCGCAGCGGATAGGATAGCGTGTGCGTGATGACGGGGCTGCCTTGTGGACCTCGTCGTCCTCTAGGCGAGCAATCCAGCGGGGTGATTCTTTCCTTCGGGTGGTAGGTGCCTCATGGGGTGCGGGCGATGGGGGCTCTCAGTAGATCCGGCAAAGGCGATGGAGTGCCTTTGCGAGCGACAACTTGGTAGGTGTCGGGAAAGCGAAAACCAATGGTGGTCACGCTCCAGTCGTCGGTGATGGCGGGGTAGTCTTGACTCTTGGTGATGTAGGCGGTGACTTCAAATGATGGGTGCCGCGCTCTTCATATTCACTACCCTCATACTTAGAGGGTTCACGAATGCCAAGGTTCAGGGCGGTCTGGTAGAGAAGTTGGGGAAATCCGGGGGGGGTTGATGCACTGGCTGCTAACCCGAGTGCCGGCCATTCTGGCGATGTGTGGTGGTGATTCTTGGTGGGTGGATGGCAAGGGTGTGATGGCAGGGGGTGAAGGATGGAGGCTAGCAGTGAAATGTTTGGAGTGGGATGGTGGTGAGAGCGATGGTGGTGCTCTTTTTATAGTGGGTCGAAGGTGATGGCTTCTAGGAGAAGCTTGGTCGACCGGGTGTTGCGACCGGGTGTTGTGGTGTATGGTGGGAGGAATGGGAGTGAGTCTCTGTATCCATTGACCTTGTAATAGTGTCGTGGTCATGGGGACTGTGTAGTCTTGGCCGGTGGATTCCCTATAGTGGAAACTGTGTGTCTTCTCTACTGTCGGTATACCACTTGGTGTCATCTCCGGATGCTTTCGGAGGCATCGTGTTTGCTTTCTGGCATAAATATCTTTTTATGGGCTTTGATGACTGTCTTAAATTACCGCGGGTTTTTTTCATCCATCTTCCGATTGCGGTTCCAATCTTCGGCTCTGGCTTGCATTACTGGCATTGGTGGCCACTTGATCTGTTGTGTTGTCTTGATCGGCTTCAACGGTTGTGGTTCGGGGTCAAGGTAACAGCGAATATCGCTGACTTTTCGGCATTGAGGTGACAAAGATGTCGGCAATGTTACGGCCGCCGCGACAAGAACACCGAGGCGGCGCGTGTGACGGCCGTAGGGAAGAACACCGGTGCGGTTCAACGGCTACAGTCGTGGAGTCTGCTGGTTGTCATCACGTTCCTGCAGGTTAGTTCCTAATCTATTCGGACTAGAAAGGGAATGGGAGGGAAAAGCACAAGGTACGATAGGGATCTATCTAACTAAGGATTAGAGGAAGCAAGCATTCTAGGTAGGGATAGACTTTGGGGTATCCTAGTAACATTGGTGTCAAAACACAATACAAACTTACCGGGTGTGAACCGTATGAAAAGTTAGTCATGGCAAACTAAGTTCATAGGGAAACTTGTCTTATTACTCGTGACTTGAGGAAACTTTCAAGACGTTCATCGATCCTATCGAAATCTTCCATTCATCGATTACTGTAAGTAGTAATAATGAGAAAACTTTCCATAGGATTGAAAAGAAACACAACATTTTATTAAACAAACAAGCGCAACAATATGTTACATCACGCATAAATTGTCATAGATGATATAAGGTCACATCACACATTGCGCATCGTCATGACGATTTATTGTGCGACTTTCGCTACTACGTAAGACTAGAACCATGGGTTACCATAATCGCCGAACTACTACCGCTACTAGGGGTCTAGCAACAAGGTTCGTAGTTACAACAAGCATGCGATCAAGGGTCGCTTAACTTAGGACATTGCTACTTAATTAGCACTTGTCACATAATGGTGCCTTGTGGGATCTTGCTTCACGGTACTCTTGCACAATTATTGAGGCAACAAGGGATCGCCTCGGTTTTGCCAGGTCTTTAGTAATGAAACCACCTTTTCTTTCTGACATGAGTGTCAACAGGTTGGCTTCCGTACTCCTTGCAATAGGCCCCGAGGGCTCTTAGTGCAAGCTTCTCGCAAGTGTCCCATAACGTTGTTCCTTGTTCAAGGAAAATCCTGTGCCCTTCGCGATGTGGAAACATCGTAATGTGCGCTTGCATCACACATTCGGTATTCCATTCTCGTAAGTCACTTTCTATTAGTAGTACCGAGGCTTCGAAAGTGTACCCTAGTTGTGAGAGAATTTCCCGGAGAAGCTTTGGAAATGTCCCAAAGGTGGTCCATCCGTGTATGACCATCCGTCCATCTGTTGCATCAAGTATAATATCAATGATATGTAAGCACCATGGGGGTTTTGGATTGGTGCTCAAGTCTCTAAGTAGAAATCCTTAAGTAAAATTTTAGAAGTATGTGCCAATAATTTAATCTAGATATTTTTCCATCCTATACGGTCAAGCTCATTTCCGATACCACTGTCACGCCCCACTTTTAATGGGACTTTTAATCTCGCGTATTGGCGCCAGGATCACGCTACCAATACGTTTACCGAGTCACAGTAATGGAAATCGGTTATAGATTAAATATTCCGAGCATATATTGACATAGGATAGAAGAACTTACAGCGGTGATGAAGACACCACCCTAGATTATATTAATCGAGAGTAGCCAATCGTGAAGCAGTGGTTTATATCGTGATAGGTCCGCTGGAAGGTGCTAGACCGCCCTCGGGCACTACTCCATGTTCCACGTGCAACTTGAGCGCGGATGGAATTTACGGACTTCTACGTCTTTCTCCTAAGCAACGCCTTGTAAACTCCTACGCCGTGGGTCTCCTACTCGACAAATGACCTTACCTTCGGATATGCCGATACCGTAAAAAGAGAGGGGTGAGTACAAAGGTACTAAAGCAAGTCCAAACCAGGGGTGGTTTGGTATATTAAGGGTTTGGGCCCTAGCAGAGTCTCTAAAACTGCTCTTACTAGTTCCCGGGATTATCTCATCTGGTTATCACCTTCACATCATCACAAACGTTAGTTATTTCTAATCATAGATGTTCTATCCTAGCATTCGCCCATTCCAAGGACGTGGCTATTCGAATAGATTCAATAAACTCTGCAGAGGTTGTACAAATTTCCCCACACGATGGACACATCCTCTTCCATGATCAGTGGTCGATAGAGGTCCAACGAGATCCGTACCCGCTTGAGTGCTATTCTAGGTATATTGGTATAATCTTCACCATGACTTCGGGGTTGGAAGGATAACATGCCACCACAAGAATGACGCATCACCCTAGACAATATGGTGATACCAAATCACCCGCTTTTACTGTGTAATACCTAATTACCCAACCTATCCGGTCAAGACCACTCTCAATCTCAAATCATCAATATGTGCCTCTAGCATTGCGCCATCATAGCGCCCAAACACTTTCGTGGAAGACCACTCAAAGATCCACGCCCAACCAGGACCATGGGGCCACTCTCCCCACCTCCCCTCCCAATAGGTCGTTTGCCCCTCCCGGCCACCTTGGATCCCAATTATACCTCAACCCAACGGGTGTGAATCAAGCCGTCCCATATTGGCATGTGGTCGCATGCGAAATATCTCACTAGGTAGAAGGTCTTATGAACCGTCCTTAGGGAGGCGAGTATCTCTCTCCCGCAGAATGCCCTCATGGCGATTCCCGTAGCAATCCATCTCACAATGAATTACTATCACTCACCTCTTTTTGTTGATTAGGGTTCATTAAACAATCTTAGGTTATACTTGATTATAACGTATGAGCGTAGATAACGTGGATGATTGCGTCATCCGACTTAGCTCCATAGCTACATCATCAGGCTCATACCACTATATACTAATCGGATTATCATCATCCTCAACGTTATATCATCATATTATTTTATGGTCATGATGAGGGGGGTAAGGACTTGGGAGGTTCTTATGAATCGCCACGACGTCGAACGATCCCTAGCTCGCTTTCGGACGGGGAAGCTCCTAATCGGGCCGATACTATTTATTTTGCGGCGGCGATAAACCCTAGCTTGAACTATGACATATAAAACAAACATAGAACATTATGGTGGCAATGGGTTAGATGCATAGAGCTAGATTTTAGATGAATTATGGAAGTCGTTTCACGTAAAACGGAGTTTTGGATGCATGAGATATGGATTTTATAATACTAATCCCTAATTAAATCATTAGGGTAATATTATAATATAATTTTATCATGTAATAAAATTAAAACTAATTACATGATAAAATTTTATAAATCAAATAATGAAATTATAAATTTTCTAGGAATTTTTTCGACACAGGAAAGTATACTTTTACATATCTCGTGTACAATACTCGGGTGTACATAGCAATTTCCTAAGTGTACAGCTCCGCCTCTATACCTTATTACACCGACGTGTGGGTCCCATTGGGTGCCACGTGGGTCCAAAGTGGACTCCACGGTGGGCGCCACGTAAGTAGCCATGTGGGTAACGGATGCCCTAAGCTGCCGCGGCGGTTGGGGAGCGGGATGGCGTCGTGTCGCCCTTTCATTGGGACGCCGCCTTGGACGTCATGGACGGACGGGAAATGGCGACGCCGGACTGTTCCCGGCCCTCCTTCCTCACACGGGCGCTTTCTGCCGGATTGTCGCGGAGAAGGCTTTCCCGTTGTGCTTTGCTCGCCGCTGGGCTCGTTGGATCCCTCGCCCCCGGGTTGGTGGGGTTGTCGGTGGCGACGTGGGCAAGGCTCTTTCCACGGCGGCGGCGCATTGGCGGAGACGCCGCGGCGCTACCTCGCCCGTAGTGCTATATGGCGCGCAATAGCAAGGGAAAATAGGGGAAAACGGAAGAGGGGAGATCAAGGAGGCGTACCACACTGCCAATTGACCGACGACGACCTCGTGGGTGGCGGGGCTCGGACTTCTTCTCCGGCGGCGGCGGAATTCCGGTTGGGGGAAAACTCGACGTCGTGGCGAAGGAAGGGAGAAGGGGATGGATTGAGGGCGAACCCGCGTGCAGGCGTGGTGCGGAGCTCGGGGAGGTGGTGCGGGTTGGATCGTGCCCCGCGGGCTATTTATAGCCGGAGCCGCGGCGGTCCCGGCGGATATTCCTTTCGGGATTCCGATCTTTTCCGACCGCCACCGTCCCCCGCTGGTGCTTTCGGCGTTCCGTGGCTGGCTTCGCTCATGTTCGCGTGCTCCTCGTGCTCCGGTGAGCTGGCCGAACGTCGAGTCTTGTCATCCTGGCGCTCCGATCCTTTGTCCGGCTCGCCGACTCTCCCTGTGGGGTTTGACGCGGCAGCAGGGGCGAGTGAGCTGGCCTTGGGTTGGTGTCGTGGCTCGGCGGCGAGGTTAGTGGGGTGCCACGTGTCTCGTCAACGCGAAGGCCTGGTGGTACGGCGGGGGAGCAGCTGCTCGTCAGGCGTGTGCCGCTTGATCTTCGGGCGTGGGTGCCCGGTCGGTAGACGACGACCTGCGGGTCCCATCTGTCGGCGTGAGAGAGAAGGGAGGCCGAGCGGGCTTCGTTGCCTAGCTGCTGGGCCGTCGTTGTTGGGCCGGCCCGTTCGCGCGTGTGGGGAAAAGAGGAGGGAGAGAAGAGGCCACTGGGTGGGCCGGAGAGAAGGGAGGGAAGAGAATGAGCCCAAGGCTGGTTTTCCATTTTTCTTTCCTTTCTCCATTTCTCCTTTCTTTCTCTCATTTCGTTTCCCATTATTTCATGTGTGTAAATATGTATATATATATTCATTGTATTTATTTGCATAAGCTCTTGGACTTATATTCTCCTATACTTTTATTCATGAGAATATTTATTCAAGGTGCTCATACAAATAAATATATATATGGGTACACACATTTTCTTCCCTTTCTTATTATTTCATGTGTGACACATTTATATATATTATAAACATTTTCTCAAGCACAATTATATTCCCATGACTTATTTGTCGAGAATATTTAATTATTGTGCTTCTAAAAAATATTCATATATATTTTTTTCGTACACACTTGCTTCGGTATTTATTCCCAGAAAAATGTAAACCATGCTCATGCAATATTTTCCATAAATCAAATCTAGGGCTTACCTTGCATCGTCGGTCACCATAAAGTTCACCAAGCAACAAACAAGATTTCCTATTTCTAAATGGTGAGAGTTTGAAAATGCAGGTTTTCAAAAACAGGGTTCGGTTTAGCGGAAAATAAATCAGGTTTTAGTTGTAATTATAAAAAGTTCAAATTTTTAGTGATTTTTAAAATGATGCAAAAACACGGGTGTTACATCTAGGCGGTCTCCTGAACCAAATTTCTTTCATGTATTGCCCTTGTCCCCTGTTTTGTATGTTCAAATCCTCTGTTCTTGCCTCCACCTCTTCCTCCGCTACACAATTCCCAAGCACCAGGCCAATGTAATTGGATTGGAGTATCCTTAATCATTAGATTCTCATGATTGATAGTATCAAACGGCACTTGGCTCTCTTGACCATCAATCTAAAACTCCTCGAATCAGTATCAAAAGGAGGCCCTAATTGTGGTTTCCTCTCGATGCCTCTAAATTTCTTTGCCAATTCTTATCGATTGAGCCCTCAATCCCTTTGATTCCACTTGGACTCACGAGGAGTACGAGCCTCAATTGGAGCCAGATGATCAAAGGTCGGATGATTCAACATAGTGCAGTTCTCATCATGATTTTCCCGCGCGGGACGATGTGAACGAATCCTCATCACCCCCACCATCCCGGATACAGAGAGAACTACCCGTCGAAACCGCGAGAATCTCTTTGCTGGAGAGAGGAGGGAAGTTGGCCTTGTAGAATCCGACCTAATGTCGCCGGAGTAGCTTGAGGAAGAACCGGAGGAGTCGTCGGCGTTGACCTACCCCTCGGTCGCATCCCCAATCACCCGATCCCCCGGGACTCCTGCCAAAAACCGCTCGATCCTCCTCATGAGGAAGAGGAGGGAGGTTGGACTTGTATAATCCGACGAATGTCGCCGGAGTTACTTGAGGAATATCCGGTGGGATCGCCGGCGGTGGACCGCCCTCGGGTCGCCTCCACTGCCGCCCTAGCGCCTGAGACAACCATGGCCAGTTTTGTGAAAAGAATTTGAGAGAGAAAAAGAAAAAGGGAGGCGAGCGAGCTGCTAGCAAGGACCCAATGGATAAGGCTGCTGGAGGCCTCGATCGTCGGCTTTGTATCGTGCAGTCGGACTCCACGAGCCACAGGCACGTACGTGCTGGGAGCGTTTTTTCACATTCATCGTTACAAAATCAAAGAAAATTACTAAATAATTTCACATCGTTTACATAAATTATCACTGTGTAATATACACTTTTGTTTCTTATTATGCTTACCATACCAATTTCATATATACTACCATGAGGTTCTTCAGTATTGCTGATTGTACACGAGCTATGTAGGTTACACCTAATTTTCTATATATTATATTCTTCTGGTTATTGTTGAATCCGCATGCCTCATGAGTCCGCAAACGCTATACATCCAAGTAACCGATATGGGCCTAGGGGCGGGCCCAGGATTTGGGGTTTGGGTATTCAAAAATCAAAAAAAAAAAAAAAAAAAACTTTGACAACCTAAAATATAGATTTATAGCACATAATTAAATACCAAAATGAGAATGAAAAGTGAGTCATTTGAACCTAAGAGGCAATATGAGATTGGAAAGCATGTTATTTTCTATTTTTGATACATGTATATGTTATTTACTGTGTATACAAATTTATTTGCCAAAATTTTTGGGTATTCAACTGAATACCCATGCATACATGTTGGGTCCGCCCCTGTATGGGCCCGTCCATTGCATGGATGCATCCGCGTGCCTTAAACATATATATACGCTTCCATATGCATGAAGTTAATTTTCAAAAAGCCAGCAACATTTTAGCCATCGCACATTATAGCTGTATGTATGCGCTGCCCCACATTTTAATTAGGAGCATGTAGTATCTATTTATTCACCACGTGAAAAACACTAATTATATTTGATATATTTAAATTTTTAAGGAGGTTTATATGATGCATAAAAAAACTGTAATAGTCGATACATCTACAAAGTCATTAGTTTATTTCCCGTTGCATCGTACGGGCAATTTTGCTAGTAGAACAAAAAGCATGGAACATCAATAAGTAAAGAAACACATCTCTAATATCGTAGCATTAATCTTGGTCCAAGCTGTAGTAGGTGGACACCAAACTGCAAGAAGTAGATGTCATCATGGCAATTCGCAGCAAATATATATAATTGGTAACCAAAGGAACCGGTAGATGCCATACTCACCGGGAAATGTATTGCTTTGTTAGATTATTTAAAATTGCCACCAAACCACGGGCTCATGCAGCTGTGAAATTGAAAACAAAAAAAAAAAACATATACTGATGAGACCGAATTAGGCTGTAGCAAATCAGGGAACAAAGTATATCTTACACGTTAGGTGACCCGACGCTGGCTCGGCCGTCCGACGCCGCATCGGCCGCAAGGGCAGGAGGGGGGAGAGGGAGGGCCCGGGGCTAGGGTTTCAGTGGAGAAGGGGAGCGCTGCAGCGCGGGTTGACGGAGGCAGGTGGCGCAGCTGCTCCTCGACACTCGCGGGCGGCCACATTGGGGCTTCCGTGCACGCAGGTCACCGTAGTTGCGAGTTGACGGCCGCAGGTGCCCACAGCTCAGCGTCGACCGCCGGGGGGCCGCCGGCCCAGCGCTTATTGCCCGGTCGGCCTCCGCGTGATCTGCGCGCCGGTGGACACCGCCGCCGTGATCTGGGAACGGCCAAGTGCTAGATGGCCCCGCAACGCATTGGATTCTCGAAGATGGGCGGGCGGCGCCGAGGATGGGGTACTAGTGGAGGTGGAAGGGGATGGGGGATGGAGGCGAGGGTCGAGGAAGGCCACAGGTTCCATGGTGCATGGGGACAAAGTGGAGGGGGAGGCGGACGGTCGTGTCTTTACTATGGCGACGAGAGGTCACGGCGCGTGCGGGGACCAATGCGGGAGGCCGGGAGCTATGAATAGATTAGCTGGTGACGTTGCCCAATCACAGCGCAGAGAACTCGCACAAAACTTTTTAGTGGGGAGCTCCTATATACGAGTTATAGATAGATAGATTTATATTTATATCTTGATTTCTAAATTCGCCTCGCTAATACTTAATTGGCAAATTTTTCTGGCCTATTTTTTTTCTTCCGCCCTGCCTTCAACCGTGCAAACTAAGTGTAGAAGCGGGGAAGATAAATAAGACGTAAAGATGCTAGAGAGAACGAAAAGGTGAAAAAGCCTTAATTATTTTTGATATAGATAGGGGTTCTTGATGCCAAAATCCGACAAGCACTTCACACAACTCCTACTTACTCTGCATCTACTGAACATCACTTCTATGCTGATCTTTCCTCTCTACCTATACAACTGAAGTTTCCAGCTTTCCAGCAAGGTATTGGGATAGTTAACTTAGATTTGTAGATGGTTTTTGGGCAAGTGTTTAAAGACGGAACCAGGCCCAGTGTGAGTTCAGGTAAAGTATGTCTGCCTTGTAGGACAGGAGTTTACTTCTATTATGTTTTTTTATATTTTTTGAGATTACACAGTACAATGGACCGAATCCTTGAAATTGGACTCGAATAAGCCCATGCAAGCTTTTTTTTTTTTTCTTTTATATTTTTCTATTTTTATAGAAAAATCTAGATCTTGCAAAATCAACTGAAAACTATAGAAAAACAGAAAAAATGTGAAATGAGTTTTATTAGTTTCAGAAAAATGTGATCCATAGATGTTATGAATCTTGTTAGGTTGTGTTATGTATATAGTGTGTTAAATCATGCATGCATTGTTGCATGCATATAGATTTGGCGATGATCGAGAACGTCCTAGAGGTAAAATTGAAATATATGTATGATGTCCTCATTGTAATTATTTTCTCCCGTTGCATCAAGACGGGCATATTTGCTAGTATATATAATAAGCACTATTTTCACGGATAACTCTTCATGGAGCAATTTTATCAACTCTAATTCATTTGTGATAGAAAAATGGTCCTTTGTGTACTTATATAACCTGTGCATCCTTTTAAAATTTTTAATTCTAGACTAGATCATCTTGCCTTTTACCCCAAGTTATATAAAAAATATGTATCAAATCAACTATTATATTTTCTAACTAACCATGTGAAGTGTGCCAAATTAAAAATTTTTAGAGCTATTTATTTAGAGCTATTTATTCTGCATGTTATTATATTTATATGTTGTTTAGCATTGTCGGTCTTTCCTATACTAACTTCTAAATTTAAGTAGTCTATGTTTTCTATTTTGGCAAGATATAGCAACTCCCTCAAAAATATAATTCTTTTGAAATTCGAGTTACTATATTCATGAAATTCGATGTTGACTACTCACAAAGTGTGGCACTATTAGAAATATATACTAACTTCCAGCGTACGTTCTACAACAAAATAGGGGTTCGATATGCTAGCATCAGATATGGTACACACAGCCAAAAAAAGATTTTATATATATATAGACATATATACACACACAGAGTGGATATTCACCTACCGTGCCATGCATATGCGTTTGCTTTGTAGATCCAATGCGAGCCAGGGTTTTTCTTATTGATATTTCCAACCCAATGCCAGGCGGAGCTTCCTTCAAACATCCCTAAATTCGAGTTGGTGACAACCTGCATTGCTTTGGCTGCCATCCTCGGTTCTAGATCTAGATTCTAGTGGCTGCCGGACAGATTAGCTTCTTTCTGTTGGGAATTATAGTGTTTACAGGAAAGTGTTTGTTAGCTTCTTTCCGTTAGGAATTATAGTGTTTACCAGATCAGGTTGTATTTTTGAAATGTCACCTATTTTCTATATATTTTAAGTATGGCAGTCACCAAAGCTAGCCAGATATGGCTCCGCCCATGATTATCTTGATGAGCCAACTTTGGCTCCCATCCTCAATTGTACATTAAAGTTTCTTTTTTTCAGAGTAATAATTCTACATACGTACACTAAATTAAGTTTCAAGAGTACCTCGTTGTTCTGAACATAAACATAACTTCCTGCCAGCCAATGTGCAGAATGCCAATGAGACTTTTCTGTTTCTTCCGGCTGATACACGACACCTTTTGCTGGCGTATGTAAACTATAGGCATATAAGAATATCCTAATAAATATCCTAATAATAGCATTGCTGCTGATAATATCAACACTAAAGGATGATATGATCGTGTTTACATACTTGGACCATGTGATAATTATTACATTATTTTTACCAAGAAGAGTTGAGTTACCTTACAAATGTCAATGTGTATATATACACACATATACATAGAGCATACATAGAGCATGTACCATTGCCATAGGCTACTGCGTTCTTCTTCCTCTTCTCTGGAGGCTGTAATTTATTTCTTTGTAAGTTATTGTTTCCAAAAACTTTCCCTGTAACTTTTAGTAGACCGTTTGTTGCTCGGTTGGTATATGGTGCAATCGTTTAAGACTTCTGCTTAGTATGAAAGTAGGATGTCTATTGCAGTTTCAAATTACTCTTGCCAAAGATGATAGCATTCGGTCGAGACAAGATGTTTTGTTTCCATATTGATTCTGCCAATGTTGCTCGATTATTGATTCGTATTGGTATCATAACAGTTTCAACAGGATGGCAGCTACCCCTCCAGCGGCGATGGCGGCTACCCCTCCAGCGGCGATAGCGCCTACCCCTCCAGCTGCTTGGGCCAATGACGATTTTTCTGATTTGAACGATGACAATTCGAATCAGCCGCTTGTACCATTTGTCAACTATCTCCAAAATAGGGGTGATTTCTTTAACGTTGAACAAATTAATGTAACTGAGAAAGAGAACCTTCCGACAACTGGTTGTGATCAACTCCCTACTGGAAGTAAAAACGCGATTGTCTACTACCAAATTGTCCTCGGTGGTGCGGATATTGTTGCAGAAGCACCAATAATTTTTGGTGCTAGGATGCCCAGCAAAAGCTATCTTTATACTGTATTATGCCTTGATATATGAAAAGGCAAGCATAAATTGAATAATGTGTTCGAGTGTGACATATGAAGTTCGATCTGTTGGTGATTGATTTCATATGTGCATGTATCTATTGAGTAGTGTATTACTCAAAATATATAATAAAATAAACAAGAAGATGTCTTGTGTTGATGACTACCATATGTTCGGTGAACTATTTATATATATAGTCCTTTATTAGGCACATTTGTGTCAGAAGAAATCGGCGAGCAATACATGACACACACTTGTGGATGGTTCCTAATATTCGACTTGAGCATTTCATGGATTAATGCCACTGCAGATTCAGATCCAATTCTTCTAGTGATAGTCATCATTTCCAAGAATGCAATAAAAATGAATGAGATGCACAAAATATATACTCCCTCCGTCCCAAAATGTTTGTCGTTTGCACTAGCTTCCCGATAAAACACTTTGACAAATTATATATTAAAAAATATGAATATTTATCACACATAATTAGTATCATTAGAAAGATCTTTAAATCTAGTTTTTAATAATTTTTTGAAGATACAAATGTTGCATATATTTTGTATAAATCGAGTCAAAGTTATGGCATGAAAACCAAAAACGATTAACATTTTGGGTCTGAGGGAGTATGTACCATCTTGTGTCAAAACTTAGGTCATTTTAGAACTGCATTGCATACATTGGCAACCAGTTGAATAATGACATGGGGGAAGAAAGAGAGTTAACCGGAGTGCACCATCCCACCAGGCCCACCTTCTAGGACGATATATAATCTCCTCTAAAACCTAATCCGGTCGCCTCTCTGTTTTCAAATTCATTTCAATCCCCATTCCCCAGGGGACCCTCCCATCGGCGATCCCTCCCAACGGGCGACGCGTGGCCACCCCACGAGCCCCCTTCGCTGCGGCTCCAGGAACCTCTCATCTCCGCGCTGCAGGCCGAGGCGAGCGGCGGCACTGGCGAGCGCCCCTCCCCACCACGGCACGCGACGGCACCTCCAGCATGTCGACACCGGCATCTCGATACCCCCAACCCCACAAGGTCGTCCCGAGGCGCCCTCCGTGACTGGCCATAGCGAGTCCAGTGTGTAGGCGGAAGGGCAGATTGTGGGCAGACGTGTGGCGTCCTCGCGTGTCTCATGGCGTTGGCAGAGCCAGTCGTGTGGCCCCTGCCATTGGTGCGGCCAAATGCACGGGTCTGCCCCTTCTCTGACCTGAATCCACACGTCCTGCCCCTTCTTACACCTGCAACGGCTAGTACATCCTCTCCTCCACCAGTAACGGCGCCGGCAATCCCCCAAAGCGGATCTGGCCACATCGCGTCTCATTCTAATTGTCTCCTATCACTTAAATTGTTGTCCTTTGTCGTCCTCCTGCCCACACCGTGTCTCTCCTAGTCAGCATATATAGTAGAGATTAATAATATTTATGGTGCATACCATTGAGAATATATTTTCTGATATTTGAGATAAATGTTGCTAATATTTTTTTATAAATATAATTAAATAATTAAATTTTAGAAAGTTTGACTGACATGAAAATAGCGATGCTTGAAAAGGATAGTCGTCTACAGAAACCAAATAATTTGAAGCCACATGCATGTGAACAGAAAAGTTGAGTATAACCTGTAATCAAATTCAGACCCAAACTCGAAACTATCTGGGAAAAAAGAAAGAAAAACGCACATTATCAAAACCAGTAACCACTGCATTTGGACCGGCATCTACCGATTCATTGATGAGCAGCAGATAGAACAACGACGACGATCCAGAAGGTCGATGTGGAAAGGAGCTGGGACGGGTACGATGGACGGATCACGGTCACGACGGCCGGGTACAGTTGCCGGATGAGGCGGCGCCACCGCCGCTGCAGCCGCAGGTGTGGGGCGTGAAGGCGCAGGTGCCGAACGGCTTGCCGGGGAGGTCGCAGTCGATGGCGTAGCAGTAGCTCGTGTACACACAGCTGCTCGCGTTGGATGACGAGCAGCACCGGCACCCCTGGCACAGCTCGAACGGCTCATGGGACGACGACACCGCCTCCGTCGCCGACGTCGTCGCCAGGAGCACGGACGACGACCGTGGCCGGTACACCACGGTCTTCACCGGCACGTACAACTCCTCCTCCTCCGGTGATGCTGACGCTGATAGTAGGAGGAAGAGGAGGATGTGGATGATGGGAGCACCACGATTAGCCATGGCAAATGGGTTTGGGTTGCTTTGGTTTCGTGAGAAAATAAGGAACGAAGAAGTGATTCGATCTAAGAGAATGTGTGATCTCGTTTCAACTTTCAACAGCAAATTAAAGTTGAGTGCTCTAGGAAGGAAGCGTCTGAAACTGCAAAATTCTTCAGAGGTTTCTTATTATAAAAGGAAAAAGGTACGAGAGGTGGAAGAAATTTGTGCAGCCGCTGAGCAATCAATCGTCGACCGAACAAATGTTGTGCTAGCCAGTTCATGAAAGCGACTGACATTTCTCTGTCAGTAGGGGAATATGGAATAAGAATGGACTACTTTTTCAAACTTTTCGCATTACATGTCACTAGCAGTGACAAAAAGTATCTCAAGGAGCATAGGAATACACAACGAGATAACCAAAGCTGCACCTGCTTGACCATAGTCATCCGACCATTGTATTTGAACGAACAACTACTTATAGATTGTGACACGTACTGCAAGTATACCAACACGGATTATAAATAAATAAATAAATAATAGAAGGCTTATTATATAGCCGTAATATAGTACTTATACATATGCGAATTCAGCGTGGCAAGAGCTGATTAGGTTATCTGTGGTGGAACATGCCTACTCATCGGGATTTAAACACGTTATAGGTGACGTGCCCAAGTCTCACAACTTTTAAATCTCAAATTTAAATGTGTGTTGTTCTTTAGTACACGACATGCCAAAAAAAAAATCTCAATCTTTGGAGGTGTTTTTTACTAGAGGTGTCGAGTGTGTGCGTGTGTGTTCTATATCACTACTGCCTAAATGCATCTCCGTGGCGGGCAAAATTCATTTTGCAAGGCGGGCAACTACGCCCGTCATGGAAGGGTGGTCACGGAAAAAATACGGAAACAGAAAATTACGGAATAACGGAGGCGGGCAGCATACACTACAAGAAATTTGGTACTCTATGACAAATTTCATATGACAAAACACATTTTAGTCATAATAGTGATGCGATCATGATAATCTTTCCTTGAATGGCAAGCGTTTGTGATTAAGTTGTAATTTAGTCATAAATAAATGTCACCATGTGTTTTTCCTATTATTTATGATAATAGGTCATGACAAAGTGATAGAATATGATTGTCATAATTTAAAAATATTTTTTTAGAGAAAACACTTTGACAGAGCCACGTGAGCATTTTTGGGTGGACTAGTGGCACCCACATGTTAAAATTTAAATCTCTATAACATAAAAAAAGAACAAAACGTGGACACTTTTTGGTGCGACTTTTGGTTTGGCTCTACCAACCTCCCCATGTGAAACCACACCCGCACACCAACGCCCGAAAACAAGGAAAGAAAAAAATTGATTGGTCATTAATCATGCATGCATTCTTTGAGGCCTCCTCCTCCTTCCTTTTTTGTGAAAATTAAAAAGAAAGAAAAAAATTGATCGGTCATTAATAATGCATGCATGGCTAATGGCTCCTTCCTTATTTCTTTTTCATGCGACAAATTTAAGAGGAAAGAAAAAAATGATTGGTCATTAATCATGCATGTATGGTTGATGCCTTCTTACCCTTTTTTTTTTTTTTGCGACAAATTCAAAAGGAAAGAAAAAAATGATTGGTCATTAATCATGCATGCATGGCTAATGCCTCCTTCCCCTTTCATTTTTTGCGACAAATTCAAAAGGAAAAAATCAATCCGCATTAATTATGCATGCATGTCTAACACGATTCTCTCTTATCTTTTCCCCTATAAATGGAAACAAATAGCCATGGAATTTCCATCTCGCATACAAATGTCGTAGCTTTGCAAGGCGCTAGACGTCAATTATGCTATTTCCAAATTTGGATTCACGACCCGGGCAATAAAAAAATCTCTCGCCGTGAAAATTTCCAGCGAGACCCATCCTCCGCCCCGTGTGCAAGCGGCGCACCGCCCGCTGGCTCCGCTACCCTCCCCACCGGTGCCCTCAGCGCGGGGACGGCGCCTCCCATCGCGGCCGTCGTCGATGCACTCACGATCCGGGCCGGCTACCCTCCAACGTTAGGAAGCCCTTAGCGCCCGCCGCGACCATTGCGGACGTCGCGGCCGCCCTCGGCGGCGCTCACCGTCAAGGACTTGCTGACCTCGCGGCGATAGTCCCTCGATGCGCCCGGATGTCCCCATCCACGCCGACCGCCGCCTCCTCCGCGCCGCCCCGGTGGCTGCCTCCGCCCGCTTGTGGTCGTCATGGGCGCCGCGTCCGCCCTTGGCGTGCCCTCGCGGGCCTCAAAGCGTACCCTTGTGGCCTTGCACGCCATTCACACGCCCAGCATAGGTAGAGCTTCGCCACGCCAAGGACCAACTCCGCCCCGGACGCCCACCACGCCGAGCTTCGCCACGCCAAGGACCAACTCCGCCGGATGCCACCACGTCGCCGAGCCCGTCATTGTACCATGGCTGCGCCCGGATGCGACCACGCAGATGGTCCGCTAGCACGTCTTCATCGGGCGGGAGCTCCAAGGGGTGGCCACAGCCCGTCGAGCAACAACGGCTCTCCTTCGTGCTCTCTGCGCATTCGGCCCGAGGATCTATGGCAGCCTTGGCGCGAATCATTGACTCAACGCGGACGGCGTGGTGCGATGTATGTGCTTTTAGATTCACAACATTGTTATCTTATCATGCGATCTATCTGTTTTCATATAAAATTTAGTTATCCCGTAGCAACGCACGGGTGCGATGCTAATAAAAAGTTGCGCTTCTCGCTGAGAGTATGGATCGAACCTATGCACTTCAACTTCTTATGTACAAACAAACCATCGAGCCAGAGGTGTGTTTGTGCATACACAATGATACGTTGTTTATTGTAAGATGGTGGTCTCGTTTCAAACTTTCAACACCAAAGTTGAGTGCTCTAGAAAGGAAGCGTCTGGAATTGCAAAATTCTTGAGAGGTTTCTTATCTATACCTACTAATAAAAAAAGAGAAAATTTCAGTACCACCACTTTTTTTTTTACCTCTTTTTCTGCCAATTTTTTTCTGCCTGCCTCTCCCTCTCCCTCTCCGTATCCAATCCAACTAGGAAAAACCACGAAAATCGTCCACCCGGGGCCGGGCTCCCTCCCTCTCCATGGTAAAAACTGCTCCGGCCTCCATCCCTCTCGGGACGACGCCCCAGCGCAAGCCCCCCGCCACCTCCACCCTCGGGCCGCCACGGCCCGGCGCATGCCCCTGCCCCTGCCGTGCCCTCACTCGCCCGCCGACGCCCGCACCCGCCCTGCCCTTTGTCGCCCACCTCAACCGCACGGATGCACAACAGACCATCGACGGAGCCACCCTAGGGGCGGGCCGGCGAGCTTGCTCCAAAGAGATGAGAGTCCTATAGCTCGCCAAGGAGACGAGCCACAATGGTGTCGCGGCGCCCGTGCCATTGCAGTGTTGCTCGTCGTCCAAGCGCGCCGGTCGCCGCCGCTTGCCCTCGCGGCCCGCGCCCCCCGTCCGTCCGCCGCTGGGCCTCCCACCCCACTGCATGCTCGCAACGCACGCCTCATGGGCGAGCTGCATCCTGCAGGAAAGAGTTGATTCGAATCCTGTGATGGAGGGACGGTCTATCCGGCATTGGGGCCGGCCGTGGTCAGCATCTGGATTCGGCCGAGGAAGCATAGAGATGTGTCCAGGATTGGTGAGGGTGCTCGCTGCAACTTTTCTTATCTGCAGCTGCATCTTTGGCTACAAAGAATAGACTAGAATCTACTGTAGGTCTCTCCTTCCCGATCCACTCCAGATGCCTAGATGACTTTGCATTTGGAGATGAACTTCAGCTTATAATTGTCCTCCTGCTACCTACTGTTGTCCACGTGCAGCACAGATTCTACAGGGAGCATAAAGCTGGGGCCTTGCTAGGTGTTTTAGGATATTAGGGTTGCCCCTAATTTTATATTGAACCTACTAAGTGTATGTTTATAGAAAACATTTCGAAACACATTTTAGTTAGTGTTTTGGGTGGCATGTAATTGAATCTTTAGATATGTTTTAGTACCGGTCCGGTTCGAAAAACTAGCTTCTTAGCAGGTTTCTGCCCAAACATGATTTGTGTACAAATGTTCTATAGTTTTTTTTCCCGGTGCAACGCACGGGTATTTTTACTAGTTATAATAAAAGGAAAAAGGTACGAGATGTGAAGAAATTTGTGCAGCCGCTGAGCAATCAATCGTCGACCGAACAAATGTTGTGCTAGCCAGTTCATGAAAGCGACTGATATTTCTCTGTCAGTAAGGGAATATGGAATAAGAATGGACTACTTTTTTTCATACATTTCGCATTACATGTCACTAGCAGTGACACGCCACCCCTACCAAACCAAACGCTCAACAAAAGTATCGATCTCGAGGTGTGTGTTCTGATTCTCTTCCTGCTACAGACACAGCAAACACATGCCTCTTCGGGCTTTGTGACGTTGGGGCGCCCCTGGCGGCCCCTCCCCCTTCCTCGCCTCCGGGCGCCGGCCGCCACCCGGCGCCGGCGGCCAATCCCCCACCCTCCTTTGCACCGCCCCCTCCTTCCTCCTCCCCCCCCTCCTCCTCTTCACCTCCTCCGCATCGCGGCCGGGCCGGCCTCGCCCCCCGCCGCCTACTTCCGGCGGTGGCGTGCGGGCGGGCCGCGCGCCGCCCGCAGCCGCCACCCGGCCGCGTCCAGCTTCGATTGTGTGCCCGACCTCCTCGGGCGGCTCCTCCAGCGGCCAACGGGTGGCGGGGCGCGGTGTGATGGCCGGCCACGCGTCGGGCGGCTCCTCGGCGGTCAACGTTGGGGCCCTTGACCTTGTTGGTGCCGGCTCCGCCGCAGCGGATGCGCGGCGGGCGCATCGTCGCCTTGCCGCCGCCACGCTGGCGGCGCCTCGTGGCTTCAGGCCTCACCGGATCCCATGCCTCCCTTTGCCGCCGGAGCCGTGTGGAGGGCCGAAGTCGGGCGCACTCTGAACGCACCGCGCCCTTCTCGTGTGGGGGGCTGAGTCGAGCCACACCGCCACCGCCACGCCGTGGCGGTCGCCAAGCCGGGCCGCCGTCCCCCGCCTCACCGATCGCCATGACCTCGCGAATCGGGCGGATCTAGTGGGTGCAACCTCGCGGGGGCGCCTCGCCTCCTCCGCGTCTTCACGCCGGGCGAGGTATCTCGCCGCTCTTCGCCGTAGCAAGCGGGGGACCTTGGCCCCTCTCGCGGGCGGAGGTTGCCGAGGGCTGCCACGCCTTTGAGGAAGGGGAGGTCGCACCGACGCCGCCCGTCCATCCCCGGCGCGCTTAGAGCAGCGGTCGGCGGTGCTCGGCCGCCGGGAAGGAACCGCCGCCGCCTCGCCGCGACGGCCTACGTCGGCGCCGTCGCGCCGCCTCTGCCGCGTGGGGGTGCGCGCCGTCCGTGGTCACCTCGCCGGATTCGGGCCCGAACCCGGTGGGCCTTGCTCAAGCGGCTCCAAAGGAGGGCTAACCGTTGTTGGGACCGACGCCATGCCCGTTACGCCTTCCACTCTTGCCCCGTCGCCACCTTCGTCACCGCCGCTACCGGCGACTCCGGCTCCGGCGTCGCTACAACCTCGTCGGTGCACCGCCACGAACCCCGCCCCATCCGTTGGGGAGACCCAAGGGTATGCGGTGGGTTGACGGCTCCTTCTCCGACCGCCGGACAACGACGACGACTACATCAAGCGGAGGCCCCCACCACCGCCGACGGGCGCGCCTCTCCATCCTCTCGTCGGGCGGGGCGTTCTCGGACTCGCCGTGGACCACGCGGAGGGGCCGGTGAAACCTACCGGTTCGCCATTTCGGGACGCTAACAAAATGCTAGTTTCGGTTTGTGGTCTATCTTTTCGGTGGTATTTTACGGGGATGTGAACTTTCGATGGTATTTTACGGAGATCGCAATTTTTCGATGCTACACAACCAATCTCCCTTCAAATTTCAAATTTTAGAGGAGATGAGAGCACATACCATGGTTCTATATGCACTCGCTCACAAGATTCTTTGCATACAAGGTAGCATAAGCATAAAACTGTATATCCTCATGCACAGTTTTTTGATTCCAAGTGAAGTGTATTGTAGGAGGTTTTTATATGGTAACAAAATTAACTTTTATTCACTTAACCACTAATTTCTATGCAATGTCATAGGCAAAACTATGCAATGTCAGCGATGAAACTTTATGTGCATCTCATGGAGAGGTTTTATGAGATAAAAATAGGTAATTTTTATTCATCAAACAATAAATTTCTATGTAATGCTGGTGTCAAAAACTATTCTACGTATATTGACAAGTGATTACGTGTATTCAGTCGGCGTTCAATTGATGTGATTCAAGTGTGGTGATTCAAATTCCAAATTTTTAGAGAAGACAAGGGCATCTTCTATGTTACTATGCACTCCCTCACGAGACTCTATGCACAGACTAGTAGGATAAAAATCTTTATCCTCATGCACCATTTTTAATTTCAAAAATTTTTGAAAAAAATATTCATAATGGATCTTAAATCATGCACAAAAATGTCACGAAGTTTAATGGTGAAAAACCGTTTTGAAATCGGATGATGCGTTGAGAAATTATTGCAAAAGAACGAAAGAAATTAGATAGGATGCATGCCCCATGCATGTGTCGACCTTTGTCACCCGGCTAGGGTCACGGTTAATCGGTGTTGTTTTAGGACCACCACGGTTAATCCATTAACTATGGCGGTTATTGAACAAAAACTGTCATGGTTAATAGATTAATCGTGGCGGTTTCATAAGATGACCGCCATGGTTAATATATTAACCAAGGCGGTTTTTATTAAATAACCACCACGCTTATTTAATTAAATATTAATAAAAAAAATAAATCATATATATTATAAAATTATAAATTATGATGTACATCACATATTAAATAATAAAATAAGAGAATATTTACACAAATCTTGAACATGCATCACATTTCGACATTCAAATCACATGATTCGTGTTGAAGCACTTAGTTTAAAAGTGAACTTCTTCTTCGGGACACATTATGATGGCCTTTAGAGTGAACTTCTTCGGGACGCATCGATAATCTTGACCCCTTTCCAAAGTTCCACCATTTCCTCCATTCTTGGCTCAATGAGCACATCTATATCATTGCCCGCCGCTTCGGTCCAGAAAATAAGCATGGTGAGTAGAAGATATTTGCGCGCCGGACACTCTCGTATGGGAGGCGGGTTGTATATGGTGAGGGTGACCGGCCAGGTGTTGTGCGTCTTCGCCGAGGTCTCCGAGCAGATTCATCCCGGTCAATACTCAACGCGAACCCCGACGTTCCTAGGCTAGCCCCCAAACTCGGGAACATGTCATCGATATGTTTCCACGTTTTGGCATCCGAGGGATGTCGCATCTTGCCATCGCCCTTCGTGCGTTCCAGCGATGCATGCTAGGACATCAGCTTGGCATCCTCCGGGTTCCCAAAATTGCACGCAAGCGATCGAGCACGGGTAGGTACCACAATCGATAGGGGCAGGGATCTTCCTTTTGTGTGTAACCCTCTTCTTCCTCGCCCTCGGGAGGTGGCATCCGCTTCTTCTTGCCCGTCTTCGCTTCTTGGGCCCTCTTGACGGTCCTCGCTCATTGGCACGACAACCAAAGATTCCTCTTGTAACGACTCACGCCACGGTTGCGGACGGTTGTGCAAGTCCACATACCGACCCGGTATAGAATACAATGGTTAGGGCATGCATGAAACTTTCTAAGCTTCATTGCCACGGGGCCGAATCGGCTTCTTCGCCCGATAGGTATTGGCGGGCACCTTATTCGCCTCGGTAAAATAGTGTCACCAAGGACCCGTAAGAGGTCATTGAAGCTAGTGTCCACCACCCGTGGCGAGCCTTTCGCATCAACATCGCTAGGTTCAAACGTAGCACCGTGTAATGCTTCGGACATTTGCCATCATCGTTGTAGAGGGGATCAATTGTCGCCTGCTTCATCTGACTAAAATTCTCGCGCCACCTTGGATTGCCAAACAACATGTCATCTTCATCTTTAAGGTTTGCAATATCCTCAAAAGCTCGGCATCCTGGGGGGACATCTCATCGTCTACCATCATCTCCACCTCCATTGTCTTCTAGCAAGTCTTCAAGCAGCTTCATTTATCGTGATGTAATCACGATTATCAAATGCTCCTCCGGTGATGAAGGGGTTGTTCTCGCCCTTCGTCCACTACCGTTGTCGCCGATGTCGCCGACGAGGGTCCTCCGGATGAACCGGCCGCGACACTCCTCGGTTCTTTTTCGCCATGATACTTCCACATGGTGTACCTCGGCTCCCCCGATGAAACCATATCAGTATCAAGTGCTCCATCATGTCATCATCCTTGTGTAAGAACATATTCTTGCAAATGATAGCATGGGCAAACCATTTCTTCCAAACCCTGGTCGATTCGATGCTTACAAGCAAGAACGGGCATAAACCTTTTTCGCAGACATCATCAATGAAAGATAGACTTATCTTCGACCTGTACATCCAATCCCTGTCCGGCGCCATGATAGCCTACTACCAAAATCAGAGCAAAGAGAGATGAGAGATGAATTGGGGGATATGTAGCTAGGATTCATCAAAAGAGAGAGTTAAGTACAAAAGGGAGAAATTAGAGAGGAGAGTATAAGAAGCACCAATATATTGAATCTACGCAAGGGATTCATCAAAATGAGCAAAAGAGAGAGTAGAGAGCACCAACATATTGAATCTAGATCTCAAATTCATCAAAACAAACAAAAGAGGAGGAAATTGAGGGAGAGGGAGAGGAAGAATACCCCCTTGCGGTGCCAAACTTCAACAAATCCAAGGGCGAAACCTCCGCCCCCCCTCCCCCCCCAAAAATGGCGTTTTCTAGAGTTTTGGAGCTCAAAAACCTAGAAAATGGAGGAGTCCCACGGGGGAAGAAGAGGGTGGGGATGGTTATATAGCCCGAACTTTTGCATGGCGGTTGGCATTAATCGTGGCGCTTATTTTACAAAAACCGACACGGTTAATCTATTTACCGTGGCGTTTTTTTTCCACGGAGGGGGCTGGGGGCCACCTACTTATGGTGGCGGTTTCCCAAAAACGCCACGTAAAATATTTTCCAAACATCATGCAAAATCGGATGTGTAGTAGTGTATGTAGTTTGATATGGGTTTTTATGCGTCCGATCCGCTAGGTTTGGAGGGTATCCCACTTTTTGATCGCGATCGTGACCACCTCACGGGTCCGTTGGCTCGCATGTGGGGTCAGGGGTGGGGCTTCCGATAACTATTGAGAGCCCTAGGCTCCCAATAGCATGATATATATACATATATGGAAAATGGTTGACAACAAATAAAAATTATAGAGGCTATCACGGTTAGCCAAGGTGGCGCGGCAAGAGTGAACAGCCATGCCAATCGGCCAATGGGACGCCCAATTGCACCCGCGAATGGTCGTTGCGCCGTGGTGGCCGCCGTGACAACGTTGTATCCGGCCGCCCGGTGGTGTAGAAAGGAGGCACGAACAAGGCCAAATCAAACTGGTGGTGAGGCTCGACTAGTCACGCTAGGCATGATGGGGTGACAAGAAGGAAAGTGGGCCGGGCCGCCAACCCCTTATTGGATCGTCACGCCAAAGCATGCCCGGCACGACACGCCACATGTTTTGGCGCGATAGGGTGGGGCGACCGTCAAAGACGAAAGCTTCGGGTCAATGGCGGATGCCACCTAGCGCTCTCACTACCCGGACTCTCGGCTTTTTCCTGTGGGCTTCGATGTTTCCTGTCAGTTCTTTCTTAACCGTCAGGAGTTTATACTATTCCTGTCAGCCCGCAAAAAACCGTCAGGAACTATATACTCTCTCCTGATGGCCCGGTTCTAACCGACAGGAGTTCTCCGTGCGCGGGCTCCTGGGCTTTCTTTGTTGGCGGCCCACGAAGGAAATATAAAACTCGCCACTCCCAAACCCTAACCAAACTTGCCCGCCGCTATCTCATTCGTCCGCCGCCACCCGTGTCCTCGTGAGCTCGCCCAAACTTCGTCGCTGCCTCGTCGTTCTCCCCACTGCCCGCGACTTCGCCGGCCCCAGAGGCCTCCCCGATGCCCGACGCCCAGGCCCCGAAAGGCTTGCCGGACACTCGCGCCGCCACCCCAAAGGGGCTCCTCGACGCCCACGCCGCCGGCCTCACGAGCTCGACGCCACCTGCGCCACCGTCCCCATCGATCACACGGGCTCCGCGACGCCAAGCCTCGCCGCCCCAAAGGTGCTCCTCAATGCCCAGGCCACCGGCCTCACGGGCTCCTCGCTGCACTTCTAGTCCCTGTCTCAGATCTGCTCTCTTTCCTTTCCTGTGGTGGATCTATGTTCATAGCTGCTAAAAACTGATGATATTGATGTTTTGGTTTAGATTAGATTTGGAATATGTGCGTGTAGAATCCCAGGTCATTGATAAATCCACTATACTCATATGTATGCGCTGCTCCCTCTGTGTAGAAGAAAAAAAAAAATCCTCCCTGCAAATACTAATGCTTCAGATTTAACCCTTATAAACTGAGGTAGGAAATAATCTTTATTAGGATTTTGTAGCTATTTCATACTATTGTTAAATAGTTTCTTGAATTAGATCAATTGCAATTTATGATAATCAATTTGGACAAAATATAGTTGTCCTAAATGTAGTTGTTGTTCCCATTTTCTAAAATTAGTACTGGTGTTAGTATTTTTCTTATATTATACTGCCTCTGTTTTTTAGCTCATTAATCAGATGTATTGCTAAGCACTTGAGTTTCTGATTGTGATGTGTGCAGGTCAAAAGCATGTGCCATATTGCTGGTGCAGGGACCTTCTTGCTCAGATGGATGTTCAAACAAATGATCTCATGCAGTATATGTGAAGCAGGTGAGGGCAATGCAGTATGCACCATCACCAAATATAAGGTCTCTAAATGTACATTTTCGAACCAGTCTTACATTGTTTACCATAACCAGATCTAAGGTCCTGCTAGTCTTTCATTGTCTGATAGCTAGCTGCTGCCACCTGCCAGATATCTTTATTGATTCTGTTTTTTTTGCTTGACAAATGAACATATGCTAGAAGTTTGACAAACGAACATATGCAGCAAATACTTTTGCACTGCCAAGTGAGCAGGTTAGTGATTTCAATAGTACCATATGCTGAGCATTACTAGAATGTTGCTTTCTTTCTTTTTTTTTTTTAACTCACAAGTTCTGCGCTACCTATTAGTCAGAAACCTTTCGTGATATTACTTCTGCTATGTCAACAATGAAAGGCAGAAAAAAACTCCAGTTTTGTTAAATTTGTAATTGGCCAACATGTATTGCATCACATGATAATTTGTACAACCAACTGAAGTTCCTTGCAGGTTTACTAACTCCATACTCCTTGTAGGTAACTTGGCGACCCATGCTGGAAAAGTTTCTGCTTCTTATGGTGTTAGTATGATGTAGATAGTGAAAATCCTCCTGTTGGGAAGATTTCTGTAGATGAGCTAGACTTGTAACGTAGTGAACTTGATTATTAACTCTGTAGCTAAATTGTATAGGAACTTGAATTCCTAGTTTGTTGAACAATGAGATCTGTATAAAGCAGCACGGGTCATTTTAATTTTGTTGACCTGTGAATTTGTGATAAATTATAAGTTGTCATGGATTACAAGCTCCTCATGATTATTTGTGTTGAATTGAATGTCTGATGTGACCTATTGGTAGATGCATAAGCATTATGTAGTGCACAATTATTTACTATAAAAAATTATCAGGACAATGTTGGGGGAGCTATTCTTGACGGCTGTTGGGGACTATTCCCGACAGTTGTTATGACAGGAGTCATTTTACGGGTCAGACTTGAGCCGTCCAGATTTCCCGTCAGGAATAGTATCGACGGCTGGCCGACAGGGAGAAAGCGGTTATTCTGTCGAGTTGTTCCTGTCGGCTGTTTCTCGACGGCTGCCCGTCAGAAACCTACTCTGTCGGTTTTTTTTTGTTTCCGACGGTTTTGGCCGTAAGGAAAAAAACCTCGTACTACGGTAGTGCTCTTTGTCATGCCGGCGCATGTGGCGCGACAGTCTGCTGCTATCGCACTAGTGCAGTTAGCATGATGAAAGGGACTATGTGGTGCAATATATTTTTTAGCGTGTTATTAATAAGGTATTGATTTAGAAAGGATGCAAAATAAAATTGTTTGCAAATTTTAACCATGTTAATATAATAATGTGGATAAATATTAGTGTCCAATTAAAACATACCAAAAACACAATGTCATAGAAGGAGCAAGTGCATTATCTAACATCACATTAAACAATGTCATATAAAGAACCAGTGCATTTTCTATATTAGGGGGTATTTTGGTCATTGCACATGCCAGTCAACGGTGTTAGGCTCCAATAGTGAGGTTAGTTTCATGTAAAGTGCTGAAGTTTGAGTATAGGGCCATACTTGGATTTTGAAGTTTTGGGGGCCATGGGAAGAATAGGTGAGTTTGACGGGGCCATATAAGTTATTCTCTCTTTTTAATATATATAATAAGCACTATTTTCGCGGATAACTCTTCCTTGAGCAATTTTATCAACTCTAATTCATTTATGATAGAAAAATGGTCCTTTTGTGTACTTATATAACCTGTGCATCCTTTTAAAATTTTTAATTCTAGACTAGATCATCTTGCCTTTTACCCCAAGTTATATAAAAAAAAATATGTATCAAATCAACTATTATTTTTTCTAACTAACCATGTGAAGTGTGCCAAATTATAAATTTTTAGAGCTATTTATTCTGCATGTTATTATATTTATATGTTGTTTAGCATTGTCGGTCTTTCCTATACTAACTTCTAAATTTAAGTAGTCTATGTTTTCTATTTTGGCAGGATATAGCAACTCCCTCAAAAATATAATTCTTTTGAAATTAGAGTTACTATATTCATGAAATTCGATGTTGACTACTCACAAAGTGTGGCACTATTAGAAATATATACTAACTTCCAACGTACGTCTACAACAAAATAGGTGTTGGATATGCTAGTATCAGATATGGTACACACAGCCGTAGCACAGCCAAAAGATTATATATATATAGACATATATACAATACAATTTCCTTGAAACATCCCTAAATTCGAGTTGGTGACAACCTTCATTGCTTTGGCTGCCATCCTCGGTTCTAGATCTAGATTCTAGTGGCTGCCGGACAGATTAGCTTCTTTCTGTTGGGAATTATAGTGTTTACAGGACAGTGTTTGTTAGCTTCTTTCCGTTACGAATTATAGTGTTTACCACATCAGCTTGTATTTTTGAAATGTCACCTATTTTCTATATATTTTAGGTATGGCAGTCACCAAAGCTTGATGAGCCAACTTTGGCTCCCATCCTCAATTGTACATTAAAGTTTTTTTTTTTCAGAGTAATAATTCTACATACGTACATTAAATTAAGTATCAAGAGTACCTCGCTGTTCTGAACATAAACATAACTTCCTGCCAGCCAATGTGCAGAATGCCAATGAGACTTTTCTGTTCCTTCCGGCTGATACACGACACAATTTGCTGACCTATGTAAACTATAGGCATATAAGAATATCCTAATAAATATCCTAATAATAGCATTGCTGCTGATAATATCAACACTAAAGGATGATATGATGGTGTTTACTTACTTGGACCATGTGATAATTATTACATTATTTTTACCAAGAAGAGTTGAGTTACCTTACAGATGTCAATGTGTATATATACGCACATATACATAGAGCATACATAGAGCATGTATCATTGCCATACGCTACTGCGTTCTTCTTCTTCTCTGGAGGCTGTAATTTATTTCTTTGTAAGTTATTGTTTCCAAAAACTTTCCCTGTAACTTTTAGTAGACCGTTTGTTGCTCGGTTGGTATATGGTGCAATCGATTAAGACTCTGCTTAGTATGAAAGTAGGATGTCTATTGCAGTTTCAAATTACTCTTGCCAAAGATGATAGCATTTGGTCGAGACAAGATGTTTTGTTTCCATATTGATTATGCCAATGTTTCTCGATTATTGATTCGTATTGGTATCATAACAGTTTCGACAGGATGGCGGCTACCCCTCCAGCTGCGATGGCGCCTACCCCTCTAGCTGCGATGGCGGCTACCCCTCCAGCTGCTTGGGCCAATGACGATTTTTCCGATTTGAACGATGACAATTCGAATCAGCCGCTTGTACCATTTGTCAACTATCTCAGAAATAGGGGTGATTTCTTTAACGTTGAACAAATGAATGTAACTGAGAAAGAGAACCTTCCGACAACTACTTGTGATGAACTCCCTGCTGGAAGTAAAAACGCGATTGTCTTCTACGAGATTGTCCCTGGTGGTGCGGATATTGTTGCAGAAGCACCAACAATTTTTTGGTGCTAGGATGCCGAGCAAAAGCTACCTTTATACTGTATTATGCCTTGATATATGAAAGGCAAGCATAAATTGAATAATGTGTTCGAGTGTGACATATGAAGTTCGATCCGTTGGTGATTGATTTCATATGTTTTTTTTTTTTTTTTTTTTGAGACACGTGATTGATTTCATATGTGCATGTATCTATTGAGTAGTGTACTACTCAATATATATAATAATAAACAAGAAGATGTCTTGTGTTGATGACTAACATATGTTCGGTGAACTATTTATATATATAGTCCTTTATTAGGCATAATTGTGTCAGAAGAAATCGGTGACACTGCATTGTATTTGAACGAACAACTACTTATAGATTGTGACACTGCAAGCATACCACACGGATTACATATTCTACTTATAAATAAATAAATAATAGAAGGATTATTATATGTCCGTAATATAGTACGTATACATATGCGAATTCAGCGTGGCAAGAGCTGATTAGGTTATCAGTGGTGGAACATGCCTACTCATCGGGATTTAAACACGTTATAGGTGACGTGCCCAAGTCTCAGAACTTTTAAATCTCGAATTTAAATGTGTGTTGTTCTTTAGTACACGACATGCCCAAGTAAATCTCAATCTTAGGAGTTGCTTTACTAGAGGTGTCGAGTGTGTGCGTGTATGTTCTATATCACTACTGCCTAAATGCTTCTCCGTGGCGGGCAAAATTCATTTTGCAAGACGGACAACAATGCCCGTCATGGAAGGGTGATCACGGAATAACCGGGCGGGCAGCACATGCCCGCCACAGTTAATCAAGGTAAAAAGCCCGGTAGCCCCACGGGCCCGCCGACCCGATAGCCTCACCGAGCCCGCCGCTACTTCTTTGCCGCCCGCGCGTGGCCGCCGCTAGAGCTCGGTGGAGGGCGTCCTAGATGCAGGAGCTTCGCCCGTGCTGCCGCTGGAGCCCGCCCGCTCGGGGCCAGATCCTCTATAGCAGCGCCGGTGGTGGAGTGGAGGAGCACATAGATCCATAACCGTTGCGCCACCGCCGAGATCCGACCACGGGATGTGGAGCCAGGAGAGGGAAGGGGGAGTATTAACCGTGGCCGGGCCTTTATAACACACCCGCCACGGAAAATGACTCCATTTTTTTATGGCGGAGGTCTTAAAAAGGTCCACCATGGAAAATCGATTTACCGTGGGCCGGCTAAAATACCTACCACGATAAATAAAAACCGCCGCCACCGTTATTCGGGGTATTAACCGTGGTGGGCAAAGTATCATGCAAAATTAATTTTATAGTAGTGTATGATTCGTAAAAATTATTACTAATCGCCCTCCTCGGCTTATGGTTTTTTTTCCGGCTCATAAGCCTATCGATGATGTTTTATTATGAGAAAAAAATAATTGTGTACCATAATTTCTAGCGAACAGGGCAAATAATCACGACCGTAATTTTTTTTAATCTCCTATTGATTTGGTTTATCCTATTATTTTACTGTTCAAGAATTTAGTATAATTTTTCCAAACTAAATGCCTTCCGGATTTCCATGTGCCATGACTAGCAAAGTAGTGAGAACTACACAATTTTTGTAGTAAATATACACACCCCTTAACATTATCTATAACACCTATATAGGAAACCCCCGATAGGGGATTTATCCGAACATGCATGCCACATCATCTCCTATTTTGTTGGCGTAAGCTTGTGTTTACGAGGCAGCTGGACAGCGTGGTGAAATCGGTTGGAAGTAAGAGTCGACAGAATTTGAATTGGAGGCTTGGCGGGAAAACGCGGGGAGCGGCAGAGCGCGGTGAGCGCACCCACGATGGCGTCTGTGCTGAGCAGTTTGTTTCAATCGACATGTATCCGTGTGTATCTTGTGTTTTCGTATTGTAAGCAGTTGCTAAGACTCTTGGTATAAGTAGTTGGATGTAATAGGTGTGTGTTAGCGTCTTGGTTAAGTTGTAACTCCACTTGTAATTCAGATCGTGATCAGTGAAAAAGGGCACCGGGTCGACACCCCGTCGACAGTTGCGGTCGTCGTCCTCGCGTTCGATCTCGGTCGATCTTGATTCTTAGGTTTAGCCACGTGATATTTGCTTGTGATTGTGATCCTAAGTCAACATCCGGTATCGAGCTAACAATCACCCGCAAAGCGTTGCGCTTGGGCCACCATGTCGGAGAGGGGCGCCGGGAACGGCGGCGGAGGCGAGGGGGAGCGGATTCGGTATCCGATGCTCACCGCGACCAACTATACGAAGTTGGAGCATCCGCGACTCAGGGCGATTATGGAGGACCAGGCCGTATGGGAGGTGGTCGAGCCATCGGGAGAGGCGGTTGCCCAGAATCCAGAGGCGATCGCGAAGAGAAAGGCGAAGGACACCAAGGCGCGCGCTCATCTGCTGCAGTGCCTACCCGATGATCTGCTGATGCAGGTCGCCGCGAAGAAGACCGGGAAGGAGGTCTGGGACTCACTCAAGGCGAGGTTCGTGGGGGAGGAGCGGGTCAAGGAGGCACGGTTGCAAAATCTCATGAATGAGTTTGATGCATTGAGGATGAAGAGCACTGAAACCGTCGACTCTTACGCTGGGAAACTGACGAGTATGTCAGTCAGGTATTCGAGTCTTGGTGGTGTGCTTGATGATACAGCACTCGTGAAGAAAGTGTTCAACACAGTGCCTCAGAAATTCATTCAGCTTGTAGCCGGGATTGAGCAGAATCATGATGTGAAGAATATGTCGTTTGATGATGTCATTGGACGTCTGAAAATGTTTGAAGAACGTGTCAAGCAGGGAGATAGTGAGACACAATCCACTCCTGGTCAGATGCTCTTGACGCAAGCCGAGTGGGAAGCACGGCAGAAGCGAGCGTCGGGAGAGAGCTCTGGTGGAGGTAGAGGGCAAGGCAGTAGCCGGGGAAGAGGCCGTGGCCGCGGCGGGAGGAGCAGTGGCCGTGGCAATGATGGTGGCTGGGAAGAGAGCACGGGGAAGCGTGACAAGAGCCACATAAAGTGTTTCAAGTGCAAGGACTTTGGACACTATGTAAATAGGTGCCCGAGTCAAGGAAAGAAGGAAGAAGAAGCGCACTATGTCAAGAAGGTGGAGTATGAACCTACAGTGCTGCTCGCTGAAACGGAGGAGCCGGGACAGCTCGAGCACCTGTTGTCGGAAAAGGTTCAGAGTCAAGAAGTGCAGTGTCTGAACATGATGGGCAAGCAGTCAGTGGTTGAAGAAGTTAACCTGATTGAAGCCAAGGTCTTTCCAAGGCTGCTGTTTGCTGGAGATGATAAGGCATGTGGAGATGTCTGGTACCTCGACAATGGCGCCAAAGAACCATATGTCGGGAAATCATCGAAGTTGAAGCATTGACACCACCGTTGGTGGCAAGGTACGTTTCGGTGATGGTTCTACAGTTGAGATTCCATTTTATTTCAAGGCAAGTCTGGTGAGCAATGGTTATTGCAAGATGTTTACTTTATACCTAAATTGAAAAGCAACCTAGTTAGCTTGGGTCAGTTGACTGAAATTGGGTACAAAGTAGTTATGGATGATGACTTAATTGAAGTAATTGATAAGGGAGCCATGAAAACTGTTATGAGAGTACAGAGAGCAGTAAATAGACTGTACAAGATAGAGTTGAGCTCAAGTAGAACCAAGTGTGTTCTCATGCAAAATGTGATGATCGGTCATGGTTGTGGCATGGTAGATTGGGTCATGTTAACTTTCGTCTATCAAAATGTTGGTTGAAAAGGAGATGGCGGTGGCTTACCTTTGATAGAACATCCGGATCGGGTTTGCCATTCTTGCTTAGCGACTAACTAAGCAAACTAGACAGATCATTTCCTAGATGTTCAAGTTGGAGAGCGAGATGAACCCTTACGACTTATTCATGTTGATTTGTGTGGTCCCATAACACCCGAAACGTGGGGGGGGGGCAAGTACTTTATGCTTTTGGTAGATGATTGCACTAGATGGATGGGGGTCTCAATTCTCAAAACAAAAGATCAAGCCTGCTCGCCTTTGCTAAATTCAAAGCACAAGCGTAAAATGAAGTGGGTTACAAGATAAAAGTGGTGAGATCGGGATAGAGGTGGAGAGTTTTTGGCAACAAATTTCAGGGAGGTGTGTGAAGCCGCTGGGATCAAAAGGCATTTCACAAAGACCCCATTCTCCACAGCAAAATGGAGTTGTTGAGAGAAGGAATAGGACTGTCATGGAGATGGCTAGAGCAATTCTGAAATGCATGAATGTACCAGGCTGTTTCTGGGGTGAAGCAGTGAGGCACTCGGTGTACTTGTTGAACAGGCTACCAACTAAAGTGATGTGGTATAGAACACCTTTTGAAGGATGGCATGGCAAGAAACCACAGCTTGGACATTTGAAAGTCTTTGGGTGTAGAGGAAATGTCAGACCAACAGAGCCACATCTAAAGAAGCTAGATGACAGAAGCATTGCAATGGTTTATCTTGTGGTGGAAGAAGGGAGCAAGGCTCATAGAATGTACAATCCAAAAACCAAGAGAATTGTTGTTAGCAGAGATGTCATTTTTGAAGAATCTGTGGCATGGGAATGGACCACTAAATTTGGGGAAATTTCAGAGTTCAGAGAGGAGGAGTATGTGGTAGTAACAACTCATTCTCAAGATGTAGAGATGGATAATCATCAAGATGAAGGTATTTCAGGAGGAGGTGATGGAGCAGGTGGTGGACAAGGTGCTGCTGGTGAAGATGAGCACCTAGGTCAGCAGGGAGCTGACAATAGCCCAAGCACTGTTGTTGATCAGACAACAGATGCAGCTCTGTCTCCAGAACTGAATAATGACACTGAGATGGGTGAGCTTGGTGACTCTAGTGATGTTGATGAGCCACCACTGAGATACAAAAATCTCAATGAAGTGTACCAAGACAGTGTAGAAGTTGAAGCTCAGTATGACACTGAAACTGAGGCACTGTTGGCTGTAATGGAAGAACCTAACTGCTATCAGGATGCTGTTGGGGATGGTAACTGGATTGGTGCCATGGAAAGTGAAATTCAGTCTATAACCAAGAACAAGACATGGAACTTGGTGAGTCTACCAGCAGGACACAAACCAATTGGCTTGAAGTGGGTATACAAGTTGAAAAAGGATGCAAATGGTGAAGTGATTAAACATAAAGCAAGGTTGGTAGCCAAAGGCTATGTACAGAAGCATGGTGTTGATTTTGAGGAGGTATTTGCTCCAGTAGCAAGACTTGACACTGTGAGATTGTTATTAGCACTGGCAGCCAACAGAGGATGGGAGGTACACCATTTAGATGTTAAAACTGCATTTCTCAATGGAGATCTTGCTGAAGATGTGTATGTAACCCAGCCAGAAGGTTTTGTGGTGCAAGGCAAGGAGCATATGGTGCTTAAACTGAGCAAAGCACTGTATGGATTGAAACAAGCTCCAAGAGCCTGGAACATGAAGCTTGATAGCACACCGAAGGCACTTGGATTCGAAAGTGTCGGTATAAAAAAGCCAGCCAGAGGGACAGATCAGACAACTCTGATGGTGGGCGTTTATGTTGATGACTTAATTGTCACTGGTGGTACACTAGAGGAAATTGTAAGCTTCAAGAGAGAGATGACCTCAGTTTTTTACATGAGTGATCTAGGGAAACTATCATTCTATCTGGGTATTGAGGTTGAACAAGGAGCAGATTACACAACACTTAAGCAGGCAGGTTATGCCAAGAAAGTGTTGAGTCAGTTTGGGATGGCTGACTGTAACTCAACTAAGTGTCCTATGAATCCAGATACAAAGCTTGATGCGAGATAAGAAAGGGAAGAGAATAGATGCAACACGCTATAGAAGAACCATTGGTTGCTTGAGATATTTGTCGCATACCGGACGACATGGCATTTGCAAATCGGTATGGCAAGTAGATTCATGGAGAAACCTACGAGTGAAGCATCCGGAAGCCGCCAAGCGAGATAATGAGATACTTAAAGGGCACTGTGAACTATGGGTTGGTGTACACCCAAGAGAAAAAGCCAGAACTGTTGGTAGGCTATACTGACAGTGATGTTGGTGGAGATATTGTTGGAAGGAGGAGCACCGGAGGAATGGCATATTATGTGAATGATTGTCGATAACTTGGAATTCACACAAGGAAAAGATAGTGGCATTGTCATCCCGTGAGGCAGAGTTCATGGCTGCTACTGCAGCAACAAAGGTGCATTGTGGCTCGCCGAAGCTTTGTTGGTAGAGCTCATCGGAACTCACCGAAACCGTGTCACTCATGGTGGACAATAACTCGCTAGAGATCCGATGAAAACCCGTTTTTCACGGCCGAAGCAAACACATTGACATCAAATTTCATTTCATTCGTGAGTGTGTGGAGCGGGGACGGATAGTGGTCAAGAGGGTTGGCACCCGTGAAACGTAAAGTCGATGCATTGACTAAGCCACTTGGTGCGGTGAAGTTTGCTATCATGATCCGCCTGATGGGAGTACGTGATCTGGGTGAACATCAAGCTTAGGGGGGAGATTGTTGGCGTAAGCTTGTGTTCACGAGGCAGCTGGACAGCGTGGTGAAGTCGGTTGGAAGTAAGAGTCGACGAATTTGAATTGAGGCTTGGCGGAAAACGAGGGGAGCGGGCGGGAGCGCGGTGAGCGCCCACGATGGCGTCTGTCTTGGCCGAGCGCGCTTTGTTTCGGTCGACATGTATCCGTGTGTATCTTGTGTTTTTTATTACAGCGAGTTGCTAAGACTCTTGGTATAAGTAGTCGGATGTAATAGGTGTGTGTTAGCGCCTTGGTTAAGTTGTAACTCCACTTGTAATTCAGATCGTGATCGGTGAAAGGGCACCGCCGACACCCCCCGACAGGTTGCCGGTCGTCGCCCTCGCGTTCGATCTCGGTCGATCTTGACTCTTAGGTTTAGCCACCGTGATATTTGCTTGTGATTGTGATCCTAAGCCAACATATTTCAGTTTGATCCACCGGCTCATCCACCGGCTATTCCCGCACCGTTTCCGTTCCCCTTCAAAGTCATGCAGCCGCAGCACCGTCGTCCTCCTCCCCCCATGCACAAAGATCCAGCCGGGCTCATCCACCTCTCCTCGTCTCCGGCAGTCCGACCGCCCCTCTCCCCGTCTCCCCGGCACCCTTGCCTTTAAAGGCGTAGAAATTGAAGGCCCCGTCGTAGGAACGGCCAAGGAAATGAACGGCGACCGGGGGGGCGTGCACGGCCGCGGAGGAGGCGGCCCCATGGCCTAGGCCGCCATGGCGATGCCGACTCCTTCCCGGGCCATCCCGACGCTGTGGGAAGAGGCGCCGAGTTTGGAGGCCGACGCGGATCTTGGCGAGGGAGGGCCGGGAGGCGGGCGGCGGCCGGCGCCCGCCCCTCTACCTCACCTTTCCCGATCTGAGTTACCTCGATGATTTCGGCTCTGTAGAAGCACATCGGGATGGCCCGCTGATGGATATCGCCCGCCCGCAGCCCCGCTGCAACGCCGCCGATCGGTCCTTGATTGGGGATCCGCCCGACGCTGCCGTCAACCTCCTCGCATGGCAACGACGTCTCCTCTCTCTTCAACCTCTGCATAACGCAGCAGCTCTTACGTGCCCACGGCCTCTTGCACGGCACATACAGGCCTGCCTTCATTCCCAACTTTCGTCAACAGGTGTCCTCTTCCTCGACCTCTTATAATTTTTTCCTTTTTCGTCCATACCATGTGCACATGACGATTAAGTACATTTTCTTACCTCCTGTGTAACATCGGTCTTGCAATCTGCAGAAGCATGTCTGCATGGTATAGCAAGGTGTGCGGCAGAAATTTTGCCCAAATGTGCTTCCACAACGGTTAGGTATGCAGCGGACCTTATTCCCAAATGTGCTCCTCTTGCCACCATACTTTATTCCCAAGTATTCACGCTCATTGCTTTCCTGTTTTTAACTGCTGCCCAGCTATGTTCATTAAGATTTTTCCTCGAGTGTTGCATGTCTGATTCAACAGAAACATCCTAATTCAACAGCTACTACTTTGCACCGGGGTACACTCAAGTTTATGCTCTTTAGTAACTGCAATGGGTATTTAACCATGCTTAAATTCCGAGTACTACCTCTTGCCCAGAGAAGAAACATAGCAAGCAAACCGAAAGGTAAGAATAGTGCCATGCCCTTCATGCTGGTGCAGTATATGCCGACCATTAGTTCTTTATTACTGTGATTGCAACGCTAATCACTACACACGTAGTAAACTTATAACACAAGTATACAATTATTTTTTCATCTGTGTTATACCATCCTCCATCAGTTATTTTTGTTTGAACCAATTCTCACTTATAACAATACAGTAGTTCCTATCATACTACCTAGGGAAACAATATCCCAACAATACAATTTCCATTTTGGTGTTCAAGACCAAGCTTACAGACCTGTTGCAATCCAAATTATTTTGTACTACTAGGGAAACAATATCCCAACAATACAATTTCCATTTTGGTGTTCAAGACCAAGCTTACAGACCTGTTGCAATCCAAATTATTTTGTCGCTCCTAATTGTATAGATTTGAAACTTAAAGACCAATGCTATCTTGATGCCAAGAAAAAAAAAATCCACATGTATATATGTGTGTTTCATTACTACTGCCTATAATGACACTGTTTTGGGACTCCTCTGCCAACCTACATTTTAAAGGTAATACCAATTCTTTAGTGCTTTGAAACCTGTCAAACTTAACTCTGCTTTGATGACTCTATATTCATCAATTTAGGTCAACCATACTATGTTGCCACAATTCATCATTTCTGTATTTTTTATGACAGATTCGTCACATTTATGAAATGCTAAGGCTGCCCTACCTTTTATGTTAACATATGTACTCATGGAAACACAGGAGACCGTTTGAATTATTATTATTGATATTTTTCCCATCCTATATATGTACCCTTCAAAAAAATGTTTTCCCTATAACAAAAAGATTTTTTTACTGTGGTTTCCATACCTATACATGCTTACTAGCCCGCGCATGTGCCATGCATGAGCTTACGTAAAAACGATGTCATTGTCATTTCATACCAGATCACGATGATTCTTTGATTTTCTACGAGATGTTCAAAACATCACGACAACTTATATATGATCACAAATTAACATATATGTAAAGAAACATGACCGTATTCTCATGACTTTCCGCTGCATTTGTATTCACTTAACGAACGAGAGGATTCCAGGACCGTTGCCCCGACGGGGCCACCGCCCGGCGCCCGGCGGCCGCCCTGCCCGCCGCCCACCCGTGCCCCTTCCCCCTCGCACCACCCCTCCTCTGCTCCCTCCCGGACCCCCTCCTGCGCTCCCCCTCCGTACCTCCGCTGCCGTCGCCGCAAGGGCGTCGCGTGGCGCCCGGCTTCGCCTCTTCCGGTCGCCGGCGAAGTCACCACCGCCGGTTGGCCGGATCCGGCTGGACCACGCCGGATCCGGCGGTCGGACCCCCTCCCTCTCCGCCCCGATTTGGCGACCGCCCCCGGCGGACTCGCGCCGGGGGTCATCGCCTGTCCCCGCCGCGGGGCGCCGCGACTGGCCCGCGCCGGGGTCGTGCCGCCGTCTTTGGTGGCCCGGCGCCGCCCTCGCCGGAGGGAACCTCATCTCCCGCCGGCCGGTGGCGAGGCCGTCCTCGTCCCGCACCGGCCCGTCGCCCCTTTTCTCCAAGCACCGTCGACAACCTTGAGGCCTCCCCGTGCCTCCCGGTTGGCCCACGGACTCGCCGCCGCTGCCGTCTTTGCCTTCCGAGGAGCTCACCGTTGATGAAATCGCCTCCGACCGGGGCGTCGCCTCACACCGCTCCTACCGCTGCGGCTCGCCAGCGACGCCGCGGTAGTGGGAGCTTCATCTTTGTGCTCGTGCGGCCATCCGCTCCATCCGTCGCCGCGCCCCGTCGCCGACCGCTTCGTCGACTCACGCTCCCTAACGCAGCTCCGACCACGTCGGCATCTCCCACCACCCACCTCCCCTCTCGTCGGAAGACCAAAGGGTATGCGGTGGGTGGCGGCTCCTTCTCCGACCTTTCGGATAACGAGGAGTCCGCCAGCCGAGAGCCCCCACCGTCGTGTAGCACGGTTGTCCATCCCCACTCGCCACCGCCGCTCCCGGACCCCGTCATGGACCACGCGGAGCCGGCGCTATGCCCCGGCGGGACGCCGCCCTGTCCGGAATGCGGGCCGACTTCGGCGTGGCGGCGTCACCATCGCCGTCGGGCGGCTGGCGCCGACCGTCGCCGGCCCTCACAGTGCGGCCTCTACCTTTTGGCTAGGGTGTCGGCACCCCCGAGCTAAGCGGCGACTGCAGCGCGTGTCTCTGCCGCCAACGGCTTGGCCGCCGCCGACCTCAGCCGTCGGGCGACGGCCGTCGTCGTCGTTTGCGATGCCGCCCCCCGCTGGGACCCTCTCGCCGGGCGCCCAGATTGATGAAGAGCGGCTTTACCCTCGTCGAAGAGACGCCGGGCGTGGCCAACGTCATGCCTCGCCCACGCCTCGCCGTCGGCGACTGTGCCGCCATCCCTCGCGGGCTATGCTTCAATTGGCCGGCGGGGATCACGCCGCCGCCCGTTGTTCGCCCCGTCATTTTGCCTCATACGCCTCGGACGCGGCACGCGGCGAAGGAATCGCGACCATCGCCGTCGCTTACGCCCGCCCAGCGATCCCACATGAGTAGCGCCACAGAGCCTCCGTGCCATGCCGAGGGAGCCTCCACAGCGTGCTCCCGACCGCGAGTGTCGCCGTCGGCCCGTGTCCGTGGCCGGACTACCATGGGGTGGTCGGGCCGCCGGGACATCCCTTCTTCGTCGGGCAGATCCTCTGTCCGATCCTCGACTTGCCCGGCACCACCGAGGATTGGCTCGGCCATCATCGGGGGTCGGCGGTGCCGGCACCACCGGAGGACCCTTCGCGCTCGCCCGCTTGTGGGACGTGGTTCCCCACTCGTGCGGACCTGATGTTCGACGAGCTCGTGGCCTCCACCTCGGCGCCACCCCTCCCCCTACTCGTCGGAGCTGTCTTCGCCCTTGCGCATGGTCTCGCTTGGCGCGAGAGCGAGGAGGATCCGGAGGATCCCGGGGGCTGGAGGTTCCGCTACCGTCACTCCGTGCTGCCCAACCCCGCACCTCGACGACGCAGGTGCTGCTGGGTCCGTAGCCCACTGACGAGCGGCCGACTCGCCCCCTTTGGTACCGCCACACCAACGAGTCGTCGGGGGCGGCGACGACAAGCCGGGCGCACCACTTAGCCGACACGTCCCGTCCCCCGCTAAAGACGGATGTGTCGAGGTCTTCTTCGCCGCCCGACCGACCGGGCGGGGCGGCCGTGGCTCCCACGCCGCTGGCGAAGGACACGCCTCGTCGGACGACGACCGGTATACGCGCGCCGCAAATAATCGGCGGTCGCCAAGTCCGCCTTCCGCGAGGACCGACCGAGAAGCGGCGCGGCGGGTACAATCCGGCAAAGTGGGCCCGGCGGCGCGCGGTGCCTACCCCCGACCCCTCGATCGCCGCAAGGTTCCATGGTGTCTTCGGGGATCTTTGCGCCGTCCTCCAGCGGGGAGAACGTTCGCACAATCCTCCCCGCTTGGCGTCGGCTTCTCGGAGGATGGGTGCGGTGCTCGGGACTCGGGAGCAGCCACGGAGCTACCCACCTCCTGGGTCCACCCACGGTGACCGTCGACACGGAGGCCTGGCGTGGTGCCCGCGCCCGTGCCGTGCCCTGCGCCTCCGTCCAGGAGTTCCTCGCGTCGATCACTGCCCGCTTGACGAGCCCATCCTCTGCGGCTAGCCCACCCTCCGCTCATCTAGGTTCACTGATGATGAGTGGGCCAAGCGGCGTGCCCGGGTCGCGGGGAAGCGTGAGGAGCGAGATCCAAATCCAGGTTTTTAAGACGTTGTTGGTGCTGCTCGGCAAGCTTGAGGGACGCCCAATCGACATGGCGTCATGTATTCCGATCCCCGAGCTAAAGAGCAAGTTCGGTTGCGCCGGCGACGCCGGTTCTCCCCGGCAAACCGCAGCGGCTCCGCGAGATCTTCCCCATCTTTGCGAGCCGGTGCGTTGGCGGCACCGTGGGAGATCCCGATCCGGAGCCATAGACGCGGACACGCTCGCCGCCCACCTTCGTCGTGCACTATTTTTACTTTTTAGTACATCCGTATCGCGCCACCGTTGAAGCCGGTGATTCTTGTATGTGTGCTTTCGACGCTCCGGCCAATTCTTTTGGCTAAGGTGTGCGGCGTGTAAAAACTCTAATTTCCCTTAATAGAATACGTGCCAGCGGTGCGCTCGAAAAAAAATTCACTTAACACGAAAGTCCCGCAGCAATGCGCGGGGAATTCTTCTAGTTCTATCAAGGAAACCTGAAAAACAAGCGCTCAATATAATTTGGCGATTGACCCCTAAAACCAGCTTGGGCCGATGTAGGTAATGGGCCATCCCTCGGCCCATTATACCAGGTACAATCCCAGACCAGAAGCATACTTGTACAGAGCATCTTGATTTTTTCTTCGAGATTCGAAAACTGCTCTCCAGCAAATCTTTTTTTTTTTTTGGCAAGATTCTCCGTAACTCCTAATCTTTCCGCAATTGAAAAAAATCAATCCAACACGCCTATCTATCGGCCAATTTGGATATAGGTAAGAATAAAGAGCATGATAGGCTGTGTACGTTTGCAATGCAAATGTACAAGACAGAAACGAAGTATAAAAGTAGATAGATGATTTGAAAATAGTCCATAATTTTTTTATACAAAATTGTTTTATATATTTTAGGAGTTGGATTTTTGAAGACTTTTGAATAAGCTCAACAAATGTATTCCCATCTTTTTTTTAGCAACTTGCAAAACTCATTGATTTACCTTTCCTTATTTCATTACTAAATGGAGCACATCTTGTCCTATCTCAGATTCTCAGGACATGCACGATTGGTTTAGGTCAACATCCATATTTTCCGTCTTTATCAAGTACAAGTTCATATATAGGATATTTAGCTTTTTTTTTTTTTTTTTTTTTTTGGTTGCAGTAGTCAAACTCCATCAATTTCCTACACGTAATGAGCATGTGCCTTCTGATATATTTAAATTTAAGTTGAACTTGAAATAGTCCAAATCCAAATAAAATCCAACAGACCAAAACCAAGGCTTATCCAAATAAAAGCATCACCCCATATATATTGTCCACTACGCTTTGTATCCAAGATTTCATATATATTATAGCATATAAAACCCTTCATATCCAAGATTTCATATTGCAAACTACGTACAATCGCCCTACTCAAATAAAGCTAACTTTCTCAGGCATACAGAAATTAAAGGGCAGATTTGCCGAGGAAAATCTGCATAAATGATAGCTAAAAAAATGCCTAACTCAATTGTATGAAGGATTGTTGTATCTATATATCTAGCTGAAGATTCTCCACTAAGCAGCCGATTTACTACCTAAATTTCATCTCCCATGCCAATCTCTGAAGAAAGTCGATGTGCGTTCGTCAGGTCCCTAATTGTTTCGGTACATGTCCTCCGTCCTTGGCACCCTGAGACCACAGAGTTCAGGACAAGGCTCCTCCTACCAGCATCACTAAGGTGGCGACACCGAGAAGGACGACGACGGTGCGCGACATCGACGGCGGCATAGCACCGGCCGCGGCGCCAGCCTGCTGGTCGCCTCCGGCGAACGCCATGGTGCCATTGATGAGCGGCAGGTCCCCCGGTGCTCCTGAGTTCGAGCTCGAGGACCTCACGCTGCATGCAATCCTCAAAATTAGCACAGAAACACTATGCAAAAGTTAAAAAAATAAAGATGAGGGGAGGAAATGACCAGGAACAACGCCACGTCACATCTCGTGTTTGATGATGCAGATGCAGACACGAAAGGACAGAGACTTCGGCGGCCAACCAGCGGTTTCTTCTTTCAGCGTCTCTCAAAACGTTTGAACAAGTTTATACACATCGATCCAAGAAATCAGATGATTGCACTCTCCAAACATATTGTTGCATGATAGACAAACGATTCAGTGAAACCAATTTGATTTTGATTTTGCTGTTGATATTTCAATTTCTGTGGATAGACTTTTTTAAAATAAAGCTAGACAGTGACCTATATGAATCTAATCGCCTACTACCCCGGATTGGTAGATACATTTACTAGAGGCCAAAAGCCAAAAGGTTCTTGCCTTCTTCAGCTCTTGGCCTCTTGCTATATGAATCTTATAGCTTTCTTGAGGTTTAATTTGACAAATGAGAATGCAAGCTGTTGTGACGAGACCAACGATGTACAATGTTCAACTTGACCACGCGACGTCGTCGTCGTCGTCGTCATACTCAAACGTACCTGTTGATGCTGGGGCAGAAGGTGACGATGTACGCGGTGTCGTCGTCGTCATACTTCAAATAATTTGGCTTGGGCACGCGTTCTTGAAGAACTCTGAGTACGACGACGGTCTGCACGTGTCCAGGCTCGCGTACTCGCCGCTGCAGCAGTACTCCGGCGACCCGAACGCAAGGGATAGGCCGAGGAGCGGCCCAAGCGGCCAGCACCTGCGCGCGCCGAGTGCCACAGTGCTCTCCGACTTGTGTTTGAGTCGCCGGAGGCGCCGAATTGATATCCGATTTTTTCTCCGACGAGGAGGCACCTAGCCCTCGAGGTCCGCGAAAGATCTTGAGAATTGCATAGACTAAGCCACCGAAAGATGAGGTTGGTCCACTGGGCGGACTAGACGAACGGACCCGGCGCGCGAAGGCGGGGGGGGCCTCACTCGAATTACCCACCGGTAGCTCAATGAGCACCCGGTCTCGGCCTCCGAGGTAAGATCGGGGCACGAGCTCTCCCCACCCCTCGCTGTAGGGAAGAATGGGCAGAAACAAAAGACATGGCGGACCCGGCCGTGATCTCATCAGCACAAGAGATCAAAGTGAGTAATGGATTCAAGCCTCCGTGAGAATGTACCACTCTCCGCGAGCCTTGGGGGCTACACCGGGCGGGTGCACGCGCGCACCCATCCGGGCGAGTACTACAACCTCGACCTTGAGCGCTTGAGAAGAATCCTTCTCCCCTAAACGCTCGGGGGCTACTATTAGGTACCAATATCAGGGGTACCCCTAACGAATGCCAAATCGTGGGCCCAGCAACGACTAGGCCCAAGCCAACTTCAATCAGAGCTCGGCCCACGAGCTAACCTCCACCTCGCACGACCTCAGAGGTCGGATAGCCAATGCTCCGCCTCGCACGACCTAGAGCTCGCGAGACCACGAGCTCACGGTCCCACCGAGTAGGACCACGCAACCTCGCGCGAGCTCGCAGTCCCACCAAGGAGGACCGCGCGACCTTACGCGAGCTCGGGGTCCCACCGAGGACCACGCAACTTCACGCGAGCTCGCGGTCCCACCGAGGAGGACCGCGCGACCTCACGCGAGCGTGCAGTCCCTACCGTGATGGACCGCCGCGACCTCAGCGGTTTACCGATTATTTCCGACTCATATGACCTGGAGCTCGGAACGACCTAGGGGCCCATGAGCTAGCGCAAGCTCACGCCCCCATCAAGGCGAACAGCGCGACCTCATAGGTCGCGCGGCTTACCTCCCGACTTCGTACTACCTGGAGGCGGCGACCTAGGGCCCATAAGCCTGCACGGCTCGGAACCACCAACCTGGCTGAACATCCATCTCGGCGGGAGCGGCAAAGGTCAAATCTGCAGTACCCCCCGCCCTACCGGGCTAAGGATACTCAGTATCATGTTTGTGCGAAGCCGCACGCAGCGGCTATGCGCTGCAAGCTGACGAGGGGCGGCCTATCGACCCAGATACCAGACCCGCCTCTCGCCAAGCCCGCTAGATGACAAGAGGAATGATGATTTCTACAAAGCGTCGCGTACTGGCAGCCGTCCACCCGCTCCTGTTGAGCCCTGTCAGAGCGCCCCCACTTCCAACCTGGTCAGCGGGGATTCAGACATACTCCCTCTGTCCCATGGAGTTAAATCGTTTTTGACTTTTGAACTTTACGTTTGACCATCCGTCTTATTCAAAATATTTGTGCAAATTATAAAATAAATTAATTAATATTCAAGTATCTTCATTGATAAAATAAGTCGTACCAAAATAAATTATATTTGTGTAAAAAATTTAAATAAGACGAAGTATCGAATAAGATGGCACGGAATCCAGGGGTGACAAACTCGGTAGGGACGGAGGGAGCAGTCCGTAGAACAGGCAGACTACAGACCCACGACGGGACATCTCCATGTCCCGGTACTCGATTAAGGCGTCAGCGGTGCACGCCGGCCATGATTAAGGAGTCAGCGTGTTTAGACAGCTCGGCGAACCCGTCCAGGTGCATGCGACCTCACCCAACAGAGGGATTTCTGTCCCTGTTCAGGCCCCGTGACCAATCAGTAGAAGACGTAGACCTATGACAAGACAAGGGCAACTCGATAGCCTCGGTACCAGTACAATTATATATTTTTACACTTTCTTTGCTATCACCCTCCCTGGTGGCCTCTCTTGTATCCCCCTTGGAGCTATAAAACGAACCCCTTGGCCACCGGGAAGGGTAGGGAGCCCAACTCACACACAGAGCTTCTCGTTATTGGCACTTGCCTCAATCACACACCTACTACGAGCATTTGAGCTCGAGCACACTAGTGATCCTAACTAGACGTAGGGCCACGCCGGCCTGAACCAGTATACGTTCTGTGTCACCTCTGAGCTAGGCCATCGGAGCCCATACGAGCCATACATTTCACTGAGACCGTGGTATAGAGCCGCGTCATAAACGTAGACTAATAATAAAACTAATTACAGATCTTGTTTCATGTGCCAGAATTGGGGTGGGCTAGGAAGGCCTAACCGGCCACAGGCTGGCCCAGGAAGAGGGGGCGCACGGGCAGAGGGGGGCGGGCGCCTCCCACGCCGCCCGCCGTCGCCACCTTCCCCCGTCTCCGTCTCCGGCTTCGTCATCAAGTTAGGATTATCTTAGGACTTTTGGTGTGCAAGGGATATTCAAATCATATAAGGAAAACCCTTATTAGGAAATAAATAAGATTGCTTGTAAAAGGTATTCCAATCGTATAAGGAAACTTGATAGAGAGATTGCTTAGATTACAAGTCCCACGGGCCGAGCTATATAAGTAAGGGGTACATAATCTATTGGGGAGACAAGCAATAAAGAAAATGATCTTGTGCCTTCCTCTCTCTCTCTCTCCACGCCGCCACCGCCCCTACCCCTTGCGCCGCCGCCACCGCCGCCCACGCCGCCCACTGCCGTCCGCCGCCCGCCGCCCGGCGTCGGTGCTGCCGTACCACCGCCTCCCCCTACCCACCGCCGCTGCCCCCAACCGGCCTCAGGCCGGCGCCGCCGCCACCCTACGCCCGTCGCGCCCGTCGCCGCCGCCTCGGAGTCCCTGTCGTCGGCGTGTCACTGCTGGCCCAATCTAACGGTTTGTGATATCTTGCACGGAAATCACGAGGCGAATCTAATGAGGGGTAATTAGAGGGAGATTAATTCACGATTAGTGGATGGTTACTGTAGCATCACTGTTGCAAATAACTATATATAAAAAAAGTCAAAATGACTTACAACTTAAAATAAAGGGAGTATTATCTAATCAGTAATTAAGAAATGGCATTGAAAGAAAAAATCAAAACACCTCACAATTTAGAATGAATGGATTACTGTCTATGAGTAACTAAGAAACGGCATTGGATCAAAAGAGAAAAATTCTTATGGACAATTTTTTTTTTTTTTTTTTGATAATTCGACGGGGGGAGAGGATCCCCACCTGGATTTGTATTATCAAGTGGCTCTGAAAGCCTAGTGTTGAGGAGCATTACAGAGTTTTGAAATATGGTTTACATTGCCAAAAACAAAAGATTACACCATTTCTCTCCTATCTCAGAGTCCTTTTTCGGCAGCCTTGCCTTCCACAGGGACGCTTCTTCCCTGCATTTCCTGAGCACACCTCGAATAGAGTCACGTTCATCCCTGAAAACAACATTGTTCCTTCTTTTTCCAGATGTGCCAACAGCACAACAGCAGGAAAGTTTCAAAATGTTTGGCCGGTACATGTGTTGGGGCGTTCATTGTCAGCAGCTTATCAGTGTCCCACGTCGGGTCAGTGTCGATGTTAACCGCCCTCCAGAATTCTCTTGCTGCTGGGCAACCGAAGATGACATGAGCCGTTGTTTCATCTCTCTGATGACAGACCTCACATTCAACATCTGTTATGGACAATTTTTGTGATGCGGAGGTGATCGACTTTTGTTATTATAGGCACATGCACATGTCACTCAATTATTATGTGTCGTTAGACTACGTACGATAGGGGTGCAAGTGGGCTATTCCGAAAACACATCTATAGGCTTAGTGAAGTCTCTTGCCGGACTAGGGCACTTGCATCTACTTAGTATATTATACGGAGAACTCTGTATCTAGACAATACACTAGTTTATTCCGGAGCATTGTACAACTCGGAAGGAGAAGAGCGATATATATGTGCCACGAGCAGATTTAAAACGAGTATACAGGGCGAATGCCGAATGATATCGGTCATTTGGCAGCTGCATCGGACCAAGTACGTGGTCTACATACCCCGCCGGGCATCACATCACATGCTCTAAGCTGGAACTGGTCGGAGTGGTCGCGTTGACCTTCCCTTTTCCCAGGCATAAATTTATAATCAAGGTTGACGGAGACCTGAGCTCAAGCTAGAACTCCCACACTTAAGTACCCATTTGGCCATTTGTGGAAGGGGAATCGAATAACTAATAACCCGCTTTCGAGACAGGACCCTGTGTGAAAAGAATTAATTGTGAAGTCGACGCTGACTTTATGCATAGGACCCCGGGGTGCTCTGGGCGCTCTCCCAATGATCCGTTAGGTGACGTGACATCTGGCTGTCGCATCGCTGAGTCATCTAGTCGCCGACCGTCAGTAAGATGGGACGCGACGGCCTCGTTGAGATGGAAGTTTCTAACATTTTTCCCCACTCTCTCCGTCACATCACATTAAATACACCAAAAGACATGTTCGGAGTATGAAACATAGATAAAAAAAGTAACTAATTACACAGTTTAGATGTACATTGCGAGACGATTCTTTTGAGACTAGTTACGTCATGGTAGGATAAGATTTATTACAAACAAACAAAACGTGCTACAGTGTGCTACAGGAGTTCCAGCAGTGTTTTTTTGCAAATTTTTCAACCAACTAAACGAGGCCATAGGAAGCCCTCCCCTCTTACCACCGTCACCGGTGGCCGCCGGCACGCTACCCTGTAATCATGGTGTTTTACGGGGAATGCACGTCGAGGGAGGGTCCACGTCGAGGGAGGGTCCACATGGTTAGGGTCGTGCAGGCTCTCTTAATGCCCCGGCCGCCATGCCGCTTTTCTTCTCCAAAGCATAAAGGCACTCACAATGCAGACTCTACGGTAGAGTCTAAAGCTACCAATTAGACTGCCATGTAGATATGTTGCTGATGTGGCAAGACATTTATTGAAGAGAGAAGTAGAAAAAGAAGACTCGGTTTCTAGACTCGACGTCTACCCAAGTATCGAGACGGAAGAAACCAAGACGAGTCCGCTACTGGGAGGGCAACATCGTTTCTTCCCCGATATCTCTAGATCCCGCGGAGCCATGTCCCTCCTGTTCTTGTTGCTTCCGCGTGAGACGCTTGGCATGGGCGCGACCCGCCCGGCGGCGGGCATCGGCCGAGGTGGCCGGGCCGACGCCAAGGACGGACGGCGCTGCCTATAAGCTGCCGCTGCCTGAGCTAGCGCCCGAGCGGATCAAGCAAAATCAGAGACGGCGAGAGTGTGTAATACGGCGCATCTTTGCTTGGCGATTCTCGCCTCATGCTAATGGATTGGATAGCATCGATCTGTCTCAAGTCCTCATCTTTAATTGCATCCGTCGCCAAGCTTTGTGTAGGCCGTTGCAAGACGCCATGGAGCTCGCTAATAAGGCCAGTCTTAATTGGGTTTCATGAGTATTTCATGCACATTAAATACAGCGTCACATCAGCAAAATTTCACTTTTTGCATGAAACCCCTAGGAGAGAGAAGGAAAGAGTTTCACCATGATGAAACCTTTGGGCACTGTTTCACATGCGTTGGAAACTGTGTGAAACCCCCATTGAGACACAAATAGAGTTTCACCATGCAACTATGCAATTAAACCATGCAATAAGAGAGGTTGTGGGACCCTTGAGCCTATGAAACTGTGCAATGAAAGCGTGCATTGAGGGAGACGTCCATTTCATGCCAAAGTTTCACATCTTGGAAACCGGGAGGTGAAACTCTCCATATTGAGACGGCCTAAGGCTGCCGTGAAGCTCGGCGTTGGCGGAAAAGCTAGCAGCACGCAGGCCGCCTCGAATCAGCGTCGATTCTCCCCTCGGCAGAGCCGCCAGCAGCATAGAGGCCGCCCGCCGGATCCGCATGCCGCAGGCCATGCGCACATCCCGCTCACACACCACGCGTCGCGCCCGTCGCTGCCGGCGCCCGGCGGGGAGCCCTCGCGGCGGAGACTCATGTCTGCTTTCGCCCAACCAAGCGAGACGTCGCGGGGAGCACCGCCCGGCTATTCGTGCCACGAGAGGATCCCGATAGAGGTGAGAAATTGATTGGTTGTTTTTATTTGGACTCTATGCAAACAAATCTGCATTGGAAAGACTAGAGTCTTTGGTAGGACTCTATGGGTAGAGTGCGCAGACCGTGAGTGCTCTAAGGGCACTCACAATGTAGACTCTAGTGTTTAAAACTATTTATTATCTAAGGTATCATAGATTTGGAGTCCAAATAAGACTTAGAGTGTTGGTTTTCTCTCTCTCTTCTTTATAAATATACTGCCACATCAGCTCCATATCAACAAAATACAATAAATATGAAGATAATAAATATGCTTAGACTCTATAATAGAGTCTGCATTGTGAGTGCACTAGCCGCTCCGTCTTCCGGAACCTAACCCCCGACATGGGCTGGACCCCCGGTCTGTCAGGGGAGAGTTGGGTTGGCCCGATTTTGGCAAGTGCTAATGGGGACCTGTTCCCTTGATGCTCAGTGTCGTGCGGGGAGGCGGTGGGTGGAGGGTCACCTTGTCGGCGGCCATAAGCAATTCCAACCATACACAAGTGGACACCTTTTGAGCAACCAAATGTTGCCGAAGGAGCCAATATGCTTGCATTTGACAGGGTCTCCTTCTTGATAAGGAATTCAGAAGCTCCTCATTGCACTTGTACATTGTAAGCAGCAAGGCCATAGACGACTTTGTTGCAACTTGTACAAGCGGCGCGCGCTAATAATAGTCATTGCATCATCCTCCACCGGTCCCTATGCTTATAAATATACAGCATACGGGGCTGTTAACAAAGCAAAAGAACAAGCAGCACGAGCAATAATATCCTTCTGCATTCCCTGTGTCTTTAACGGGCTAATCCTTGCCGACGTGAGCCTGAGTCATGGCCTCCGGCAGCGGGTTCGCCGTCGCAGGCCCCAAGCATCTGATGGCAAAAACTGGCCATGGCTCTTCTCGGACCGAGACAATCGAGATAGACTGGTATGATTTCATTGGTATGCTTTTATGCACTCTCTGAGCCTATTTGTTTGAGCCGTAGCTTTTAAAACTTTTCTGAAAACAATGCTGCTAGCTTTTTTTTTTTTCCCCTATAAAGCTAATAAAACCTTCTTGAAGATGTTTTTAGGTTTCTGAGCTAAGAAAGCTACGAACAGCTCGCAAAATTGAGCTTTCAAGTTTTCTATAGGAAAAGTCTAGATCACCCCCTAACCTATCAATGGTCGTCTACTTCACTCTTCAACCTATAAAACTGGCTCTTTTACCCTCCTCATATTTACAAAATCGGTTGTTTTACCCCCTAACTTTTGTAGAACCGTTTATTTAACCCTGACCTATAAAACAGGTCGTTTTACCCTTAACCTTTGCAAAATTGGTCGCTTTACCCCCTAACCTTTGAAAAAATATTTACTTAACCCCTAAAATTGTTTAGTTTTCCATAACTGCTTTGTCACGTTGGCGGGGTAACATGGACCATGTTTTCGGCATGGTTCACAATTTCACTGGAATTTTCATAATTTTGTATTTTCGATGGTGAATGAAAAAAATTAACGGTGAAATTATTTTGATTTTTTTACTTGAATACATCAAATAGGTTGACCAATTGAAAATCGTGTTTTTCGAGGAGAGAACTGCTAAATTTTGAAAAACGAAATTGAATACCTTGGTTGCTGTTGTGAACCAGGGTGATAAAACTGCTACACAAAACTAAATTGCCACAGGGGTTTAAGTAAACAATTTTGCAAAGGTTAGGGTTAAAGTGATCGATTTTTACAAAGGCCCCGTTTGTTTGAGCTTACGGACAACTTTTCAGCGTGAAAAGCCGTAAGCTCAAACAAACGGTGAGCTTCTCGTGCAGGCTTTTCGAAAAACGAGAAGCTCAGAAAAGCTGAGTTTATATGGAAAGCTGAAAAGCTTAGTTTTTTAGTCCGTGAAAGCTAAAAACATCTTTAAAAAGCTATTATTGGCTTTTTAGAAACAAAAAGCCAGCAACACCTTTTAAGAAAAGCTTCAAAAGCTGCAGCTCAAACAAACAGGCCCAAAGGTTAAGGGGTAAAACGATCCGTTGGTGGTTAAATAAACGGTTCTCAAAAGGTCAGTGTAAAACAAGCATTTTTTTGCAAAGATGAGAGGGTAAAACAATCGGTTTTATAGGTTTGGGGTGAAGCAGACAACCATTAATTAATTAGGGGCTTATCTAGACTTTTTCCTTTTCTATATAAACTCAGCTTTTCAGAACTTTTTGACTTTTCGAAAGCTGCACTGAGAAGTTCAGTGTTTGTTTGGACTTCTAGCTTTTCACGCTGAGAAGTTGTCCAGAACCTCAAACAAAGAGGCTATCTACTGTTGGATGTATATACTAGGATGGCAAGCACATTAACGTTGTGTCTGAGTTACTGAGTACAGCACAGGTTTTTTCCTTACAGCCGAAAAACCGTCAGGAAAGGGAGAAAAACCGACAGGATTGTATTCTCGACGGGCAGCCGTCGAGGAAACAACATATAAAAGGACCAAGGTCCTAATGACCGTCAATCCTTGAGACTAGACCGCCACCCATGTGCCTGGGTAAAAACTCCTTGGCCACCCGAGCAAAATGTGTCATGTATGTATCTAGAAAAGCTAACGGCCTACATTTTAAAATGGTGGGAGTATGTGTTTTGACAGTATGACAGGTTACTTTAATCAAATAGTAACATAGAGTTAACATGAACTTGTAATGAAAAAACTAAAGTTCAGCAGGTAAAAACTAATGAGACTATGGTGAAAATCAAATACTGACCATTATTGATCAAACCTAAATAAATATTTTAAAGGTACTATTACTAAAAGCATACTTAAGACACCGATACATAAGTGGATCAAAGTTCATACTGAATTAGAAAGACACTGTCAAGTTAGTCATGTGCCATAAGCAGCAGGAATGTGAATAATCTACCTTAGGCAATTTTGCGACTCAGCTATTTTGGAAACCTTTTGACATTTGAGAGATCCAAGGGGAGAAAACAACTGCTAAAATTTATAATGCAGATTGTTAATTATCTTCCACCTTCAAACATATTTAAACGCCAAAAAAGCAGAAGTCAGGAGGAAGCCTTTGGAAATAAAATCAGTTGCCAATAGGACATAAGCACTTTGTTTCTTAAAATCATAATGATTACATTTTGAGTGCATAAAAATAATACTTACAATCACGATCTCCATCTTAGTGAGAAAAATTACAGATAAACTCATTTTGATGGAAGCACTCACTTTTTTGAAAGAAACATGGGTATTTGTACACTTTAAGGCATCACGAATGCACCCAGATCCAGTCAACACTGCCACTTCTTGATTCAGAGTTTGATATGGTTATTTGAAGTATAAATTAGCATATATTGCTTGGTTGGGATCGTAGTCGCGATAAAGATGAGAGAGGAGGCCGGACCGTAGCGCTGGCTCTGAGGAGGACGCCTACGGAGCCAATGGGGTGTCCGGCGGAGAAGGTGATGATTGAGTTTTTTCCCCTACCGTGTCAGCCCTCCGGCGTAGGATGTAGGTGACTAGTCCGGCAGCATGCTACGGCGCGATTGCTTGCCACCATGGCTCGTAGCTGTGGATGGTCCTCGTTTGCTCCTTCCGTCCCAAAATACTATTTGTGGTTGAATTTTTCTTACAACTTTTGACCATTCATTTTATTAAAAAAATTTACAAGTGACTTACTGTAGCATTAAAGGTTATGGCTTAACTTTTCTTACATTTGAACTAAATTTTTAAATGAGACGAATGTTGCTAAAAATAACAGTAAATAATACTTTGGAATGGACAGAGTAACTCTTACTATGTGCGTTGCTTAAAGCCAACCGTGCCATGTGCGTTTCATTATTCCAGGGGCAACGAGGAGCACCGCCGGTGCATCACCGCCTGTCTTGTTAACGGCACTTACGTTCTGGAGAGCGAGCGACAGCCAAACAAATTGACAGAGGAGAAGGACAACGACAACGACAACAATATAAAAAGCGAGCCCCTTGCGCCGGCGTGGTGGAAGAGCTTCCACTTGCGGCGAGTCGACGTGCTTGTGTGAGTGCGGCTGCCTCTTGTGCAAGATTCACCGTCACAATGATGATGCACCCAGTGGGCCGCGCTTCATCTACGGTGCCATCTTCAAGTACGCGCCACCGGACAGCTCGCGCTGCCACCCGTTGGCTCCAAGCTACATCGTCGCCTTCCGAGGCACCATACTACGGGGTTCCACAAATCTCGGCGATATGACCCTCAACCTCAACGTCCTGCTCAACGCGTTCCACAGGTGCGACCGCTTCAGAGACGCGCGCAACAAGGTCGGCAAGTTCCTGGATTCCATCCCCATCGTTGGCGGCGGAGGCGCGGTGTGGCTCGCCGGGCACTCGCTTGGCGCGTCCATAGCGCTACACGTGGGGCGTGACATTATGGGCAATAGGGAGCCGAACCTCAACCTCCCGACCTTCCTGTTCAACCCGCCGCAGGTATCGCTGTCTGCGTTGATCAGCAAAAATTGGCCCGTTGGACAGGCCGCGACGAGGCATGTGCACACCTTGAGCTACCTCTTCAAGCACGGGCTGGGGAAAGTTCTCAACGTCCACAAGAAGAACATGGAGGAACAGTTCGAGAAACTGTCGCCGTGGGTGCCGAATCTGTACGTGCACGAGCGCGACATCATCTGCAAGGGCTTCATCGACTACTTTGAACAGCGGGAGGAGGTGAAGGAGTGGCTTCCCCCTCGTGGCCAAGTCGGGTACCCTGCTCTCCTACCGAGACATGGCCGCCTCCGTGCTCGGCTGGCAGTTGCATAACGAACGGCCGCACCTCCTACCATCTGCGATACTGTGGAAGAACCAGAGCTCAGACGGCGACCCGCGACCTAGGGCAGTGGTGGCAGCCCGAAGGCCCCCAACTGGTATTGAGCCACAAGTCATACAAGTGGGATTGAACATCGATGGCCGCCCTTGCTTATATATGCTTCTTCCCTTAATTCTCTACGTACTCCGTATTTGATTTAGTGTGCATGCTTGCTTGTAATTTTAATTTTATTATGTTCAACTATTTTACGTGTGTGATATTAAAACATGGTGATGTTAAGAGGTAGAGGGCCATACAAAATGTACTTGCATATGGGTATACCACTATCGGTTTTGTTTTCCGAACAATGTATGATTTATATGAAAATAACAATTATGGTTACAGCCTTGATTATTGATTTCTAGATTCGGTAAGCAATTAATGCTAAAGTTGAAGCCAAGAGTTACTTAAAAAAATGTTTAATAATCTTTAGGAAAAAAAAGTTAATATGTTTTTAGAAGAAAAAAGATACCATCCGATTTTTACAGTGTTTTTACCTCATTTTTTATCCCAAAAAATAAAAGGAAATAATCAAAGTCAAATTATATTATCCCTGTTCATCCTATTTTAGTGAAGAGTTATAAATAATTTGTTTTTACTTAAAATTGTTTTTCTAGGAGTACGTGAGCATGTTTGTAATGAATTCGGGACAAAATACTTTCATTCTGCTAATTTTGTTACACCGTTTAGCCTATGCCCCTGCCCGGTCAGCCTTGCTCTAGTGGGCATTAGGTCACTCACAATGCTGCAGACTCTACCATAGAGTCTAAGCTTATTTATTATCCTCATATTTATTGCACTTTGCTGATGTAGCGCTGATGTAAAAGTATATTTATGAAAGAGAGAGGGGGAAAAAACAAGACTCTAAGTCTTATTTGGACTCCAAGTCCACGTTACCCAAGATAATAAATAGTTTTTAGACTCTATCGTAGAGTCTGCATTGAGAGTGCCCTACGGGCTGCTCAGGGCCCAAGCACGACATGTCTTTACCACTAAGGCCCACCACGACCTAAGGACCTTTCATACCACTAGGCACTAGCAGTTGACCGAGCTACGTGGCCACGTTAGGGAGTGGCCACGCTGCCGGCATGAGTTTGATTCTCTGAAAACATACCTGCGTCTCACTACGGTGTGCCCCCAATAAACTACCTGCGCCCGCATAACGATGTGGAAGCCGGACATTGTTGGGGCACGGAGGCGGGGCGGTGATTGACGAATTCTTCCGCCCCAGAGCGCCCTAAGCGGGGTTCACCTTCAGCGGATGTCCAGGATCGCTTTGTGCGGCGCTGGACACCCAAGGGCAAGTACTCCAGCTGATCCTCGGCCTACCAACTATTCTTCGCAGGAAGGTTGGTGCTTGCCGGAGCCAAGGAGGTTTGACAGGCGTCTGCCCCGTTGAAGGTCATGTTGTTTTGTTGGCTGGCCTTGCACAGACGGCCGTGCACGGCGGAACGGAGGAGGCGACATGGCCTCGAAACGTTTGCCAAGTGTGCCCTTAGCTCGCAGGCTGATGAGTCCATCGACCACCTCCTCGCATCGTGCGAGTTACACCCGCCGGTGTGGCACCTACTACTCTCTCGTGTAGGCCTGGTGCACCTTTGCCCGTCCGCGGACTCCACTCTTGTCAATTTGTGGCTTGGGATCCTCTGCTCTCTCTCTCTATCTCTTGTAGCACAATTGTTTTGCCAAATAGCTCCATCGTGTCAGCCGGTGCCTTTTATTACTGTGCTTACTAGTGGCTAACCCACGGCATCTTGCTATGGGTTTGACATAGTCGTGTATGCACTTTTCTGACTCCTCTTAATGAAGTACGAGCTAAGCTCACTTTCAGGGGGAAAAAAAACTTTCTAACACGGGTGGAGCAGGAACCCCAGTAGACTCCTTCCCCATGGTGATCTGCTGAGCGGCTGTAGCAGCATCTGGAAGTAAAAAGACGGGTGAATATGGTTAGTTAATTTATGAGGCACGGTGAAAAAAGTAAAGACGGGTTGAAGAGGAAAAGACAAGGCCAATGCTAAAAATGAGGCATATGGCAATTTGGAATTTATTTGCATGGCAAATATGACACGAATTATTTGTTATTTGTGTTTTTACGTGCTTTAGTGAATTGATGGTAGCCGACCACATATATTTGAGGATGTTTTAGTCCGGTGGCAAAAGTCAATATTGGATAGAGGTTGAAGCATAAGTACTGAGCATCTCCAAGAGTTTTGCATTCACGTTTGGCATTTACATATTTTGCTAAAGACCTCAAAAATCACTCTCCAACATTTTTTGCATTCACGTTTGGCATTTGGGAAGAGTTGGCATTTTCTCCGGCAATTGGCGCATTTTTGCGCGCGTGAGCTCCTTTGGCATTCACGCATGCAGGTGGCGGAAGGGTCGCGCGGACGAGAGAAACCAACAACCACTCCCTCCTCGGGCTGCACTTTTCCCATATGCTAAACCAAAAATAACAAACTGTTGGAGGAAGCCTTTTTTTTCCTTGCATTTGGAATGGGGAGTTGGCAAACAAGTCAAATGTCAAATCAAAAATACCAAAACTGTTGGAGATGCTCTTATGTGGTGCTATTGGTTTTTTATACTGTTTATATTTGTCGCTTGAGTCCGCCCCACCTAAAATTCCAAGCGAGCTTCGCCTTTATTCCCAGCACACACGTGTGAGTCATATGCTACGATCAGTGAAGCATGAGATCGGTATCACTCAGATCGCACGAGTTATTAACAGCTTATTGAGTCGATCGACAACATTGAATTGGACTGGACCGACGTCGCCTGGGACGACAGTGTGAACCTTGACGCCACCAGGAGTGCCAACGATGTCCTCACCATCGAGGGCATCAGCACCATCACCACGGAGGCCGTAGAGATCCAACTCGCTACACTCCTCGACGCCCCTCGCTACTACTTCCAGGCAAGCACCCTTCTTCAAGAGGTACATGCCCATGACTTCTAGAAGGACGTCACAACCTTGTTCTTCGACGACTATGGCAAGAACAACGACAAGGAGCACATGCCAACCACAACACTCTTCTACCTCGTTGACCTCATCATTACCCTGGTGGCTCTCATCCAGCCTGACCTCGCTACGCCAACCGATCTCAAGCTCCATAGCATCACCGGAACCATCAAGCCCTAGATGGGAGCACCGACTTGGACGCTATTCATGGGCATCATTGGTGACAACGACCACTACTACGCCGTGACATTATCTACAGTGATGTCTCCAACTAGGTGGGATCCTTCTGCATGCTCTTGCAATTGGCTATCACCCCCCGACATACTTGCCATCAATGCAAGCCTCCATGACGAGCATCTTCCTAATGGAAGAGCTACCACATAGCTTCTTGCCATTAGTGTAGTCTTCTTCTTCTACCACCACAATCTTCACCTCTCCAGCAGCTACGACGATCCCATGGGCCAAGAGAGCAATGGACTTCCATTCATCGAACCATCATCAGAAAAGGCAACAATCTGTCAACAATCTTCACTCATCTCATTCACTCGATACAAGCGAATGCAACAATCTTCGGGACCTGCTGCTTCAACTACCCCGTCAACATCGACACCCGTACATTACCACAGCGCAAGGACGCGCTGTCTCGAAAGGGGGGAGAGTAATCATCAACAAGCACATTGGGCTAACCCAAGAGGGGGGTGCACTGCGCATGCACGCAGGAGGGCAGAGGCCCTGGCCGCCGCTGCCGTCGTCATCCAAATCTCGTCAAATAAATATTAGAGAATAAATATTTAGGAAAGAAATAGATTGCTTTGTCAAGAGGTATTCCGATCTACGAGTAAACCTCCTAGATATTTCTTAGCGAACAACTCTCACTCGGACTATAAATACAAAGGGCATGTAATCAGTTTGAATCTTAATCAGAAAAATTAAAAGGGTAACTCCCAACAGCTTAATTAGGTCTTCTAGCTCTTTGCCCTAGTCCTAGCTACCGCCGCCCCCTGCTGTTGCGGCACTGCTGCCACCAGTGTCGTTGGCGCCCATCGCCGCCGCCCCCTCCCAAGGCGGCTAGGATAGTGATTCGTAAAAACCTGTAGTAATCACCCTTTTCGGCTCATGATTAGCATGGTTCGGCTCATGATTAGCATGGCTGATAAGTTCAAGCGAACGAGAAAAATAGTAACCACAGCTATAATTTTTAATCTCCCTATTGATTTGGGTTCTCCTATTGTTTTAGTATTCAAATTTTAGTATAAATTTTCCATACTAAATACTTTAAGTGAGGATTTCCATATGCTATGGCTACAATAGTAGTGAGAATTTCACAATGTCGGTAGTAAATATACACACCCCTTACATTATTTTATCAAGGAAGCCCCATTACATTTTTTTTTTTTTTGAGAATGACACAAGATTCAACGCAGACACTCACAACACGCGACGCACACTCACCCCTATGACCACACGTACGCAAACCCTACCCCTATGAGCACCTCCGAAGGACTGGACACCCGGCAGATCTGGAGATTCTCGAAGTCACCATTGGCGCCGCCGTCGTCGAACGGAGCGTCGCTACCACGTACATTTAACATTATTAACTGACAGAAAATTACATCTACCGAGCACGATCTGAGTTCTCAAACCAGCTCCGATGTACGTAATGGGGCCATCCCTCGGCCCATTTTACAAGATACAATCCCAGACGGAAGCATATCTTAATCTCAAAAAAAAAAAAAAAAAAAAAAAAAAGACGGAAGCATATCTGCATATACTTGTACGCATCTTGATTTTTTTTTCAAGATTCGAAAATTGCTCTCCAGCAACTACCTGTGTCGTTAACTCCCAATCCCAATCGTGTTCAAAAAAAAAAAAAAAAAAAAAAACACTCCCAATCTCAATCTTGTTTTTTTTCTTTGGCAAGATTCTCCCTATATATGTTGACTCCCAATCTTTCCGCAATTGAGAAAATCGATCCAACACGCCAATCTGGATATAGGGAAGAATAAAGAGCATGATAGGCCGGGTTGCAATGTAAATGCACAAGACAAAAACGAAGTAAAGAGCATGATAGACCGGGTTCGCAATGCAAATGTACAAGACATAAAAGCAGATAGATGATTTGAAAATAGTCCAGATGTTTTTATGCAAAAATATTTTCTACATTTTAGGAGTTGGATTTTGAAAACTTTTGGAGAAGCTCAACAAATATATTCCCAACAATTTTTTAGCAACTTGCAAAACTCATTGTTTTAGTTTTTTTCTGGAAACTAATGGAGATTCTCTCACATCTTGTCCTATCTCAGGACATGCATGATTGGTTTAGGTCAACATCCATATTTTCCATCTTTATCAAGTACAAGTTCCGCCTTTTTTACAATTCAGCCCTTTTTTTAAAACAAATTTTACATTTAGCCTCCTAAGCTACATAAGTGTATCTTTGGACCCCGGGTCGGAGCCATGACTCGTGGCGCCGAGGTTGAACGTCTCGGCGCCACCCCCCCACGGCGCCGAGGTGTTTTTCCGCTCGACACGGTGGCGAACGAGGTGGCGTTGGCGTGGCGGGGACGCCTGAGCCACATATCTCGGCTCCGAGGTCCAAATTGCAAAAATGCACGCCCTGGTTTTCAGTGGACGTGGGGGACTCGATCTAAAGTTTCTCCTTCTCCGTCTTCTCTTCTCCCGTGCACACACAGCCCGTAAAAAAAAAAAAGCGCCGCCGCACTCTCCTTGAAGACGTATGATTCAGCGGCGAAGCAGTTTGAATAACATATGACCTGGCTGCATTTTTATTGATGCCTTCACACTTTCTATTTGTCAGTACAACTTAAACTAGTTATTCGACCTAGGCCAAGTCTAATCGTCAGTACAGCTTTCACAATGATTCCTTGGCTCTCTAGTATTGAGTCGACATACAGGCCTAAACCATGGCATGTTGCACATAGCACAACACCTTTAGCTTCACAGCTTGAGCTAGGAGGATTATCCCCAATATTTTTCTTTTCCAAATTTCGACCGGATGGTTTTCCAACGTCCACTGAAAAGCAGGCGTGCATTTTTGCAATTTTGCTAAATAAAAATTCAATGCAAGTTTATTATACATACTTTGCACGCTAACAGCCAGCAAACTAAGACCACGACTAATCACACTCATGCTAAAGAGTTGTCTCACAATAAAAATACATAATTATAACATTTGGATTCTTAGACAGCTGAAGTCATGGATTGAGAAACACACCTATATTATACATTCTAGCTTAGCTTACTTTAGTAAATTATACAAAATCGATCACCATAATAAATTATACACATAAATATTTACCGGGCGCCGTTTCTAGTATAAAAAGATTCACAGAAAAATTTCGCCAGTTTCTCCTCGCCCGAACTCTTCTCCCTCGCTGTCGTCTTCATTGCCTTGGACATTCGCCACAGTAGCCTGGGATGAACTCTGTGCTCCAGCACCTTGAAACCCCTCTTCTTCTTGTGTCAGGCGTGGGCGTGGCTCCATTAGTGTGCTTGTACCACATCGAGCAGCAGCACGCCTTAGGGTATACAAATTACTAGCATAATGATATATCAATGTTTCAAAAGCTCCTATATATGCGCATAGGTGTCTGACTATGTAAATAAACTAAATATGATAAGTATATTGCCTAACTAAATTCATATGCTAACATTATTACCTAACGACATATGCTAACTATATACATATACCTATATTTCCTAACTACATATCCTAACTATATTTTCTAACTAAACAAGCTAACTATATTGCAAACTAAAATTCATATGCTAACATTTGAAAACAGGGCCTAAGAATGCAATATAAGCAAGGATTACATGCTTAATATATTCTTATACAGTTCAAGGTAAGAATGTTTGATATATTCGAATTACAGTTGAAGATAAGACTTTCAGTCCCCCAAGTAACACAACTGCACAATCAAATTCAGATTGTGTTGTATTGAAAAGCAAAACCGGTTTACCAGTTACAGCTTTTTTTTTAACCACTACTGGAATGGAACAAGCTAACTATATTTTCTAACTAAACAAGCTAACTATTTTTTAACCACTACTAGTTACAGCTTTTCCTAACTATATTTTCTAACGAAACAAGCTAACTATATTGCAAACTAAAATACTTGCAAGATGTTAAAAAAAAACATACTCTGAACAAGGCGCCCTTGGGAGGACGCTGCGGCCGGGGGAGGAGCTGGCCGTGGGGGGAGCCGGCGCCCTAGGAGGATGCGGCGCCTCCAAGCGAGGCCGCCGCCCGCGCGCGCCGGGCGGGGACTCCCTCAAGACCGACTGCTGCACGGTGGGGCCGCCCCCCGCCGCCCGATTGCGCGGTGGAGGTCGGCGGGCGGCGAGGGCGGCCGAAGAGGACACGGGCGGTGGGCGGCGGGGACGGTGGGCGGCCGCGGGCCGGTGGGCGGCGGTGGAGCGGCGGCGCTGGAAGGTGGTGTGCGCGTGCGCCGGGTGAAAGGAGGAAAAAACGCGGCGTCTGCCTTCGATTTGGATTGAGGGAGAAGACTTGTGGATTTTGCATTTAGCCCCTCGGCGCCCAGATCACGTGGCTCGAGCGCTCGAGCCGAGATCGTGGCTCGAGCTCGGGCCGAGATCCGCGGGCTCCGAGGTCCCGCCACGCCAACGCCCACCGTGTCTCCGCCAAATACCGGCGCCCGCGTGAACCGGGCGCCGAGACGTTCAAGCTCGGCGCCACAAGCTCGCTCCGACCCCGGGGTCCAAAGATGCACTTACGCCGCTCAGGGGTGTAAATGTAAACATTGTTTAAAAAAAAGGATCAAATTGTAAAAAAAGAGGGGTACAAGTTCATATATAGGATATTTACCTTTTTTGGTTGCAGTAGTCAAACTCCCATCAATTTCTACAGGTAATGAGCATGTGCCTTGTGATATATTTAAATTTAAGTTGAATTTGAAATAGTCCAAATCCAAATAAAATCCAACAGACCAAAAGCAAGGCTCATCCAAATAAAAGCATCACCCCATATATATTGTCCACTACGCTTTGTATCCAAGATTTCATATATATTAATTGGCATATAAAACCCTTCATATCCAAGATTTCATATTGTAAACCTCAATCTCCCTACTCAAATAAAGAACTTCTCAAGCATACAGAAATTATTAAAGGACAGATTTGCCGAGGAAAAATCTGCATAAATGATAGCTAAAAAATGCCTAAATCATTGTTTGAAGGATTGTTGTATCTATATATCTAGCTGAAGATTCTCCACTATAAGCAGCCGATTTACTACCTAAACTTCATCTGCCATGCCAATCTCTGAAGAAAGTCCCCGTAAATAAAAAAAAAAAAAAAACATCTGCCATGCCAATCTCTGTAGAAAGTCCCCCGATCTCAAAAAAAAAAAAAAAAAAAACTCTGAAGAAAGTCGATGTGCGTTCGTCAGGTCCCTGCGTGTAATTGTTTCGGTACATGTCCTTCGTCCTGGGCACACTGAGAGCAGAGTTCAGGACAAGGCTCCTCCTACCAGCATCACCAAGGCGGCGGCACCGAGAAGGATGACGACGGTGCGCGACATCGACGGCGGCGTAGCACTGGCCGCGGCGCCAGCCTGCTGGTCGCCTCCGGCGAACGCCATGGTGCCATTGATGAGCGGCAGGTCCCCCGGTGCTCCTGAGTTCGAGCTCGAGGACTTCACGCTGCATGCAGTCATCACAAATTAGCACAGAAACACTATGCAAAAGTTAAAAATTTCAGCTTAATTAAATTGATTCAATTAGAATTTTCTATAAAAAAAATATGGAATGAACAGGAACAACGTCACGTCACATCTCGTGTTTGATGATGCAGATGCAGACACTAAAAGGACAGAGACGTCGGCGGCCAACCAGCGATTTCTTCTTTCATCGTCTCTCAAAACGTTTGACCAAGTTTATACACATCGATCCAAGAAATCAGATGATTGACGATTCAGTGAAACCAATTTGATTTTGATGTTGATATTTCAATATCTGTGGATAGACTTTTAAATAAAGATAGTTCAATTTCTGTGGATAGACTTTTTAAAATAAGCTAGACAGTGACCTTTATGAATCTAATAGCCTACTACCTCGGATTGGTAGATAGATTTACTAGAGGCCAAAAGCCAAAAGGTTCTTGCCTTCATCAGCTCTTGGCCTCTTTCTATATTATTCAGTGGATCAGTAGCTTTCTTGAGGTTCAATTCGACAAATGAGAATGCAAGCTGTTGTGACGAGACCAACGATGGATATACAATGCTCAACTTGACCACGCGACGTCGTCGTTACCTGTTGATGCTGGGGCAGAAGGTGACGGTGTACACGGTGTCGCCGCCGGCGCAGGTGAAGGTGGAGGTGGCGTCGTCATACGCGTAGCTATACGCCCTTGGGCACGCGTTCTTGAAGAACTCCGAGTACGCCGACGGCCTGCAGGTTTCCGGGCTCGCGTACTCGCCGCTGCAGCAGTACTCCGGCGACCCAAACGCGACGCACGCGCTCTTGCACGCCACAGCGCCGCCGCCGTCGTCGGTGCCGACCACCCTTAGGTCGGCGGGGCACGCCGCGTTGAGGTCGACCAGGCACCCTGTCGGCGCGCAGTTGCTGCCGGCGTCGGGCGCCGCGCCGGACGGCGACACGAGGAGCGGGAGGTTGGAGCCGTCAACGAGGCTCACGTCGTAGAAGTCCATCCCGCCACTACCATCGAGAGTGAACTCCACCAGCGTCGCCGGTGGTGCGGCGCCGTTGGCGCCGCCGCAGGCCACGGCGCCCGAGCCGCAGTCGCCCGTGGCGCATGTGAACTGGTTGGTGGTGTCGTCGGCGTTGGTGGTGCAGAGGGTGCGGCCCCACAGACGGCCTGACCAGCCCGCCGGCGCCGGTAGGGTTTGCGACGCGCCTGGTGGGAGCTCGAACCCTGTCGTGCCTAGCGACGGCGAGCCTGCACCGGAGAGGATCCTGGCCACACTGTGTAGTCGCAGTTGTTGGTGACGGTGAACGACTTGGACCAAACACCGCTAACTGACACGGCGAGGACGACCAAGAACAGATGAAGAAGAGATCGGCAAGCCGCCGGCGCCGGCGCCGCCATTATGGTCGTCGTCGTCGGTGCTGACGATCGACCGGGGAATCGTGAGGGGTTTGGCAATGATATTTGATTCGAGACGACGAGGACATGCAGCGTCGCGACGAGCTCTATATTTATACGAGCGCGGGAGCCAAATTTTCCAAAGTTACTGTGGTTTCAGATATGGTTCTTTACTGTGGTTTTGTTGGATCCGTGTTTCCAAATACGTAGCTGTAGGTAGGTACGTGTGCGTCTTCTACTCTTGGTATCATTGCTGTGTTAATTTTCTGATGGATTTTTAAAGAAAAAAATTCAGGAGTTCTGACATTCAAGTAAGGTAGGGATACCTTATTGTTGTATATCTTCAGTTTGTCGTCATCGATCGACGTATAGACGCAACAATATAGGCAGATGATGATCGACATATATAGTTCAGGAGTTTCATTCAGACATAGATGGTAGAATTATATTTGGACGCGGTTTGGAATGTCATCCATACGTACACATCTTGATCTCTCTATTATTGTAAAACCCCAGGTAGATAGGGATGGAAAGCTAGCTATATCTGGCGATGAGAATTCGATGAGAAATTCCCCGTCGACATCACTAGAAAAACCCGAAGCAAAATCGAAACGGTGGACTCTGGAGTTGGCAAATCGAATCCTGTAGTATAGAACAATGGGAACGGCCAAAACCGAAATTGGCGGGACGGGAAACAGAATCAACCGTGAAAAATGAAAAATCTCCAGTGGAAAATAGGATCAGAAAAATAGGATGGACGGGAAAGAATTTTAATCGCAAGCAGCAGCGTCTTATTTGCTACACGAAATTAAATTCTCTCTCTTTTTTTCTCTCTCTCTCTCTCTGGAGTGGAAAAACAAACATTAGCCATCTTTCTTGACTGGCGTGTAATTCTAGCTGCTGTACCTGTACCTCGTTTTTTTTTTTTTTTTTTTTTGATAACACCTGTACCTCGTGTTGCTGATGCGTGTCAGACTATGTTACAAATTGGAAAATGAGCAGGTTGCTCTCAAATCATGATCATCGGAAGTTTATCAGTGTCTGTGTTTCCACCGGGAGCGACCTGCCTACGCTTACGGTCGTATCCTTTGTATTGCATCTGTCTTGATCATCTCCATTAGACACGCGGATGATGATACTGCCTATGTTATGTGTCACCAACCAAGGTAATGCTGAGAAGATGTCAAATGATCAGCCTTAAGTGATGGCAATGACGGCGGGAAGCAGCGAACGGGCAAGAGAGTCAGGAAGGCCCGTGTTCGAGTCTCCGGGCCATAGTGGGCTAAGAAGTAGAGATCGGCCCAGCTACTTGTTATTTCGTTTACTCTTTGAGGCCCATGTAACGGGTGCAAGGAAGCCACGACTCCTTTTGTATTGCGTGTGGAGGATGAAGAACCCCGAACTCGATGACATCCCTGAACCGAGCCAGTTGGCCGATGGCGGCGTGAGCTCTCGGCGGTGGCCGGAGTCACGATCTCCTCGAGTTTCCACTTATCTATATAGCTAGTATCCAAGGTTGGTTAAATCACGGTATCACATTTGTTCGATCCCGGATTTTTGTCCACAAATCCCCACCAAATTCCCGCACCAACTCTGATTTCGTCCGCTCTGCCTCCACGATTCTCATCGGTTGACCCGATTCTGGTGTCGCATAAGTATTGTACTCGGCGGCGGATGGCTCAAGTTACGCCGGAGGAGCAATTCGACCAGATTTTAGCGTTTCTCAGCAAGAATTCGAAGGGGATCAATGAGCTTCAGTCGTCTATGGACAAGATGAACAAGCGCCGCACTGAGCTCAACATCTGGAAGCCCAACATGGACAACCGCGTCGGTGAGTTGGAAATGTTGGTGACGGCCGGCGTTGAACACTCTTTCCCAAACTGTACTACTACCTCAGGCGCACCAACAGTCGGCCGAGGTCACCATCGCTTCGTCTGCAGCGCTCACCGGAGGACATCTACCTCCGCCGCTGTTGAAGATGCCGGGTTCCACGCATCTGGAACCTTCCCGTCGGGGCGATGTATGGGTCAATTGACCAACGCGTGCCAGACTTTGGGGCGGTGTGTACCATCGCCCGGGTCACCAACAATCTCAAGGTTCGATGCATCATACCCACTCTATTGTTACCTTACCTACTCATGAGGCTTGTTTTGCTCCTATGGATCATGGTAGTCATGTTTGTCCCAGACAATTCCGTTATCCCAAAATACCTGACCCACCATTTCCACAGTTTGATGGTAGTAACCCAAAGCTATGGTTGAAAAACAGTAAATCCTTCTTTGATCTGTACCAGATAGAGCCTCATATGTGGATTCGTTACTGTACTATGCATTTGTCTCGATCATCTCCATTAGACACGCGGATGATGATACTGCCTATGTTATGGTACCCTTTTATGAGCGTTTATCATCATATATTAAACTCAAAATTAATCTCCTTATATAAACGTTGAAGATTCAATCAGTTATAGCCAACAACAAGAAGCTATTTTTCTATGTTGAGTTTCTAAACTCTTTTTTTAAAAAAAAAAGACGGCAAAAAGCTTTTGTCGGATTTTTATTGGACAATAGAAAAGAAAAATACAAAGAGGCTTTACAACGATCCTACTGCAACTTGACGGAGACCACTTAGATACAATGAAACAACCAAGTAGACAAGTTTCTAAACTCTATATTAAACTATGCTTCATTTTTTCTACTATATATTTATCATCAAGAAATAATTTGAACCTTAAAACACTTGGATGCAGGAAGGTGCGTTCTCTGAGCTGATTGTTCCTGCCCATTCAGTTTCTTGATGCCGATCCACCGATCCGTACAGAGTACAGACCCATCCAGCATATTTGTTCATCAAAATTGTCATCTTTAAGAAATCTAGCATCTACAAAAAACAAATGACATGTCAACTGACAAACATAACTTCCTATTCAGAATTCATATTCATTGTGTTGTGTACACAGACGCATGAAAACATGTCTTCCAAAACTGCAAATTGGTACGCCTGAAGAAAAGGACCAAAGAAAACCCACTGACCGGCAGAAATCCAGATCATGATCCCAGTTCCTAGCACAGGTTAACAGAGGCCAAGTTATGCCTTGCACAATTGCACAATGCATCAGAAGATAATACTACTTTTGACTAGAATCATCATTTCTTCCCTGTTTCACGGTGCCAAATAAGAGAACTGCCAAGGAATTCAATACAAACTGATTCCTAAACTGTCAAGGCACAATTGCACCACCATATGCCATATCAACCATCCAACAAGTCCTAGTTCAGCCTTTCATTTCTAGGGTTAAACTTAAACCCCGCCTGTTTTTTTGGCAAGGAGACAAGGATACATAAGACCACTGTGAAAATTAGCGGGCCTTACAAGCACCAGCATGCAGATCAAATTTACATTTCAAAAAGCTGGCCAAAACCCCCAAAAAACAAAAACTCAAACACACACAGCAACGCAGAATAGGCACAAACACACATCACCCGTGCTAAGGGCTTTGTAATATACAACCAAACCTATTCCAGCAGCAACTGAAACAGCACCGCACCGCCATAGCCGATCACCGCACTCTGCAAGCAGGGACAGCAGGGGAGCACTTGGGATTTGGGATGGCCCTGAAGTGGATGTTGTTCCCTGTTAGCCTGCGTCGAGCTCTATAGTCAGGAAGGCCAGAAGATTGGGCAGCTCCATCGCTACCACCACTGCCCTGCAATGGCTCCAGGGTCTCGACGACGTCACTCATTAGTGGCCTTGCCTTGGGGTTATGGCTCAAGCAGTAGAATGCAAGGCTGCAGGCTTTGTGAGCCGCTCTGACCGAATACTGTCCCTCCAGTTTCGGGTCGATTATTTGGAGAAGCCTCCTCTTGTCATTGAGTTTGGGAAGGGCCCAGTCAACTAGGCTCTGCTCCCTGCTAGGCCGTGACTTGTCAATTGACTTGCGCCCTGTCAAGAGCTCCAGAAGGACGACGCCAAAGCTGTAGACATCACTTCTAGCAGTCAAGTGACCTGCACATCAGCTATACACATGAGAAAAACAAATAAACACAGACAAATACCACATGCATGGGTAGGGTATGGCCATAATTTGCTGTATACAAATACTGAAACAAGCAGCGAACAATCTACATGTGACATCAGATCATGCATTACAACTAATACTTTTTGTGACTATAAGTTTTGCTGCTATAAAGTAATATTCAAAAACTGAAAAAAAAAAAACAAGGAATGACAATATAAGTGATCTCAACTCATGAGTAGAAACAATAGTTTTGTGTCTGGAATTTGACATGCAGAAGTTAATATCTGAAGCAATGATATCTTCTAAAAACTGAAATTAGCAATAGCAAGCATAAATAAACAAATGAGGAAACAGGAAAGTACCAGTCATCACATATTCAGGGGCTGCATATCCATAGGTTCCCATCACTCTCGTTGACACATGAGTCTCATCACCTTCAGGACCAGCTTTCGCCAGGCCAAAGTCAGATAGTTTAGCAGTATAATCCTGTAGCCATGGAAACAAAAAGAAGTCATTATCTCAGACCTCTTAGAACTGAAAAGGGAGAAGAAAGCATGAGCAAGCAATTAACACTCAACAGAGTCCAGTAGAATATTTGAGGTCTTGAAGTCTCTGTAGATTACAGGCCTTTGAGCATTGTGGAGGCAAGCAAGCCCTTTAGCAGCTCCCAGTGCAATTGACATCCTAGTACCCCAGGGTAATGGTGTAGCTGTCTCTGAGAACATGAAAAATAGGAGATGTAGTCAGCAAAATCTCCTTCCTCTCAAGTGGCAGTTTTTTGTGAATGAATGAAGGAAAATAGCATACTGGCACACTATAAATCGTACATGCTAGCAGTGGTAAGCATTCAATTATTTCACTTTTAGTTGGCGACATTGCCAATTTGTAAAAGCATCAAGAAAATGTAGCAAGTAGAAGCAACAGTACCAAATTAAAGGTGCACGACAAAACTCAACAGATGCAGAAGAAATTAACAACGTGTGGTAGTGTGCAAATGTAAAATATCTTTCAGCAGAAATAACAAGAAGTCATAAGTTCAGATTGGGAAGCTGCCTAAAAAGCTCAATACAGAAGCCACAAGTAATTGATGGTCACCAGCTAGGTAGTAGGTACCACAAGTAATTATCAATAGTTTACCAAGCAAGTAATCATCCAGATGTTGAGTGAGTCATCAGAAAGTTAAAGAGTTGGATGCTTGGTGGTTATTTTGAAAATAGCATGTAAAAAAAGTACCAAATCAGGTTTTGATAGACAAATAAATATGCCTAACCATCTGCCAATTAGAGAAGTTAGATCATACTGGCAATAGTTACGAAAGTGAAGCACTCAACATTTTACAGGCTCAATGTGTTGAGATCAGTGGACAACATACAAGAAAAACACCATACACAATCTGACAATAAGGAGTAGGGGATTACTTCGGAATAAGTGGTTTTCTAGACTTCCTCGAAACATGAACTCATAGACAAGCAGCCGATGATCATCCTCACAGCAATATCCAATCAACTTCACCAAATTTGGATGCCTTAACTGCCCCAGGAAGTTAACCTCAGTCTGACAAAACAGAAAGAAAAGATGGGTAAACATTTTCAATATTTTTTTGAATGAAACATGAATGAAACACAGTATTGAAACAATAATTTTCTAGCCTAACATAAGCATGATAACTATCAAAACCATGAGCACAGAAAAGTAACCCAATAGCATTTTACTAGCAGTCACTCAGACTTGCATAAGAATTCAAAGAAACACATTTCTTATGGATTTCCATCTTAACACACTGGGTTTCTTTGCTCAGTAATGTTCCTTATTCTGACAAGCAAGTGTGCTAGAACATTTTCAAATTCCCAAGCATGAAAACTAAAATATGCTCTGTTTAACAGCATAACACAAAGACTGCACATGTCTGTAAATGAAATCAATATGGATGACCTAAGCTTATCAATTTTAAATGTCTGTTTTTCATAATAGATGCCTGAAATATCATTGTGAAAAATAGTGAGAACCAATCCAAACAGCCATGAAAACAAAAAACATGACTGCCAATGAAACAAAGTTACATGGAGCCCTCAGTATGTGTGGTTTTACTTGAGAGCATGTTTGTTGGCAGCATGAACTTGACAATGTTTACATAACGAATGTGCCATACATAGTCGCATCGCATGTACAACATATTAATAGACAATTTTTTTATGTTTCCATGCAATGCATATAACGAAAAGGAACTTTCCATGAAAATTACTGAAGAACTTGGGTACTCACAAGCCATTCTCTGTGCCCCTGATGTCCATCTTTGTTGAGCACCTTGACTGCAACAGGCAATGATTTCAGCCCAACCCTGACATTCTCATCTATGTAACCCTTGTAAACTGTCCCAAATCCTCCTTCACCAAGAACATAATCAGCACGGAAGCTCTTTGTGATTGTCTCTAGCTCAAACAATGTGAAGGCAATCAAATCGTTGTATATGGAAATGTTCTTGGCATCTTCAAATTTCCTAGGTGTTGAAGGATCACTTATATCTGATGATGAACGGGTGTGCTTCTTATCTGCAAGGGCGTTCTTGGCAGGATGTTGTAACAAGTGGAGCTGCTGAACTGTGAACATGATATTCGAGAAAGAAATATAAGTACCCCATTCCTTAACAATATGAAGTTTAACTAGTCCATCAGGTAATAAAGAATTTAAGTAGTAAGGATTTCTCACATATATTAAAAAAAAAAAAACACTAGAAAAAATCTGACGCTCAGTTCTACATTCGCTATACAAAAAAAGTATGACTCAGGGATTCTTGTAGAACTGAGCATTTACAAACAAGGTTCAATGAAAAGATTACTCATGCTGAAATACAGTTTTCTATTTGGAAATTACAGAAGTAAAATGAGAACAAGTAGAAATGAATGAATTTCCAATTGCTGCATCCTTTAAATGGCATTTTTCCTAAAATACAAGCTTCTAATGTACTTATATTTAGTACGGAGTAGGAAACAGGGGAGGAAAAATAAAAATATATACATCCATAAATTGATTAAAGCCAAGGGTAAACAGGTAAAGGGGACCAGATCTGCTACACAGTTACAGGAAAATAAGAAAAATCATTTTTAATGCAAGTACCACTAGAGCAGATTATGTTTATACAACTTGGTTGATCGTGTTTGTTATATCCATGCCAAATCGAAAGTCAATAGTGGGAAAAAGTGTCAATCGATTTTCTCAATGTGCACAATCAGTTCAAGTAGGCTTCGGATTAAAAATTCAGGAAGATAATGAAGCACAAGGGCACGGCGGCTGGACAATATAAGATGCAGCCAGCATAGAAAAGATCACAGACCAACAACCTGAACTGTGACAAGCAAGAAAGAATCAAACGAAGCTTTGAACCAAAGAACATAAAACGTGAGTAAAGGCGAATTAACAGAACCGAAGTCCTAAGAAAGGATTCATCACCAGGGGAAACTGAAAAATAAAATCATCAAACTCCCCTACTCAAATTGGCATGCAACTTCAAATCCGCAATGCTCATATGGGCCACACACCCCCAGGAAAATCGAATTCTGCAACCAAATCGCAGCGCAATCGAAAGCCAAGAAAATGAAGCATTTTTGGCAATCCTCATCCACCAAGCAAGAGAAAGCGAAGCCAGGAAGGAGCGGCGAAACAATCAATCCATCCAGCCAAGACGAAATTCCGATGCAATTCGAAGTGCCCCCAGCCCAGCCTGAGATCCAACCAATCCAATCCAATCCAATCCAAGCAACCACCGACACGAGTCAAACCCAGGCGCAAACCGGAGAAGGATGGATGGATACCTTGCGCGTGCGCAGCGACGACGGCATTCTCCTCTCGCGTGCCACAGTTGCCCATCTCACCCCTCTTCTTCCTCCCCCCTCCTCCTCCTTGTGGCTCGGTCTTCTACCAGGGCCAACCCAGGCTCTCTGCATTCTTGGCAGGTTGCTTCATGCCATCCGCCTCTCTTCCCCTCTCCTACTACTCTGAGACATTGGCGGATCTAGGATTTCAATCATGGGGGGTACGGACGAAAACGATAAAAGTTCACCAACATGGAAACGACAAAAATCATATCATTAAACGATGATAAAAAGTTCATATATATATATGGAACAAGTTACATGTTTCCAACTTTCCATAATTCTAATACAAGTTTCCAACTAAAGCTTCACACGCCCGGTCCGCCATGGCTTGGAAGCGTTTAATGATATCTTCATTGCTTACACGTCGAAAAAAATTCACGTTCAATAAATGTGACCAAACAATCATTTAAATATTGATCGCCCATCTTATTTGAGGAAGCTTGGTCTTCACATAGTTCATTGCTGAAAATATTCACTCAACACTTGCAGTAGCTATAGGAAGAATGAGGACCATTTTGAGCAATAATAAACAAGTTTAAAGTGATCATGCTTCTTTGTCTGAACTAGTTTGATAGAGAGCTCATTAAGATTCTTCACTTGTTGAAACCTTGTGTCCTTACGCATGTCAACAATAAACATATTAAGTTGTGAGGATAGTTGAACCAAATCTGTGCTTGAAAAATCTTGAGGATAAAACTTTGCAAGTTTTATAAGTTTTTCTTTTGTCGAAACAAGCAAATGAATTAGCTGGATTCAGAGCAGCCATGCAAACAAGGAGTTCTGTATTAACTTCATCAGACCTGGGCTGTTCTTGGGCCTCTAGACATGAGTATTAGCTGTTGTATGGGCTGTACATCCACCACTAGACATTTGACAATCTATTCCAACCAATTACAGAGTATATAACTATATATACTTGATTTTTTCAGAATTTTTGGGGGACAGCTGTACCCCCATGCCCCAACTGTAGATCCGCCAATGCTCTGAGACGAGGCGAGAGTGACGACGGCTGGAGCTTGGAGGCAAGTATGCCTGTATGCCTCCTTTCTTGCTGCCTGTGGGATGCCGATGCTCGCCTCGCGCGGAACAGAAGAGAACACCGAACAGGGGCAGCTTGGCCGGCAGGAGTGTACCAACCAGCACAGCACCGCCTCACCTCAACCGTTAACAATGGGGGCAGGGCAGGGATGGATTGTGATTGTGATGCGAGGGGAGAGGCGGGAGGGAGACACCGAGACAGACAGTGTTGAATGCAGTGGTGGTGAAGGAGACGGGTGGGTGGGGTGGTGGATCCCTTAAAAAGTGCTCCTAGTCCACGCTTGCCTTTTTAATTTGTCACTCTATTTGTCTGAATGATGATGACTCACTCTATTGCTTTTTTTCCAGATACAGTATATTGGACTTGCACTTCATTACATGTATATTCTCTTTATTATTTTACATCTATGGTTTTCTTTAGTTCTTCATAGTTCACTTAAAATTTTAAAGATTTCCCATCACATCATATTTTTAGACTCATATATGGAACATTAAATGTAGCTAATAAAATAACCAATTGATGTAAATGATGAGATGAATCTTTTAAACCTAATTAGTCCATGATTGGACATTAATCACCAAATACAAACGAAAGTGCTTACGTTATTTAACATAAAATTATAAGGGAACTAAACACACCATATATATGCTTCTTCTAAGTTCTAAGCTTAACTAGTTTTAGGTTGGCAGCATGTTTGAGTTCTCCATTGATGTGATGAAGTGATGCTTCTGCCCCTTATATTCTTTATTTCTTTGCTTGAGCAGTTTTTTTCTTCTCTTGTTCTTGCATTGGCTGCTGCTTCTAGTTCTTTGATACTAAGTTGTTCCTCTAGTTCGCAGAGCATTTCTTCTTTGTCTTCTTTATTGCTTTGGTTTGGTGTTGTTGTTTGATCATTCATGTTTTGCTTGTGACCTTGCGGCTTTGGTCGCGGCTTGGTTCATTCTCAAATGCTTTTCGGGTTGTGTGGTATCGTACTTTCATCTTCGTTGATGGTGTTTTTTTGTGTGTCTTCGTTGCTTGGTTGATTTGTTTTCTTTGATGGTCGGATTGTTCACGCCCCTCCTTCAACGCTTGGTACCGTACAATTTAGGGGTGTATAAGCGAGGGAATATTTTATAGACAAATTTGTTTTGTTTTCCCAAAGTACACATTCATTTGACACATCACTCCAATTCAAGATCAATTTTAATCATTTACATAGAGAGCATATCCCTTCTTGTCACAAGTTTGGGTCTTCACTTGTTCAGACCTTCACCATCCTCTATCATAGTTTGTGTAAACCTTCATGTTACCTGCCTTCATTGTTCTTCACAAAGTCCTTCTCGTCAATCGAGATTGTTCCTAAGTTCCCACTAACCCACGTATCGTTTGTCCAGGTCTTCTGTTCTTCGTCCTACCGGTGATGTCTTCATTCAGGTTCGAGTCGTCGCACAGAACCTTGGGATTCTTCATCTTAATTCGATCTAGACCACCTTTCTTGATTGGCTCCTTAGTAAGCTTTAAGCCCGAAGGTTCATTTCCTACTCTAAATTTGTTAGTTTTGATGAGCCTTGGTATGGAAACCCGAAAAAGTGTTAACTTCCAAATTCGGTGAAATCAAAAATTGGCAATCCCTGAGCCATGGTTTCCCTCGTCTAATTTAGGACCGTGTTTAGGTCATGTCCCTAACATTAATCTCTTTTTTAGAGCTTGGAGTATTCTTGTACTCGTAATGTGGTTCATTGATGAATCGATATGGGTGGAGATCTCCCCAAATTATTTGCAAAAAATATCACTAAAACTGGATGTTTTTTTAATAGGTAGGTAGGTAAACCTGATGTTTAGTTTAGTCATTTCAAAATTTCATTTTTTCATGTTAATTTGTATTTATTTAAATTATTAAGATCTAATCATTTTGGGCACATAATGGCCTGTAGCTTTGTAATTGGCGAAGCTACAAGTGGCATTTATATATACATTTTTGTTTGATTAGAATAGACATGATGACCATTAGACCACTTAACAAAGACCCTTTGTATGACAAAAGGGGCCTATATGTTGATAATATAATGGAATGTTGATCCTGTGTGAGTATTGCCTTGCTTATAATAATTTATATATAGTTAGCAATTGAGTGTTGAATATCAATAATTTAATGGTGATCATTTGCAGTGACCAATTTGGTTATAGACTCCTAAAAAAGGGGTTATAGACGAAGAGGGCTTAGCTACTGTATGATCTTACCGCCGGTAACAATAGCATATAAAAAGTTAAAAACACAAAGTCCCGTGAACCTAACCTAACGGCTCCATAGATTATTGTGGATTCTAATAGTTGATTTGCTGGATATCTTGGAGATTTGTTTCGGTGCTACCAGGCAGTACGTACATCAAAGGTACGAGGAACACAGGAGCAGAGGGATCCACACCACTTTCCCAAAGATTCCTCTTGCTGGTTGATGATCATGATTTATTTGACATTAGCATTGCTTGCACATTATATATATTAGTTAATAGCTAGGGATTTTTTCAGTGCTTGCACGTAACAAAAGTATCAGGGGCTGGTTGCGTATATAGGGCGCGTTTGGTGCGGCTTCTGTGGCTCGGGCTCCATGTAGCTGTGTGATTTAGTAAGTAGTTCGGTGTTTTGCTCATTTACAAGTGCCGATGGAGATGCTCTACCATACCATTGTTTTGGGACAGAGAGAGTATTTGTTTACAGATAACGGCTGTGTCTAGTGTTTATTTAGAGAGATAATAATGCATGGGGCCCCTAGCATAGCATTGTTCTAGAGCTGTATATGTATGTATCCAGATTCTTGAATCGCTGTCGTCTAGACTTTAGATTCTCATACGTAGTAAGCTTCAGCAACAGGTCCTTAATTGCGTGTTCCTTGTCTCAAACAGAGGATTTAATTATGTCTAGAACCAGGCAGCTTTAATTTGCCGGTGTTGAAACCAAAGAGCCCTACCATCGTATCGTCCCATAGCAAAGTGGTTCCGCTCCGCTCCGGACCACGGACAGAGGCACAGTGGATGGCTGGATGGGCAAGCCGGCAAGTGGTAGCTGCCGCTCTGGCGATATGGCCCATGTATGCCTACACGCATGTGCAATTGTGCACGGGCGCATGTGCAATATTGCACGGGCGCGCCTCTGTCGCTGCAACAACAGGAGCAGCAGCTGGGGACTGATCTGACGAGCAGCAGCACGCGGAGAGCTGCCACGCCAAGTGGCAAAGCATGCAGGCGAAGCGTGTGGCTATCATCATTCAGCCGCGGCAAATTTTTGCCGAAAACCGGTCACCGATCCGAACCAAACTGAAAATCTAGGTTTTTCAGTTCGGTGTCCATTTCTAGATTTGTAAAACTCGGTGTTCGGCTTCGGTTCCTGTGACAAACCCGAACCGACCATCGAGGAACTGAACATTTGTTACGTTTGTTCACGAAGCCAAACACACACAGCGCTGCGGAAGCGAGCTTTCCCAATCTCCATCGCACATAGCCCACTGGCCCAGCCCACCACAGCACCCACCACCTAGAGCCGCATCCCGTGGCTGCACAGCCTGTGCGCTTGCACTCTCCCTCGTCCCTCTTAACCCTAACCCTCGTCCCTTCGGCCGTCGGCGTCGGCGACCACGGTCCGCGTGAGCAGCGACGCGGCCGACCGACTTCGGGCGGGCGGCCGCGGCGGGGGAGCGGAGGCGGCGGCGGCCCGCATCGGTGCACTTTGGGACCGCGGCAGGGAGTAGGAGGCGACACGGCTCATCGGCGGACGGCCCGGCGCGACCTCACACCTGGGAGCCCTGGGACGGGGTCGAGGCTACTACATGGGGGCTGGCGGGGCGTGGCTCACTGGCTCCTCAGCCCCGGGGCATCGGTGCACTCTCTCTCTCCCTCTCTCTTGTGCAGTGTCGATCGGTTTGCTAGCTCGGTTCAAACCACGAACCGAACCGAGAAACCGGACACCGAACTCGTCGGTTCCTTCTTCTACAACGAACCGTTCGGGTGCTACACCGTGGAAACCAAATTTTACAGAAACCGAACAAACCGAACCGAATTGTCGGTTAAAACCGATTACCAGGCCGAATGATCATGATGGGAAGGGCTGGTAGTAATGGCTGGGAGCAGCATGAGCATGGAGTGCAGTCAGTCCAGTCAATGCACCAACCTGTGCCTGCATGTGATGGTCTCTGTCCCCGGCGTGCACCACCCTTTCCCTTGGCCACCCCACCCTTTCCATTGGAAAAAGCAGAGCAGCCGAGATACGACTCGTGCAGTAGCAGCAGAGGATGAAGATCTTGTACCTTGGAATTCGCGAAAGCCACGCACCGTCCGCGTCGATCAAAGCTGCTGCTGGCCTGCTGTGCATGCCTTGCAGCTGCATTCCATGCAGATGGGATGCATGCAGAAGAATACAGTTACTGCGTGGTTTCTTCTTTTCAACGCAAGCCATCCACTTTTTCATCAGATGGTCTCAAAGCATGTGCAAGATCACCTTTTTTATGTACTACTAACAGGAAAACTATCAAGTTAGGTGTTTGTTAATCGATGGACCTTGCTTAGTAACGTACAGTGATGAGCGCACAGCAGTTAGTTAGCATATATCACTTTAGCTTTAGCAGGAGTAGTTAGCAGTTACTGAAAAGGACATGGGCAGCTGCAGCTGGTAAACAAATGCAGTGACAGTTGGGGAGAACGTGCAGCTGCAGTGAGAGAGCAGCACTTTGCTTGGATGCAGATCGAGACACGCCTGCTATAATGGATCACATATCCTTTTAATCCCTAGTATTAGACTAGTATTAGACTAGGATCATAGATGCATTAGTACATTGCATTGTCTAGTGGTGGCCTACAAGGACTTCTGTGCCAACTCCAACTTGTACTAACCTAGTAGTACTAAGTAGCTGACCTACACGTATTAGACTAGGATCATGCAAAAAAACAAGCCATGCATGATACTCCTACGTGCGTGCGTGCATGCACATGGTTACAAGTTTTCATACGCCTTGGGATATGTTAGATTAATACAGTACTATATAAGCAGACTGATGATGATGCATGGTATCACTGTTAACTAGCACTAGGGCCTAGGGGTTTCACGCCAAAACATATATAATGATCTCTTCACTGGAGACGTCAATTTACTATAAAATTGGGTGGTGCTATCTCCTGTCCTGGTTATATATTTTTCAGGTCCGTGCGTGCACGCTCGATCGATGGATCGGCTCAGGACAGAGGCCACATGAATAAGCTGACCTGCTCTTCTTGCTGTTCTCTTCATCAACGTCTTCACCCTTGTGTTCTGACACGTATCAGCACGCGCACATGCAAGGATCGATGATCCTTCTGCAGCATAAGGTCGGAGTATGTACCAGCAATAGCTTCTTCTGCTCTTTCCAGTGGTTACCAGTAAGCTTCTTCGTCGATTCTACTACTGTGGAGAGTCACACGGTACTATGTGTGCCACAAGTTTTTTTTTTTTTTTTTTTTTTTTTTTTTTTTTTTAAATATTACTACCATATATACAGCAGCTGCAGCCCCTTGCCATGCAACATATGGAGTACGTGATCAGATCGATGGAGAAGAACGGCCTGAGACCAGGAGACAAGTGTCCTGATCAGAAATCAATTGGAAAGCGAAACTAATGTTGGCAAGGCCGGCCAGCAAATCAATCAATCCACGGATGATAGATACAGTTGAAGCTGCTCGCAACAGACCAAAACACAAGCAGGCCCAGCACCAGATGTCATGTGCCCCCCTGCTCAATGAGGCAAGATGGCATCACAGGTAGGCAGGTAGCACGTCCCTTTCTTTCCACGGGCAAGTATCAGCAAGCAATCAATCAAGCAGAGCTTACCCCAGGCCCAGCAGATTGGCACCACGAAACGACCTTCATTTTGTCAACAAAACTCAGTCAGCTACTCACAGATCCTTGGCATTGGATTACGTTCATCAAAGCTACTAAGGAGTAACTTTCCTACACTTCGCCACACTGGGCCAGAGATTCTCAATCTGGGTCTCAAATGGCTCTTGGGCCTGGACACCGCAGTTGCCTGGTCATCGTTTCCTCGTTCATGGGGTGGAACTTGTTCCTCAAAAAAGGAGGCAAAACTGAACAGAGTAACCAGTCATTGCCACCAGAATTATTTTGAGAACAGAGTACAATGAAAAGTGCAGACACAGAACTAAGACAATAAACAAAGCCTTGCATAGAAAAAAAAACAAAGCCATGTTAATGCATTCCTTCAGTTGACGTGTAAATCTTTCCTGTTGCTTTAATTTTGCAACACTAGGATAATGAGATGATCTGGCCATAAAAAGTTGAAGTTTAAGCCTCTTGGCAATGCCATCCTGCATTACTTCCCTATGCATGTTCATACTCCTAGAAGGCTACACGCAAGGAATTGCACAATAGAGTTTCATACTCATAAAAGGACAACGACACTGGCAGTGAGCTCAGAGAGACACAAGAGTTCTAACCTCTCCAGCACCAACTAAAAACTAGGATGACAAATGTCACAGAATTCATGACTAAAAAGGCCAAACTGCTCATCATAGATCTTTAACAATGGCAATACCCATGGAGTTGGCTGTGCCAATGATACACTTGCACAGCGAAATCCTTGCAGAAAGCCATCAAATTGATCCGATAGACAGCAAGTGCTGGACCTACTGGAGGTCCAGAACCGGCTGCACCTGCTGGGACGATAAGACGGAGTGTTGACCTGCTGGGACGATAAGACGGAGTGTTGCCATTACAGGCTTCCTTACTACTGCATCTTTCAGAGTTGCCATCGTTCAACTGTATGTCTGCATTATAAAAAGAGCTTCCATCAAACAGTGTAACATTAGTCAATGATGAAGCAGTAGCTGAAAATGAGATCTGACTAAGTGGCTTCAAGGTCTGTCCTCCCTTAGATGCCAGAGTAAACAGGAACAATTTGTCCTCTGAAAAGAAGCAATTTTCGCATGATACACTACTGAAGCTGCAGGCTCTATATTTCCATATACAATAAGATCCAACTGAGTTTAGCTCAGATATCAAGAAACAATAGTACTTACACTCTTAAATTTGATCTAAACCAGAGTTCAAATAGTCATCTATTTTGAAGAGATAAAAGTCATCTAGTGCGATGAACCTAAGATAGAAATACCGTGTATGACAAGCACAGAGAGAAATCACACATAAAAACCTTCAAGACAAAAATATTATTCTAACTATCAAGGAATAGATGTTATTCTTCAGATATATAACAAACTGTCTGACCAAATAGTAATCCAACTAGGCATGTAGTCAACAGGACATCTAGTTAGAGACCTACATCGAATTTGGATCAGAAGTTACGCCACTGACAAAGTCTTTGTCAGCAGTAGCATGATCATTTTATTTTCCTACAAGATATAGAAACGGGAAAAAGAGACATTTTTCTAACACATAAAAAAGACAAACATGTTAATCCCTGGGTATGATCTCAGGGCATTGGTGCAGAGTATCATGCAAGAACTAGAACTACGAACTGAACTCTAGAATGGCAAAGCTGTGTCCATTTGAAGGAGAACCCGAACCACAGTAGCATGGTGCAAACACAAAAGCGGACCCAGTAAGGAACTAAAGATAAGGGTGCACATGTACACCCTCATATATATAATTTTGTAAACAGTCGAAGCTAGTAATAATACATGCATACACACTTGGAACTAGATGATCATCAAGATTACTGGTCACAAAGGCAAAGCTGTCTCACGATAGCAAAATAATACTAGCCATCACCATCTTGGTGTGATCAAGATTCAGTTTTTTCAGGGTACTGGTCAGAACACAACAAAATGAACATTGATCTGATGCGCAGTTGGTGCTGCGATTGATCAGATACTCGAGGTATTCAGACCTGTTCAGATGCTCATTCTCCGTTGCTCGTGCTCAGCGCTCCGGCCTCCTCGGTGTCGCACTGCCGCGGAGTACACCTTTTTCTTTGTAAATGGAACGTGGCTCTGGTCTCATTTCCATTCCAGACATAGACTTCATGTCCAACTGTGATGTCTCATTACTGAGAGGCGTAGCAATTTTTGGCACAGACTTATGTTTACCTTTAAGTTCCGACAAGGAATCCTTCTTTCTCGGGCCTGATGGCTGATTATTGGCTATCAATGATTGTACAGTAGGTAGAGGTTCTGGGTTAGGCCCTGGTGATGCTTCTGATGCCATCGTGAGCTGTCCGTCATAGTCCAATCCGAAACGTGGCATCGATGGAATAGGATCATTCAACCTAATGTCTCGTCGAGGCCATAAGATGAAATCATTGATAGCTTCACCGAGTCTCTCAACACCGTCTGGAGTGGGGATTTCTAGAAAGATATCCCTTTGTCCTTCCATTACTGTCAACACTTCTACCCTGCAGTACTGCTCTGGAATTGGGTTGTTGTGATAGACACGGCCTGGGAACACCAAACCGGTGGCAACTACCTTCATACGGACATTGGTGATACCATATGATATAACTAGGGAGCAAGCTGTGGGGTCTAGGATATCATCAACTGCATATTGCTCCCTAGGTGTCGTGGATCCCATATTGCTCGGAACTAGTGGACAGTCCATGGGTTGTGCGATGACCATCTGCATTTGTGGCGGCTGCATTGTGGGCACCGGTTGGATTGACATTAAACTAGCTAGTTGTTGCCTAAACTTAGAATTCGGATTGTCCATGAGCTCAATGAACATTTGTTCCATCTCTTGTTTAGCCTCTTTCTTAAAAAAATCTCTCATATATGCCTTGTATCGGTCGTGTTTTCTATACATGTCGGCATCATTAGGAAATCCTTCCTTCCGGCCCAACCGGGACGACTTGCCTCGCACACGACCGGGATGCTCTTGGTTTCCCAGACCAACAGTAAGGGCATCTCTCTCCCTTGATGGCTTGAAGGATCCTTCCTTCTGCTTAGCTGCCGCATCCAAAATTCTCTTGGCTACCTCATTAGTCATGGGATCTGGCCACGAGAAACAAGACTCAGTTTCCACTGGTTTTCGAGCAAGAAGCCAATTTGAGCCCCTTTCCGGAACATTTTCAAACCTCTTTGGTAACCCTGCCGCCCTCCTTGCTTCTTCTTCTGCCCTCCATTTAGGAATCTTACCCATGTAACCACTGGTGCCAAGGTGGTGGGGGTATATGTTCTTCTTTGCAAGTTCAGAATTGGCTTTACTTTTAGCTAAGAACTCTGGTGTGGTCTTTTGATGGACAAAGGTCTGCCACTTAGCTGGTGTAATGTTCTTGTATTTCTTCGATGCGTCCAATCCTTTCAGCACAAACTTGGTCACCAGTTCAGACCTAAAGTTACGGAAGGTGATTGCTAACTGCTTCATTGCATACTCCTTTGCGATAGCTCTTGACTCGTTTTGAAAAACAAACCTTGTTTTCAACTTTTTCCACAACTTCTTTTTGTCTCCTTCGTCACCAGCTTCCAGTTAGAGATTGTGATGTCAAGCTTTTTCCCTAACAAAGGAAGCCAATGGCGTTCGAAACTTAGCCGACACCGGTAGAGGTAGTAGGGTCTCTCCTTTGGGGCTTACTTCTGCTACAGAATATGTACGATCCGGCCACCTGTTTCGACCTCGTTCCCCACGTTTCCGCTTCCTACTACCTTTGGTGGTGGTCTCACTTGGCAAGGGTGCAGAATCCGATGCATCTTCCTCTGTTTGGTTCTACAATTGAGAAGTTTATTACGGCCAGTCATATATATATACAAATATGTAGGTACATATATGAATAACAACACCTAGGTATATATACAAATACATAGGTTTAGTAAAATGGTACCTGATCCTCTGTTGAGCTAGGGCACAGATCGGACGGCGTATGCCACGATCCAGCACTACTACTGCTGGTGTCTTGCTGTGAGTCTGATCCTTGGGCACCCGCCTTATCACTATTGTTTCCTTGGGCACCCGCCTCACCATTTTTTTGTTGAGCACCCGCCTCATCACCATTGTTTGGAGTACTCATCAAGCTGTAGTAGAGAAGAACAAATTAATGGTGGAGATTAATAAAATGGAATATAACAATATCAACGGCTTAAATAAAAATTTAGATTTGAACCTTGTTTGTTATCAGAATGCTAATTGTTATCGGAACTCAGCTCAGCCTATTTTACATTTTACATAATCATGTGCAGAAGCAAACCAATTCCAATTGACATGACCTAGAATCACATCCTCACTCAAGGTGCAGTACAGTGAACAGAGGGAAAACTGCAGCTGAAACTAGTTAACGAAATCAGTTGCAAAACCAAACTTGATGCAACAGCTATTTCACCTCCCTCTGCTTCGCATTAAAACTTTTATTTTTTCCCAAACCTCACATAGTTGACCACCACATAATTGAATTGACTAAAATAGAGTTCTAAATATAATACTGACAGTATACCTCAGATGGCACTGCACTACACACGAACCTATCAGTAGTTGAGATAAATAATACTGACAGCAGAGAGTAAATATTCATGGGCATGGGCTGCAAGAGTATATCACATAAAGATGCTACTGACATGTCATACAACACAATAGCCTACTAACCTATGAATGAACTAACTTCAGTGTTGAAAATAAAATTGAGAGGTCAACATGCTAGATTTTCACAGAGCGCGAGATGAGGTTAGGGGGAGGGGTGAGACGCAGCTTACCATCCAGGGGCTCGAACCCTAACCGGCCTAGCTAATGCTGCAGGCCACAGCCACAGGGAGAGGACACATTTCCTCGGCTGCTCGAGTGCTCGGAGCTTCTTCAACAGTCCTATTGGGCCGCGGGATCCGACAGGGATGTGGTGTCGGCGGGATGCATGACGGCAGGGCTCCTAGGCGGGAAGACGGCGCGCACCGACGGGAAGGTCTCCCGGCGCTGCACCTCGAGGAAGACGGGGCTCCGAGCGGACTCCAGGCGAGGCAATGGCGGCATCCGACGAGGCGCGCGGCGGCTGAGCGGGGAGGCGCAGGCGCGGGGACGGCAAAGGCGCAGCGGCGGCGTGACAGGAGGGAGCTGGGGCCAGAGGGACGGAGCCACTAATCAAGTGGAGCCCTCCTCAGCCCGTCCTTAGCCCCTCCTTATTTCTAAGCATGAAAAACTATTTTTAGGCATAAATTAAACTATTTTTAGACATAGATTAAGTTATAATAGGGATTGCTAGAGGTAGGAGATGATCTTCGGCCCTACTTTGATTATTTTTTCTGGCTACGTCACACGAAGACGAGCGAGCGCGCGTGAGAAACACCCTGGGTTCCTTTTTGTAAGATTTCGGAGTCGATTTTTTTTTTGGGGGCAGTTTTCTACTTGCGGTTTTCTATGTAGACCGCCTCTAGAAACCCTGGGTTCCTTTGCCTGGAAGCTGCTTGGGGAGCTCATTTCGATGCACGAGGCAACGACGGTCTTGGCCCGGGGACCAAATTCCAGTGCCTGGCACGCAGCTTGCTTGCGTGTGCAATCAACTACGATGGGTAGGGTTTTCTACTATTAATAATTAATTAAATAATTTTTATATAAAAGTACTGTATAGTAATAATGTGTTTCTTACAGTTACTATTTCTGCTAAAAGGTTATTCTACTGTGAAACAATTATGCTTACAACAAAATATATGAAAGTTTTTTTTTTCAATTTAAATATTTAAAGTTTTTTTGTGAATTTAAATATATTAAAGTTTACTTGATAAAAAGTATACCTTGTATTCACAATAGTTTTGTTGGGACCTGATCCCGCAGAGGTGGTGGAGGTCTTAGGGCCCGGGGGCGGTGAGGAAGTTTCCGATGTGGGCGGAGGTGAGCGGAGGTTCCCAAGAGGCTCCGCCCAAGGACCCAAGCGGCAACCCCCATGAGTGAGCGGAGGTTCCACCCGTGAGCGAGTGGAGGTCCCGGGACGAAGCAAACCCTAACACGTCCAGGGGGCTGAGCCCGCGAGCAAAGGCGATTTAATTTAGGAAAAGATAACGGTGCCCTCGCCCGATACCGCAATAGTCGGATATTCGCGAGGAATATGCCATGGGCAAATTTGTAAAACAACCCTTGTTGTATTCAAGTACTAGAAGTAGAAAGATTTGACTCTCATATAAAGACGGTTGGTGAGGTCATTAATACAAAGCGACTCTCGATATTCCTTCTACCTAGAGTCCTACACTTAGTCGTTTCCTCACTACCATCCCTCGGAGCATCGCTCGAGGGGACACCACTCACCTGCTAGACTCGCTAGTTCAACGAGTTTTTCGACATCATGTCCTAAACTTTTTATATTGTTGATGGTTACTTAATTATGTCCATAAACAATGTTTTATATATGATATTATATCTTTTATTAGATTTCCACCCACGTGCTTGCAACCAAAGCGCATCTCATCTAACTTGGCTGGTTAGGCGATTCCATCGAATTCTCGGACAACTTCGGGCATCACTTTCCTCGCAAAAAAAAAACTTCCGGGCATCACTTTTGCCGGGAAAGTAGACCAGGCGTCCATCCAACCAACCCCTATATGCACACCTGAAAACACCCCTTCTTTATTTTCGCACCCACTGTATTCCACTAGCGGTTTTTACACGGACCCACTCTTTCTTCTCCAATGGCGTCGCCTCGATTTCGAGGCCACCAATGGTAAGTTTTGCATGGTGCGAAAAAACCTCCGATCTGCTAGTGCATGGAGATCACTACAGGAAATAGGTCCTTTGTCGAGCGTCGTGGGCTCTCGACAAAGGCAATATTCCTATCGGCGAAGCCTTTGCCGAGCGTAGTGCTCGGCAAGAGCCCGGGGAATTTTTCATAGGCATAGAACCTTTGCGAAATCGGGGTTTTACACTTTCGGCAAAGGCTTTGCGAGCACCGGTTTTCGTTCTCGGCAAAGAAAAGTAGCCGTTAACGGCGATTACAACCGACGACTCTTTGCCGAGCACCACAAGCGGTGCTTTCGACAGTTTTTTTTTTTTTTTTTTTTTTTTTTTTTTTTTTTTGCAAAATACTTCGCGAGAGACAGGGTAGCTCTCAATGAAGATTTTTATTATTATTATTTTTTTTGCAAAATACTTCGACGAGAGCCACGCTACGCCTTGTGGGTGTACTTCGGGTTGGCGCCACTGGTAGTAGTGGACCCATGTGTAGGTCCGCTTCGTCCGCCCCGTGGTGATGCGTGACAATACTAGGGTAGTCTTTGCCTGCCGCGAAGAAGCCCGATAATGTCGATGGGTTTTGCGTGAGCCACCGCCTGATACAACAATCCAGTTGCTGGACAAGTAAGTGAAAATATTAGTTCCTCTCGACAATCAAATTGATGTGGATACTACCTTCGCCGCTTTTGCCGCCTTTGCCACGGAACCCGCTTTGAGCCGTCCCCCACGCGGCGTCCTCACCATCGTCGTCCTTACCCGATGTTCGTTGTTGCTCATGTTCCGAGAGCGTCGATCCACCGGCACCTCCTCATCTCGTCCTCTTTGCTCCTCTGCATCGGCATGGGAGACGGCGGCCTCCTGGGCCTACAGCCGCTGGTCCTCCTCGTCCTCATGTCCCACCCCTACCCGTCATTGTGCCCCTATGATGGGCTGTAAAAGTTGATCCACCGGCACCTCCTCATCGTCGTCCTCTTTGCTCCTGCTGCATCGGCATGGGAGACGGCGGCCTCCCTGGGCCCTACGGCCGCTGGTCCTCCTCGTCCCTCGTGTCCCACCCCTACCCGTCATCGTGCCCCTGTGATGGGCTGGTAAAAGTTGGACAAGGGCATGTGACTCGGTCGTCCTCCACCTCCGCCGACCCCTACCCGTCGTCCTCCCAAGGTGCGCTTGTCATCTTTCTTTAATTACCTGTAATCAAAATATAAACAAGACATTATTAGAATTATTTATAGAATAACAAAACGACCTTTATTCTGTAAGGAAAAAGTCTATATTAAATAAAGTCTACTTTTATTCCTAGAACTCTAAAAACTGGGTAAAATAACCTCCCTCAACTTTCTAAAAAGTCTACCTTTATTCCTAGAACTCTAAAACTGGGTAAAATACCTCTCTCAACTTTAAAACCGTTCACCTTACCTCCTTGTTATAAGCTGTTTTGAAGGTGGTTTTGTACTTTTATTTTTTATTAATTTTTGGCTCTAAAAATGATAATAAATCATATAAAAAATATAAAATAGAAAAATAATCCAATTTCGTTGGACTTCATATTAGTATAGCTATAGAATGAACACATAAAATGGTATGCTTTAATACAAATATTTTTTTATAATTTTTAATTTTAAAATTTTTTCTTTGATTACTATGATTTTTTTTTAAGTTTCAGCCCAAATAAATAAATAAAGAAAAGACAAAAACCACCTTTAAAACCGCTTATAACCGGAGCAAGGGAGGTAAAATGAACGGTTTTAAAGTTGAGAGAGGTATTTTATATGGTTTTAGAGTTCTAGGAGCAAAAGCCGACTTTGCAAAAGTTGAGGAGGTAATGTGGACTTTTCCCTTTTGTCAACAAAACTCGGTCGGCTTTCGTAGATCCTTGCATTGGGTTATTGTTGACACTTGTTATATCATAAAATTTTAAATTATTTAACATGAATTAAGGGCTCAAGTCAAAGGTTAAACATAAGTCTAGGGGTCTAACTAACATAATTCCACGAGTTTTGGTATTACGTGACTTTCCCGGGGACTTGATAGAAAAATGCGAGAGAACAATGGAGAAGGTTCGAATATACAAGACATATACAAGACAAATAAAGACCAAACTTATCCGTGAAGCAATTCAACCCGAAAAGTGGACTAAAACATTCTAGAAGATACCGAGAGGACACCGAGAGAAGACGGGAAGGCGAGGTGGCACTCCCGGCTGGCGGCCGCCCGGTGCCACATAGGCCGGCCGCCGGGTGGGGGTCACCTTGTCGACCTCACATTTTTTATATCGGTTTACCACCGACCTTGAGGTTGTATCTACACCGTTGTTGAAGGTCGGTTTGATCCAAGGGTTGATGTTCATCGCCAAGTACTATATAAGAAGACCGGTGACCACGAGGGCGATAACAATTTCATTATCAATCATATTCATCCAAGTCCAGCCAAGTCTAGACCTAAGCCCTAGTTCATACTAGAAGTAGATTAGCTACATAACTAGTTCTAGTTGAAGATCAAGTTCATCTTGAGTTCCTCGATAGTCAAGAAGTAGCAAGGATCATTGTTCTTGAGACTTCTCTCTTGTATTCAATCTGTAAGTTCTCTTATATTTAGAATACAATTGTTATGGCTTTGATCTTTATAATTATTATATTCTTGTTGATATGTGTTTATGCTTGCTATGATTATATGTTTAGTTTAGTAAGATTGCTTTATATTTTATGCATGGAATTGTATAGCATCCATATAGATGATCACTATGTGGGTGATAAGCAATGTGTAAAGCGTGGTGTTTATACAACGTTTATACGCAATTGCACCCTACATTCTCGGGTCGTGTGGTAGATCGCGGGGTGACAGCCCTGTTGAGTCCTTTGGAGTCCACCCTCGAATGTAGGACACGTCGAGCTTTTAATTACGATGATGAACAAGTTTCGTCCTTGCTTGTCATTGGTAATGCTTGCTATGTGTAGAAGTAATCCAACCTTGTCATGATAGCTAGATGTATTACACTAATTGTAGTATTCATTGACATATATTATTAGGAGTATCTTAGGAATATTCATTCTAGTCTAATTTATAACATGTTAACTGCTTTTGTATGATATTAGTGGCATAGGCTAATCTTAGACTTGGACATTTATCATTATTATAATTATCTTTATCCCGTGACTTATCTGTTGAGTTATGTTTGATGCTCATGGCTACTCGCATTATAATATTATAAAGTGAATGATCTCATAAATAAATCATAATATAAATCATTAGATAGTTCTTATCTCTCTACCTTTCCATAGACTCCCTTCCTCCGTGGTAAAATATAAATATGATACGGATTACTCCCGGTGAAGTGCTACAATTGGTATTTCTATCCGTGCGCTGCGAGATATCATGTTCAATCTTTTATCAAGGCCAATCTATAAATACCATGCCCCGCATTTCTTTTGAGCGTTATTGCTAGGGTGACGAGACTAGTGTATAGGTAATGCCTAGAAATGAGTGGTATACCTTGAGTTCATATCTGGTGAGATTAATTCCACTATGGATAATGTGGCTAAGCTACATCCCACTACTAACACCGCCTAACTTCGCTTTGTTGGATCATGAGGTTAATCCCATATCCAAGCTAACATGATTAGATAGATATCCCATATATATTTCTCTTGCCTTCCTAATAAGGATCGTGTTAGAAATATCAACAAGCATTTACGGCGCCGTTCTCGGAAAGGCGTAGTCTATCGAGAAAAATAAATTTTTCTTGACTTTTGTTTTTCAAAACTTTCCTAGTTTGGGAGAGCATAGTCAATATCTTAATTTCAAATATGTTGTTTTCAAAACTTCAAAAAGTTTTTCTAGTCCTTCTTTCCAGCTTTCTCTAGTTTGGAAGGGTATTAGCCAAAGATTTAGACAGAGTTATTCCTAATTAAGTTGGTATTGTTTTCTGACTTACTAGTTAGAAAGGGTGCTAGCCGAAAATCCTATAAACACATCACATAAGGAAACAAGAGAGATCACTTTACATCACCTAATGCATTGAGAACCCATTATCACATACTCAAACGAGGTTCAACCCTGTTTTCTATTTTGTCTTTATCTTTTTTTGCGGGGGATTTGTATGAATAGAAATCTTCTAGAAAATTTTATTGAAGATCACGAAAAATTAATCGAGGCGAGGCAAAAGCAAATCTCGAGACAAACTCCGGCTCCTACATTACCATCATCATCATCATCCGAGACACCAAAGTCTCTTGAATTGGAAGTTAATCAAGTTACTAGAAATTTGACATCCGAATTTGAAGCTATGGCAAACAAGACAATTCGTGAATTTTCAGCTCCTACCACGGACAATATTCTTGTTGGACCGAAGGTAGAGGTTGGAGATAATGGCTTTGAGCTTAAGCCGGGGCTCATTAATATGGTGCAATCAAGTCGGTTTTGTGGAAAGGCACATGAAGATGCTAGTGCTCATCTCCAACATTTCACGGAGATCGCGGCACATTCACTATGAAGGATGTATCCAAGGATGCAATCTTGCTTCGTCTCTTTCCATTCTCACTATTGGGTAGAGCTAAGCAATGGTTTTATGCTACAAAAGATAAGAATACAACATGGGATATATGTTCCACAGCCTTTCTTGCAAAGTTCTTTCCGATTGGCAAGACAAATGCCTTAAGGGGAAGATATCAAATTTTCAACAACGGCATGATGAATCAGTCCACGAAGCATGGGGCGTTTTCAAGAATATATTTCAGAATGTCCACACCATGGGATGGAGAAGTGGCTGTTGATGCGGACTTTCTATCATGGGCTTGTTCAAAGTGCTCGTGAAACTATAGATCGGCGTTTGGTGGTGCTTTCTTATCACTTACAATTACAAATGCTATAGAGCTTGTGGAGAAGATGGCTTCCAACCAAGGTTGGAGTGAAGAACGTCAAACTCGCAAGAGGGAATGCACCGGCTTAAAGAAGTAGATATGCTATACGCTAAAATGGACCTTATCATGAAGAAGCTAGAAGATAGAGAATCTCAACCAAAGGCGGTGATGCAAATCCAAGATTCATGCATGACATGTGAAGAATGTGGAAACTTAGGCCACACTTTGGAAGAAATTGTCCGAGAGATCATGGAGGATATTAATTTCATCAATAACAACAACAATAATTTTCGTCCTCGGCGAGAATCAAGGTTGGAACCAACAGAGGCCCAACTATCAAGGCAATTACCAAGGTAACAATCAAGGTAACAATTTCAATACTTATCAACCTTCTTTAAGAGATCGGTTTGTTAACCAAGGAAAAACTATGGAGAATCTATCAAGAAAGATAGCAACTAATGACAAAGCTCTTGAGCTTATCAACACTCGTGCGGAAAGTTTTTCTTCAGCTATCAAGAATCAGCCCAGTTTTAATAAGATGATAGAATCTCAGATTTCTCGGTTATCTGTTCCACTAACCACACGGGGAAAGATTCGGGGCAGCGGAAAGAATTAGAAAGCGCAAATCTTGTCGATATCTATAATGCAGGTCGTTACTACAGAGAGAGACCTCAGAAAGTTGTTGGTTAGATGACTCAATGCCATCTAAAAAGGAAGATCCGGGAAGACCGGTCATTGCAATCAAAATTGGACACCTCACATTCAACAATGCTCTCTCGTGATTTTGGCTCAAGCGTCAACATTATACCTAAGGTAATTTATGAGAAGCTTTATAGTGAACCACTTTGGAAAATAAATATGTGCTTGCGGCTTGCGAGATCAATCAATTTGTTATCCCGAGGGGATCCTTGAAGATGTATGTGTGGGAATCGAAACTCTTATGTCCTAGCGAGACTTCGCGAGTTATAGATCTTTGGAAGAAATGAAAGAGCACCAATTATACTCGGAAGACCATTCTTATGCTCGGCTAAAGCTATTATCTATGCGCAGCACGATTGCAAAAGATTATTTTCAATATTAAAGGGAAGAAAGAGAAATTTACTTTCAAGGACAAGGTACACACCTCTCATTTACTTATCCTCAAGGTAATAATCATTATATTCTAGAACGAGAAGATGGAACCTTATAATCGGAATAGAAGGAGGAATCGGAATTAGAATAAGAACAAGATGGCCACCGACCTACAAAGGTAACGGTAGTAAATAAAATTAAATCTTATAATGAACATTTATTGCGGTCTCAATGCTACGTCGGCAAGATGATCCGGTACACCTACTATTCATTGCTCTATTAATCGGTGGAATTTTTATAATACATATTGCGATCTTTGGATGCGGAATAAATCTAATGGTAAAGGTTACATATGAATTATTATTTGGAAAATTGCCGTTGCAACCAACATATGTGTGATTTACAGATGGCGAGACCAATCTTATAGAATTCTGAAGGAATTGCCAAAGATGTGTCGAGTCAAGATTATGGATTACTATGTTCTCACTAACTTTGTAGTCATGGATATGGGAAAGGAAGAAGACCCTCCAATAGTGCTTGGGAGACCGTTCCTCAACACTACACGTGCAATCATCTACATCCATACAGGAGAGATACATTTCCAATTTCCTAAAGAGAAGGTACGAGTTTACTTTAATAGTTACAATGAATATACAAATCCCAGGGGGAGAAGCAGGACAGCTCGTCGCCGCCATAATAAGAAATGGATTAAGAATCCAGAAGATGGTACAATGATACCAACAGATTCAATACTAGGACATCATCTTAAAGGACATAAAGAAGCCATGAAGAAATTGGATAAGTAAATAAAGGAAGAATCAGTATACATCAAGGAAAAGCTTGCTCGACTTTCACGAGAAAAGACAGTTTGTCTCAAGAAATGAGTTCTCGAGGAATTAGGAGAATCATGGGAAGAATATGAGAAAGCACGCGATGAGTATTGGTGGAACAGAAGTCAACAAGTGTCCTCCTTGTTAAAGGAAGCCAGAAAAGAATTAAAAGCTAAAAAGGTAAAGTCTCCTACACTTGAAACATCTATAGAGAAGACAGAATCAACTACTCCAAAGAAGAGTACATCATCCAAAAGATGGAGGAAGAAGAAGACATCTCCCAGAACATCATCAAAAGATACTATAGAATCATCAGTACCACCGATTGTGACAACTGATATACCAAGGGAGTAAAGAACGAGAACTTGAAGTCTTGTTAGGAGGACTCAAAATGTTGAATCCTCACTTTGAAAGGTAAGTAGGTAAGTTATCCATATTTTAATTTCTTGCATTATTTATTTCCATATCATATTTATCTTTTCAGTATTTCATATATACATTCAAAAATAACAAAAATATTTTATCTTTTGTTTCGAGAAAACCTTTAAGCCACATGCTAGTATCCCCGAGGTTAAATACCTCTAGGCTACTTTCTTTGTGGTGGCATAAAAAATAAAAATAGTTTGTTTAAGCATAAATCTTTATCTTGCATATAAATAAATAAAAATGATAATAAAAGAAAATCAAAAATATATATATATCTCAGGCAACTCAAGCAAAGTGGTTAATCTCTAATGCTTAATCAAGTTCCACTAGTTTTGTTGTCTATTTTAAATTTCTGATTAGAAGAAGAGGAAAGATATTTGACACCATCCTGATGTCAACTACCTCAACCTCTACATCATTGAAGATTACACTCCAATCTAGCTTGGGGAGTACGACCCCCAGTTATCCAAATAAGTATCTTATTATCTTATTATATATATTATTATTATTAGTTAAATATTTTGCTAGCTAGTTAAGTTTGTTAAGAGTCTAGTTTGTTTTATTAAGAGGCTAGTAGTTTAAATAATCTTTTGTTTGAGTGAGAATAAAAAGATTGAAGAGAGAGTGCACATTAAAGTTTACTTTGCTCAACTAAAATAAATCCTAAAAATCTGCCAACATGGAGATGATGAATAGTTGCTCCGTTGTTATACTTTTCTAGTACCTAGCTTTCAAGCTTAATTTCTCTTGAGCTCCATTTTGCAAAATAAATACTCTAAACCTGAAACCTATGGATTGCAAAATACTTGCTCTAAAGTCTAGGTAATTGACGGATATGATATAGTCGATTTTGCTATTTGATCTTACTCTTAGTGATGCTAGATTTACGGAGATTTATATTTGAAAAGTGCACATGATAAGTTCTTATGTGACAAGAGTGTGAACCTCCTACCACAGCCATATATACATGCTATTTATATTAGAAAAACGTTTTGATATATAGGCTGCTTGCTTTACATTGAGTTTGTTCAATCTTTGTTGAACCTTAGAAACTTATCATGCTGATCATGCACACTCCACTTTATTCTGTTATATCCACTCTACTTATCCATCATAAATATCACTATCACTTCACTCTAGCCAACAACAATGTTCTATTCCTATTCGGAGAGAGCAACCAAAAATATTTCTTACCCATTCATTGCTAGCCAATATCTTACAAAAAGCTCCATTACATTTATTTATCTCTCATAAATATTGCAAAAAGAGATTTGGGTTGTAGACTATTCTTTAAAAAAAAAAAGAGAGAAAAAAAAAAAGGGAGATGAAAAATGGACAAAAGTCCTACAGGTGAGTAGAGCCTACCTCCCTAAGAAAAGAAAAAGAAAAATAGAGATGAAAAATGAACTAGTGTTCGAGGGCGAGTAGAGCCCACATCTCTAAAATAAAGATGAAAAATGGACAAGTGTCCGAGGGTGAGTAGAACCCACATCTTTATAGAGAGGAAATAACAGACAAAAGTCTAGGGCCAGCAGAGTCCACCTCTCTAAAAAGAAAAAGCTACAGCCCAGATTCTCTACAAAAATTCAAAAAGAGAGATAATTCCTTAGGGAGCATAAGTAAGATATTCCTCATCTATTTATTCTACTCTATTATATTCTCTATATTCTATCCACCATACACATGCACCACTTGATCAGTGTGATTTGTAACTTTGGATCCATTGCTTGAATTTACAATATATGTTTAGTAAGTAATTTTAATTTTCTCCTACCTATGAACTTCACATATAAGCTTTAGATATAGGATGAGAGAAAAGAAAGTATAGAGTGCTATTGCCTAAGCCAAAAATATTACATCTTATGAGAGACAGATAACATTACTTTATTACCTAAGAGAGGATCCACAAATACCACAAATGAGAGACTAGAAAGTGTCACTGCGAGAATTTTGAGTTTTATTTGAAAATCAAAGCAAAAACTCGGAAGGGCGAGTTGATCAAAAGAGTTTGAAATATAGTGTTCGACTTGACTTTCTATCTTTCAATTGCTCATGATTGAAGAAAAAGTTATAAGCTCCAAAAGGTAAGAGGTATATGAGTAAATTGAAGATTTGAAAAGTTTTATTTATCGGAGAGAAATTTTGTTTGAAAGCATGTGTACTTTTAAGGTGTGATAGCGTAGTAGCAACTCTCGATCCAAGTTTAATTTAATTTATTGTTTTTTGTGTCTTGCTAAGAGACTAGCAAGAGGTAAGCTTGGGGAGCTTGTTGACACTTGTTATATCATAAAATTTTAAATTATTTAACATGAATTAAGGGCTCAAGTCAAAGGTTAAACATAAGTCTAGGGGTCTAACTAACATAATTTCACGAGTTTTGGTATTACGTGACTTTCCGGGGACTTGATAAGAAAATACAGAGAACAATGGAGAAGGTTCCAGAATATACAAGACATATACAAGACAAATAAAGACCAAACTTATCCGTGAAGCAATTCAACCTGAAAAGTGGACTAAAACATTCTAGAAGATACCGAGAGGACACCGAGAGAAGACGGGGAAGTCGAGGTGGCACTCCGGCTGGCGGCGCCCGGTGCCACATAGGCCGACCCGGGGTGGGGTCACTTTGTCGACCTCACATTTTTATGTCGGTTTATCACCGACCTTGAGGTTGTATCTACACCGTTGTTGAAGGTCGGTTTGATCCAAGGGTTGATGTTCATCGCCAAGTACTATATAAGAAGACCCGGTGACCACGAGGGCGATAACAATTTCATTATCAATCATATTCATCCAAGTCCAGCCAAGTCTAGACCTAAGCCCTAGTTCATACTAGAAGTAGATTAGCTACATAACTAGTTCTAGTTGAAGATCAAGTTCATCTTGAGTTCACGATAGTCAAGAAGTAGCAAGGATCATTGTTCTTGAGACTTCTCTCTTGTATTCAATCTGTAAGTTCTCTTATATTTAGAATACAATTGTTATGGCTTTGATCTTTATAATTATTATATTCTTGTTGATATGTGTTTATGCTTGCTATGATTATATGTTTAGTTTAGTAAGATTGCCTTATATTTTATGCATGGAATTGTATAGCATCCATATAGATGATCACTATGTGGGTGATAAGCAATGTGTAAGCGTGGTGTTTATACAACGATTATACGCAATTGCACCCTACATTCTCGGGTCGTGTGGTAGATGGCGGGGGTGACGTACTGTTGAGTCCTTTGGAGTCCACCCTCCGAATGTAGGACACGTCGAGCTTTTAATTACGATGATGAACAAGTTTCGTCCTTGCTTGTCATTGGTAATGCTTGCCATGTGAAGTAATCCAACCTTGCCATGATAGCTAGATGTATTGCACTAATTGTAGTATTCATTGACATTTATTATTAGGAGTATCTTAGGAATATTCATTCTAGTCTAATTTATAACATGTTAACTGCTTGTATGATATTAGTGGCATAGGCTAATCTTAGACTTGGACATTTATCATTATTATAATTATCTTTATCCTGTGACTTATCCTGTTGAGTTATGTTTGATGCTCATGGCTACTCTGCATTATAATATTGTAAAGTGAATGGTCTCATAAATAAATCATAATATAAATCATTAGATAGTTCTTATCTCTCTACCTTTCCATAGACTCCCTTCCCCGTGATAAAATATAAATACGATACGGATTACTCCCGGTGAAGTGCTACAATTGGTATTTCTATCGTGCGCTTGCGAGATATCATGTTCAATCTTTTATCAAGGCCAATCTATAAATATCATGCCCCGCATTTCTTTGAGCGTTATTGCTAGGGTGACGAGACTAGTGTATAGTTAATGCCTAGAAATGAGTGGTATACCTTGAGTTCATATCCTGGTGAGATTAATTCCACTATGGATAATGTGGCTAAGCTACATCCCACTACTAACACCGCCTAACCGCTTTGTTGGATCATGAGGTTAATCCCATATCCAAGCTAACATGATTAGATAGATATCCCATATATATTTCTCTCGCCATCCTAATAAGGATCGTGTTAGAAATATCAACAGTTATTCATCAAAGCTACTACGGAGTAAGTTTTCTACACTTTCCACATTGGGCGAGAAATTCTCAATCTAGGCCTCAAATGGCTTTTTGTCGATTCAGCTAGATTGGGCGGAATTGACACGTGGATTGGGGAAGATTGGAGGGAGGAAGGTGACGGCGACGGGGAGGCGGCACGGACGGCGCCCGGCGATGGTGGCGTGGCCCCGGCGGGGGGCGCGGGGGGAGGTAGCGTCTTGCGGCGCTGGAGGCAAGGCTGGAGGGCGGGGGCGCGTGGGAGAGGAGGAGCAGGAGATTGGGATAAATTTTCTTTATTTGCTTGTTGCCTTGAAAGATTACAAACCACTTACTTATATAGCCCGGCTAGTGGGACTTGTATCACAAGCAATCTCTCTAAAGGTTTCCTTATAGATCCGAATACCTTTTACAAGCATATCCTATTTATTTATTCCTAATAATATTTATTTAACTCCTATTAATATTTATTTAATTCCTAATAAGGGTCTCCCTTATGAATGAGATAGCCCCTTGCACACCAAAACGCCTAAGGATAATCTAGATAACTTCCGTCTTTAATCCTGAATTAATTGCCGAAAAAATCCGCGGAAAGGAGGGGATGGCGGATGGGGCGCGCAGAGCGAGCCCGGGTAGGGCGGCGCCGGACGCTCCATGGCCGGACGGGCCTGTCCTCACGGGCCCTATTTCTGGGACATGACATCTATCCCCCCTTCTCCGACCGGGCGTCCTCCTCGCTGGATGAAAGTCCATTCTGACGTGACACTTTGGGATGAAGATCGCTTGTCCCTGGAATGATAAGCCGCACTGTAGGGACGAGTCGCCCCTCGCACCGGGTTCCCGAGGATCATGTTCTCTCGGTCCTCTTTGGGTCGAACTCCGGAAGGTAGTGGAGGTTGCCGGATGTAGCCGTGGTAGATGTATCGGTGAACCGCACGCCCCTCGGGGGAAGTTGTCCGACGACGAGCTGCCGGGGAGAAGCTCTCTTGGAACGCCCACGTCGAGGTGTTGATGCACCATATCACGGGGTGGGCTCTCCAGGAACGGTAAAACGCTCATTGGGGAGCGTTGATAAAGAGTGGAAGCGATCTCCAAATGGTGATGTCGCCAGTAGGAGGAGTAGCAGCCAAGTTCAGCATCGCACCGTACATGAAGGAACCGACATCGAGCGATTGAGGGTGAAAGCCGGTGAACCGCCCTCTCGCATCGTAGCTGATGTGGACGTTGTCATTTGTGAGGAAGAGGTGATCCATGCCGCCGAGGAAGACGCGACCACCGGGCCGGGCGACATGGTGGCGGCGGCCATATGCCGCCCAACAGGATGGCGGTTGGCGCCGCTGAAGTAGACTCCGTTGTGTACGCGCCCAAGGCTAGAAAGTTCGTCCTGCGAACTCCGCCCTGAAGCAAGGCCTCCAGCAGGTCTGGTAGCAGTGGAGATGAAGCTGGGAGGTAGAAACGTCCATCGAAGAGTAAGAGGCCGTCTTCAGGCGTCCATCTTTGGGAGCGGCATCGCCCGTGATGACGTCGAGGGCAATGCGGCGTAGATCTTTGGTCCTCCGGTGTAGCCTGGCGTAGCTGGGACGAAGACTCCGGTAGACATGTCGAGAGGTCCAAGGCGGTTGCATGCCTCGAACGCTTGCCAAGACGAGTCGAAGAGTCCCGATGCCCGCGAAGATGCCCGATCGGAGGCCGGGGCTTGGGGGCGCCTGCGGCCGAGGTGGTGGCGCCGACATGAAGGTACTTGGGCGTCCATCGCGGTAGTACTGCAGCTCATGTGTGGTGAAGTCCCACGTCACTCTTCCCAGGCTGGCCAACCAAGGCATGCCAAGGATGACGTCGACGTCGTCACCTAGTGGCAACATGTAGACATCGATCTCGAAGGTGGAGGCGTCGGCGTAGAGGTATCGTCGAAGGTGGCGGTCCGCATGTCGTAGTGGCGCCCGGTGCCGGTGGTGATCGTACACGCGACCGGCCGAGTCCGGAGGCTGCCGTGGTCACCACGCGGTTGTCGATGTAGTTGTGCGTAGCTCAGTCGGCGATGATATTGACACCGTTCTCGATATCATACCAACAAGGTATAGAGAATGAGCACCACGTGCGGGAGTCGGGGTCCCGGTGGGGACCTTTAGATCAGCTGGCTCCTCTTTGATGTCCACTAGTTGAGCGTCTGCCGTATCATCGGTGTAGTCGTTGAAGACCGTGATGTCGAAGGGGTGCTTGCACTTGTGACCCGCAAACGCTCGTCGTCAGTTGAAGCATAATCCGGCCTTGCGTCGTTTGTCATCTCCTTCGTGTCAGCCCGTTTGAACGGCCGGCGGTGGTGGTGCCGGCGGGGTCGCCAGGGGCGGCCAACAAGGCCATGGGCGCGGGGGCCCTGGCTCCGGCGGTGCTGACTTGCCGGTGTTGTAGAGGATGGCAAGGCGTCGCTCGTACGCTCTGGCGAGAGACATGGTAGTTTCCATGTCCACTGGATTCTGCATCTCGACATCTGTCTTGAGCGGTTCGCCCAGGCCTACAGTGTAGATGTTCACCTGCTGTTTGTCGTCGAGGTTGCCCGCACGTGCGCGGGCGCCAGGAACCCGCTCCGTGTACTCGACGCGTTGCTCGTCTTTTCGGGGATGCCGCCGCCCGCGGTTCCCCCGCCGTTCAGCCTGGGCCAAAGCGCTCGTTGGCGTATTGGGCGAAGCTTGCCCAATCTATCACCGGGTTTCTCCCGGGACAGCCTCATGTACCATTGCCGTGCTCCTCCGTGAGATGATAGGAAGCGCACGGACTTGTTCTCAGAGGCGGCGTACCTTGCCCCCCCGAAGAATTGTTCGCAGCGATTGATCCAGGGTAGGGGATCCTCCTTACCATCAAGGTGGGGAAGGACGGCTTGTGCGCGGCGGCGCGAGGAGGCCGGGAAGGTGTCGACCGGAGGTGGGGGGGGCGGCCCGTGCGGCCCGGCGGCGCCCCCCTTCGGGTGCCTTCGGTCCCAAGTAGCCCTGCATTAGGCCCTCCGGATGCGGCGGTGACCTGATCGTCGAGGTTCTCGCTTGCCATCCGTCCGCTTCTTGATGAATTCACGAGCTGCTGTCTCCATTATCGTTCTCATCTCAGCCCGGCATCATTGAGTTGTTGACGGCGCTTGATCGAAGCTGGATCGTCGCCGAGAGGATATCGAGCTTACCCTCGATCTTGTCCATCCTGGTGTTGAATTTGGAGAATTGATCCCCAAATTCTTGATCGGCCTTCTTCATATCCGCTTCCATGGTGGTGGGTGGATCGTAGTGGTCTCCGGATACTGGTTGCCGATTCCGGCCAGATTGGGCGGAATTGACACGTGGATTGGGGAAGATTGGGGGAGGAAGGTGACGGCGACGGGAGGCGGGCGGCCTTGGTGGCCGGGCGGCGATGCCAATGGCGACCCGGCGGCCGAGCCCGGGCGGGGGGGGCGGCGCGGCGGAGGCCTGGAGGGGGGGGCGGGGCGGGGCGCGCACGTGGGAGAGGAGGAGCAGGAGATTGGGATAAATTTTCTTTATTTGCTTGTTGCCTTGAAAGATTACGGACCCCTTACTTATATAGCCCGGCTAGTGGGACTTGTATCTCAAGCAATCTCTCTAAAGGTTTCCTTATAGATCCGAATACCTTTTACAAGTATATCCTATTTATTTATTCCTAATAATATTTATTTAACTCCTATTAATATTTATTTAATTCCTAATAAGGGTCTCCCTTATGAATGAGATAGCCCCTTGCACACCAAAACGCCTAAGAATAATCCTAGATAATTTTCGTCTTTAATCCCGAATTAATTGCCGAAAAATCCGCGGAAAAGGAGGGGATGGCGGCGGGGCTTGTGGCTTGAGCCCGGGTGGGGCGGCGCCGACGCTCCCATGGGCCGACCGGGCCTGTCCTCCTGGGCCCTATTTCCTGGGACATGACACTTTTGGGCTTGGACACCGTGGTTGCCTGGTTGTCATCTCCTCGTTTAGGAGGTGGAACTAGGGGTGGTAACGGATCCGGCATTTTTGCCTTCTTTCACAATCTAATTTTGCCATTTTCCATTCTTAGTTCAAAATCGTATAGTTTTAAATTTGTCCCGATCCTTTAATTTGTTAGGCTAAATTAAAGAGCTCTTTACCACTCCTAGGTGGAACCTATTTCTGCAAAAAAAGTGGAACCTATTCCTTAAAAAATAAATAAATAAAAAAGAGGTGGAAACTGGGATTTCTCAAAAAAAAATGGCAAAATTGAAAAGAGTGACCCGTCATTGCCACCAGAACTATTTTCAGAACAGAGTACAATGAAAATGCAGACACAGAACTATTTTCAGTTGACGTGTAAATATATCTTTCCTGTTGCTTTAATTATGCAACACTAGGATAATGAGATCTGGCCATAAAAAGTTGAAGTTTTTAGCCTCTTGACAATGCCATCCTGCATTACTTCCCTCTGCATGTTCAGTAGACCAGAGGCAGTAACTTCCGTATCCATGTTCACATGACTTGGCATCCTCATGCATTGTCTCTTCGCTATGGTATGCCCTTGAGTACATGTCCAATGTGGAAGTGGAAGATGCCAGCACTGCAATGTATTATTTAACACACCACCCTAAAACCACATAGTTATATTAGTTGCTACAAAAGGAACAAATTAAGGAGAAAATGACTGAGCTTAAGACTACAAGCCAGGAATTGCACAATAGAGTTTCATACTCCTAGAAGGACAATGACACTGGCAGGAAGCTCAGTGAGACAGAAGAGTTCTAGCCTCCACAGCACCAACTAGAAACTAGGATGACAAATCTCACAGAATTCATGACTAAAAGGCCATTCCAAACTGCTCATCATAGATCTTTAACAATGGCAATACCCATGGAGTTGGCTGTGCCAATGATGCACTTGCACAGCGCTTCAAGCGACATGTGCTTGCAGAAGGGGTCAGCCTGCTTCAACTTTGCAATCTCATACACATGGCTGATAGTGAGGGATGACACATTCCTGTGGCCAGCGAGACCGCTGGCGGTTTCTATTCCTGCAGCCTTCTTGAGGAACCATGATACTGGGGGTGATTTGACCACAAACTCGAAGGTATTATCCTTGTAGGCGGTTACTCTGACTTGCATTGGAGTGTCTGCCTTGTATTTCTGCGTCCTGGCATTGAAATCCTTGCAGAAAGCCATCAAATTGATCCGATAGACAGCAAGTGCTGGACCAACTGGAGGTCCAGGACGGGCTGCACCAGCTGGGACGATAAGACGGAGTGTTGCCATTACAGGCTTCCTTACTACTGCATCTTTCAGAGTTGCCATCATTCAACTGTATGTCTGCATTGAAAAAAGAGGTTCCATCAAACAGTGTAACATTAGAGAATGATGAAGCAGTAGCTGAAAATGAGATCCGATTAAGTGCATTTAAGGTCTGTCCTCCCTTTAGATGCCTAGAGTAAACAGAAACAATTTGTCCTCTGAGAAGATGCAAGTTTCGCATGATAAACTACTGAAGCTGCAGGCTCTATATTTCCATTTACAATTAGATAAAAGTCCAACCGAGTTTGGCTCAGATATCAAGAAGAAATAGTACTTACTCTTACATTTGATCTAAACCAGAGTTCAAATAGTAATCTTTTTTGAACAGATAAAAGTCATCTACTGCGATGAACCTATGATAGAAATACTGTATGGCAAGCGCAGAGAGAAATCACACAAAAAACCCTTCAAGACAGAAATATTGTTCTAACTTTCCAGGAACAGATGTTATTCTTCATCTTCAGATATATAGTAATCTAACTTGGAAACTACGAACATGTCAATCCCTGGGTATGATCTCTGCTAATTGCTGCTATGTATCATACAAGAACTCTGAACTGAACTTTAGAAAGGAAAGCTGTGTCCATTTGATCGATAGAACCACAATAATTAGCATGGTGCAAGTAGTGTGCAGATCCAGTAATAAGGACATGGGTGCACACATGTACGCCCCAATAATTTTTGTAAAATATAATCCAAGTTAGTAAGCATAGTACACGCACATATACAATTGGAACTAGATGATCATCAAGATTACTGGTCACAAAGGCAAAGCTGTCTCACGATAACAAAACAATAAATAGTAGCCATCACCATCTTGGTGATCAAGATTCAGTTTTCAGGGTACTGGAGAACACAAGAATATGAAGGCCATGTTCAGTTTGTGAAAAGTGATCCCAAAAAGTGATACAGTACCCGTAACATTAAATCTCTTGTAGTATGCATTGGGCATTAAATCTAGATAAACAAAAAAATAAATTAAACAATCTGGCTAAAAAAGTACGACACGAATATTCTTTTGAGCTTAGTTACCACGATAGGACAATAATTATCAAATACAAACGAAAGGTGCTACACTAACCCAACCCAAAATATTTTACCAATTAAACACACCCGAAGATTGATCTGATTCACAGTTTGTGCTGCGATTGATCAGATACTCGGAGTATTCAGATGACCTGTCCGGCCGGCTGCTCGTGCTGGATCCGTTGTTCGCTGCTCAGCGCTCCGGCTTCCTTGGTGGGACGGTGCCTCGCCTCCTCGGCGCCGTGGAGCCACCGCCGGCCCTAGTGTGGGTACAAGCGATGATGGGAGGTAGGAGATCCGAGAAGTTCGGCCGATGTAGATGATGGGAGAGCAGGCCAGGGGCTATTGTTTTTGGAGGCTCAGTTTCGCGAATAACGTATTTTTTTAGTTCTGCATTTATTAGGTCCTCTGTCCTATGAGTTCGTCGTTTTTAACTTTTGAACTACATGTTTGACCATCCGTCTTATTCAAAATATTTATACAAATCATAAAATAAACTAATCAATATTCAAGTATCTTCATTGATAAAATAAGTCATAACAAAATAAATTATATTTGTGCAAAAATTTTGAATAAGACGAAGCATCGAATAAGATGACACGAAATTCAGGTTGACAAATTCAGTGGAACGGAGGGAGCAGTAAGTCTGCTCTTATGTAGAATCAGAGTCATCAGACACCGTTACTTCTGCTAAAAAAAAATCAGACACCGTTACACAAAGTAAGTTAGGATTTGGGTACGGTGCTCGGTTTCGCAAAGGGATCGAAGAAAGAACAGGTGAGGTGCTAGTATCCTGCGCTTTTTTTTTTTTTTACAATCTAGACCTTTTTCCAATAGAAATTGACACACGGATCTGTGAAAGAAAGAACTACAAAATAGATCTAGAAGATTGACACCATTTCATCCTTCCCCGAGGGCCCCTCTCCCCCTCCCCGCCGCCCAACTCAACTCCTCCCCCCCTCACCGCCCGGTCAGGCTACCACCGTCGTGCCACCTTGGCCCGGCGGCTAGCGAGGGGAGCCCAACAAGCCCCCGCCCCCTACGCCTTCCCCCTCCTCCCCTAGCCCCTCCCTTCCCGGCTAGGTCCTTCGATCCTAGCGACTCTCCGGCCGGTTCTCGACCCCGCGTGCATCCGGAGTCCCCTAGGTCGGATCCGGCCTCCCCAGGACCTAGTCAGCGCCGACCCGCTAGGGTTCCGATGGTGGTGGCGCCGGCAACCCGCCGGCGGGCCCGTGGCACGGATCCAGGCTTCCCAATGCGGATCCGGGCTTCCCAATGCCGGATCCGGGCTACCTAGCGGTGGCGACACTCTTTTGCCGGGCGGCGGTGGTGGCTGTCGTGTCGGCCAGCCCGGTAGCTCTGGGCCCACCCGGATGTCCGCGGATGACACTGCCCGGGCGGCTCGGCGCGCTGGGTCTGCGCATGGGCGGTGTTGCCTCGGGCGTCATTCCACGTGCTCGGTCGCCCGTGCTCGGCGGGTTGGTGTGCGGTGGTCGGCGTTCTGTTGCTTCTTCTTTCAATGGTGTTGCAGTGGCGGTGCCGCCGTGGTGGTGGGGCCGAGGTGGTCTACTGGCCGCGTCTCTCGCAGGGCAGTGCTGGCATGCGGCTATGTCTCCGTGGTGGCGCCACAACCATGCCAAGCCACCTCACCGGCGTGGTCGTTGCGAAGAAGGGTTTGGAGTTGCGGTTCTTCGTATAGGTTGTAGTCGAAAGGCCTTTCGGTGCTCCCTCTAGCGCTGTCGGCGCCCGTGGGCGTCGATCTCCTTCCTAAAGGCAACACTTGAGCACTCCTACATCCTCCTCTGCGTCGGAAGCTGGAGTCGGTCCTCGCTGTGCTTGGCCTACTCATGTCTCTTCTTCCCTTCGCTTAGGTTGCCCTGCCTCAGCCGACGTTGTCGCCGTTTCTCGCTCGGCTCGCAGTGGCTTCCTGGTCGCTGCTGGAGTGCCGATGGCCCCTACACTCGGCTCACAACGACTTCCTTGTCGATATTGGAGTGCCGATGGTTTGGCGGATGCTTTGCCGCCCGCGGTTTCGATCTTCGAAAGCGGGCAATCTTGGTGTTGGTGTCTTTTATGCAGGACTAGTCGGTTAGGACTTAGGGGTTGAGTCGTCTTTCTCCCTCTCTTTATATTCCTGCTGTTTGTTTGTGTATTGTTTCGTGGGCTCCGCCAGTAATCCCCGGATTACTTGTCGAGCCCTTTGTATCCGTGCTCCGGCCTTCTTTGGCCTTTTCGGGTGAAGTCCCGCTTTCAGAAAAAAAAACAAGGATAGCTCGCCGGGTGGTGCAAGTGCAAGACAACCCGACAAGACAAGCTTTAATTAGGTGGTAAACTGGTTAAGCCTCAATTTGATTTAAACGGACTGTTTGCGTGATTAGACTTAATATAGTTCTGACGGACAATTTGTAGGTGTAGATGGGCGATTCATCTGAATGAGAGAGAATCTTTCTAGTCCAACGCCGCTAGTGAAAAAATGTGCTTTGGTGTCCGTTCCTGATTTTTGTGCTGTCAGACAGTCCAGGAGACTGCAGGATAGTGTACCGGTGCACCACAGGATGTATTTAAGGTTCTGTCCTCCCTCTATTGCCTAGAATAAAACAGAAACGATTTGTCGTCTATCAAGTTCCACATGAAACATTCCTGATGCTGCCTAAATCAGAGTTCAAAATAACAAGTTCAACAATTCATCTTTTAGGAACAGATACATCTACTGCAGCAACTAATGAAGCCATGAACTGCTATCAGTCTGATGGAGTAGCACAACAATGCAATTGTTGCTGGCTTGCTGCAGACATGGACACAATTGCAACTCCTGTAAGATTCTTCATCACCAAATTTCAGTATAGAAATGCATGGCCTATAATTTTTTCTTTCTGAATATATGGGCTGGTAGAATTCTAATGATATAACTAACAAAAAAGTACAACAAAAAGGGAGGTTCTAGAAGCAGAAAATTATACCTGATGTCGGATAATAACCTTACTCCCTCCGTCCCTTTATGTCTGTCGCTCGGGAAGCGTGTTTGTGAGGGAAACACAGTTTTCTAGAGACAAACATTTAGGGACAGAGGGAGTAAGTTTCAATAAAGATGTACAGTAACTGAAACATTCTGATGTCTGTCAGACAAGACAACAACAAATTTCAATTTGTTCAATACTCCAACCAGATTCTTGGGCATGCATGTCCGATCAAGACTATTAACAAAAAGATGAACGAGACACTAGAAACATGTCTTGCACGAACACAGGCTACTAGTAAATTATAAAACCCCTTTGCTTCACAACTCTTCACCACCACCACCTCCTACTCCTCGTCATCATCCGTGACCTCAATCTCATCCTCAGCATAGCCCAATTCTTTCCGCTGAGCGACGACGGCACTCCAGTACTCACGACGTTTGGCATGGTATACATAGACTTCGCGCATGTTTGGGGAACGCTGGGCAATCTCCTCGTCAGATAGGTCGTCATTGCAGGCAATATAGGGAGGACATGTAGCAATGTAATCGATGAACTTCTTAGAGAACTTGGTCTTGACTACCTTCATCTTCTTCTTCCTTGCCCGGAGCGCCTCCTGCTGCTGGACCTTCTCCTGCTCCAGCAGCTGGGCTTTCTCCTGCGCGTTCTTCGTGGCCATCCTCGCGGTCCGGCTACAGAGATCCATGGCTGTCAACACGTCTTTTCTTCAGCTTCAGGATCGCACCCTCCTCCTCCCACGGTTTCCTCCCCACATTCCTCTTCAAGGTGTCTGTGGCACCGCCGGCCGCCGGCTCGCCCGCATCCTTCAGCTTCGTCTTGAGGTCTCGGTCACTTTCACAGATCGCAACAGCCAGCTCCATCTTGAGATTTAGCTAGGTCACCTCCCTCCATCGCAGCAGCCTCCTTCATCGTGAGATCTTGGTCACCTCCTGCCATCGCAGCAGCCGAGATCGATCGAGAGCCCTACCTCTCGAAACAAATTTGCCCGGATAGTTTAGATGCGGATGCGAGGATGCGGCTGCTGCTGTCGGTTTGGATTGGACACACGGAAGTGCGCGTGTGATCCATCAGAGACGCAGATTTCTATTTGCGTTTAATTTCCCGTATTGGCTGGCAGTAAATCAGGACGTACATACGCGTGGAGTTGCTGCATGCCTGCATGCGTCACGTCTCACATCAATTCCACGTCACAACATAGTTAAGATGTGCATGTACAATATGTGTGGATGGAAAATATCAGCAGCAAATATATCTCTATTAGAATTGGATTATCAAATTATTCTAGGTTCACCTAAATAAACGTCCTTGCTGAGGGGTCTAATCTTCGTACACCCAGCCAATTGCACCCAAAAATCTCACTTAATCAAAAATGAAAGGCTGAGATTGAAAGTTTGACCGATGCGTCTTACACCTTCACCCTCCCTGCACACTCACCCTAAGACTGAAAGTCTTTTTTTTTCGAAAGATCCGTATCACTGGTTTTGATTGATAAGCACAGAGCAAATATATGTACAAGGCAGCCAACGTGGTGAGAATCACCACGGAAGCGAAGCCTACCCACGCAACACAACAAAGTAAACAACGACCCAATAAGGAAATGAGACCGGAATTCCGGAGCATGAGGCCATGGCAGGTCATCATTGCTCGGCTTCCGACCTTACGTCTTGCCCCAAGACCATGCGGCTGAGTCGAATCCTTAGCGACGCCTTCAAGAAGGTTACGTCGTCTCACTAGTAGAGAAGCTCACATCGATGACAAAATTCTTTTCGTCACGAAGATGCACAATTCGTCATTGAAAACCTTCGGTGACGAATTAGTGACGATTTTGAAATCGTCATAGAACGAGCGTCACATTTGATGCGCCATGACGAATCATGAAATTTCGTAATAGAAGTGTTTTTTCCATGACGAACAAACATTCGTCATGGAACAACTCATCTTCTATGACTAAAACAAAACGTCGCTGATTTTGTCATGGAAGTGACTGCCATGTGGCGGAACCTATAAAGTCCCACGCGGGCGCACTTACATCTAACACTCAAGCACAATTACATCTAGCAACTCTCTAATAAACAAGATTATCCTCAACCACCAGCACAAGTTTTTTGTGACACACTTTGTTCTCACTCATGCGCATCCGAGAAAAGGACTTCCTGGTCGGTCACCCATCCCTAAATTTCTATAAGCCAAGCACGCTTAACTTTAGAGTTCTTTGGATTGGGGCTTCCCTGGAAAGAAGTTAGAACTTGTTGTAATAAGTATTCTATCAATCTTATTAAGCCCTAAGCCAAGATATCACATGCTCTCCCTCTTAGGAGACCTCGGTTGGACCACGGTGGGGGCGCCCACCTGTGGTGGCCCACCAATTTTGTTCTGTGGTACCAAGATCGACGTGAAATGTCAGGCATTCGTAGGGCCACTATGGTGTGGGTCCAAGGTAGTGGGGGCCCACCTGTGGTCTCCACTTATGCAGTTAGTGAGACCATGGTGGTAGGGCCCAGATTGACATGGAAGACACGTGGTCGTAGGATTGCGCCCAAGTATGGTGGCCCACCGATTCTATCCAGAGAACCAAGATGGTGGGGCCCACAATGACGTGAGTGCCATGTGGTAGTGGGACCACTACATCGTCGAACCATGGTGTTGGGGTCCATGTCACCACGTGGACATGCGATGCCACATTGTTATGTGGTTATATCTGGTGGGGACAGTAGTGGTGGGGCCCCGGTTGACGTGGAACGCCACGTGGGAGCACGACTAGTACAGTGTGGGACCACTATATATAGTTGGATCCTCGTCGATGCAGGTGGGACCGTGGACGTGGGGCCCGCATTGACTGGAATGCCACGTGGCTTTCAACGTTGGACCGCTGTGGTGGGGTCCACATCACCACGTCGACAGTAGTGGGACCATGGTACCAACATGTGGGACCAAGAGTTGGACCCACACATGTGGGACCCATATTTGTTGAAGCATGGACATTATTGTTTTGTGACGATGAGTATGTTGTTTTGTGATGAAAGTTTACATTCATAATTAGTTCCCCACCGGATAGAGGCGAAATGATTATCCATGACGAATAGGTTTATTGTTTTGTGACGCTCTACTGCTTTTCATCATTATTTTTAGAGGCTTGGCTCCGTCGCTCATGGAAAACAAATTTATAAGACTATGTGTACACTAACGGGGTGTAATTAGTGTTTTCTAACGTGTAACCAGTGCAAGTGTGTTGTGTGTATGATAGGTTGGGCAAGAGTCTCATCGGTTTGCATCCATGACACGTGGTCCATGCTAGCTACGTAACTAACCTAGGGTGAACGGCGCCGGGGCCATGGGTCGGTGTGGCGTAGAGAGAAGAGTGTGAAGCGGAAAATCGGCGGGGCATCAACGGTGATCGAAGCGGTGTCACCCGTTGGCCCTACCGATTATAAAGAGAGGAGGTGCGGGGGGCGGCCCGGGGACGACAATGGTCGAACGGCGGGGTCATGTCGGGCCGGAACAAAGGGACGAGCGGGGGTCGCCGAGAGTGTGTTATGTTGGCGACCTCATGCCTTAGGTCGTGACACATAGGGTTGGACAAGGTTCAATAGGCCAAGTCACTGGGCTTTGTTTTAGGGATTAGCCTTCTTAGTGAGGTCATCCTAATTGTGACATGGTTGATAATTAGTGCACGAAATCCATGGACAGGACATTAACAATAAGTGGAAAATGTAATAGCTGCACAAGCTACTGAACAGAAACAGCAGAATAAGTACATAACAAGATAAATCTGTTGTAGGTATGTTGATTTAGCTTGGCTGACCAAATAGAAAATTGTTCGCTGCTAGATAGACAAACTACCAAAAAATATCACTAGACAGCTAAGAGCAAAATAAAGGTGTGTTATAAACCCATGTCTCTATTAGAGCATCTAGCATTTTCAAGCAGGCCTACAGATAGGGGCCGCTTCTAATCATTTCCCCTTCTCTATTTGGTTTTGTAAATTGCATCTACAGATCTCCCCCATCTCGGTACCTACAAAACAAGGGAGCATGGGAGGACCATGACCATATCAATAGAAGCTAAAAATCCAAAGGCTCCAGTCGAATCCAACCCCACAAAAGATGAAATTACACAGATGCTGGTTGCCACAGTTGAGACTTGAAGTGCAACAGGAGCTGTGAAGCCAGTGTGTGGTGGCATTTGGCCATGAACTGCTCACAACTACCTAAATGATTTTCGGTGGCGGGTGTTTTAGATTTCTGGTGGCGGGCAAGCACGCCCGTCCGTGACGAGAGGTCACGGTAAATGGAGGAACACCGTGGCGGGCACAGTTCCCGCCACGGTTAATCGAAAATAAAAAAATAAAAAAACAAAAAAGCCCAGACGGCCCCGATTTGGGCCTAGGTCTGGGCCCCGATCCGCCACGCAGCTTCGGATCTCAGACACCGCAGCCTGGATCCGCCGCGCCAAGATACAGGATCCGCTGCTGTGGTGCAGCTCCTCACCGAACGGATCCGCCGCGGGTGGAGGCGCCGCGAGATCTGCCGTCCTTGAGCCCGCCACCGCCCGGATCTGCCATGCCGGGAAGGACCCCGCCGTGTCGAACCCCCGCCGCCGGATCGATGCTCTCCACGCCCGGAGAACAAAGGACCTGCAGAAGGGGAGAAGTGAGGATGGATCCACGATGAGAGGACGAGCTCGAGGGGCATACCTCCTTGCCGAGCCGCGGATCTAGGTCCCCCATGGCCGGTTCCCTTCGCTCTCCTAGCCGTTGATGGAGGCCATCGCGGGATCTGCGGTGAGGATGGACGCCTTCGCCGGATCCGCGGGGAGGATGGAGGCCGCCACCGGATCTGCGGTTCGGGACCACCAGCGTCGCGGCGTGCTTGAAGGATGGCCGGCACGGGATCCGCTGAGGATGGAGATGAGTGGAGAGAAGGGAGAGGGAGGCCGAGTGGGGAGGCGGTGGATGGCTCCGGTGAAACCCAGCGAGAGGATGAGGCTGCTCGCCGAGAGGACGGAAGGGGAGAGCGCCGAGCGGCGCTTTGGGTGTCGGGCTGAGGGGAAAAATTCTGAGGGAAACCCTAACACATTTGTATTTATACCCGAACGCCGTTATCGGGCTTCACCGGGCCTCTTTGGGCCTCGATTAACGGTGACGGGCCTGTTAAACTGCCGCCACGGTAAATCTATTTTGCGTGGCGGGCTTTTTGCCCGCCACGCCAAAATAAAAGTGCCCACCACGGTTAATGGCGTGGATTAACCGTGACGGGCAAAAAGACGTCCGCCACGGAAAAGTTTAGGAGACATCACGCAAAAATCATTTCATTACTAGTGGCTATCAGTCTGATCGCGCAGCACAATGAAATTTTGCGTTGGCTTTGCTGCAGACAATGGACACAATTCCTACTCCTGTAAGATTGGTCAGCAAATTTCATTTCAGTATAGAAATGGCCAATGATTCTTTCCTTCCAAATATATGGACTAGCATAAGCAGATAACTTTACCTGATAACCTTAATTTTCAACAAAAAATATACAGTAACTGAATCAACCATTCTGATATTTATCAGACAACAAATTTCAATTTGTTCATTACTCCATCTAATATTGGGCATGTCCAATCAAGATTAACAAAGGAGTTATGAACACTACACTAGAAACATGTCCTGTAGTGATGAAACAATAGATAACCTCCCATCTTCCACTGTTTGTCGGGGCTATCAGATATGTGATGCCGAAAACATCAAAACCATGCCTTGACTTATTCGATCGAAAAACCAAACTGAGAATTTAGATCACCACCACAGCAGTATGAAAGAATTGGCACCACCACAGCAGTATGAAAAAAAATAAAGGTACTTATGGCAAAATCACCAAAACTACTCATCATTTAGGTCAGGCATATGTAAGACTATATGGGGACCAGGACCTTGAACTAAGACCATTAATGCAAAAAATCAGCAAAAATTATAAACCAGCAATGTAGCATAGACCACAACCATCAATTGACAAATAGCAAGGTGCGATAAAATACTGAAACATAAGCAAAATTAATAAGGTATAATCCAAGACGATAACACCGTAGTAATGAGCATGCATGATGATTACACCAAAGTAATGAGCACACACTTAGGGTACGTTGATGACACAAGGACACGATACGCTCCCAACTTAGGCCAGCTTGATTGATGTCTTGCACGAACACTGTACAGGCTAGTAAATTACAAAACCCTTTTGTTTCATGTCCTAATTCTTCACCACCGCCTCCTCCTCCTCGTCGTCATCTGTGACCTCAATCTCATCTTCAGCATAGCCCAATTCTTTCTGCTGAGCGGCCAGGGTATCCCAGAACTCACGATTCTTGGCTTCGTAAATCTTTACAGCGGCATAGACTTCGCGCATGAATGGGGTACCCTGGGCAGGCTCCTCGTCAGATAGGTCTTTGCAGACAGTCCAGGAAAAGACAGCCATGTAATCGATAAACTCCTTACTGAACTTGGTCTTGACCACCTTCATCTTCTTCTTCCTCGCCCCGAGCGCCTGCTGGCCTTCTCCTCCGCGTCCTTCCTGCCCATTCGGAGCCAGCAACGCATCGCCGTCAGCACATCTTTCTTCATCTTCAGGATCGCACCCTCCTCCTCCCACGGTTTCTTCTTCGAGGTGTCACCGCCCTCCGACCCGCCCGCATCCTTCATCTTCGTCTTGAGATCTCGGTCGTCATGTCCACAGATCGCAACAGCCTCCATCTTGAGATTTAGATCACCTCCCTCCATCGCAGCAGCCTCTCTCATCGTGAGATCTCGGTGATCACCTCCTCCCATCGTAGCAGCCGATCGATCGAGAGTCCTACCTCTCGAAACAAATGTGTGGATTGAGAGGACGATGCGGCTGTTGCTGTCAGTTTGATTGGATTGGGCAGGAAGAGGTGCGTGATTCATCAGAGACGCAGAGATATCTGTTTCAGTCTAATTTCTCGTATTGGCAGGCACTAAATTAGGACGTACTTACACGTGGAGTTGCTGCATGCGTCACGTCTCAAATCAATTCCACGTCACAACGTAGTTATTATTAAGATGTGCTTGTGCATATACAGTTAGTGTGGACGGAAAATATCAGCAGTAACAGTTGCAATTGTTGCTGGTTTGTTACGTACGGTCATGCATGATTGCAAATCCTGCAATGGATAGATCGGCAAATTTCAGTTTAGGCTTTTAGACAAATGGCCCTAATTGTTTTTTTTCCAAATATGGCCATCACTCGGCAAAAGTACAGCTAATATGACGTTCTGTAAGCAGAACATACACTACGGGAGACAGGTTCTTTACCGAGGTTAAATAATTTGCCGAGTGTAAATATCGTCTTTGCCGAGCCTATTTGCCGAGTATCGCCACTCGGTAAAAAAAAAACACTCGGCAAAGCACATGTTTGCCAAGTGTCGACACCGGCAAACACCGACACTTTCGGCAAAGATGCCATGTGCTACTGCCATCCTTGCCCTCTGAGACCTTCAGATTAAATATCAACTTGATATGCACGTTCTCTTTGCTCATCTATTCTTTTTGTGCTGCAGATGTTTCATATCAGAAAAGGTCCTTTGTGCACTTGAGGGTGATAAAGTTGCGAAGAAAAAGAAGATAAGGGAGTGAACTACATTGACTTGTGCTATGGTTTGCTGACTTTAGTTTGGAAGACAACTAGAATGTAGTTCAAGTATGTATGAATAATTTTTAGCAATTATTGTGTGTGTGAACGTGTGGATGCATGATCGACCATCAGTAAAAAATCAGTTTTAATTTTTTGCTGCATGATCGACCTATTGTAGCCTTTTTTTTTTTATAAAAAAATCAGTTTGCTAGTGTCAAAACCATAACACTCAGCAAATCAGTGATCTTTGTCGAGTGTCAAGTTTTTGACACTCGGCAAACTGCCTATCTTTGCCGAGTGTCAGTGTCCGATATTTGACACTTGGCAAACCGCCTTTTGCCGAGTATTTTGCCGAAACTTTTGCCGAGTGTATTTTGTCCTTTGCCGAGTGTCATATCAGAGAAGGTCCTCTGGGATTAAATATCAACTTGATATTCAGCCTTTGCTGAGTGTATTTCAGCCTTTGCTGAGTGTCATATCAGAGAAGGACCTTCAGATTAAACATCAACTTGATATGCATGTTCTCTTTTGCTCGTCAATTCTTTTTGTGCTGTAGATGTTTCATATCAGAGAAGAAGATCCTTTGTGCACTTGAGGGTGACAAAGTTGCAAAGAAAAAAAGAAGATAAGAGAGTGAGCTGCATCGGCTTATGCTATAGTTTGCTGACTTTAGTGTTTGGAACACAACTAGAATGTAGTTCAAGTATGTATGAATAATTTTAATGATGGTTATATGTACTGTAGCAATTATTGTGTGTGTGGTCGTGTGGATGCATGATCGACCATCTCTAAAAAATCAGTTTTAATTTTTTTGTGCTGCATGATCGACCTATTATAGCCTTATTTTCTTAAAAAAATCAGTTTGCCGAGTGTCAAAACCATAACACTCAGCAAACCACCGATCTTTTGCAGAGTGTCAAGTTTTTAACACTCGGCACACTGCCCATCTTTTCCAGTGTCAAACGCCTGACACTAGGCAATGATATTTGGTAAACCGCCCTTGCCGAGTATTTTTTTGCAGAAACCTTTTGCGGGTGTCTGCGACACTCGCAAAGCCGCTGATTACAGTAGTGATACCTTTCCTTATAATCTTGATTTCTAACAAAAAAACACGTTAATGGAATCAAACTTATATGATGGTCTGTCAGACAACAAAAGTTCAATTTGTTAATTACTTAATCCAAATTTATTGGTAAATATCACATCAATCTCTTTTTGTGTATTGTATAGTCAACAAAATTAATAAAAGAGCCATGCACAAAACACTAGAAACCTGTCCTGTGGTTATATTAGCGGGGGCTGTTACATATTTGATCATCCTTGCCTATACATGCATATATTAATTCATAGGCAGCCCCATTAATCAATCTACAGTTTCCCGGCCGTGCAACTCCATTGCTTTCATAGGAAAACATCAACCATGCCTAGTCTTGACAACCGGCACCTCCTCCTCGTCATCATCTGTGACCTCCAGTTCGTCGTAGGCAAAGCCAAAAGCACGGTGCTGCTCGATGAGGGCCTGATTATATGCACGCCTCTTAGCATTCATGACCTTGATCATGGCAAAGCTTTCGCGGTGTTCCTTAGGACGCTTTTTAATCTCCTTGGCCGAGAGTTCTGTCCCCATGCAGGGATCTTTGATGATGAAGTCGATGTAAGCATCGGAACAAATTGCCCTGACCAACTTCGTCTTCTTCTTGGTATCGTCGACCGCCGGTATGTTCTTCTTCTCCCACGTCACCTGGAGAACCTTCCGCCGCATCTCCGAGTAACGATCCTCCGCCTCCCAGAGCTCCTTCCTCAGCCTCAGCATCTCACCCTCCTTCCACAAGCTATCAACCGGCTTAGCAGTGGCCTCCTCTTCCATCTTCGTCAGCGCCGTGGTCTCCTCCATCTTCCCGGCCTTCTGGCGACAAAGCAGCAGCGACGGCGGCTATATATCAGCTTGACGGACAATAAGGGAATCGAGAGACGCTCTCCAGATGTATTTAGGGATTGCCTGCCTGCCCGGCACAGGCGCTATCGGAATCGGATGCCACCCAATCAATGGGCCAGGGAGCCCAACTCAAGTCCCCCCGTTTGGGCTTCACTTTGGTCTTCGTTTCCAGCAAATTGGCACCCAGAATCGTATCCAGCTAACGAAAACTAATACAAATTGACTACGATTCCGGCTCGGAATTCGTTCAAGCCACATGGGTCCAACTCGAATCGTGAGTACAAATCTTCCAAATTAAGATTTTCATTTTGTTATCTTCCATTTTTTTAGCAAATAAAAGTTGTCATGTCACATCACACAGGAAACTGGTCCTTCGCCGGCGGTCGCAGCGGTCGGGCGAAGGCGGAAAACGTCGGCCCGAAGGCTTCGCCGACCGTTTTGCTTTCGTCGAAGACCTGTCGGGGAAATTTTGGTCGGCATAAGAGATTTGCCGACAGCCCAAAATACCACCTCTCGGCGTAGCCTTCGCCGACCACCAAAAAACGACGGTCGGCGAAGAAAAGTAACCGTTAACGGAGCACCGTCGGCGTCCGTTACGCCTATCTTTGCCGACCGCCTCCCTCGGGGCGGTCGGCGAAGACGTTTTTTTTTTTTTTGCCGACCGTCGCCTAGGGGCGGTCGGCAAAGGTTTATTTTTAATTTTTTAAAAAAAATCGCCGCCGACGACCGTCCATAGAGGTGCTCGGCAAATCTGATTTTTTTAAAAAAATCTTCGCCCGACCGTCTACAATCTTGATGCTCGGTGAAGGAGTTACCTTCGCCGACCGCCCGGGCGATAACGGTCGGCGGCTGTGAATGTGGCCTTGTCGCCATTTTTCTCGGCTTTGCCGACCGCAATTGCGCAGGGCGGTCGGCAAAGCCACCTTCGCCGAAAATCGCGGCCGGCGAAGCCCTGAAAAATTTTTTTTTTTTTTTCGCTTTCCCCTTGACAAACTAACACATGTATAATATATATCTCATCCATTCAATCACAGAACATATATATATCGCATTGCACACATCCGGCACATGAAACACAACGATATATCACATAAAAACAAGTTGCACAAGTCTACATCGAGTCTCACAAGTCCAACATCATGTCCACAAGTCCAACATCAAGTTCACAAGAGAAACAAGTCCACAAATGATCCAGAGAAGTCGCAGGAGTCTCACAAGTTCATGCACCGGGCGGGAAGGGTGGGAAAGGTGGAACTTAATGGTTCGGGACGGGAAGCCTTGCTCAACACCCGAGCACCCGCAAAGGGCTGATTCGACCCCGCCGATCCCGGAGTGGAAGCCTTAGCAAAGAAGACAATGTTGCAGGTGTTAGACATGATTATTTGAAACGAAAATCGAAACTCTTTGCTATCATACTCACAGAGAGTACCCGAACGGCCTGAGTCCGCAGCTTTGTGGAACGACCGACCTAGGAGCCCGGGTGGCGGACTCAATCCACCGTCGTGGCAAGGAACCCAGTAAGTTCCTCGAACTTGGCCGCCATTGTCGCTTCGGCTGGGCCTCCACCCCCGACGGCGCCTCCTTTCCTCTCGCTAGCTGCCGGGCCTCCACTCAAGGGCACCAAAACGCCCCGTGCCACGCTTGCTCGGGCCGTATCGGCGGGTCCGTGTCCGCCCTCGGTGCTCGGACGCCGGAGAGTCTCAAGCCGAGCCGCCGATGATGCCGCCGGCGACGCCCAACCTCCCGTGCTTCTTGCCTCCAAAAGTGGCCATGACAATGTCCGTATCAATGTCATGGGCGCCCGGATCGTAGTCCTCCCCATATTTCGCCGAGTCGCCGCCGTGTACTCAATGATGCATTGGCCTACACCGGAGTTGCTGTACGCCTCTGCCGGGTCGTTGACGCCATAGGAAACGTCGAGGCGGACCCTCTTCTTGTGCGACATGCGAGAAGGCCCGCGCCATTTGCGCAGGTCTTGCCCGGATGTGTCTTCATTTGTGACAAACAAAGGAAGAGGATTAGTGAGCCGAACGACGATAAAATAAGATTGAGCTTAACAAAAGAAAAGCGCTTACCCATAATTCTTTGTACTCCGCAAGGCTCCGACCGCCTTGGTGGTGTGATGGACCTTGCATCACCAAACGCCGGTCCCGGGCATCCTCGTGCACCTTTTGCCACTCCTCCGTGAACCACTTGTCCACGATCGATCCCAAAGAATCCCCATGGCGTAACCAAGTCGGCTTCATCTACACGTCATGAAAAAGGTCGATTAGAAGATCACATTAACTATATTAAATCTCAAAACAAGCACCGCTTAGTGTTGTTCATGTACCTCCAAGAACTGTTGGCGGGTCAACATCATAGTCCTTGCATCCTCCTTTGATACTTTCGACCCAAAGACCGTTGCATGGTAGTTTATGATGGCCTGGTGCTTTGCATCCGAAAAGCATATCGGTGACGCATTTTTTGCGGCGTTCTCAAGCACCCTTTGCGCCTAGCTCCTCCGTCCTTCCTCGCATTTGAAGAAGTTACGCATACAAATACAATATCAAATTCATGGTTTCAAGAATGCGATGTATTGAGAAAAGGCTTTGTGCGCGAGGTCGAAGTTACCCAAAACTCCGTGAGCACCCGGCTCGCCTTGTGGGTGTAGTCCGAGTCTTCTCCTTGGTAGTAGGTCGGCAAGCAGCGGCCGGCCATGTATGCCCGTGGTGCGTGTTGATGCTCACTAACTCATATTTTTATGCATCAACCATTCATGGAAAAGAACTAAAATAAAATTAGATAACCTTATTAGGGTTTTCTACTAATGAATTCCATGAGTTCTTTGGTAAAGTTGTGATTTGCGGGGACTTAACGTAAAATCGCGAGAAATGACGTGGCATACGACCGACGTAACGCAATGCAATCCAACTCCAAAATGAATCGAAAGGCTACGGATCTCTCCCGACGTGAACTAACCCGGAACCAAGAAATACATCATCTAGAAGACTCGAACACGCGACGCGACGACGGGACCCGGAGGGGAGGCCCCCGGGCCGATCGCCTAATAATGGGGCCGATCCCCCCCTGTGCCGTCGCCTCGCTCCGCTCTCGAATGTTCCTCAACCGCCTCCAAGACTCGATCTAAACCGGTTGATTTGAGTCGGTTTGATCCGAGGGCTTACGTAAGAAGTGCGGGATTTATTCAAGGTTAATACCACATCGCTGTTGAAGTAGAAGAGACAGAGGAAGACCGATATATAAACAGCCCAAGACCCCTCAAGCCAAGACAAGTCCAAGTTGATCTAAAGCTTCACGTTCAATAAGAAGTAGATCAAGGAAGAGCCAAGACAGAACAAGAAGAGGAGACACCACGAGATAGGATAGCTAATTCATAGCTCTTTGAGCCTAGATTAGATAGAAAGTCAGGTTTAGAGAAGAGAGAGTGTATGCTCGGTTCTGATCGATAAGTTACACTATGGATCAATATAATTATTGTTTTCATACACCTTCGTGCTATTTAATTATTATGCATACAATTAGTTTACTTACACTTTATTCTAGTCATAGCATATTTGATATAGTCATTATTCATGGTAATTCGAAGTACTTATTCGTAGAGCTCCTAGTATATTACATTTTGTATGCTAGGTAATAGAGAGTATGTAGGCATGGTGCTTAGATATAATTTATTTCTTGGATTCACCTTTATATGCCGGGTCGTGTGGTAGATCGTAGTGGTGACAAAGCACTATTGAGTCCTTTGCAATCCTCCCGTGTATAAGACTAGTCGATAATGATTCTTGGGATGATCTTGTTTCGTTCTTGATTTTCTTAAGTAATCTTCGAGGTACACATTTTTATTTATGGTTTTGATTTATATATGATCTTATGCTATGCCTGTTTATTTCCACTTCGTAAATTCTTTGTATGCTACATAAGAACTGTCCCGCGTCTGTCATAAATCCAATCCTAATCTAACTAGGAATTAATCTTATCCTATTGTTCACCACGTGCACCTCACATGCCTTATATACCTTATCACTATTATCTTTTATTGGCTCACCCCGTTTAAGTAAATGCTAAACCACCGAATCTCATTAGTCTTCTATCACCGTCCTTAATCAAATGAATTGTTAATCTTATCTTCCTCGTGGATTCGATATTTAAAAACCCTCCCGGGTGAAATGCTCATTGGATATCCGTGGCGCTTGCGGATCTATTTCTCTGTAAGTTAATAAATACCAACAAGCATTTACGGCGCCGTTCGGGAAGATTTAGATAACTTTTCTTTTTGATTATTGATAGATGAATTCTAAGTGTGGATTTGCTACTTAGCATCCTCGCTAAAAGCAGATTTACCCGTTTATTGTCTTTTTCCATCTTACTTGCGGGGTATTAAAAAGGTTAGACCGCGTGATTCACTATACTTCATCATCCGAATCAAGTCAACCAAAGAACACCAAGTTCCCGAAGCCATGCCACGAAAAGACGCGTTGCGAGAGTTCTACGCTCCAAACATCGAGAACATTCGTCTTTGGACCTACACTTCAAATCAATCATGAGTTCGAGCTCAAGGCAAGCCTCATCAACATGGTGCAAGCTAACCCGTTTGAAGGAAAGACACATGAAGATGCAAGCACTCATCTCCGGACTTTCATGGAGATAGGCGCCACCATCAATATCAAGAACATTCCCAAGGACATGATCCCCGCTCCGTTTATTCCCTTTCTCACTATCGGGAAGAGCGAGGCAATGGTTCTACTCCGATGTGAACAAAAGATAGACACATGGGAGAAATGTTCAACCACATTCTTATCAAAATTTTTCCCCATAGGCAAAACCAATGCCTTACGTGGAAAAATTACCAACTTTCGGCGGCAAAAGGGAGAATCTATTCCGGAGGCATGGGAACGTTTTCAAGAATACATATCGATTGCCCTCACCATGGAATGGGCGAATGGATGCTCTTACAAGGATTCTACCATGGACTAATTCAAAAACCAAGAGAGCATCTAGACGCCCTTCTTTGGAGGATCATTCTTATCACTCACACCAGGGAAAGCCAACATACTTATGTGTAAGATATCGAGAAAATCAAATTTTGGACCACGAAGAACACCCAATCTTGTCATCAAAGTGAAGAAATAGAAGAAGAACAAGAAGACTTGAAGGCAAAGTATCAACTGGGATGGACGTGCTACTAAATTGGCTTGAGGAGCGAGCCAACTACAAGAAGAATCGACAAGCTTTACAAGACTACATGAACGCTTCAAGAAGTTCAAGCTTGGTGGTTCCGAATCAGCACCAACCCAAAAAAGAAGACCCAAGAACCACGACCAACTTACGCAGGTAAGTATTCAGGTAATAACTTTAATTCGGGTAATAAATTCAAGCAACCTTCTTTTACGAGAATTAATTGAAGAGCAAGTTAAAATTAATGATAATTTCTCTAAGAAGTTAGTTGCTAATGATAAAATTCTAGAAGATATAAATGCTAAAATGGATAACTTTTACGCTATGATAAAAGAGCAAGTTGCTTTTAATATCAAACTAGAATCAAAATTATCAAAATTGTCTCTTCGCTATGCCTGTTGTCACTAATCATGAGCAGGTACATAACATCCGAACAAGAGGTGGTAAGCAAACTACCGATCCACCATTCCCGACGAGGGAGCGGTAAGACCTTCGGCTAGGAAACCTCGGCACCGCAGCCCTTTGCACAACCCGTGTAGTACCGCCAACATTCGAAGACAAGGATGATGGCGTAGAAGAAGTTGTGCGCCAAGAACCTCGTGGGACAAGACTTTCACGACACCAATTTCCTACCCTATCCAAGAAGAATAAGAAGACCTCAAATTGATGATCAATTCGGCAAATTCATAGAGGTAATCCGAAACTTTATATTAATGTACCTCTACTAGATGCCATGCGAGGTCCCTACATACGCCAAGTACATTAGAGATATCTTAAACAAGAAGAGACCATTACCAACCACGGAGATCATCAAGCTAACGAGGAAGAGTGTAGTGCGGCAATCCTAAACACGTTACCCATCAAGAAAAAGGATCCGGGATGCCCCACTATAGAGTGCTCAATCGGAGATCAATATTTCAACAACGCACTCGCGTGATCTTGGAGCAAGTGTCGGTGTGATGCCCAAGGTTGTCTTCGACAAGCTCAAGCACCCTACCTTGGTTCCAACATCAATGTGTCTACAACTAGCGGATCAATCAGTTCGCTACCGTTAGGAATCGGCGAGAATGTTCGGTGAGGATCGGGGAGTTCTTTGTGCCGGTCGACCGTTTATGCTGGACATGCACCGAACTCGGGGTCTCACTCATCCTCGGACGACCATTCCTTAAGACCGCCAACGCTAACATCAACGTCGCGCTGGAGAGATCACATTTGAGATCAATGGAAAGGAGGAGAAGTTCGCCTTCAAACCCGGACGAGAACTTCGCCACCAATGCGAACATGATCAATCAAGAGAAGACGATGCGAGACGAACCATCCTCTCCAGATGGAGGATGCACGAGGAGGACTAGAAGATTGGAAGGTCCCCGTTCGAGGACCTTAACTACGGACCCTCGCCGTCGGGTAACTTCGGTAAAAATTTAAAAATCCAAAAAATATTTTATTCCTTGCATTTATTTTTACGCAATTTAAATTCTTGCACTTTTACATTCATCGTAAAAAAGAAAAATTACGCCCCATGATTAATTTTTTGCGGAGTAAAACCCGTTTAATTACTTTTTTACGTGGTGGCACAAAAATAATTTTTACATCTTTCATTTTTTTATTCAGAAAATACAAAAATTTTACAACCTTACAAGTGGGACCCATATGTCATAGGGACAAAACATCAAATCATCACTTTCTTTATTCCCTTTTCTCCTCCACCATCCAATTTCCACCCAAAGATACTTCCACTTGACCTAACATAAACTATTCTAGCGTGGAATTTCAGCAAATAATAGATGGTGGAGAGGGCACCGAATGGGCCCACTTGTGGGGCCGACCGGTAATAATCGGGCCGATCGGCCCCCCTCCCTGGCCTATAAATAGAGCCGCCCGGCCTCCTTCTCTTCTCATCCCAAGCAACTAGAAATTCTGATTTCGAAGAGAGAAGAAGAAGCGCCTTGAGCAGATTAGGAAAGAAATTAGAGGAGAGAAAAACTTAGAAGAAAAATCCTTTAGAAATCCTCTCGCCAAAATCGAGAAAATGTCGTCCTTGCTTGGAAGGTTTTCGCCGGTCACGCTCAAAACTCTGGGGCTGGTTCCGAAGCGATCAATGAGCACCGACACAAGAGCGACGCCATCACCTCTAGCTTCTCCATCTCCAATGCCTTCACCAAGCCGAGGTAAAACTCGACCTTGGGCGTACACCTTCATTTGCAAGCGAGGAGACGAAAGGAGTAGGTATGATAAACTTAAGAACGTAGATTTCTCACTTACTCCTATGCTAGATAATACATTCATGGACCGTATAGGAATTTTTACGAGAATTCAATATTATTTTTCAAATTCGGGATGGTCTTCTTTCTATGACACCTCCGAGAGGGGGTGCCGGCTTCTCACATTAGAATTTTTGTGCACACTAAATTACACGAGGATGGGACCCGAGTGACCTTTCGGTTATTACGGCGGACTTACACGATGACATGGAGACAACTCGGTCTTTGCACTAGGTTTTGAGTCAAGCCGCCCCATAAATGTAACCTCCACCTTAAGCGACTTCAACGGGGAAGTATTCGAACGAAATCACTTTGGGAAGGGTATGTTCCACCGACCTCGCACAAATGACATCCACCTTCCAACACTAAGATATTTACACAAATGGATGGCCCTTGTCCTTTTCCCCACGAAAGGACAATATCACTTTATCTGAGCATCGAGCCGGCATTCCTATATGCATTTGTTAGAAGGACATCCGTTTCACCTGTTATGTCACTAGTAGACCATTGGCTATCACTCCCCAACTTAGTTGGAGAGATAAGTCTGCACTTCATTAATCACTCGTATAGCCAATGATCTAGGCTGGCGGGAGATGACACCACCATCACGCATACATAACCACTCCCACGAGATATCATAGGGTGCGACTATTTTCGGCAGGGCCGTTGGGTAAGAAAAGACCGAGAACAATATTACTACCTTCATAACAACAATGCAATCCCGTTACCTAACCCGGGATTAGGCATATACTCTGTGCAATCTTTCTTGATACATACGCAGTACAGCCCGGTCCAACGTCGACCATCCACATCAAGCAGAGTTTCAACATCCCAATACAGAGGAACTGACCAAACTCCAGAGGGTGCAGCGTACCAAGCATACGAGGGCTTCGTGCCACCGCATCCACGTCGCGCCTACCCAGGAGGACCGCTGCCCACACAGGAAATACCGGAAGGTAGTCATCTTTGCATTTACGCCGGCCCGTCATTCTTTTGCGTGTTACGAGTACCGCGATCCAAAGATATCTGCCGAGGTGTGCCGCGACAATATGCGCACCTAATCAACACTCAAGCGACCACTCCGACATCTTGTACAATCGGCAAGAGTGGATGCGACAAAGGGGGGGAGCGGTGGGACGACATCCGGGACGCGGTGGAGACCAACACCGAGCAATTTGAGAGACTTTTCGGCCGCATGGGACATAGGTAAGTGCATCAAGCGGCTTGGGGGGAGTGGTCCCCGTTAAAAAAACCACAAAGTTGAGGGGAACCCCTGTCAAACCAACCAATCGTCGAGACCCTTGGGGAAGGAGTGCCCCCAAGGTAAGTATCTATCTATCTATTTATCTATTTATCTATATTACTATAGTTTTTAATTATTTAGCTATATATTTATATTTGAGTCTGTCTATTTAGCTAGTATAAATAATATTTGTTTTAATATATATATATATAGGTGTAAAAAAAATGAGAATAATAATTATATTGATCTGTGAATTATGCTATAAGAACATGATAGATGTTGCTCCTCCGTGATCAATGCCTAGTTTACCATATTTATTCCTCCCAACATGGATATAATTGTTTAGATTCTAAAACATGCTTTGAACTTGAGTTACGTGGGAGTATGATCTTAAATTTCAAGTCTAGGCAATTGATCGATATGATATAATAAAAGTTGAGCTACTATCTATCTTGTTCATACGTGACGCTTTTAAATTGAGTATTAATCTTTGAAAATTTTAAATGAGTCTCTGTATGACATAAGCCCGATAAAATAAAATAAATACCTTGTTGAAAATATGCTAAAATTGCTTCGTTATATATCTCTCTATGCTTTCAAGAGACTTGGGCATGACAAGCAAAAATAAAATAAAAAGAAAAATATATATATATGAGAGAAAAGTGAGATGAGAAAGAGGGAGAGAAATGAACAAGTGTTCTACTAGGCGAGAAGAGCCTACCTCCCTAATAAAAGAGATGAAAAATGAACAAATGTTCGAGAGCGAGTAGAGCTCACATCTCGAAAAGAAAAGGAGAGAGAAGAATGTGACAAAAGTCAATACGAAAGTGAGAAGAGCTCACCTCTCCAATTAAGTTGTCATGTAACCCAAGGTTCTCTAAAAATTTATTACTATAAGGAGAGATATATTTTGAAACAAAAGAAGCAAAAAGAAAAGGGCTAAGAATTTAAATGTTTACTATTAATTGTTGTCATACGAGGGAATACTACTGTGCTTTCACTTTATAATCTTTTGTAAAACTCGAGTTATAGTGAAACCACGAACTTGAGACATGGTGTTTGACTTAATTGTTCTATCTTTCAATAGTCCAAGATTCATGATGATAAAAACTCCATGCTCTCAAGTAAATATAAGCAAGTTTATGATTCTAAATTCTTCATCCTACCTTGGTTGAGATTTACTTTGATAACACACACGGGGGCCTTGCTAGGGACTAGCAAGAGGTAAGCTTGGGGAGTTTGTTGATGCTCACTAACTCATATTTTTATGCATCAACCATTCATGGAAAAGAACTAAAATAAAATTAGATAACCTTATTAGGGGTTTTCTACTAATGAATTCCATGAGTTTTGGTAAAGTTGTGATTTGCGAGGGACTTAACTTGAGAAAATCGGTGAGAAATGACGTGGCATACGACCGACGTAACGCAATGCAATCCAACTCCAAAATGAATGCGAAGGCTACGGATCTCTCCCGACGTGAACTAACTTCGGAACCAAGAAATACATCATCTAGAAGACTCCGGAACACGCGGCCACGACGGGACCCGGAGGGAGGCCCCCCGGGCCGATCGGGCCCAATAATGGGGCCGATCGCCCCCCCAGCCCGCCCGTCTCCCGCTTCGGAATGTTCCTCAACCGCCTCCAAGACTCGACATCTAAAAGTTGATTTGAGTCGGTTTGATCCGAGGGCGACGTAAGAAGTGCGGGATTTATTCAAGGTTAATACCACATCGCCTCTGTTGAAGTAGAAGAGACAGAGGAAGACCGATATATAAACAGCCCAAGACCCCTCAAGCCAAGACAAGTCCAAGTTGATCTAAAGCTTCACGTTCAATAAGAAGTAGATCAAGGAAGAGCCAAGACAGGAACAAGAAGAGGAGACACCACGAGATAGGATAGCTAATTCATAGCTCTTTGAGCCTAGATTAGATAGAAAGTCGAGGGTTTTTAGAGAAGAGAGAGTGTATGCTCCGGTTCTGGATCAGTAAGTTACACTATGGATCAATATAATTATTGTTTTCATACACCTTCGTGCTATTTAATTATTATGCATACAATTAGTTTACTTACACTTTATTCTAGTCATAGCATATTTGATATAGTCATTATTCATGGTAATTCAAGTACTTATTCGTAGAGCTCCTAGTATATTACAAATTTGTATGCTAGGTAATAGAGAGTATGTAGGCATGGTGCTTAGATATAATTTATTTTTTGGATTCACCTTATATGCCGGGTCGTGTGGTAGATCGTAGTGGTGACAAACACTATTGAGTCCTTTGCAATCCTCCCCCGTGTATAAGACTAGTCGATAATGATTCTTGGGATGATCTTGTTTCGTTCTTGATTTTCTTAAGTAATCTTCGGGGTACACATTTTTATTTATGGTTTTGATTTATATATGATCTTATGCTATGCCTGTTTATTTCCACTTCGTAAATTCTTTGTATGCTACATAAGAACTGTCCCGTCTGTCATAAATCCAATCCTAATCTAACTAGGAATTAATCTTATCCTATTGTTCACCACGTGCACCTCACTTTGTCTTATATACCTTATCACTATTATCTTTTTATTGGCTCACCTGTTTAAGTAAATGCTAAACCACGAATCTCATTAGTCTTCTATCACCGTCCTTAATCAAATGAATTGTTAATCTTATCTTCCTCGTGGATTCGATATTTAAAAACCCTCCCGGGTGAAATGCTCCTTTGGATATCCGTGCGCTTTGCGGATCTATTTCTCTGTAAGTTAATAAATACCAACAAGATGCGTGACGATGCCGGGGTAGTCTTTGACAAAGAACCCGATGATGCCGGCGGGCTTTGCGTGAGTCACCGCCCGACACAACGATCCAGCTCCGCATAATGAAGACACGATATTAGTTTCACTCGAAGTAGGCATAATGAAGACATGAAGTAGGCATAATGAAGACAATGAGGTACGCATCTAAATCTACTTACCTTGTCCCTTGGGGCGAATCACGGGGCGGTTGTGATGGAGCGGAGCCTGAGGGAGTCGTGAGGGGCCTCGCAAAAGTAGACCTTCGCAGCCTTCTTGCCGCCGAGTCCGAACCCCCACCGGAGGGTTGGAGCCACCGTGACGCCGTCCTCCCCCCGCCGTGGGGCTCGCGGGACTAAGGCTTTGCCGACCGCCCAAAGGCCCCGGGCGGGCGAAGAAGACTTCGCCGAGGGCAACTTTTGCGCTCTCGGCAAAAAGGTTTTTGGATTTTTCACTTCAAATTTTTTTTCGTAGCTTAGATAGAGTGTTTACAAGTACGTGACAAAAATGGGACATTTTCCGCACATTTTACTATTTTTAATACTTTCCTTCTTTTACTTGAATATTTTTCACAACTAAAATTTGAACTCCGCAGGTCCTTAGAAAAATGGAATTATGTGATTGAAAAATGATATTCTTGTTTGTTAGTATATTTTGAGCCCTCATCTATGGACACGTGAGAAAATCCAAAGATCTTGTCTTGTGAGACATTTCGATTCCCGTCTTGCGCGCGAATCATTTTAAAATTCTAAAAAGAAAACGAAGTTGGAAATTCATGAAATTTGACGAGTCATCGTTATATTGCATGTTTAAACCGTGGAAAAAAAATTTCAAAAGGTTTCATGCAAGTTTGCATCGGACTGCTTTGAAACCTAGACATCTCAACTTGAGTTTTACATTTATCAAATCTTTGGAGATGTCTTGGTAATCGCCACCCGAGATGCAAACATCCACGAAATCGACTCAAACTTTTTTTCATAGTGTACACATGTGATATAAGGACAACTCGTCAAGTTTCATGATTTTTCAACTCCGTTTGTATTTTATAGAATTTTAAAACAATCGACCCGCAAGTGAGTCGGCGTGTTTCGCGCACAAGATATTCAATTTTGGTGTGTGGCCATGGATGAGGACTCAATATAGACTCACAAGCATGTTTATCATTTTTTGAATCATTTAGATCCATTATTCGAATCACTTGCGGATTCAAATTTTAGTTTTCGAAAAGAAATTCAAATATAACATGAAAACTCATAAAATATAGTAAAAAGTTTTAAAAAATTCCAAACTTGAACAACGAACTCCATGTATGTAGCTAAGGCACAAAAAGTTGTGATGGCAAAATCAAAAAAAAATTTATACTTCGCCGAGTTTGGAAAAGTGCTCGGCAAAGGCAATCTTTGCCGAGCAACGATGGGATAGTGCTCGCAAAGACCACCTTTGCCGACCGCCGCATATCCGGTGCTGGGCCAAGTTCCGACGCTCGGTATTTTTTTCCCACGACACGTGGCAACAACGCGGCACCCGTTTTTATAATTAAAAAAATACACTTCGCCGAGAACCGAGCGGTGGGCGGTCGGCGAAGATGTTGATCTTTGTCGGCGACGGACGGTTCTGAGTCTCCCGGGTGTGCGTGACGATTAACGGTCACGTTGGCGTCAAAGAATGCCGACGGGTTTTCTTGGCGAATCGTTGGTCGTCGGCAAAGAGAGCTTTGCCTTGCCGTTGTCCTTTGCCGAACACTTGGCGGTCGGCGAAGACTTCTTCGCCGACGGTGTGTCTTTGCTAAACGCGCGGCCGGCGAAGAAATCGTCGCCGCGGTGAGATTTTCAGGCGGTCGGTGAAACGCAGTCCCCGCCGGCGAAGATCATGTTTCCGTAGTGAGCAGAATGAGAACCTCCTAAATTACAGGGCCCACATACACTTATCATCGTCATTAAGACCTCGATCATTATGCACGAGTTTCCAATAATCTAGAAAGTGCTATTAATCTTCGAGCGGGGATCTCATTAACGAGTCACTCGGTAATACAACACTTTATTCAAATACATCGAGTAACGGAAGGATTACATAACCATAATTTTACAAACCATTTGTTCAATAACACAAACTTAAGTATCATTATTACAAGCCTGATATTATTGGAGTAACATTATACATATAAACACCGACAACCCCGCCTTCGAGGGTTCAACTCTACTAGTCCTCTTCTTCTGGTACACCGTCAAAGATGGACCAAAACAAGCCCGCTCATGACCCGCTCCCGCAACAAGGGTCAAAGAACCACGAGTGCGGGAGTACTCAACAAGACTTACCCGACTAAAGAAAAATAGGAGAATACTGGGGAATGCTTTGGTCTTAGGAGTCAAGGTAAGGCTTTAGCAAGAATCAAAAACTCTTTTGCGAGAAAAGCTTACTATAAGTGAATCCTTACTTTCAATATTTTTAAATCGGATTAGTAGCTCATATACTCTAGGTTATCCTATTCTAGAGCAATCATATTCTCTTATTCCAACTCTCTCTTTTCTCAAAAACATAATCCATCATTTACTACGATGAAGGTCGAGGGAATCGGGTCTCCTTCTCAGAAACAACGGCGATTCATGAATCGATTCAACACCCGGTTGGGGATCCCTAACCACACGACATATGTAGCACCCAACTTGCATATATCAACCTTTTCTCAGATTTGTCCAAAGCAGAACGAGGCTGCGCACCGAGAGTACAATTACCCCACCTCCCTACCCGGAGTCAAGCGGCGGTTTGACCCGGTAGGGTGGGTACACGCTTACTCCCGCCATCTCTCCACTCCCGGTGTGTGGTTGCCATTCCCGATTTGGCTCCACCGAGATCCGGCTTACCGGAGTATGTGGCTAGTTAGGGTCGACCGACCGGGGTGACCGCCGGTCGAGGCGTGCCATTGACTAAAAGGTCTCGAGGGCGCAATATGCGTTCAACACGTCCCGATTTCACTCGGGCCAAACAACGGGACGGTCCTTAAGCGACCAACACGGGACAAGCACGGCTAGGTATCCCCCGGCTTTCAACCTACGTCCCGTCCGATCTCAAATTCATCACTACATCTCTTTCTTTTCCGAAAACATTACCATCTTCTCAAATAAAATATTTTGATGAAAAACTTAACTAATTAAAGCGAGGGCTAAGCATCACTAAGCATTTTTTGAAATAAACGGGTTATCAAGGGTGGTATTGAAATAAACAAGGATGGTAATGCAACAATTAGGTTATCACTCAACTCCTAATTACTTAATGCAACATAGCATAGATATAAATGATATAAAACTTTCAAAACATCAAGGAAGGGTTTAATGAAACGGGGGCTTGCCTTCGTTGACGGAATAAACTATCTCTTGAGAAAACCCGGAGAAATCCGAACCCTCTTCCCTTTGGATATGGAACCTCCTCGGTGGCGGCTCGGACTTGATACCTTCGATCTCGTTCACTACACGAAATAATGTATGCTTCAACATGATGCCATATATGTAAATATGATGCTTGCGGTGCATGAAATGATAAACACATGAATATAACTTTACTTCACGATAAAGTTGCAACCCAACAAACCAACTTGTTGAACTACTCTAAAAGATATCATCACCATTGCCTAAAGAGTTCTCACGGACCATCTTATTATGATACAATCCAAGATTCATAAAACAACCCCCGAAGTCACACAAAACCTAATTTATTTGACACTAAACAATTTATGAATCACATAAAATAATAGGGCATGAAATAATAAATATTTTAATTTTCTTTAAACAAGCTCAAAATTTTTGTATAGATAGATCATATCATAAAAACAGTACCAAAACAATTTTCATGATTTTTGGATAAATAAATTAATTATTAAAAATCAAAGGAAGATGCATTTTTCAATTAAAATTTGTATTTTAAATCATGCAAAAACTACTCAAAATCAAAGTTTCAAATTTTTCATGGATTCATATACTCATAAGAAGCTTCTACAAAAATTTTTTAGAAGTTAAGGAGCTATTTTAAAATTTCTATGAATTTTGAAATAATCAAGACTATTCATAACGAAGGAAATTAAATAAACAAGTTTTAATTCAAAACCGGCCATTGGGCGAAACCGGCTGGCTCGTTAACACCGCACAGCCCGCCCGCCCTCCCGCCAGCTCTCTCTCTCTCCTCGACGCCGACGGGCGGGGCGGATCGGACACGGTGCCTGGCCATGACCGACCGACCCAGGCCTTTGGCCGGCGACAACTTCGTTGGCGGTGAGGTCCCCGTGACGAGACCTACCTCATCTTGCTCCTCTCCCTCTCGCGCACCTCGGACATATTAAACCCAAAACCTAGGGCACGCGAAGCACCTTTTGCCGACGGCCATGGCGGCACGGCGGCGCGACCACGCGGCGGAAGAGCTCCCGGGCTTTCCCGACAACGGCGAGTGCGGCATCATCTCCGGCAACTCCAGGGCGATCCTATTTCCCTACTTAACCGAACCCAAACCCAAAAGTGACTTAGCCTAATTTTTTCAAGATCTACAATTTTCATAATTGGAAGATTTTCAAATTCGGCCTCTAAATATGACTTTTTTGAAATGCGGTTCAAAATTTTGAAATTTGAATTCAAAATTACTTTTAAAATCATGTAACAATTTGAAAAACTTTGTACATGACTTTTGTTCATCTCAACAAGATCTACAAACTAACTTTTGGAAGTTTTTGCAAATTTTGCTTAGATTTTGAATTATGGTTTTTGAATCAAAGGGGACAAAACCCTAATTTTGGTATTTTCAAAATTACTCTAAATTTTTTGAACTAAACTTTGAAAACTCAAAATACCAACTTTGTTCAACTTTGAAAACTCTACAAATTTGCTTTAATAACCATACCCAAATTCTATATAAATTTTGAATAAAAGAAAAGGCGGTAAAAGAAAGAATAAAATTTAGGGTTTTTGGAGTTCAATTCAAATTTGAATTTGATTCAAATTTCAGATTCCCATCCTATACTATCCAACCCTCATCCAACATCACACTTAGGATCAAAAACATAAATTTAAAATTAAATCACTCTAAATTTTCTTAAGCACAAACATTCTCTAAAATATAAACTCAATTTTAATTCAATGCAATTTCAAATTTTCTATTTATGCATGCTTTATGATAATCATGATGACATGTCAAGATTTTAGTTGAGTAACACCAGGGGTGTTACGGCCTTTCCTAAAAGAAATCTCGTCCCGAGATTTAAAGCTCTGAGGTTAAGTAACGGCAAAGGAAATGTGTCAAGCAAACACATCTCAAACTAGTTCATAAAGCAGGTAGGGTTTTATCTAATATATGCTACAAGAATCTAAAAAAAACAAACAGAATGGCGAGGGAGGGATTATAACCTAGATAGAAGCAAGAAATTCGGGAAGTGCTCTTGCGAGATAATCCTCGACTCCCACGTAGCTTCTTCTTCGGAATGTTGGTTCCATTGGATCTTATACCATTTGGTTGTTCTTCTACGAAAGTGACACGATCTTTTTGGTCAAGAACTTGTACGGGATATTACGAATAAACCGGATCAGGTTCAAGTGCAACTCCCTCAATATCAACCACTTGATCGGGCACCCAAAGACATTTCTTCAAGCGGGATACATGAAACACATTATGCACGGCGAGAAAGGTGTTCTCGGTAACTCTAAACGATATGCTACTTTTCCACATCTTTCCGGAATGCGGAATGGTCCAATATAACGAGGTGCTAACTTTCCTTTGATTCCAAATCTTTTTACTCCCTTCATAGGTGATACTTTTAAATACACATAATCTCCCACTTCAAAAGTCAAAGATCGACGCCTTTTATCTCGCATAATTTTTACGTCTAGGCGAGCCACTTTTTCATATTTTCTTGTATGACACGAACCTTCTCTTCGCATCCTTAACTAAATCCACACCAAAGAACCATCTTTCTCCGTGCTCGGACCAATTCGGTGGAGTCCTACATCTGCGTCCATATAAAGCTTCAAAGGGTGCCATCTTAATACTCTCTCGATAAGCTGTTGTTGTAAGAGAATTCTGCTAGAGGTAAACATTCATCCCATTTTTCTTGATAAGTAAGAAACACAGGCTCGTAACATATCCTCTAGAATTTGATTAACCCTCTCGGTTTGTCCATCGATGCGTGGGTGATAAGTCTGAACTAGGATCGAGCTTGGTTCCCAAAGATTTTTGTAATTGTTTCCAAAATTTATTCATAAATATTGAACTTCTATCTCGAAACAATATTCTTTGGTGCACCATGCAAACTGAATATCCGAAAGCAATATATATCTCGGCATAAGTTTTTGCAGAATAATCTTCTCTTCGGCGCGAGAAAATGTGCTATTTTAGTAAGACGATCCACAATAACCCAAATGGAATTGAAACCCCTTGATGTCCTGGGTAAACCAACAATAAAGTCCATGATAATTTCCTCCCATTTCCAAGGCGGAAAACGGCAATGGATTTAATTGTCCCGCAGCTTTCATGTGTCTTTGCCTTTACTAAATCGACATGTATCACATTTAGCTACATAACGAGCAACTTCTATCTTCATCTTAGTCCACCGAATCTCTGTTTTCAAGTCCCGATACATCTTGGTGCTTCCGGGTGAATAGAATACCTAGTCAAGTGTGCTTCATCCGGGATCTGGCGACGTAACTTCGGGAACCTTTGGTACTACCGGGCGATTCTTAAACCATAACACATACGCTTCATCAATTCTGAAAACAAGATGGTTTTCCACTTCTAACTTTCTCTTTGATATGTGTTATACCTTTATTTTTCTCTCGGCAAAGTAATAATCGATCTCGGATATTTGATTCCACGGTGATCTTTGGATAGAGTCCCCTGTTCAATAATTTCTGAATTTAACTTTTCCATTTCTTGACATAAAGTTTTGTCCATCAAACTTACTTCAAGACAATTGCATTGGGACTTTCGACTAAGTGCATCGGCAACCACATTTGCTTTACTAGGATGGTAATGCACTTCCGGATCATAATCCTTGATTAACTCCAACCATCTTCTTTGTCTCATATTCAGGTCGATTTGGGTGAAGATATATTTTAAACTCTTGTGATCAGTATAGATATGACAAGTGTTGCCCGGCCAAATAATGACGCCAAATCTTGATTGCATGGACAAGCTGGCGCTAGTTCTAAATCATGAGTTGGATAATGTTCTTCATGACGTTTAAGTTGTATGGAGGTATAAGCAATAACCCTTCTTTCTGCATTAATACACAACCAAGGCCAATACGAGAAGCATCACAATAGACATCGAAGCGGCTTCTCAATATCCGATTGAGCCAATCTTTGGTGCGATGAGTTAATGCATTCTTGAATTTTAAAAGCTTTCTCACACTCGGGTGACCGGACAAACTTGGTTTGATTCTTCAACAACTTCGGTGATAGGCTTTGCTACCTTTGAAAAGTCCGAATAAACCGACGGTAATAACCCGCCATTCAAGAAAATGCGCGGACTTGATGCACAATGGTTGGGGGCTTCAGTTAAGAATATCCTTGACTTTACTTGGATCAACCGAAACTCCAACACATGACCCATGAATTGTATTTTCTCTAACCAAAACTCACACTTACTGAACTTGGCATATAAATGATGATCTCTTAGATGTTTCGAACAATTCGAAGGTGCTCAAAGATGCTCTTCTTTGTTCTTGGAATATATCAATATATCATCAATGAATACCACTACAAACTTGTCAAGCTCGACATGAATACCGTATTCATCAAGTACATGAAATGTCTTTGGGGCATTGGTTAATCAAAAGACATCACCAAATACTCATATAGACCATATCTAGCGGTAAAGGCGGTCTTTGGAATATCTATAGGTCCGATCTTAATCGATGATACCACGATCTTAAATCAATCTTTGAGAAGACCTTGGCTCCGGCAAGTTGATCAAAAAGTAGATCAATGCGGGGCAAAGGATACTTGTTTTTAATCGTCACTTCATTCGGTGGGCGATAATCAACACACATTCTCAAAGTGTGATCTTTCTTTTCCACAAATATTGCGGGGCACCCCCAAGGTGATGAGGCTGGGTCGAATAAAACCTACGTCCAATAACTCTTGCAACTGGGTTTTCAATTACGCTAATTCTTGAGGTGGCATTCTATATGCTCTCACGGATATTGGGGCGGTTCATGGTTTTAGATGTATTACGAACTCCACATCTACGTGCGGTGGTAAACCGGGTAAATCTTCTAGAAACACATCCGGAAATTCACAAACTACCGGAATATCCTTTATCTCCTTAACAGATGTAACCGAGATTCTCTCAACAGCCCCTCTTAGGAATGGGGAGTTGAATCGAAGTTGAGAATTGCTATCGGGTATATTTACCCCGATTGTTCTATTCAAAACATCGATGATGACCCCATCTTTGATACATCAATTCATACCGGGATCACATCTATATCTTGATCCTTTAGAATTATCATATTAGTGGAAAAATTATGCCCACCTAATCTTATAGGTACTTGTTGTACCATTTCTTTAGTACTCATCGTCCCCAGGCATTGTATAAAGAAATTATCTTTTATTTCCCCAATTGGTATTTCATGCTTGATGACAAAAGTTCTATTGATGAATGTATGAGATGCTCCGGAATCAAACAATGTAGCTGCGGGGTGATTGGTAGCAGGAAACATACCCATCATGGCGGGTTCTCTGCGGGTATTTCATCAACATTAGTATAAAACACCCGTCCGGTCTTCTTCTCAACTTTACCCCTTCCGGCATTCGGTCCACTTAACATTTCTTGTTACGTGGGTCGGCGACTTCCCCGATGCTATCGAAAATTGGGATTATACCTCAGAGGATTGGGGCATTTCGGGAATAGTGTCCAAGGCTTGCCACAGTTAAAGCAGATAGGACTACCTTGGCCTTGTGGAAGGGGGTTTGAATGATAGGAGCATTCGGTGACGCGGGTAAGGAAGAGCGGTGCAGGGCGACAAATGGCCGCCGCCTATTTTGGAACTATGGTGGACGATAGAGAGGGCGATAGGGAGGGCGATAATGATTCATAGGATGATAAATCACCCTCGACACTTCTTATTCCCTCCGGAAAATCCGAGAAGATACATTTTTCTTCTTATTCTTGATCTCCCCTGTGTTGACGATATTTCTCTTCAGCATTGAGTGCCATATTGACCACCTCATGATAGGTATCGTGGCACATGTAGACATCATTATGCGAAGCTTCATATTTAAACCACGTAAGAACCACTCCTTTCTCTTATGATACGTACTAACATGCTCGGAGCATACTAAGAAAGATGATTAAAGCGGCCAACATACTCCATAAGCGATGATCCCCTTGTTTCGGATCAATAAATTCCGTTAACTTTTTGGCCATGACACCTTCGGTATATAGTGTGCACGGAAGGCTTCGGAACTACGGCCAAGTCACTTGGTGTGTCGGCCGCATGGCAAGAAAAGTTGCCCACCAAGCTCCCGCAAAGCACCCCTAAAACCGTTTGGCGGCAAAATGGGCTTTCGATAGGTGGTGAATTCCATAACCTCAAACTTTTGCTCCATAGTGCGGAGCCAATCATCGCCTCAATGGTTCATTTGCTCTCGAAAAGATTGGGGGCTTAGTGTCGGTGAAATCGAGGGTATGAATTTTTCTTCTTATCATTCCAGGCGACCATTGTTATCTTGGTTACTATTCGACTATTATGTGCCACTTCTCGCATTAAAGCGACTATTTTACGTAGTGGCTTGGACCAAAGCGACTATGGCATCGGTCGGATTATCAGAACGTGGTGGGCCGGAAGGAACGACCCTTGAACTGCTAGCATTGGATTGCGGCACCACATTTGCAAACAAACCGACTTTATTCATTAAATTACATATAACTTTCTAAAAAGTTACTGACAACACACCAAACCGGTTTCTTATTTATTATACAATCTGTACTAGACGGGACCATCCAACCCACTAAGTTTTTTCATATACTATTACTATGTTACATATATTACAACATCCTCACAAATTTTGCTCAAACATCATTCTCATTGTTCTGGCAGTGCTCTATCTCCTCTAGTTCTTCTTCTTCACCATCACTAGGTGGTGCTATCTCTTCATTTCTTGCTTCTTCCTCATTAACATTTTCAACAACTCCTCCATCATCCTCAACATCTCCATACGGTGGTTACGATGGATGGCTTCATGTAAATTGGCATTGTAAGCTTCCAACCCTTGCACCTGAGCTTCTAAGGCATGAATACATTTGGATGGCTAGAATCATGTCTTGCCTTTCAAACTCCCTCTCGTGGAGTATATTAAATACAACTTGGCGACATTCTTCATAGTCCAAATCACGTCGTTCCACTTCACCTTGCGGATCACCAATCACGTAAGGTAGCATCCTCATTGGCTCCGGTAGAGCTTCGTCAACTCTTCATTGAGCCTTCCTACTTCAGACTTGAAGATCAACAATCTGCGAAGTACCTTACGCTCCGGCTCGCTTTTGTTTACGCCAATTCTCTAGTAAGCCTTTGTATCTCGGTGATAAATTGGGCCTACTAGTCTGCTTGCTAGCACCATCATTTCTTGGAGCAAGTTGGTGTCGAGGAACTCCTTTGGGTCCCTGTCTTCTATGTTGTTGGGTTACGCTTAGTACGAGCCATCCTATAGAAAGGAAAGATTGGATTAAAGGATGGATCAAGGAGATTATCCGGGTTAGCAAGCATAGGATTGATATACTTAACCCAAACCTCAATTAAGGGGAAAGTGATTAACAAGTTGATTAAGCATGATGCATGAATCGAACTTACTTAAACTATGCTTAAACAAAACTTGTTATATAGGACAATATGATATGTTACTCCACTACAAAACATTTAAATTATAAGAAAAGATTTACAAATTGATTCAAGATAAGCTATAAGCAATTTGGACCGAATTAAGAGTTTAAATTAATTTGACTCAAATCATTTTGAAGTTTTGTAAAAATACTACGAAGAAGCATATCGATCATGCTCGTACCAACCGTAATGTAACCTCCTAAATTATGGGGCCCACATGCACTTATCATCGTCATTAAGACCTCGATCATTATGCACGAGTTTCCAATAATCTAGAAAGTGCTATTAATCTTAGAACAGGATCTCATTAATTTAGTCACTCAAAGATTACAACATTTTATTCAAATACATCGAGTACTGGCGGAAGGATTACATAACCATAATTTTACAAACCATTTGTTCAATTACACAAACTTAAGTATCATTATTACAAGCCACGATATTATTGGAGTAACATTATACATATAAACACCGACAACCCCCGCCCGAGGGTTCAACTCTACTCGTCCTCTTCTTCCGGGTACACCGTCATGCCAGGGACCAAAACAAGCTTTGCTCATGACCGGCTCTACAAACAAGGGTCAAAGAACCCCGAGTGCGGGAGTACTCAACAAGACTTACCCGACTAAAGAAAAATAGGAGAATACTCGGGAATGCCGGTCTTAGGAGTCGAGGTAAGGCTTTAGCAAGAATCAAAAACTCTTTTGCGTAAAAGCTTACTATAAGTGAATCCTTACTTTCAATATTTTTAAATCAGATTAGTAGCTCATATACTCTAGGTTATCCTATTCTAGAGCAATCATATTCTCTTATTCCAACTCTCTCTTTTCTCAAAAACATAATCCATCATTTACTACGATGAAGGTCAGGGAATCGGGTCTCCTTCTCCGAGAAGCAACGGCGATTCATGAATCGATTCAACACCCAGCTGGGGATCCCTAACCACACGACATATGTAGCACCCAACTTGCATATATCAACCTTTTCTCAGATTTGTCCAAAACGGAACGAGGCTGCGCCACCGAGAGTACAGTACCCCACCTCCCTACCCCGTCCTAACGAGCGGTTTGACCCAAGAGGGTGGGTACACGCTACTCCCGCCATCTCTCCACTCCCAGTGCGTGGTTGCCATTCCCGATTTGGCTCCACCGAGATCCGGCTTACCGGAGTATGTGGCTAGTTAGGGTCGGCGATGCGGGGTGATGTACCCGGTCCAGGACATGCCATTGACCAAAAAGGTCTCAGGCGCATTATGCGTTCAACACGTCCCGATTTCACTCAGGCCAAACAACGGACGGTCCTTAAACGACCAACACGGGACAAGCACGGCTAGGTATCCCGCCGGCTTTCAACCTACGTCCCGTCCGATCTCAAATTCATCACTACATCTCTTTCTTTTCCAAAACAGTACCATCTTCTCAAATAAAACATTTTGATGAAAACTTAACTAATTAAGCAGGGCTAAGCATCACTAAGCATTTTCGAAATAAACGGGTTATCAAGGATGGTATTGAAATAAACAAGGATGGTAATGCAACAATTAGGTTATCACTCAACTCCTAATTACTTAATGCAACATAGCATAGATATAAATGATATAAAACTTTCAAAACATCAAGGAAGGGTTTAATGAAAACCGGGCTTGCCTTCGTTGACGGAATAAACTATCTCTTGTAAAACCCAGAGAAATCCGAACCCTCTTCCTTTGGATATGGAACCTCCTCGATCGGCTCGGACTTGATACCTTCGATCTCGCTCACTACACGAAATAATGTATGCTTCAACATGATGCCATATATGTAAATATGATGCTTGCAGGTGCATGAAATGATAAACACATGAATATAACTTTACTTCACGATAAAGTTGCAACCCAACGAACCAACTTGTTGAACTACTCTAAAAGATATCATCACCATTGCCTAAAGAGTTCTCAAGGACCATCTTATTATGATACAATCCAAGATTCACAAAACAACCCCTAAGTCACACAAAACCTAATTTATTTGACACTAAACAATTTATGAATCACATAAAATAATAGGGCATGAAATAATAAATATTTTAATTTTCTTTAAACAAGCTCAAAAATTTTGTATAGCTAGATCATATCATAAAACAGTACCAAAACAATTTTCATGATTTTTGGATAAATAAATTAATTATTAAAAATCAAGGAAGATGCATTTTTCAATTAAAATTTGTATTTTTAAATCATGCAAAAACTACTCAAAATCAAAGTTTCAATTTTTCATGGATTCATATACTCATAAGAAGCTTCTACAAAAATTTTTCAGAATTTAAGGAGCTATTTTAAAATTTCTATGAATTTTGAAAGAATCAAGACTATTCATAACAAAAGGAAATTAAATAAACAAGTTTTAATTCAAAACCGGCCATTGGGCGAAACCGCCTGGCTCGCCTAACACCGCACAAAGCCGGCCCAGCCAGCCCGCCCCGCGCTCTCTCTCTCTCCCTCGACGCCGACGAGGCGGGGCCGGATCGGCACAAGGTCCGCCCGCGCGACCCGACGCCCGCCGGCCTGGCCGGCGACAACCCGCCGCCCGATGAGATCCCCGGCGACGAGACCACCTCATCTTGCTCCTCTCCCTCTCGCGCACCTCCGGACATATTAAACCCAACACCTAGGGCACCGAAGCACCTTGCCGACGGCCATGGCAAGACGGGCGGGCGCGGCCACGCTGACGGAAGAGCTCCCCTGAGCTTTCCCGACGACGCGAGTGCGAAGATCATCTCCAAGAACTCCGTGCGATCCTATTTCCCACTTAATCGAACCCAAACCGACCCCTAGCTAAGACGCTACCGCGCACTGGCGGAGCAAAACGTCGGCTCGTCGGGCGGCAAGCGCGTTCCGGCGGCCACGGCGCACTAAACGGCAAACCGACGACTTCGAGACATGTGTAGCAGCTCACCACGGCTGGTGCTCACGATGGTTGCAACGGAGGACGACGGAGCTGGATCGACGACGAGCTGGCGGGCGCGCGGCGCTCCTCCGTGGCAAGATCGGCGTTCCGGTGAGTCCCGCAAAGCAAAGGCAAAACGAGCGAGCCGACCATGACTACATCATCGAGGCGATCCCAAATCACTAGCTGGTTGTCCTTGAATCTCACCAAACAACGGGACGGCGGTGAGATGATGCGCGGCGGCGATGCCGCCGGCCGCGGAGAAGACAACGCGCGCTGGCGAAACCGGCCGACGAACCACGACGCGAGTTGGCTCAAACGGGGCAGTCAAGCAACAAAGTTGCAAACACGATGGCAAAGTTAATTGGATGGATTGGAGCTTGAGGACGACGGCAATGGAAAGGGGGCGGAGGCGGTTTCCGGCGGCGATGGAGGGAGAAAGAAAAAGTCGACGACGGGGCGTCGGCTTAGCGTTTTATAGGGCAAAGGATAGATGGGACGGTGGTGGTCTATTATCGCTAAGCCGCCAGCTAGCTGGTGACGTGCGAGGATGGCAAGACGCGAGAACGGCCACGGGCAGCGACGCCGGCGACACGCCGGTATGGAGGAAGAACAGAGATTCCCGTTCACCGTTGAACCCTAAACCCTAATTTTCTGAATTTCATCAAATTGTCCCCAAATTTGAACTGAACTCGAAAAATTCCAAAAAGTGACTTAGCCTAATTTTTCAAGATCTACAATTTTCATAATTGGAAGATTTTCAAATTCGGCCTCTAAATATGACTTTTGAAATGCAGTTCAAAATTTTGAAATTTGAATTCAAAATTACTTTTTAAAATCATGTAACAACTTGAAAAACTTTGTACATGACTTTTGTTCATCTCAACAAGATCTACAAACTAACTTTTGGAAGTTTTTGCAAATTTTACTTAGATTTTGAATTATGGTTTTTGAATCAAAAGGGGACAAAACCCTAATTTTGGTATTTTCAAAATTACTCTAAATTTTTGAACTAAACTTTGAAAACTCAAAATACCAACTTTGTTCAACTTTGAAAACTCTACAAATTTGCTTTAATAACCATACCCAAATTCTTTATAAATTTTGAATAAAAGAAAAGGCGGTAAAAGAAAGAATGAAATTTAGGGTTTTTGAGTTCAATTCAAATTTGAATTTGATTCAAATTTTAGATTCCCAACCTATACTATCCAACCCTCATCCAACATCACACTTAGGATCAAAAACATAAATTTAAAATTAAATCACTCTAAATTTTTTTTAAGCACAAACATTCTCTAAAATATAAACTCAATTTTAATTCAATGCAATTTCAAATTTTCTATTTATGCATGCTTTATGATAATCATGATGACATGTCAAGATTTTAGTTGAGTAACACCAGGGGTGTGACACCAAAAAGCAAAACAAAATACAAGACATATATGTCACATAACAAGACATAACAATGGTGGTAACAAGAAAATTAAATAGAGCTAGATTTTAGAAGAATTTTGGAAGTGGTTTGGTGAGAAACAGAGCTAGAAAGTGGTTGGGTGAGGGGACATCAACGGAGCACCCGCGTTGGTCCTCCTGGAGTATGCAGAAGTCTGGAGCCTCATCAACACCTTCCAACCGCTACATGACGCCCGACAAAATTATTTGGAAGTGGTCTCCAAATGGGCAATTCTCTAGCTCCTCGGCATACGATGTTCTTCGTAAGTAGGTTCCCGTGCTTGGTGCCATGGAGCTCGAAGGTGCAAGCTCCGCTCAAGGTGAAGTTCTTCTTCCGACTCGCCCCGGCCAAAGAAAGCGTGGGATCTACCGGAACGCCGCATGCGCGTCATGGCTTGAAACCGGGATCGGCGCTCTCGCGGCCAACATGCGGAGTCGGTTGACCGACCACCGCTAACCTCGTGCATGGTAATCGAGAGGTATGGCACCGCATGCTCGTGCTGGTCGGCTTCCTTGACTTATGTGCGACCACAAAACCCACCTTGCTCAATTGGTGGTTGGGCTCGAGGTCCGCGATCCCAGCATCACTACAACGCGGATTCGACGCCGGGTTCTCTCGATCTCCTAGGAGACCTAGAAGGAGTGTAACTGATGATACCTTCAACAATGTCGCTAAAACACCGATCGAGATCCTTGCCACTGTCCGCCAGGAAGGGCATCCTGGGTGTCGGCTAGATTCAAGAGCATGGCACCGCTGTTCGGTTCTTAGCCCACCCCCTGCATTCTCTAGTAGCAAAAGTTGTTTTAAACCCAAGTTACAACATATCTGCTCCAAGGCCTACATTGGGGTATGCAAGCGGCCGGGCCTCTATCACTTGATTTCCCGAAAACAGTTCGTCGGGTAGCAAATTTACGGTGGAAAGGGCATGCACCCCATTTTTTCGATGGCTCAAGAGGCGTGTAAAGTCCTCCATGGGATGGTGAGGATTGCCCAAGGCCTACCCAAGGGTATGCAAGTGGCCTAAATGGGCGACGATCCATGGGGGATTTTATACAAACCTGATAGCCTTTGGGTAATCCTCACTAGCCCGTGGGGGATCTTACACGCCTCCCGAGCCATCGAAAAAACGGTCTGCATGCCTGTTCCGCTGTAAATTTCGGTCTCGCTACCCGATGGCCCATTTTCGGGCAATCCAAGCGATAGAGGCCTGGTCGCTGCCCATTTAGGCCGCTCGCATATTGCGTAGGCCTTGGGCAATCCTTAGCAGCCCGTGGGGGATCTTACACGTCTCCCGAGCCATTGAAAAGCGCTCTGTATGCCCGTTCCGCCATAAATTTCAGTCTCGCTACCCGACGGCCCGTTTTCGGGCAATCCAAAGCGATAGAAGCTCGGTCGCCGCCCATTTAGGCCACTCGCATACCCTGGGTAGGTACCCGCACATTGTCACCGAGTCCGCTGATCATGTGCACGCGCGCCCGCAGCAGACGTTCCTCATCGTCGCTACGCTTTGACCTGCTGCGCACCCCATCGCTTGACCCATGCACAAAACACTAGAAACCTGTACTTACTATATAGATATAGCAGGGAATGTACAACAGTAGCAAATAAGGTCAAAGACGTTAACATAAGGCCAGTCTCAATGTACAGTTTCATGGCACAGTTATCAAGACTAGGTAAGCGAGCCAGATGAGTTTATGGGGATGAAACTCGTCTCTCATATGATGAAACTCCGTAGCAATTTTGGTGATGTGGCAGCCTATTTAATATGTATGACACCCCATGAAACTTGCATTAGAGACACTAGTAGTACCGTATACTACTACTTATTAGAGTAGCTTGATCCTGGACAAATTAAACACAGCCTAGCAAGGTGCTTGAACCGCCCGGGCCCCGGCCGTCTGCTTGCCTCCTTCATAGCTGCCTAGTTCTTGACCACCGCCATCTCCTCCTGATCATCATCTGGGACCTCCAGTTCGTCGTAGGCAAAGCCAAAAGCACGGCGCTGCTCGATGAGGGCGTGATGATATGCACGCTTCTTAGCATTGATGACCTTGAGGGCTTTATAGCTTTCACGGTCACACCTAGGAACTTTTAATCTGCTTGGCCGAGAATTCTGGCATCATCAAGGGATCTTTGATGATGCTGTCGATGTAAGCATCAGAACAAATTAGCCTGACCAACTTCTTCTTCTTGGTGTCGTCGACCGCCAGCATCTTCCTCTCCAGCGCCGTCCCATGGTGAACCTTGTGCCGTATCTCCGAGTAACGATCCTCCGCCTCCCAGAACTCCTGCCTCAGCCTCAGCATCTCACCCTCCTTCCACAAGCTATCAACCGGCTTGACATCCTCCATCTTCTTCAGCGCCGAGGTCTCCTCTGTCTTAGCAGCCGTGGAGGATTTGGGGCGAGAAAGCAGCTGCGGCGGCTATCGGCTTGTACGGACACGCAAGGGTGATCGATGGACGGACGGTCTCCATAGATATATCTTGCCTGCCCCGCACGCGCAGCGGCACAAGGAGCTATCGGAATCGGAGGCGACAAAATGAATGGGCCAGGCCTTCAGCTTGGGCCTTTACTTTGGGCTCGTTGGTTTCCAGCAAAATGGCACCCGGAGCCGTTTCCTCCATCTAACAAAAACAAATACAAATTGACTAACGATTCCGGCCCTGAATTCGTCCGTGTGGGTCCAACTCCAATCATGAGCCTGCGTACTGGGCCCTTATCCCTAGTGCTACCTATTTTTTTTTTTTTTTTTGGGGGGACTGACTACAAATCCTCGAAAGATTTTCTCTTTTTATCTTTCATTTTTAGCAAATAAAAAAATTATCATGTCACATGTGACGCCAAAAAACAAAGGAAACAAAATACAACACATATATGTCACATAACAATCTCGTGGTATAAGAAAAATAAATAGATGTAGATTTTAGAAAAAAAATTTGGAAGTGGTTTGTTGAGAAACGGAGCTAAGATGGGATTGTTATGGTTTTTAGAAGTTTAATTATAGTTGGTAAAATAAATGGAATTTTTGGTCATATTTTAGTCTATGGAAAATATATGAAAATAACCTGGTTGAATTCCTTATTGCACCTTGTTTATTTATGAATTATCTAGGAACTTTTCTAAATAATGAAAATAGATTTATAAGATGGGAACGTATCCTAAGCAGACACCAACCTTATTTCAGACACGTTCACACCCAGGTGATCTGGGACTTCGATTTCCCATCCAAAGGCCAGGAGCGAGGACTGGAATTTTTACCATAACACGCCCGCACTAGCTGGTCTTTTGCAAAACCCCCTCGCGCGGTGCCTCGCGTCCAGCACCCGCCCCCGGCCCATTCTCTGGGCCCGAACACGACGCAGCCGCACTTCCCCATCGCCGTGCGAGATTCCCCATCGAAGCAGGAGCGCGCCGCCGCCGCCGCCTGGCGACGCTGCCCGTCCAGCGGCTCCTCCGCGTCGATCCCACCGCGCGGCTCCTCCGGCACGCGGCTGGCGACCCTGCCCGGCACGCGGCGGCTCCGGCACGCGGCTCCTCCGGCACGCTGCGGCTCCGGCACGCGGCTCCTCCGGCAGGCGGGTCCTTCGGCACGCAGGCGACGACCGGAGCGGGTGGCCGGGCAGCCGGGAAGTGAACCGCCGCCGCCGGCTGTCGAAGATGACCGTGGATCACCGCCCAGACAAGCTTCTGAATGTACTAGCTTCTGAATGTTCAGAGTTCTGAATGTTCAGAGCCTGTAGAACGTTAGTAGCTTCTAAATGGATGTACATTTCTCATTCCTCACTGCTGCAAAAGATGTAATGAAAATTTGGCAATATCTCACTTCTGAATGGATGTACATTTCTCATTCCTCACTGTGTTTGGCAATGAATGAAAAATATTTGGGCAGCCGGATGAATGAATGAAAAATACGATACAGTCAAACCTGAATGCATGGTCGAACCTGAATTAGTGGGAGCACATAACCTGATGCATGGTACAGTCAATGAGGAAAACAGAACCATTGCCATGTGCTTACTTTTTACTCGAGGTACATATGCAGGATTGTGCAAGGACTGGTGTATATCCTAAAGGCACTGGTGTTTACTGAAAGTATATCCTAAAAATGTACAAGCACTGGTGTAATCTATAAAAATCGTTGTCAATGAAACATGAGAAGCTAAAGTTAATGATTTTGCTTTTCTGTGAACTCATAACATGGAGAGAAATAAACAGAGAAAAACTAAAATGAATATTCTGTGATTACTGAAACTATTTCACTCACATTATTTCCACTAGTATGGAGAAAGGACTCAGATAGCTTTAACACATGAAAACATCACCATTCATGTCATAGAGTTCGATGCCTAAAGGCACACAACTCTTTCGAGGGAAAAAATTCAGTTCCTAACCAAGAACAAATATATCATACAAACACATTCTATAACCTTACTGATCAAGGAAAAAATGTTAACGAGATGAGAACTTTCACAAGAAGCATGGCAGACAATTTCAGTTCTGAGAACTAAATAACCAGTATTCATGTTATAAATATGACAGTAGTATGCACAATCTCGTTCTATTCATTCTCATGGTCGAACCACAAATTCATGTGACAATACAAGAAGGCACAATTTACAGTGGCATACAATTTACAGTGCCAATACACAGCCAATGAACATTCAGAAAGCTAAGATCTGAACATTCAGAAAGTACTACGTTCTGACCAAAGCTAAGCTCTGAACATCCAGGCAGCAGCACCCCAAGAAGGGGCGGTGAGGCAGCAGCACCCCGCGCCGGCTTGACTGGACGGCCGGCGGCGGCGGTTGAGGGCGACCCCAAACCTCGAAGGCCGGCGGCGCCGGTTGACGGCATCCTCGACGGCCACCTGCGTCGGACCGGTCGCGAGCGGGGAGGAGCCGGTCCAGGGCGATGGATTCGACGGGGACGAGCCGCTCGACGGGCAGGGAACCCAGGCGGCGGCGGCGTGCCTGCTTCGAAGATGAAACCCGCGGCGGCGTGGTACCTGCTTCGATGGGGACGATGGGGGAATCGCTACGGGCCCAGAGAATGGGCCGGGGCGCGGGTGGTCGCCCCCTCAGGCGCGCAGGGTTTTTTTTTGCAAAACAGCACAGCGCGTGCGGGCGTTAATTCGGAAAATGTCCACCCTAGCTGTCCTGTCCACCGGATGGGGAATCGATGGCGGTCATCGGGTGTGTGCACGCAGTATATAAGGTTGGTGTGCACACGATACGTTCCCTATAAGGGTAGATATGTGTATGGCGTGTAACTAGCGTTATCTAACGTGTACCCAGTGCAAGTGTGATGTGTGTGTGACAGGTGGGGCCAGAGTCTAAGTGGCGTGCATCCATGACAGGTGGGCTAGGCGGGCCACATAAGTAACCTATAGGATGAACGGCGTCAGGGTCATGGGTCTGTGTGGCAGAGAGAGAAGAGGAAGAGTGGAAAAACGGACGGGGGACAACAATGGTGAAAGAAGCGTCACCCTACTGGTCCCACTGGTTGGTTATAGAGCGAACGATGGGCCAGGCAGGGCCTTGTCGGAGCGTGTTATCTGGCGACCTCCAGCCTCTAGATGCGAAACAGAGTTGTGGACAATGTTCAAGAGGCCAAGTCACAACCGTGGGTGGGGTTGTCTGCCAGGGCGGGCTTTCACAACGATGGCAGCGGCACACCGAAGCTACCGCGGCGGCATCGAAGAACCATGTGAACGACCCTATAGGCCCTATCCTAATCAACTAACTAAATCAACATGATCGTAAATATGTGTGATGAGTGTGCTAGGAGTGGTGTGTCCCTCTGTTGTGTGGAGTGGCCTTGCAAAAGGCAAGGTTTGACTGGTCATGGCGGCTTTCAGAGAGGGGGGTTCTTAGATGATAGCGTATCTGAGGGAGAAAAAGAGAGCAAGGTGCATGAGAAGGTCAAGGAGAGGCTTGGGAGATGCTCACCTGCTACCCAATCAGCCAAAGCCACACTGGAAGCGGGAGAGATTGATGGATGGCTCAAATGGCAATGACGACACTAGAATTGGGGAGAATGAAGATGGTGCTCAAAAGAAAAGATGAGAGAGGGAATGGTGGGGGAGATGGTGTGTCCTGCCCGTGCCAGAGCTCATGGTGGAGAGGGTGAGGCTAGACCATCACTGACCAAGCCTATTTATAGGCCGTTCTTGGAGGTTCTGGTTGTGAAATATGTGTGATGAGTGTGCTAGGAGTGGTGTGTCCCTCACAAGTGCACTTATACACCGGTCACAAGTGAGGAGGTAGTAGATCCGAGAAGCTTTGGGAGAACTCCATCGAGATGATCCACGAAGCTAGGCAAGGCACTGGTGGGATGGTCGAGGCGCGCTACAACGATGCGGTATTTGCATCGCTCCGATGAGGTGGTAGGAATAGGATACATTTTCATGGGCCGGAGGGAGGAGAATGAGCCCAACTTTCCCCTTTTCAATTTTACTTTCCTTATCTTTTTCCCAAAACTTAAATAAAGAAATTTGAAATGGTTTTGAATTCACAATCAAAATAAATGCACGCCATATGTGTAACACCCGTGTTTTTGCATCATTTTAAAATTCACTAAAAATTCAAACTTTTCAAAATAAACTAAAACTTGATCTACCTTCCGCAAGAAAAACCAAACCCCATTTTTTTGAAAACCCTACATTAAAAATCCACCATGTAGGAATTAGACTCCCTTTGTTGGTTGCTTGCGAGCTTATGGTGGCCAAGGTAAGATACTTCATCTAGACTTTAATTATGGAAGTATATTAATCCATGAGCATGATTTACATTTTCTCTGGGAATAAATCCGCAAACCCTAGTTACGCATGAGAGAGATATCTATATCCATGAACCCATAGAATGGATATACACTTGACCCATGTGTAAACCCTAGGAAGTAAAAAAAAGGAAATGTCAAGGGCATGTGTATCAATACATGTATGTCCCTTCAAACAAGTATATGTTAGAGCCTAAAGCTAAATCTTAAGAATACATATACTTGAATAAATATAAGAGGAGAGTATATACATATGGTATACATACACATGGAGATGAGAGAGGAGAATGATAGGGGTAATATAAAAACATGTGTGCTAACAGTATTCTTCCCCAACAAGTATATATATTTTTTAGTGCTCACTCAAGGGCCCTAATAATATATGTTCACTTGAATAAATATAATGGAGAGGAATACATTAAGTATACATGGAAATAAGGGAAACAAAGAAAATAGAAAAGAATAGGAAAATGAGAAAAGGGGTTGGGCACATTTCATGTGATCGGCCCGGCACTGGCAAGCTTCTCCTCCTCCAATCTCACCCGAACGGCCGGCCCAAAGAACATTCGACGGCATGACGGCCCGACTCAACGAGCCCAGAGCCAAGCCCGCCCCGCTCCTCCTCTATTCGCTATCGTGCAACGACGACAGAGTCGCCTTCCTCCCCGAGCACACGCGGACGCGGACGCCGGGCCCCGCTGTTTCCCCGCCTTGCGAGGCCGACCGCCGAGGGCGACACGTTCACGCCGCCGCACGAGCGACACCGCCCTCCGTCCACGCACGCCAGCCGGAGTCCACGCCAACCCGGGCTCCGGACCTTGCCGCCATCATGGCGGGCATCGTAAGCTTCGCCCGGCACCGGCCGGCGGACATGACCGAACGAGGACGCGGGCGAGTGCATAGCGGCCGCTCTCCGGCTAGGGTTCATCGGGACTCGAGCCACGACTCCAAAGACAGCCAACTAGCTGCCGTGCGGCGCCCGTCGCCGCGTCGCCATCCGCCCACGGAAGGAGCTTCAACGCCCGCCAACGGGCGCCACCCACCGAAGCCCGCCCGACCGGGCGACGTAGACGAGGCCACAAGAAGCCGACCATGTCGACGCCGGAAGGGAGCGCCACGCGTCCGCCCGCCCAGCAAAGAGTCGATGCGCCACGGAATGCCGATTCAATGGCGCATCAGCGACAACCGTGGTCGGGCTCGAGCGCCAACGGCCGGCGATGGGACACCTCATCCGGCCACCACACGGACGAGCACGAGGCACACACGATCCACGACGCACCTCGGCGGCCGGATCTCTCGAGTCGCCGTGCACAAGGAGGCTTGCCGAAAAATATCGCCGCCGAACACCGCCATGGCCGGCCTATAAATAGGTCCGACCGGTGCCCAATCCGCCGCCCCCTCCACCCTAGAGGTGCCGCGATCGGGAACACGCAGTGCTCTCCTCGGTTCCCCCTCTCCCTCTCCTCCTTCGCGGAATCCGCATTGCCCCCAAAAAGGAGAAGTCCGTCGTGGAGGCTAGGTCGGAGCGCTGGTCGTCTCGAGGCCGCCGTCGTCCGATTAGTCGCGGTGGTACGCATCCCCCGCTCATCCCTTTCGTTTTCACTACTTATCGTGCCCGCTGCAGTCCTGGGCGCCCAACCGCCGGAGCACCGCCACCATCGCCGCGCCGACCCGCCGCCGTGGTGGAAGCCGGCCCATCCGCCGCCCCGACCGCCTCCACCAAGCCCGGGGTGACGAGGTAACGCCGAACGGACCCCACGCGCGCGAAGCGGCCGACTAACGCCCAAGTCCGGCGATGATGTCCGGCGAGGCACCGCCGGGAGGGAGCAACGAACGGGCTCAACGGACGACGCCGCCACGCGGCAAAGAACGGTGTGAAGGTCCGCCAATCGAAGTCGCCACGCCGCCTCGCCGCTCCGCTCCGGTCAACAACCGTTAGGGCAACACAGCTGACACATGTGGCGCCTACGTGGCAGCCACCGTGGCGCCCACGTGGACCCACGTGGCACCCACGTGTATAGGTACGCCGCGGTACACAACCGTAATTGCTATGTCCACCGGATATTGTACACAGAGATGTATAAGTATGCTTTCCCGTGTCGAAAAAATTTTAAAATTTGTAAATTCATTATTTGATTTATAGAATTTTATCATGTAATTTGTTCCAATATTATTACATGATAAAATTATATTATAATATTACCCTAATGATTTAATTAGGGATTAATATTATAAAATCCATATCTCATGCATACTAACTCCGTTTCGCGTGAAACGACTTCCATAATTCATCTAAAATCTAGTTCTATGCATCTAACCCATTGCCACCATAATGTTCTATGTTTGTTTTATATGTTATAGTTCAAGCTAGGGTTTATCGCCACGCAAAAGTAGATTCGACGAACCGATTAGGAGTATCCGTCCGATGTACGTTAGAAGACGTCCCGACGCCGTGCCGATTTGTAAGAACCTCCTGCACAAGTCCTTACCCCTTAACCGACCTAATTCCTATAATAATTAATAAGATGTTAAGATAAGAATAACCATGGCAAGCCGTGCGGGTGCACTCATGGGCTATGTGCGTGGGGCTTCGCTAGGCTTTGCCGTTAATATAACCCGTTTAAGAATTTGGCTTAATCAACAAAAGCGAGTTTGGGGCCATCCATATGGGATGGATCGTCTCGCGTGTTTCGCCTAGTAAGGGTTTCCTGTCATGGAGGGCTCGCTCCCTAAGGACCGGTCATGGACCTTCTACCTAGTTTGATTATACGCATGACCACACGCAGGGATGGGGCGGCTTGATTCCACACCGGATTGGGTTAAGGTATAATTTCGATCCAAGGTGGCGGCGTAGGCAATGATCTATCGGGAGCGAGACATGGGGAGAGTGGCCCCATGGTCCCGCTTGGCGTGGTTGCTTTTGTGATCCTCCACGAAAAACTTTTTGGCGCAATGTTATCGAGATACGAATTATTAAGTTGACGAGTCGCCGAAAGTGATCATCCAAAATGCTGAGTGCTAATGGGATGCCGAAAGTGACCTTCCCATTCTCCAACCCCCGGAAGTCGTGGTAGGATTATACCGAAACCTAGGGTAGCACCAAGCCGGTACGGATCTCGTTGGGTTTGTTCAAGCCAAGAGCGCATGGTGAGGACAAAGTGCCCATCGTGGTGGGGAAAGTGTACAACCTCTCGCAGAGTTACCAAATCTATTCGAATAGCCATGTCCTTGGAATGGGCAAGTGCTAGGCCGAACATCTATGATTAGATACACCTTGATGATGACTAACCCGTGGTGTCATGACAAAGAAGATGATGACATGAGATTACCGGGAACTAGTGAGAGCAGTTTTAGAGACTCGCTAGGGCCCAAACCCTTAATAATTACAACCTCGGGTTGGGACTTGCCGAAAGCACGTTTGTACTCACCCCTCTATTTTTACTGGATATCGCACATGTGAAGGTAAGATCGACGGCAAGGTAGAGATCCGCGTGATCGTAGGAGTTCGTGAAGGTGTTTGCTTAGGAGAAGGACGCGTTGAAGCCTAGATTTCATCCATGCACAAGTTCGCCGCTGGAGTACGGGAGGCGATGTCATAGTTAATCCACCGCTTCTCGGTTGGCCAACTCGATATCGTAACCCCCGACTTGGTGACCCTTCGTCGCCAATCGTAAGCCCCTTTCCATCCTATATTTCTTTAGCTCTCGGTTTACTATTAATTCTGTTTACCATTAATCGTTACTAATAGACGTGTTTGTGGCATGATCGGGCGCAAACACGTGATTAATCCACCCATTGAAAGTGGGGCGTGACAATATGTTTAGCAAGAAAAATAGGCAATCGAGCACTCCAAAGAAATCACACATTTGGCCCTAGTTCAATATATTTGTTGTAGTTTCATTTCTTATGTTAGGATTGGGCCAAAGATTAGACAATTATCAGGGCCACATCAATAGGCCCAAAGCTACTGGTCAAACCCTAGAAGCCCACTCATTCCGCAAACCGCACTATATATCGCCGCCTACCCATCCTTCCCTACAATGTCGTTGATGCGCCGCCACTCACAAGTCTTCATCTTCTTCTTTGTTGCGCCATATGTGAGTGATTTCTTCACCTTCCCTACCATCTCTGATGCACCGCCATTCATAAGGCTTCATCTTCTTCTTTGTTGCGCCATATGTGAGTGATTTCTTCACCATCCCTACCGTCATCGATGCACCGCCATCTATGGATGTTGATCTTCTTCTCCGTTCCGCCACATGTGACTCCCTACTGTCGTCACTCTACCGCCATCCGCAACTCTTCATCTTATTCTTTGTGTACACCATATGTGAGTGATTTCTTTCGTCCTATGTCAACTTTCTACTTGAAATGGTTATCTAGTGTTGTGTGCTCTAATAGAGAATTGCACGCAACAAGAGAGGGATAACTAAATACTGATGTTTGGTCATTGTGATAGGGAGGTTGTGTGCTCTAATGCAAGCCATGGGACCATATCGATCTTGCCTATTTGGTTGCCAAGATGTTCGACCATGTTACCTACCTATCTGGTATGATGAGATATATGAGGTTGTTTGATTCTACGCCGCCATCGTTTATTATCTAACAAACTAGCTATGACACCACAAAATTAAGGTTCAATTTTGGTTATTGGAAAGGTTGGGACAACCAAGCAAGGTGTGGCGTTGGTTTTCGACACCACAACCATGACTTCACCACACATGAAGTGTGCCAGGCTATGGCCCATAAATGCCCCGAGGTAAGTATTCATATACCACATGCAATTCACATAATTTTGTGCTTTTATTTTTTTTTCATTTATGTTGGTTCACCATATGAAAAGAGAGCTCTTGTGTTAGGATTGTTAAAAAAATCACTAAGATATATAGTAATGTATGTCACAATGCAAGAGAGACTATAATGGATACTAGCCTTTTGAATGGGGTGTAAAAGGTGGTAGCTAGTAAGAGTTGAAAGCTATCTACAAAATACTAGCCTTTTGAAGAGGGGAGTATTTGGCATGGATGGACGAGCAATGTCACCAACAAGGGATGAGCTCGATGGGAAGACAAGTGGGGGTAGGGTTTTATAGAAGATGAGACGGCTCCCTCACCACCGCACTACCTTGAGTGTCTTCATAAGGGCTTAAGGCGGTGCATCATCTGCCATTGTCGAGACGTGGGGGGCCAGACCAAAGCACTGGCCTATGTCGCAGAGCTATAGCACGACCTCAGCCTATACTTCTTCCGGAGTCATCACAGGGGCTTCAGGCGTCGCATCGTCCGCCATCGTCTGGGCACGGGAGCGAGAACTAACAGGGGAGAGGAGTTTAGGGTTTTGGCGAGGGAGGCTAGTGGCGATGGGAAGACTAGTGGGGGTAAGGTTTTATAGTCGACGAGATGCCGGTTGTGGTATTGGTGATGACGACGAGGCATTCATACTCGGCCTCTCCCACGTTTTTTTTTCATGATTCGCCGCCTTCGAATCATGCAACGTGAACATCTGGGTTGGCTAAGGTTGAGCAGGGGCGCAGATATTGACACCCCTTCAACTTGTTTACAAAAAGTATTGGTCGCAAAAGACCGCAACGAGACAAATCGTACTAGTCGGGCCGGCTCGAATTCAAAGGATGTTGAAGATAAAACTTAGCAGTAGATAAGGTCCATATATCGGGGTTATTTAAAAAAAAATGTCCGGGATGGTTTGAAAATATAAATGTGAATGTTTAAATTGTAGGGTTTAGAGGTTTGTGTAAGGATTTTGACATTTTTTTGTTTACTTTTATTGGGAATGCTCATTTCAAATATTTTTTATAATTATTTGATTAATATGGAGCGTTGGGGTTAGATGTTATTTGATCCTTATAGAGTAAGTTAACATTGATAAAAATCATATGGGATCTCGTTTGATCTCTATAGTTAATTGTGTGATTAGTACCTTACATGTTGCCCCGTTTGGATCCGTAGCTAATAATCTAGCTAGTTTCTTTCCTACCACCTAGAATTACTCTATTACATTTATATCTCTAGCTATTAGTTTAGCTAGTATTTTATCTACCACATAGATTACCTGCCATATTTGGATCCACAACTAATATCTTACCTACCACCCTGTTTAGATCCTTATAGCTAATAGTCTAGCTAGTGACTTACCTACCTAAGGATCTAAGTAGGACCACATGTAATCTGGATGGTAGGTAAGATACTAGCACGAAATCATTTTTTTTGCGGGCACTTTGGATTTTCGGTGGCGGGCAACGATTGCCCGGTCACCAACACAAGGTCACGGTAAATGGTGTCTTTTCTGTGTGGCGGGCACCGTGAGCCCGCCCGCGGTTAATCGATTTCCGTGGCGGACGAGTTACATGTGCCCGCCCACGGTCAATAATTCCAAAAAAATAAAAAAAATACAGAAACCCTAGATAGGCCCGCCGAGCCCATCCACGGGCCCGCTGAGCCCATCTAGGCCCGTAGCCGCGCCCGCTTTGCCGGAGCAACCACTTAGCGGCGCCCCGCCAGTCTAGCGTGCGGCCCGAACCCGCCCGGCCGATGGAGGTACTTTCCGGCCGCTAGGAGATCTCCTCGATCGCGCCGCTTCGCGGATGGAGAGCGGCTTGATGCGCTCCGCCGGATTCGCGCCTTTGCCGCGCCGGATCTGCGCTCCGCCGCTTGAGCAACTCCACCACCTTGGCGGGATCCGCGCTTCCGCCAGCGGCGAGCTCCACCACCCACGCCGGGATCCGCCCTCCGCCCGACGACGGATCCGGCGCCCCGGAGGTGCTCCGGTGGCCGGATCAAGGCCAAGCCCACCGGATCTCCGCCACGCCACTGGGAGGGCTACGCTCAGCGCCCGTCCGTCTGGGAGTCGCCATTGGGGAACCGCCGACCGGAGGTGCTCTCGGCCAAGAGGGAGGGAGAGTGAGGAGGAAGAAGAAGCGAAGCCGGGCGGCCGCTTTCGGTCAAGTCGCCGCAGACGCGCGGTGGGGGAAGCCGGCGGTACGCTTTCGGTCTCCCGCCGCTTGAGTGTGAGGGAGGCAAAGTGATTTGGGCTCTAGGGTTTCATCTCTATTATATACTAGCAGTGGGATATTGGGCCAAAACTTAGGCTGTGCGGGCCTACATTTAACGTGGCGGGCTTTTAAAGGTGCCCGCCACGCAAAATCAATTTTCCGTGGCGGGTAAAAACACGCCCGCCACGCAAAAAAAAAAACAAGATGTGGCGGAGGTTTTTTTCCGTGACGGGCAAAAAATGTGCCCGCCACGGAAAAGATTGTGTCGGTTTCGAAAAATCAAATCACTACTAGTGTAGTTGTGGATTTAAATATGGCAGGTAATCTAGACGGTTGGCAAAATACTAGCTATATAGACTAATAGGTAGAGATTTAAATAGGATAGAGTTAATTTGGGTGATAGGTAACACACTAACTTGACTATTAGCTATGGATCCAAACGCGATGTAGTTTGGATGTCATGTAAGGTACTAATTAATTATATACTATTAAACTATAGAGATCAAACGAGATCACACATATGATTTTTTTAGCAGTTACAAATAACAACAAAGATCAAATGGCATCTAGCCCCAACACTTCATATTAAAACATTAAAAAAAAATAAATTTATTCAAAATGTGCATTCACACTATAAAAGTAAACAAAAATAAAAAAATTCAAAAGCCTTACACAAAACCTCTAAACCCTACAATTTAAAATGTGCATTCACAAAACCTCTAAACCCTACAATTTAAAATGTGCATTCACATTAAATTTATTTTTCCCCTTTCCCTTCCTAACATATATATTTTTTCAAACTTTGATCAAGATTACTTCAAAAATACTTTATCACATACACTCACCCATACATAATTGATCCTCGCGAAAAAAATTGCCATTATTTTATGTGGTTCTATCTTTTTTTAAAATTGTATTTACTTCACACAAAGAAAAAAAATTATAATAATTACCAATATAATCCAAAAATTTCGAAAATAGACATGACACGATATCCGAGGTCCATTTGCATATAGAAAAAGTTTCAGTAGCCAATCCACAACTTGACCGCCACATCCACATGAAATGACACTAGATCATTCTCAAAGCAAATATGAACCTTCTACGTAGATGTTGGAGCTTGTGAACATTGTGCGTGCCAACTTGTGCAAAACGTTTCCAATTTTTTTTATCATAGCCTCGGCATAAGATATCATGATATATTATCAAATTTCATGATTTTTTGCACATCGGTTTATTTTCTAGAATTTTTAAGCCTTTGAAACAAGGATTAATGTTCATAATTTCGTAATAAGATGTTCCATTTTTTTATTATTTTTTAAATGCAAGATCTTACGTTGTGTTGAGTATGAGGAATATAAATTTTCTACTAATTTTTTTCAACAATTTGAAGCACTTGTAGTTCAAATTTGGCCTCATTTCAAAAATTCCTATAAAAGATAATAATTACCTAAATATATCAAATAAAGTCAATAATTCACCAAACTTTAATATTGAGTGCAATATGATGTGCAATAAGTGTAGAAAAAGTTTGGAGACGAAAATCTAAAAAAAAAAAAATTTTCCTCTGTGGCGTCTTTCCCGTGAGCGGGATGTACCTACGGGGAAAGGGGGTCCTTTGCCACAGCCTACTATTTGGCCCACGGGAAAGCCTGCTCACGGGAAAGAGATATCCCGTGAGCTAAACGGAGTTCTCACGGGGAAAGGGTGGACGGAGGGGACGGAGCGGGTCTAGGCCGACGGCCGTTCCCTTCCCCGTGAGCACCCTCCTCACGGGGAAATGAGTGGGAGATTTCCGTGAGCTGCCCATCATGGGAAATTAGATATCCCGTGGGTATTGTCTTTCCCGTGATGTTTCCCTCTGAGCTCACGGGATATCTTGTGATTTCCCGTGATTTGTTCCTCTTAGATCACGGGAAACAGTTTCCCCACGGGATATCGCCGGATTCCGGTAGTGACACTTATATATTTTCAAACGATCCCAGACAATTTTTTTAATTAATCCTGGTAATTTTTTTTTTTTTTGTGTAAGAATTAGTCCTGGTATAAGAACTCTACTATCTGCCGCCAAGTTTTCCCTTCCAGCATATATATCCTTTGAATTTGAAACTGGAGCCAACCCGACTTGTGCTGTGTGACCTGTCCGTCTCGTCGCCGTCTTTGCATGCAGTCGGCATTTTTTTTGGGTAAACTGATCGAAGAGGCCTCAACAGCTCAACCTCAGCCAACCAGATCTCCCCGTGTTGCTGATTAGAACGGCGGCGAATCGCGAGAAAATAGAAGGTAGGAGTATAGCCCAGTGCGAATGCCTCCTCACCGCCGCCGCCGCCACCACCGGCGTCTCGTCGGGTATAAAATCCTACTCCGGCCCGCTAGTCTTCCTATCGAAACCAGCCCCCTCGCCGAAACCTAAACCCCTATCCCCGCTAGTTCTCGCTCTCGCGCCCCGACGATGGCAGACGACGCTCCGCCGGAACCCCCCTGTCATGACACCGGAAGAACTGCAGGCTGAGACGGAGCTACAGCTGCGCGACTTAGGGCAGCGTTTTGGTGCTATCCCGGAGGACCAAGACGAACTGCTCCTGTTACTCGAGGTGAGCGCCGCCCCAGCACCCTTTTGCTTTAGCACTGTTCCCATTGTGTCGATATGTATGTATGATGTAACTTGCCTTGCAATTGTTTATCATTTTGGGTTTTTTCTTTATGAAACCTGCATTAGCCAGTAGCTCATCCAGCTTCGGATATGAGAAAATGGTTCTATGTTGATTGATTAATCTGTTCGGTTTTCAGCCCTGTTTTTAATAGCTAACTATGCAAAATAGCGGCACCATTTTTTAGAAGCTATGCAGTTATAGCACAGCTATAGCGAAGCTATGCCAGAATAGCGTTTCATTAAAAGAATATGAAAAACACCAATAATCAAAGCCAAAATATGGAAAATATCAAATTTGATGAACATAGATATATTTCTAAGGTTCCACAAGTCTAAATAATATTACAACATGACACTACAACAAGGTTTATGAAAGTTTGGTTGTCCAAAATATCAAATTAATAGCAAATGATAACTAATAAGTAGAAAATACTAATTAAATTTCAAGCACACAAGTGCAATCTAGTCCAATATGCAACCAGTTGGAAATAGCTAGCTATTTAAAACCCTAAGCTATGCAACTTAGCGCAGCTATAGCCGCAAATAGTGGATAAAATTGTCATAGTGGAAAAAAGACGAATAGCTTAGTGCCGTGTCTCTCGAAAAGCTATAGCGCAGCTATAGCGTAGCTATAGCTAGCTATTTAAAACAGGGGTTTTCAGTAGGTTGGAACAGTGGAATGAAGATAGAGCTGATGGCCTTGTAATTATTTAAGTTTTAGTTGTATATATTCTTTATATTGCAAAGTACACGTTAGTTGTGGTCATGCATCTAGACTAGGATGGAATATGGAAAAGGCTGCCTTTTGTTAGTTGATGAGACAATGTGATCCTGAGTAGTTGGCATGGAGATATTGCTTGCATTTTTATGGTTTACAGGTTTTTGGGGGCTTTATGATTTGTGACTTATGGCCTATCTAGTTGGTTGCTCATTTAGCTCAGGACTGTATGCAAGGTAATTTGCTTTTTTCTTATTAGAATTAGAGTTGGAATTGCATGTTTGTTTGTGCAGGAAGCTGTATTCTGGTTGTCCAAGGTGGAATATCCGTCCGAGAGCATGTTCGATGCTCTTCGCCCAACCATGGCTGCTGTCACTACAGACAAGCTACTGGAGCATCCTGATCCCAAGGTCAAGGTTGCTGTCACCTCCTCCTTAACTGAAATTACCAGGATTACTGTGCCAGACGCCCCTTTGATGACGATGTTATGAAGGTGAGATTTATTGTGGATGGTATGGAACGATGGTGTCCATGTGTACTGACCATGCTATCTGCCTTGTTGCAGGTCTTGTTTAAGAGAATTGTGGAGACTTTTGGTGACTTGGATGATATGAACAGCCCCTCCTTTGAAACGAGGGTTTCGATCCTTGACATTTTTGCAAGCGTTCGTTGCTCTATTCTGATGTTGGATCTTGAGTTGGACGATATGATACTGGAGATGTTCCGTCATTTCTTCAAAACCGCCTCGTAAGAAACTTCCTTCTCATTCATTTTTAATCATAATTTTGCACACACTTGGTTCCATATTTTTTAAGATAACGGACTTGGGTAATAATATAAGTGTGGCATATCTAAAGCAAAAAGAAGAATTTCATTGCTTTGATGATAGTCATAGAATGCATGTGTTCCTATATATGTTCATGTCGTGCATGAAATCTAGTCTGGGTTTTTCTGGGTTTTTATTTCTCATCTTATTGGTTCCCTTTTGTATATTTCAGCACCAGTCATTCAGGACATGTCACCGACTGTATGGTAAATATAATGAAGTTTGCAATTCAGGAGAGCGATGATGTCCATGCTGATCTGGCATCATGCATGCTTCAGAACCTTACGAAAGAAGCACAAGTAATTCCATCCCTCTGTTTTTTATTTGAATTAACAGCTAGTTATTGTCATCGTTTACTAAAATTTCTGTCCTTACTTTACAGGAAACTCTCCCAGCATCTTTTGGACTTGCAGAAAGGGTACTTCACCTATGCAGGGACAAGCTCAAACCAGTGTTTCATGAGTTACTTAAGGGCAATCCCTCGGATAAATACAGCAACGTTGTTACAATGTTGTTCCAAGATGCTCCAGATGCTGGAGTAAACATTGTTGCTGCATCAGGAAAAAGACATGGTTAGTTAAAATCACCAGTATATTACAAATTGAGTTTATGGACTGGTAAATACACCTTGGAATTTGGTTGGTCTAAGTATTAGTTCTTTATAGTGGCATGGTTGATCTATTTTTAGATGGGTAATCCAAGAGAAATGCTGCTTTTGTATGAGTTTGACATAAAGGGATGTTATTTCTTCTGTTATTGAGATAATTGTAGGAGAGGAACATGTTATTACAGAGTACAGACATGTCTTAACTTACAATTCAGGCCATTCTTCAAAAGGGGACGTGGTCAGAATTTTTTTTAAACCATGCTATCTGGAAAGGGAACTATATTAACCATAATATAATAACATGTGAAATTTCAAAGAACATTTTTGTTATGTACTGATTCCATTGAATAGTGTACATTTTGCACAGATGTGATGGTCTGCATAGTCATGTTGGATTCTGGTATTATCAGTAGCATGATCCACCATTATTTTTTATGCATACAATCTCTTCAATGTGATAGTACTAAGAGTCCCCCTCCCATGTTTCAATTGTGTGCTAAGTTCCTCTAAATTATTATTATGCAGGCAGCAGAAGGTAAACCTTCTAAAAGTCTGTTTCTGACGAGTCACCAGAGGTATACATCTACAGATGTTCTTCAGTATCTAATGTTCTATAGAGTGAGGTAGATAGCACAAGTTTATGTTTCTTATTTTTCAGGAAACTTCAAAGGTGGACCAAAATGTCAATTGCCTAGGCCAAGAAGGTACTAGTCCAATTAGTGCTCCCACAACTGCCATTAGCAATGGTGCTGCTCCAGTTGACAATGCCAAGTCTCCAGATGGACCAGATTCTTCAAAACAGAAGCAAGAACTGACTTCTGGTGGCGAGAAGACACCAGATTGTTCCAAACAGAAGCAAGAACTGACTTCTGGCGATGAGCAGACACTGGATTCTTCTACTCAGAAGCCAGAACTGACGTCTCTTAATAAGCAGGCTAAAATTTCTGAGGAATTGATATCTTGTGACAAAGAAGTACAAGAACCAGTCACTGTTGAAACTGAAAAGCCATCCGAGGTCAATTCAAAGAATGATCACATGCTTGGTTCTTCCACTGGATCTGAGATGAGTGAAGAATCAAAGTTTGTTAAAGACAACGAGAGTCTAGTAGCATCTGGGTTATCCCCAGAGACAAATGATGGTGATAAAAACAGCTATCAGAGACTGGCAATATAGCTCCTGAGAAATCGTCAAAACCAACTGACAGTAAGCCTGCTGTGGTGCCAAAAAGAGAGGCCGACCTCCAGCAGCAAAGTCTCAAGAAAAAAACCTGTTGGTAAGAAATATGCATCAGGCCTGAAATCTGCAAAGTCTTCATCAAGTAAGGCTGCTGAAGGAGAATCTTGCATGAAGCCACATAAAACCAGTACGAAATTGCAGAAAGCAGATGCTGTCTCTGATGACAAAGACACCGATGAAGATATTAGTTTGAAGGTAGCTTTCTTGTTCTCAATATATTGAGTACAGTAGATGCCTTAAAGTTGTTTCTCTCTGCTTAAGCCATCCTTGTATCTTACTAGCTGAAGATTGGATTTCTATAGATAGTGCCTATTTATAGTTTCATGTTTACATGCTTTTATTCTCTATAATAAGATAGTCGATAGGTAAAGCATTACTAACATTTGGCCAGTAACTCAACTGGTCTTTTCAACAGATTAATTTATATCACCCGTTCAACATGTTTTTGACCTTTTCTGTTTACACTCTTTTTTTTCTCTCCTAATGTGGTCTCCCACATTGACTTGATTTTCTTTATCAATTATCATAATTCAGGAGATGGTGTCCCCAACAAGGATCGATAAATCAAAAGGCCAACAAGAGGATAGTAGGGCGTCATCAAAAAGGAAACGTTTGCGGGAAGCTCAAGAGGTATGCATGCTTGACACATAATGAATTTTTTGAAATAATTGACACATAGTAAATTGTTTTCAACCTGATTTCTGTTTCAGTTTATCTGAATCTTTTTCTGTTGTGTTGGCAGACCCTCTATCAATGAAAAACAAAATGCTTGATGAAAATCTTGTTGGCTCCAGAATCAAAGTTTGGTGGCCGGATGACAAAATGTAAGTCTTACAGTAGTTAATATATAATATTCTTTTTCACCAATGTTTTTTTGTCTGTGCAAATTCCATGGATATTTCTATAGTGAAGCATTTGGTTATTTTTGAGCATATATTTTATTGCTGACCATCGTATGGATGCACTGTGGTTGCTACTTCTGAAGGCTTCCAAGTCTGCATTGTGGTTGCTATTTGTTCCTTTTTTTAATACATAAATAGTATCTGCTTGGTAAATTATTCTTCTGGTTGGAACTTTACACCAATAGTCTTTCTTTTTTTGTTTTTTAAATCTTCCTTGTGATAACAGTGTTGACAGCTGAAAATGACATTTGTGTTTTTTTATATATAAATAATATCTCAAGTATGCAGTTTGGTTAGTACTGAAAGTATTTCATGATTTGCAGGTTCTATGCAGGTGTCATTGAATCATTCGTGCCTTCGTCAAAGAAGCATAAGGTGCCCATTCATACTTCATTTGTTCCTTAGTGTTTAGCTTGTCTGAATTAGAGACACTATTAGAGATGGAATTCTTAATTTTCTCTTAAACAAAACTGATTATGATGTTTGGACCCTTTCCTATTGGCACTTAGGTTTGTTACGATGATGGTGATATTGAGATCCTAGTACTTCAGAAGGAAAAATGGGAGTTCATTACTGAGGTATTTCCATTAGGGTTTGAATTTGATGCAGTTATATCTACCCTCCTCTGTTCCCTTCTCTGATTTATTTGACATCCTGCAGGAACAAGACACTGATCCTGATGCGTCATCTATTATGTAAGAAAAATATCTACTTGCGCCTTTTGTATGTTGTGTGTTTGGGATGGCAATTATAATTATGCCAGAACGTTAAAAATATAATATGTGACGTGTGTACAACTTTAGTTTCCCCTACCTCTTACTCCAAGACTTCTGCATAAGTTTCTAGAAGCAACTTCTTACACTTAATAATGGGTACTAGTTTCAAAACTCAAAACAGAGCAGCCGTATCATGCACATGCTTGATTTTTCAAACAACCAGTGTTTGTTTGATATGTTTTCAGGTTTTATGTGAATTTTTCTATGTGCTTTTGTCGTCCTTGTCCCCTACTTAATCTGTTTAGCATGCCTTTGATATGTTTGATTGTCTAGCTATAACTTTGGTGGTAACCACCAAATGGAAAATCTGAAGTCAATTTATTCCTAAACTCTCCCTTTTTATATCCATAAAGTTACTATCCTGACTGGTGAACTTTGATTCATTTGTTACCCCTCCCCCTCCCACCTACGCACACTGTTATATCTCAATGCTACCGGATACTCGACTCCTGTTCATTGCTTAGGTCATAACTTAATGCCAAAAGTTTTAGCATTTGTTAAATTATGAGTTGTTTCTTGTAAACCAGGCGACGTGGCAGAAGAGCTAAAGGGAGCTCGGGTCAACAAATCAAAACTCAAAGGTAAAGTGTTTACTACTAATGGATTTGCTATCTTGATACATTGTACACTCAGTAGCTTATGTGAAACTAATTAACTGTTTTATGCACAGTGGCAGTGATGTTAAGAATCCTCCCAAGAAGAGAAGGCGTCGGCAGTGAAGACAAGAAGTCCAAAGATGAAGTGAAATCCCGTGAAGCTATGGATGAATCCAAGACTAATGGTCTTTTAACTAAAAGGAAGCCAGTGGAATGAAGATCAGTCATCAGAGGAGAAGGTCTGCCAAAAGAAGTGCAGGAGAAAGAGCCACAACTTGTTAGTTGCTGAGAGGCTATGCAACTCATTATCTCAGGGTGTTCCGCCCTTGCAGTCTGAAGTTTCAAGTGTTGTTCTTTTTTCTTTTTTCTTTTTTCCCTTGTCTTTTTGAGGATGTTGGCATGAGACATTCTGTATACTTTTATATTCCCTGGACTGTTTACCAGGTTAACGCTTTGGTGTGTCTGGATAAGTACATGGTATGAGGCTAGTAAGGGCTTCCACGCCAAGTCAGGGGACAAGTCCAACTTGAGTTTGAATCTGCCTTGTCCTGTAGGACGATAGTAAAAGAGACGCCTGGGACGTATCCGGACTGCATATTTGATAATCCACATATGGATAGAAAGATTATTTTATACGCTAACCAAATCAGAGGTCCAAATTCTGCCGGAGTCAACCGAAATCATTGGAACGCTTAGACGTCAGTGTGGGTGGTAGTCCTCCCTCCTCCATTTCCAGGTGTGTCACTCCATCGATCTTCTTCCCCCATGGATTGCTCCTCTGCTTCTTCCTTGGATATGTTGACCCTCCTTGACTTCAAGGGGCAGATCACGCACCCGATTCTTGATCGCGCTTCTTTCTTCTTGGTGGCTGCCTTTGGTCGTTGTGCTCACCGACCTAGCCCCCTGAATCGGTCGGTCATCTTCTTCATCATGCCGTTGGTGGTTCACCGGAGCATTTCTTTGTTTCCCAGCTTGGGGATCGTGACGTTTAAATTTGCGGTCGCCTCTAAACTGGTGGGGCTTTGCCATTGTCAAGCTGCGTTCCTTTGCTTGCCCTGCGTTCAAAGTTTTCTTCTTCCTTTGGGGTAATGGCGGGCCAAACTGGCGAGCAGAATTGCGACTCTTCGAGATGGAAGAAATGCAATCCTGGACGGCAGCTCACCAACGCACTCTTCCCAAGCGTTCCTTTGCTGAGGTGCTCAAATCTCCGATTCTCACGGGCGCCAACGCCATCCCTGTTCGCCAGTGGTGCCCATGGTGTTCTCTCGGCGGCGCCAACTCCGGCGTGGCGGCGACGACCCAGGCCGGTGCCTTTGTGGCCCCAAGACTCAAAATTCAAACTCGAAAAGAATTTCGGTTCACCATCGTCTTGTCTTCCCGAGTGCCTGCCTCTTCTTCTCGAATGTGGAGCTCTGGCAATGGACAGAACAGGCTTTTGCGGGCCGTTGCCTATCTAGTTCACACTGGAGAGTCAACTGTAACGCGCCAATACGGTGCCGTGCTTGCCACTTAACGGGCCACATTGCTGCACACTGTAGAAAATTCAAATTCATCAGGGGACAGCCAAATCTTGGCCAGCCCAATATCTTGTGCCCGGCAATCCCAGAAACTGGTGCGCCTGGCAACCGATGTCCGCCTGGCGAAGTGCACCGAATCCCCGTCACCGCTCCCTCGCAGGCTTTTGCCTCTTCTTTGCCCAATACTTCTCCCAAAGATGGAGCGGCCCACGGTTGAGGCCCAGCCCACCGAGACCGGGGCGGTGGAATGCCATTATGAGGCTCCAGACCCGAGGTACTGGCGTTTATCCCCGGCCGCTTCGTCTTCCCCCCTTCCTCCTCACTCTCTTCCCGCTATCGACACTGTAGCTCCAAAAAACCCCTCTCCTCTTCCAGACCTCAACCTCCCCTCCGCCTCATCGGAGGCCGGTCAGGGCGTTCAGTAGCGCCCGACCCCGCTCCGTTCATCCCCGACAACATGGTGCATGTCGACATCCCAAATCGAAGGTTCATGTCGTCGGCGGTGGCTCCGGTACGGCCGCCGGCAAGGAATGAAAATCTCGCCATCGTCACCTTCAACCCCCTGCCCGTAATCCGATGCACTTTCCTCGCTATCCGTGATGTCCTTAGAGATTTTCTAAGAGATGAAGTGCATATTCAGTACCAAGACATCCAGCAAACCAGCTTAGGTCAAGCCAAAGTCAGGGTCAGGAATGTCATTGCTAGGGACCGGTTGGTTGATAATAGCCCTCACCTGTATGATAATGTCGGGTGACTTTTGCAAAGCATGATCGGGGTAGGAATCGAGATTTGCAGAGTTGAACCATGAGTGCGGGCTCTTCATCGCTTGATTTTCCAAATGACTATCTTACCGACAAAGGCACATTCAACATGCTATTGGGGACTTTGCCCGTGTGCTTCTCTTTCGGCCTTGACCCCGAAAGTGTGATGCTAAGTTACTTGTTAAGGTTAGGGTCACAGATATCCAGCGTGTGTCCCAATATATTGTCTATAAAGATCCGCATTACGGTGGGTGGTGAGTCTTGGACTATTCAGTGTGAGGTGCTTGCATTCAAGGAGCCAGGACAGTTGCCACCACCAGAAGACCCTCTGCCTCAGAATCTGCAGATTGAGGATGCCTTGCCCTTTGACTTCTTTGGGTTGGGGCAGCCAGTAAATCAAGTGCAAGGTGATGGAAATGTCAATGTGGATGGAGAATGGGATCCATGGCCAGCTGAAGGGCAAGAGCAACAGCCCAGCGAGATCCGTGAAGAGGACGGATCATGCGGCCCGGGGGTTGAACCTCGAATGAGCCGCGCGGTGAACAGAAAGCATTGCTCTTGATCTGAATCAGCCACCTCTGGACTTGGAGTTAGATCCTGTCATAATTAATCCTCTGGGAGAACATGGGGCTGAACATGGTGAACAAATCCACTACTTACTGCAGCTTGAGAATGAGGTCTTCTTGATGGAGCAGCATGAGGAAGATATTAATAACCTCATTGATCAGATTCAGAATGAGCAGAATGAAGAAGTAAACCCCATCCAAGAGGAAGTTGATCCTTTCATTGGAGCTCAGAATCAACAGCATGGTTCCCCTGTTAACTATCTGGTTGATGAGCTTCACCCTGATGAGCTTATGGGGTCTGATGAGATGAATAATCTTCAAGAGGATTCTCAGGGAGAGTAGCATTCTCAGGGAGAGTAGCATTTAGCTCCTGAAAATGAACATGGTAACCAGATGGGGCTGATGCCATTTGAATTTTTAAATCTGGCCCAGCAAGAATCTCCTGAGCATGCACAGCCCAATGATGTAGATGGCAATAGGGATCAGGCCCAAAGAACATAATTCAGCCCATCAGGGGTCCTTGTCTGCACATGAGGTTCCACCTCTTCCTGATGATGGTGACCGCACAAAGGCCATGATTGCTGATAACTTTTAGAAGACTAGTCTTGATCAGGGGAAAAACATCTGTTTGGGCCTCAACCTTGCTGATCAAGAGGAGCTGGACTCAGCCTGGTCTCAGGCCTTTAACATGGAAGCAACTCGTCTTCTTCACACCTTCTTTCCCTCAGGTAACCCCACCAGTTTCCAGATTACCATCCCAAATGCCTGGATTAATTTTTTTGCGGTGCAACTATTGAAAAGTGATCACTTTGGGTGGGCAAGACAGATTTTAGCCTCTCGGGATTGTTTCTGTCCGGGCAATGATGATAGGGGACTGTTATTTCTATCCCATCTCGCCCACCAAACTTTAACTTATCCCTGTTTGGCGTAAATTGGTGACCCGGTCGGGGACTAGCAGCAGCTACCACCCAAGAAAAGAGGTCCGGAGAGGATCCCTCGTTGTGGTTGAAACCGAGGTAAGAAGAAGCCCAAGAATAAAGCAAATCAAGAATGGCTTTAAGCACAACTCCTGCATGAATAAGAACTGCCTTGGTTGTAATGCAAAGCCACCAACGTTGAAAAAGAAAAACAATCAAAAACATTGCCATTGATTTGTAAACTAGATGAATCGAGATCGCTGATGAACTTTTGCAGCCCAAGAGAGCTAGAGGGCATCCAGTTGCCAAAGCTAGAATTGTGCCCTGTGTTGTTGCTTTGAACCAAAGAGTCGCCGCTGGCGATGTGCAAGAGGGGTCCCAAGCCCCAAGGGGAGCTACTTCCAATTAGTTTCGTAATGTTGCGGGGATCTCGGAAGGATGATGGGAGAGCCCATTTTTTGGTTTCTTTAGTGAAATAGTTCCCGTAATAGGTTGCAGAACTCTTTTATTCGCAGCCACTAAGATATATGTGAAGGATGAACCTACCCCTAGGGGTGCTTATTTTGTTGTTGATGTTAGTCAGCTAGAGCTTCTGATATGGTTATGTATGGTCAGTATGCTACGAATGTCCTCGTGGGCCGAGACCTCTTATGTAATGCATAACAACTGTGGTTGATCAGTGGTTACTGCAGTCATGCTTTTCCTAAGTTTCATCAATGAATCACAACAGCTGTAGAAAATGGAATGTTTTATGTTGGAATGTTAGGGGGCTTAATGCTGTAAGAAAATGGGATGCTGTCAAAAACAAGGTTGTGTTGACACTTGTTAATGCATGCTTTTAATTGTCAATTAAACATGGAAAAGGACTAAAATATAATTAGACAACCTTATTAGGGGTTTATACTAATGATTTCCATGAGTTTTGGTAAAGTTGTGATTTGCGAGGGACTTAACGTAAAAACGGTAGAAATCGTAACGCAATCCAACTCCGGCAAGACTAGAAGGCTCGGAATACACCCGACGTGAACGAAACTTGGCACCGAAGAAAACATCATCTAGAAGACTCCGGAAGCCACGACGCATCGCGGAGCCCGTGAGTGGAACCCACCCCCGGGCCGATCGGCCCAATAATCAGGCCGATCGGCCCCTGGCTTGGCCCCCAAGTCGTCCCCCTGTTTCCGAATGTTCCTCCACCGCCTCTAAGACGCAATCTAATCCGGTCGTTTGATGTCGGTTTGATCCGAGGGCGTCGGTTAAGCACGAGATGCATGAAGATTAGTACCACATTGCCCGCTGAATTTGAAGAGACATAAGAAGACCCATATATATAGACCCCGAGGCCTCCCCCGATTCATCAATCTCAGTTCAATCTTCAATTCAATCGGATCATCAACGGCGACAAGAGATAGAAGCTCTAGATTAGAATTAGATTGAGAGTTAGTTTTGCAAGTTGAGAGAATTAGAGTGCGGTTGAGGCGGAGTAGAAGGAAGGCCTGAGCTGTCGGCGCCTCCATCTTCTTCCTCCTCCTCCGAGTTGGCGCCTCCATCATCGTCTCCCCCGAGCCGATGCCATTGGAGCACGACTCCGAGATCTTGTGGATTGTTCAATTCCATTCGAGTAAGTGATATTGTCTCTATTGTTCTTAAGGTTCGTATTTCTTTGATAAGATTACTTTGATTCCTGTCGCTCTTGAATTAAAGTTGTTAGATTAATGTAAGCGTGGTGCTTAGATTGACTAGCTTATTACGAATACCTTCTATAGGCCGGGGTGAAGACACTTGTTAAGGCCGATCGTAGTGGTGACAAAGCACTATTGAGTCCTTTGTTACGCCTGCCCCCGTTTATAGAAATCGTAGGAGACCCCTGCGTTGTTAGCGTAGATTCCCTTTATTAAGAGTTTCTTCATGACAACCCCTCTTAAGAACAATGTGCAAATGATTTATTTGAAGTGAGAACAAGACCTTCCTACCGTAACTCCTTATCTTTATTATCTATCTAGTTTTATTAAACCCTTTCGAGGATCAGTAGTAAATCTCAAGAACCCCTTCTCTACGTTCTCCCCGTGGATTCGATATTTAAAACCCACCACCCCGGGTGAAGTGCTCACCCGGTATCCGTGCGCTGCGGATTATCCATCATAATATTCCCTGTAGGCTTAGCAAATACCAACAAGCATTTCGGCGCCGTTGCGGGGAGAACGGTTTAGAGATTTCTTGAGTATACATTTATCTTTTCTTTTTAGTTTAAATTTTTATCCTTTTTCTTTATCATGGATACTACATCCATTAAAGATTTTTCGGCACCTATGGAGCTTAGCCTTAGGCCTATACCATCATCCAAACCAATTCTATCAGAGGCCTATGAGCTACGCTCCCTAGATTAATAGAGATGGTCCAAACCAACACTTTCTTAGGAATAGAAGACTAAGACCCTTATCATCATCTCCAACAATTTGAGCAAACATGTGACTGCCTTCATATAGAGGGTATGTTCGACGAGACTATCCGTTGGAAGCTCTTCTTCCGCTCACACCGAAAGGAAAAAGCTCGCCAATGGTATGACGTAACCAAGGAGAAGAAGAAAGGCGATTGGGGAATTCTCCGTGCAGATTTCGCTTGGACTTTTACCCCGTTTCTAAAGTAGTCAACCTTAGAACCCGGATCATATCTTTCAAGCGGGGAGGATAGTGAGTCGTTGAGTTCATCCCCGGGAACGTTTTGAACTTCTTTTTGCAAATCCGACCAGATCTAGGCCTTCAAGACCACATTTTACTTCAACATTTTTATATTGGTCTTAATAAAGAATCTAGAGCCTATTTGAATACCTCCTCACATGGATCTTTCATCCATCTTACATCTAGTGAAGCTAGAACCATCTTAGACAACATTCTAGCCAGCACCAATGATGATCCAGTAGAAGAGAAATCTTTAGAAGAAGAAATTCCAGAAATAGCTACACCCGAACCTATGCCAGAATCATCTCAACCCGTAGCTACAGTAATCATTAAAGGAAAAACATTCTTTTCCTGATTTTATGAATGATATCGAGGATGATTTATTTTTCGATTTTGGAAACACCTCGAATTATCATCAAGAGAAGAAACCTCGAAAAACGCAAATTATCTTCACAAGAAGAAATTGATCACGTTGAGCAATACTTCTCGAGGACAAAACACTAGGAAGCTTGCATCTATCATGAGTGCGTAATGGTTAGAAGAATCAGAACTTTCTTCCGATGTGATCCGCTTTGGAATCACCTTACGTACCAATTCAATGCATAATTAATGCAATCACCTATGATGCACTTTATAACCCAATCGTAGGAGTTAATATAATGGCTTTATCCTTTTTCGAGCAATTTAGCAAGAACATGCCATTATCTCCTACTACTAAGTTATTAAAGCACTCCTCCGGGCAAATTGTCCAAAGTTGTGAATTCTTTTACACTCTACCTATTCAGGTAAATGACATGTTAATCAACCTGAGCTTTTATATCTTTGATATTAGGGAGTTTGACCTTTTATTAGGCCATCCATTAGAAAGACTCCTTAAAGAAGGACACACGGGAAAACTAGACATTTGTCTAGGCAAAGATAAATTTCCCTTACACTTCGCACATTCAATTCATACTGAGACCGAACCCAGTCCAGAACCAGACCCAATGGAAGAGGTGAAAGAGGCATCTATAGAACATTTCGTAGAATCCAATCAAGAAGATGTAACTGAATTCTTCATCGAGGAAGAGGAAGAAAATCCAACCGAATCGAACCTCTCGATGAATTCGAGGAAACCTCGAGACCTCCCATTGAACTTAAACCCTTACCACCTGGTCTTAGATATGCCTTTTTGCATAATGATCCCGAGTCCCCCTCGCGTGATCATTAATGATAAACTCACTCGGGGAAGAGACCTACGGGTTAATTACATCGTCTTAGAACAACATCGTTCAACCTTCGGCTACTCACTCCATGATCTAAAGGGCATCGGTCCCCGCCCTTTGCACACATCGTATACCTACGGATCCCGATGTTCCACCATCTAGAGAGCCTCAACGCAGACTTAATAATACAATGAAAGATGTGGTAAAGAAAGAAGTTCTAAAACTTCTTCACGCGGGATTATATATCCCGTGGCCACATAGTGAGTGGGTAAGCCTCGTGCAAGTTGTGCCTAAAAAGGGAGGCATGACAGTAGTTAAAAAATGATAAGAACGAATTAATTCCTCGAGAACCGTCACCGGGTCGGGCGTATGTGCATAGACTATAGAAAATTAAATAAAGCCACAAAGAAAGATCACTTTCCACCGCCTTTCATTGATGAAATGTTAGAACGGTTGGCAAACCACTCTTTCTTTTGTTTTCTCGATGGATATTCGTGGTATCACCAAATCCCAATCCATCCCTGATCAAAGCAAAACCACTTTTACATGTCCATATGGAACTTATGCATATCGTAGAATGTCTTTTTGATTATGTAATGCTCCGGCTTCTTTTCAAAGATGCATGATGTCTATATTTTCCGACATGATTGAAGAGATTATGGAAGTTTTTATGGATGACTTTTCTGTTTATGGAAAAACTTTTTGATGATTGTCTAGAAAACTTAGATAAGGTTTTGCAAAGATGTGAAGAAAAAGCACTTAGTCCTTAATTGGGAAAATGTCATTTTATGGTTAGAGAAGGAATAGTGCTAGGCCATCTAGTTTTTCGAAAGAGGAATAGAGGTAGACCGAGCTAAAATAGAAGTAATTGAACAGCTACCTCCACCTGTGAATGTTAAAGGAATAAGAAGTTTTCTTGGCCATGCTTTGGTTTTTATAGAAGGTTCATAAAGAATTTTTTTCTCATATTGCTAGACCTCTTACAAACTTGTTAGCTAAGGATGTTCCTTTTGATTTTGATGATGCTTGTCTTAAATCTTTTGAAACTCGAAAAATGCTCTTATTTTCGCACCCATTATTCAACCCCCCGATTGGTCTTTACCTTTTGAAATTATGTGTGATGCAAGTGATTATCTTTGTGGGGGCTGTTTTGGGACGCAGACAAAAAGACAAGAAACATCATGCTATTGCTTATGCTAGTAAAACTTTAACTGGACCTCAACTTAATTATGCCACAACTGAAAAAGAGTTACTAGCTGTTGTTTATGCTATCGACAAGTTTAGATCTTACTTGGTAGGAGCAAAAGTTATTGTTTACACTGATCATCTTTGCTCTTAAATATTTGCTCACTAAGAAAGATGCTAAACCAAGATTAATACGATGGATTTTGCTGCTCCAAGAGTTTGATTTAGAAATTAGAGATAAGAAAGGAGTAGAAAATTCTATTGCCGATCATTTGTCTAGAATGCATTTTGAGAAACCACAGGAGTTACCCATTAATGACTCTATGAGGGACGACATGCTCTATCGGATCTCCCGATCCGATCCCTGGTATGCAGATATTGTTAATTTTATGGTTGCAGGATATGTACGACCAGGGGCTGATAAGAAAAAGCTCATTTATGAGAGTCGCCATCACCTATGGGATGAGCCATACCTCTTCCGAGTATGCACTGACGGCTTACTCAGGAGGTGTGTACCGGCAGAAGAAGGACTACAGATTATCAAGAAGTGCCACTCAGCACCATATGGGGGTCATTATGGAGCATTCCGCACACATGCAAAGATCTGGCAAAGCGGATTTTTCTGGCCAACCATGTATCAAGACACACGAGACTTCGTACGAAGGTGCAATGCCTGTCAGAGACATGGCAATATCAATTCTAGGGATGCCATGCCGCTGACGACCAATCTTCAAATCGAGCTCTTTGATGTCTGGGGAATTGACTACATGGGACCATTCCCAAAATCCGGACCCTACGAGTACATCCTAGTGGCAGTTGACTATGTTTCTAAATGGGTTGAGGCCATGCCATGCAAGACTGCTGATCACAAAAGCTCAATCAAGATGTTTGAAGAAATAATATTTCCAAGATTCGGTACACCAAGGCTAGTGATAAGTGACGGAGGGTCTCACTTCATCGACAAGAATTTCGAGAAGTACCTCTCATCTCATGGGATCCAACACAACGCCGCTACACCTTATCACCCAGACAAGTGGTCAAGCGTAAACGTCAAACAAGCAAATCAAGAACATCCTACGTAAAACGGTTGACCAAATGGGAACTAAATGGAAAGATAGGCTACCCGAAGCTCTTTTGGGCTTACTAGGACAGACTTACAAGACTCCCATTGGAATGTCTCCCTACCGGTGGTCTCACGGAAGACATGTCACTTGCCCGTTGAGCTAGAGTTCAAAGCTCACCGGGCAATCAAGAGGTGGAATATGGACCTTGACGCAGCCGGAACAAAACGAAGAATGCAACTATCTGAGCTGGAAGAATGGAGAGAAAAAGTGTACCACAATGCCAAGATCTACAAAGAAAGAACCAAGAGATGGCACGACAAGAGAATCAAGAAGAAGGAATTCCACCCAGCGATCGTATTACTTTTTAATTCCGTGGTACGACTTTTTCGGACATGGAAAACTACGAAGCAAGTGGGAAGGACCATACAAGGTGGTGAGTTCATCATCACACGGAGTCATCACTCTTCAAGACAACGAAGGTACGCGCTTATTCAAGGTAAATGGTCATCGCTTAAAAATATTTTTAGAGCCCAATAAAGATTTAGAAGAATTAGATGTTATCGAGTTCTTGAAATACCCAAAAATATTAATTTTCACGAATAATGGGCCGACACCTGGTTTTTCGGGATAATAATAGAGTTAGAGCACCCCCACGACGTAACGCGTCGCGAGGCGACACGTGGCCGCACCGATCGGCCCAAATAACAGGCCGATCGCCCACGTGCCCCCCCCTCTCACGCCCTGTTTTGTCCCACCGCGGTCTCTTGCACGCGTTTAGTTACGGAAAAATCACTTTCTAGATTTGTTTTAGCACCGTAAACCCAATCTCTCGTCCCCGAAAAAAAATCGACCCATATATAATCAAGGATAGACCCTCCTCTTTTCTCATCTAATCTCCAACTTAGCGACCATGGTTCGGTGCGCCTTTTGTCCCCTTCAATGAGAAAGCCAAGCAAGTTGTTCCTTCCATCAAGCAACCCAAGCCGCTCGCCGTCATACCACCCGATCATACTCCAATTCCTTTCGTTCCACCTCATCGTCCTCGCACACGCCGCCACCGCAAGGACGCCAAGCAAGTCATGTATGCTCACCGTATGATCGTCGCCGCGAAGCCGCGACCGAAGAAGCCAATCCATGTTCCTAGCTACATGGAGGTTGAAGAACCAAAGAAGGGCGAGCGTCTTACACGTGTTTCGCATGGACACCAACGGCAACACGAGGGAGCACAAGTACACTACAAGCACCTCCACGCCGCACTACCATTAACGGAATCCGCGCTAAGGAGTCACGGATCAAGAGGATTCCCGTTATCGAGGCCACCAGACGGCGTATGCCACAGAAGAAGAAAACTAGAAAAACCGTAGCCGACCCGCTTTAGATGTAGCGGCCCTTGCAAAACATGCAAGGAGATTCACCGCGTCAATAGCACCCTCACTAGTTCCGTCCTCCGTCTCTTAGAGAATGAAGGAAAGAAGAAGTGTAAAAATCGGGAAGAGGATGCTAGTCGCAATTCAAAGAAGGGCAAGGGCCCTATGTAAGCACCACAATTAGAGAGCACATAAGTCTTAGCGTTTGAGTCTTAAAGATTAGTTAAATTAAAGTCATTTAGTTTGGTTTTAGATAATATTAGTTTGCTTTAAATTTTAGGAAGTTCGAATTATATAATAAAGTGCTCTCTCTTTTATCAATAAAGTAATCCACAAGTTGAGTCAAATATTTCTTCTATATTTTTTCTAGATATGTTTTTTGTCTCCACCATGCTTTGTATGCAAGATAACAGGAATTAAGTGTGGGGGAGAGACATGCCGACCAAACAGAAATTTTTGCGACAAAAATCAAGAAATTGAATAAAAACGGAACCATCGACTTCAAGACGACGGACGCGGCCCGACACGGACCAGGCGGACCGATCGGCAAATAACGGGCCGATCGGCCCCGGCCTGGCCCCACTAAGGCCCAGCTTCGTCCACCGCCTCGGTTCGCTTCCTAAAACTTTTAATTTTCGCAATTTATTTTCCGTTCGAATTAAATAAGCCTTCTGTTATGGTATGTTTACCTATATGAAAAAAGATGTCTTGTTAACCCATGAACAAAGTTTTGCATGATTGAATTCCTACATATATCCGTCACTTTTTGGGATGCTTTAATTGCTTAGAACATGAGAAAGAATAAAGTTAGAATAAGATCTTCTTTCTTTTATCTTGTCTTTGGAGAGTTATTTATTTCAAAATATTAAAGTCATTAGTTATGCTTCTCCTTTGTGATCAATGATACATCCTAATAGAGCCGTAGCAATCATTAAAGATATATCTAATTAATTGTTGCTTTCTTGTGTTGAGCTTTGTCAAAACCACGACCCATGTTGAAATTTGTCTAAAGTCTACGATCAAGATCACATACACTTTGCTTTCACTAAAGTATCCATGTTCTAAAAGTGTTAATCTCTATCTCCCATAATTTTAATTGTTGTAAAAGGTACGCCTATGAAAAGCCAAATGTTAAAAAATTCTAAGAGTGGAGAGAAAAGTGAGAGAGAGGAGAAAATGAGCAAGTGCTCTACGGGTCGAAGAACCCCTCTCTAAAGAAAAAGGCAAAAAATATGAAGAGAAGAATAATGGACAAGTGTCCGAGGGTGAGTATGGCCCACTTCTCTAATATTGAGAGAGTAAAATGGACATGTGTCCGAGGGTGAGTAGAACCCACCTCTCTCCTAATTAGCTGGTTACCTCGCTTAAAAAAATAAATAAATAAATATAAATCTTTTGGAAAAGGGGAGATAGACGATTTTCAACTAGAGAGAGCAAGTGGTAATCTTGATTCACATGCACATCTTGATCTATGATTTATGACATCTTTCTCCATGGATCCACATTTGACTCGGCAATAAATACAAGGTAAGTGTGCTACATGTTCTTGAGCTTCACATATGATATATAATAAAAAGAACTATGAGGATATAATATACTTTGAGAGACTTGAGAGTGTCACAAAGGAGTAAGTACAGACTATGTTTTCTTTTCAAAACTTATGTAAAATCTCTCCAAGTGACTTGGTTTAAGAATTTAAGGTGATCCTGTTTCTAACTAATTCATGCTCAAAGATCCCAAAGTGCAGGTATGACCATGAAAATATAATCATGATCCATGCTTAGACCATCCTTTTATCGAGGACCAGTAAAAGCCTAAGTGTGTGGGGGAGTTTGTTGACACTTGTTAATGCATGCTTTTAATTGTCAATTAAACATGGAAAAGGACTAAAATATAATTAGACAACCTTATTAGGGGTTTATACTAATGATTTCCATGAGTTTGGTAAAGTTGTGATTTGCGGGGACTTAATGTAAAAACGGTAGAAATCGTAACGCAATCCAACTCCGAAGCAAGACTAGAAGGCTCGGAATACACCCGGCGTGAACGAAACTTGGCACCGAAGAAAACATCATCTAGAAGACTCCGGAAGCCACGACGCATCGCGGAGCCCAGAGTGGAACCCACCTCGGGCCGATCGGCCCAATAATCGGCCGATCGGCCGGGCTTGGCCCCCAAGTCGTCCCCCTCGTTTCGAACGTTCCTCCACCGCCTCTAAGACGCAATCTAATCCGGTCGTTTGATGTCGGTTTGATCCGAGGGCGTCGGTTAAGCACGAGATGCATGAAGATTAGTACCACATTGCCTTTGAAGGTGAAGAGACATAAGAAGACCCATATATATAGACCCCGAGGCCTCCCCGATTCATCAATCTCGGTTCAATCTTCAATTCAATCGGATCATCAACGGCGACAAGAGATAGAAGCTCTAGATTAGAATTAGATTGAGAGTTAGTTTTGCAAGTTGAGAGAATTAGAGTGCGGTTGAGGCGGAGTAGAAGGAAGGCCTGAGCTGTCGGCGCCTCCATCTTCTTCCTCCCTCTGGAGTTGGCGCCTCCATCATCGTCTCCCCCGAGCCGATGCCATTGAGCACGACCGAGATCTTGTGGATTGTTCGAATTCCATTCGAGTAAGTGATATTGTCTCTATTGTTCTTAAGGTTCGTATTTCTTTGATAAGATTACTTTGATTCCTGCCGCTCTTGAATTAAAGTTGTTAGATTAATGTAAGCGTGGTGCTTAGATTGACTAGCTTATTACGAATACCTTCTATAGGCCGGGGTGAAGACACTTGTTAAGGCTGATCGTAGTGGTGACAGACACTATTGAGTCCTTTGTTACGCCCCGCCCCGTTTATAGAAATCGTAGGGAGACCCTGCGTTGTTAGCATAGATTCCCTTTATTAAGAGTTTCTTCATGACAACCCCTCTTAAGAACAATGTGCAAATGATTTATTTGAAGTGAGAACAAGACCTTCCTACCGTAACTCCTTATCTTTATTATCTATCTAGTTTTATTAAACCACTCGGGGATCGGTGAGTAAATCTCAAGAACCCCTTCTCTACGTTCTCCCCGTGGATTCGATATTTAAAACCCACCACCCCGGGTGAAGTGCTCACCGGTATCCGTGCGCTTGCGGATTATCCATCATAATATTCTGTAGGCTTAGCAAATACCAACAGGTTGCTCAAACAAATTGTGATGTTGTGCGCCTTCAGGAAACCAAGAAAGATTCCTTTGATCGGCTTTTCCTAAGGAAAATTCTTCCTCCCTGCTTTAATGAGTTTTTGTTTGTCCCCTCGATTGGGGCATCTGGTGGAATTCTGGTTGCCTGGAAGGGGCATCTGTTCAGTGGTGCTACAAGAGAGGCCTTGGGTTTTTCACTTATTGTTGATTTCATTTCAAAAATTGATGGATCCTCTTGGACTCTAGTCAACATTTATGCACCTTGCAGACGGGAGGACGAACCGACTTTTGCTTGACTTGGATGAAAAATATAGAAATTCGATGGAGAAGAATGGATATTCATGGGAGACTTTAATATGTACAGATTGGCAGAAAATAGAAACAAGGATGGGGCAAACATCAACATGATGTTCTTGTTTAATAATATCATCAGCTCTCTGGGCCTGTCAGAAATACATTTGTAAGGTAAAAAATACACTTGGTCTAATATGCAAGAAAACCCTCTACTTGAAAAGCTTGATTGGGTTTTCACCAATAATGATTGGACACTATCATACCCGAAACTACCTGCAGTGCAATCTCAATGGAAGTCTCGGATCACACCCCCATGCTCATAACAATCTCAACAAGCTGCACCAAGGGCCCATATTTTTAGATTTGAGAATTTTTGGCTAATGAGGGAGGATTTTCAAACAAATTCTTCTCGAGCAATTGGCAAGCATCTCAACATTTGTCCGATAGTGCAATGATCCTAACCAATAAATTCAAAAATTTGAGGGCAGCTCTGAAATTATGGAGTGCCGCTTATCCAACTTGAAGATTTCTATTGCAAACATCTCAACCACCATACTTTTCTTAGACACCTTGGAGGAATACAGAGACCTTAGTTTGGAAGAGTGGAACTTCGTGGTCATTCTCAAGGAGAAAGTTTTATCACTTCTTGAACAACAGAGGATTTACTAGAAGCAAAGAGGGGCTATCAAATGGGCAACATTGGGAGATCTTTGGCACCCACTTTTTTTCATGCCAATGCTACAATTAAGCACGAAGCAACTCCATCACTACTCGATGAATCATGATGGAAATATCTGCTCGGCTCATTTCGGATAAAGAGCAAACCGACCGGGAATCCTTCAAAGATAGAATTGGGCAGTCTTCTGGCAGCAACATTGTTTTTGATCTAGCAAGCATCATTCAAAGCAACATGATAATCTCCAGCACTTAGAGGAAAGTTTCTCAGAGGAGGAAATAACAAAAGTAGTTAGAGCTCTGCCAAATAACAAGTCACCAGGGCCAGATGGTTTTAATAATGAGTTCATCAAGAAATGTTGGCCACACATTAAACATGATTTCTTCAACTTTGTGCAAAGATTTTTAACTTCAGATTTATGTCTTCAAAGTATCAACTCTTCTTTCATTACTCTAATCCCAAAGGTGCAAACACACAGTCACAATCTCGACACAGGCCAATCTCTCCCGAATAGCTCAATGAAGATCATCACCAAGCTATTGGCAAACAGGCTGCAGGAAGTAATTATACCCTTGGTTCACCGGAACCAATATGGTTTCATCAAGGGAAGAACAATTCAGGATTGCTTGGCATGGGCTTTTGAATATCTTCACCTCTGTCACACTTCAAAAAAAGAGATCATCATCTTAAAACTAGACTTTGAGAAGGCTTTTGACAAGATTGAACATAAGGCTATAACTGAGCTACTACAGGCCGAGGTTTTGGCCAAACTTGGGTTAAATGGATCTCGACATCCTTTCTTGGAACTTCCAAAGTTCTCCTCAATGGTACCCCAGGCAAGACTATCCACTGCAAAAGAGGAGTCAGGCAAGGGGACCCCCTATCCCCCCTTTTATTTGTGCTAGCTGCTGACTTGCTCCAGTCCATCATCAATAAAGCAAAGGACAAGTGGCCTCCTAAACCTGCCCATTCCAATGAACTCCTCATCCGATTTCCCAATTGTGCAGTATGCTGATGACACTTTGATTATCATGGAAGGAGAGGCTAATCAGTTATTCCTCCTAAAAGGTCTCCTGCAGTCATTCTCAGATTCCACTGGCCTCAAAGTAAATTATAGTAAGTCCTGTATGGTGCCCATAAACATTTCTACTCAAAGAACAAGACACCTGGCCAACACTTTTGGATGTGCAGTGGGTTCTCTACCCTTTACTTATCTTGGTCTGCCTCTTGGCATCACTAGACCAACGGTGGCTGAATACTTACCTCTGATCAACAAGTGTGAAAGAAGACTGGTCAGTACATCCTCTTTGCTAAACCAAGCTGGAAAGCTAGAAATGACTAATGCAGTTTTCACAGCTTTACCCACTTTCTACATGTGTACACTGGCCCTACCTAAGGGTGCCATCAAGCAAATTGACAAGCCAAGAAAATATTGCCTATGGAGAGGATCAGACATAAATTCAAAGAAACCACCCAAAGCTGCCTGGGCGCTTGTTTGTGCTGATAAGGAGGAAGGAGGCCTTGGGGTGATAGACCTTAAAAAACATAATGATGCTCTGTTACTCAAGAATCTGGACAAGTTCTTCAATAAAGAAGACATTCCATGGGTAAACCTAGTCTGGGAGAAGCATTATTCAAATGGAAAATTGCCAAACCATGTGAGAAAAGGGTCCTTCTGGTGGAGGGACATCTTAAAGTTGCTAAGTCAATACAAGGAGCTTACCAACATACAAATCCAAAATGGTTCCTCCTTTTTTTTTGGGATGACAAATGGAGATCACAGCCTTCCAAAATTGGAGTTTCGAGCTTTATTCCTACTCTCCGAACAAAACTATGACAGTTAACTTCTAGGCCCAAAATTCTCAACCCTTGACTGCTTCAGTTTACCTTTATCTGCAGAAGCTCATCAACAATTCCTATCTTTGGAAATAATAAGAGAGGACACATCTTTATCTCAGGACAATGATATTTGGTTGTTTAATAATGGAAAATTTTCTGTAGCCAAAGCCTACAAGATGCTCAAGGGTCATAACCAGTGTGCCTCTGCCATTCAAATGGCTTTGGAAAAATTGTTGTCAGCCCAAGCACAAAGTCTTCTTTTGGCTGGTGCTCATGGACGGGCTTAGCACCGTAAATGTCTTGCGGAGAAGAACAATGCACCTTCCATCATATAATTGTGTCTGTGCAACCGTTTCGGTGGAAGAGACTACGCAAAGACTTTTGTTTTTCTCCCGCCACTTTGCGTTAATTTGCTGGAACTCCATTGGTATTAACATTCAGGGGACAGCCGGATGTTTTTCAGGCCATCGAAATAATCAAAGCACAATCAAATCAGATTCTTTATGGTGCTCATCATCCTCATGGTATGGGCCATTTGGATATCAAGAAATGATCTGATCTTCAAGAACACCCCCGCCAGTTTAACGAGCCAAGGAGATATTTAACAAGGAGATTCAGGTTTTGACCCTGAGGGTCAAGTCAAAGTTCGCGTCGGAATTTAATTTATGGATCCGAAATTTGTTGTAATTTGTCTTTCTTTTTTCATTTTTTTCGCACTTTCTTTGTTTCTTGAATTCTCTCGGTTATACTTGATCGGCTCTTTTCGATTTCAATAAATTCCTGTAGGGGTTTTACACCCCTCCAGTTTCATCAAAAAAAAATCATTGGAACAAGCGGCGTCTAAAATCTACGAGCGTATCGCAGCAATGTCTTTGTCTGTTGGGCCGTGTATCGTCTTTGAGCTTGTTAGAGGTGCGCATTCAGGGGAGCGACGACCCCAAATTGCATCCACAATTGTCATTTAACTTGGAGACTAGACTTCTTGGAAAGGTCAAACCGGATCGTGACATGGTTGATAACCAGAGGAGACTTGGTGCTAATCCGGAAGCCGGATCAATGTGCCGCTCTCCATAAAATTGTTATTCATCTTGAACCCGATGGAAGATCAAAAACCCATTCCCATCAAATGTATTGGACTGATTTCATGAGTTGGATGAATCAACCTCAGTCATGATATCTTCTCTAACCGACTCACATGTTGTCCCTTAGGCCGCTTCACTCAATTGACGACTTAGCGACTTACTAGAGTGTGTAGCAAAGCTTGTCTTAACTATATTTCACTTTTTTTTGTGTCGCAGATGATAGTGTCATCTTTTGTGGAGCCATCCAATTTTGAGATATTTTGGTTGCAAGATCTTAGTGGTTTCATTATGTATACCTATATATGGGCATGCAGCCTGAGGCCCACTGGCACAGCCCAAAGCATGCAGCAGGCCGTGCCTAGATCATCCCCTCGGCCCGTCGACCGGGGACGGCACAACCCAAAAATCAGAAAAGGCCCAATGACGACCCGATATGTGCCCATGCGCCAAAGACCCATCCCACAAAAACCCTAGCTAACTCTATTCTCGTCTCACTCTCACTTCACGGTCACACCCACAACCCATACTCCCGCCCCCACCCGGTGCGATCATCGCGACTCATGAGGATCCCCATGCCGCCTTGCTCGTGGTTGTGATTCGCGAACCCGCCTTCATTGCTTCACTCCCACACGCCCCACCCTCGATTGCTCCTCCATGCGCGTCGCCACCGGATTCCCTGCTCCTCCACGCGCCCCCATATCCGGCTATGCCCGGACCTCTACACGCCTTGTCACCGACTATGATTGCTTCAAGCATGCCGATGGCCGACCTCAAGCACCAGCAGCCACAACCCCTTCCTCCTTCTCACGCGATGTTGCAGCCTCAAGTTCCCTCCCTCTTCCTTCGTGACACATCAGCGAGGCAACCATGCTTCCTTCCTATGGTAGTGCTCGGTGCTCGGGCTTGGGCCTTGGGCCAGTGCAGCCCGCTAAAAAGGTCATGCTTTCGAGGATGGCCCGAATGGAAAGCGGCCCACGTGTCATGCCTGGGCCGGCAAGCAGGCGCGGTGGCCTATGGAGGCACGACCCCGCGTTATGTAGGCCAAACAGGGGCCTGTCATATAAGTACCGGACCGGGCCAAGCCATTGCTCATCTATATGTGGACCATCACCTTTTTTTGAAACAATATGTAGATCATAACCTTAGTTAATCAAGGTGCTATAGTTCTTGTAGTAATGCTGGTTTCATTGTGGAGTGTGTACGTCTGTTTTTCTCTAAGAATTATATATTCGCTTTTTTTTTAGATAATGGATTAAAAAATCCAGCCTCTACACCCGGGGATGTACAGCCAAAAAATACAAAAGAGACAGAAAAAACAACAAGAGAAAAGCCATTTGGATGTTTTAGTGGTTGAAAACAATGTACATCCTTGTGGTTGTTTTGCTCGCTGTGATCTGAAAACTATATATGTATATCATGAATAAAGATGGACGGTTGTTTGTATGGACATGTTGCTGGCAATGTAAGTGATGAACTTTCAGAGCTATTACGATAGTTGTATTGTGAATAATGATTTAGTCGCATTGCCGGCGGCAATGGTCGAAACATTGATGCCGGAACAAATGTCCTCATTACACTACCGGATGGATCCCCGACCGGTTGTGCTTGTATGTACATCACCGCTGGATGGTACGCAGGTTCGGCATTGATGATCCAACCATCCTTGCCAGGTGGGATGCTAAAGTGGCGACAATGGTTCCATCATCACACCACCGGATGGTACGCTACTAGATAGTCGTTGACGGTAATGCACGATCACCATCACATAGTATACCGCATTGGCATCGATAAATGGATTATTCCTACCGGATGATCGGCGTTGGTTAGCACAACATCCACGCTAGATAATAAGACAACCAGTGGTGATGATTCGTACCGGGTAATCACCACCGTTGGATGGTATGATGACCGATATTAGTTCGTGACATTCGGTGATGAAAGCTAGCACCACTACAAAACTGGGGCCCAAAACTATGGGTGATGGGGGTCTAGAACCGGCAGTGAGGAACTTTCTATAGTAGTGAGTACCGGTGTAAAAAGTAGCCCGCTATAAGCGTGAACATAGCGCCTCTATATAGCGGTAGGAAGCGGGTGTCACAATCTTTGATTAGCGTATTTATAGTGCGAATAAGCGTCGAAATAAGCGTCACTATAGTGTTTTGGCCAATCTCATGCTAAATTCTATTGCTCGCAATTTTAAACATGGTGAGTACACATGAGCATAGCTACTTAAACTTAACCGTGGTGGGCATGTGTTTTGCCCCCACAATTAATGCCCCGATTAACGTAAAGGTGGTGGGCATTTTTTATTTTCCATGATGGGCAGTTTGCCCACCACGGAAAATCGATTTACCGCGTGGCGAGCAAGATAAAAAAGCCCGCCATGGTTAATATTTAATAACAGTGGAGGGCATTAGGATGGTCCAACATTGATTTGGTAACCGCCAAAAAAATTGATTATTCGTGGCGGGCATCCTATAAGGCCCACCACCTAAAATCATGGCCCAACATTGAGCCCAACAAAGCCCATATCACCAGGCTTATATATAAATGGGAATTAGGGTTTTCTAGCAATCCAACGAAGCCTCACTCTCCACTTTCCCCAGCCGCCTACCCTTGCTCGCACTTCACCCGTGCTCGTGCTTCTCTACCTGCTCCATCTTGCACCCCTTCTCCTCTCTGCAGCTCGCGCTTTCCTCTCCCTCTCTTCTATCTCCGGCGAATGCAGCTGGCGGTGTGCGAGGGGCGGATGGAGCACAGTACATGCGGTGGAGCACGATGGCACAACACACTCAATGGAGTGGCGCGTGTGTGGCATAGATGGATGCAACTTTTGTGGTGGCCGGATCCGCAACGGAGGAGCACGCGACGGGGGATCCAGTGTGGAGGATCCCTCTAGCTCCTTCCCTGACGGCGGCTCTACTTCTCCCTCTCCTTCGCCGGCGGCGAAACCTGTCGCTCCCCCACCAGATCCAGTGTCGAGGAGCTCCCTGGCCACGAGATCCGGCGCAGAGGATCCCTCTTCTTCACTAGCGGTGGCTCTCCCTCCTTCACCGGCGGTACGATCCGTCGCTCCCCCACCCGATCCGGTGCCACGAGGATTCAAAAATAGAAAGTGGCTAGGTTCAAATTGGGCAGACACTGATAGATCCAAGCTAAAAGGTGAGGGAGTCGAATATGGAAAGGTATAGAGAGTAGGTGGGTGAGGCCTGGGCCAAGGATTAAAAGATTATCTGGGCCAGATTAACATGCCCAAAGGTACAACCGAACCCTAGAAGCAAACTCATTTCACAACCCTATTCATATATCTCCTCCTACCCACCCAACACCTCCCCTACCGTCGCCAGTCCGCCGTCATCCACAAGTCTTTGTCTTGTTCTTTATTCCACCCGATGTGAGTAATTTCTTCACCTTCCCTACCGTCGTCAGTCCACCACAATCTGGATGTCTTTATCTCTTCTTTGTTTTGCCATGTGTGAATGATTTCTTCACATTCGCTACCGCTGCCGATCCACCGCCATCCAACTCTTCATCTTCTTCTTTGTGTCCACTACATGTGAGTGATTTCTTTCATTCTATTTCTACTTTCTACTCAAAATGGTTTACTAGTGATGTGTGCTCTAATAGAGAATTTCACGCAGAATTTCATAACAACAAGAGAAGGGTAACTAAATTTCGATGCATCATTCAAAGTTCTAAGATAGATGAGGAAGGGCGGGTATGGTTATTACGTATTTATGTGTTTCTAACATACCTTAGTTTATTTTTCTTACTATTATTTATATTTTCATGAAATGAGCTGAGAAATCTTTTTTCATAAATAAGGAGAGTATTTTCATCCAAGATAATTGAGAACAGTGACATTATTAGGAAGACAACATATCTTTGTATATTTTGCTTGTGTGCTTTATTTCAATGTTCCTTATTGTTGTTGTGGAATCTTTGGTGTTTTGCTTTGTTTAGACTTAGCCAATGGTTATATGTGTGGAATCATTATGTCCATTCAACACTCACATAGGACAACGAAGTTGGTGGCTCGGGTTTCAACTATAAAGGATATGTTAGATATTTTTCTAGAGTTACTATATCCGTGAAACAAATATGAAGTCTTGGTATATAGTCTTTGCAACATTTATGTTAAAAAAATCATATAAATCTTTTCGTAAGCTGGAATTATGAGTCCAACAAAGAAAATTTGATATTTATAGCTAATTCTAGAGCCTTGGCACACCCAACATAGTTATTATCGTGACACATGTTTGGTTTAGAGATGTCTAAGGATGGTATGCCTCATCCTCGATCGTGGGATGTGATGGTCCCATTATGCGTTTGGTTGAAAAGGATAGTCCATTCTTTATTTTTTCTTTGGTTGGACTAATAGAGAGGATTGGGATCCGACACGTCTTCCAAACCCATCGAAGCTACCTTCGCAATATCCACCTGCTTGAGCTTAGTTCTTAGCACACAACTGCACCATGAGCACCACTCTATGCTTGCCCCTTCCAATGCCCTTTGCATATCGCCTACCTTGAGAACTCCCATGCTACAAGCCACATACTTGTCGTTGGGGCACCCCATCTCGGCACCTATGCTTGCCTCAAACCTCTCGACGCCTTTGTACCAACCCCGCACCAACCTTGAGAACTCCCATGCTACAAGCCACATACTTGTCATTGGGGGCACCCCCACCTCGACACCTATGCTTGCCTCAAGCCCCATGACAAACTTTGTGCCAACCCGCACCATATCCTTGTGCTTGTCACGAATGGAGGAGCTAATGTCGTTCGCGGGGGGATGAGCCCGTCTGTCCCTTTCGATGTGTGTTGGGGGGGGGTGCGCTTCTCATGGTTGCCGCTAAACAAATATATAATCTTCAAAATGGGATCGACCTATCCCATCTCCCTTGTCCTGGGACGGACAAAAAACTTAAGAAAAAAGACTAAATCACACCCCCACCTATGGGAGGTGGATTACATAACACCCCAAACTATGAAAGCAGTCTAAATCACTCCACGAACTTTTCAAAACCGGTCAAATTACCCCTAAAGTAGTTTTGAAAAATCATAGAAAAAATCATAAAATGGAAAATAAAATTGTGTTAGACTCCAAATGAGTAGATCTATGCAATTGAGCGAATAATATGGTATGATTTAGTATATATTTTTGTTGTACCTTTAGATTCATGCTTTTCCTCGTAGTTGTAAAAAATGCACTAAAGTATAAAATATTATATGTTCATTGCGTAGATCTACTTATTTGGAGTCCGACACAATTTTTTTTTTTATTTTATGATTTTTCTATGATTTTATGATTTTTTCAAAGCTTTAGGGGGTAATTTGACCGGTTTTGAAAAGTTTAGGGGTGATTTAGACCGCTTCATAGGTTGTAGGGTTATGTAGTCCACCTCCCATAGGTGGGGGCGTGATTTAGACTTTTTCCAAAAACTAAACATATGGCTAGCTAGAGCCATTCAATTTTAGATAGTATTGCAAAATAAATAGATTGAACATAAACCATGGACATTATATATCAACAATCATTTTTCTTATAATGATTCATGGAATACACATCTAATTTTTTTTTTTATTGCAACCTCCTCCCTCGTTGGCGTTAAATATATAGTTAGGTAGAGCCATTCAATGTATTAGATCGTATTACAAAATATATTGAACATAAACCATGGACATCATATATTGCAACCTTTTTTCTTATAATCATTCGTTGAATACATCTAAAAATATTTATTAATAATATATAAAATACACAAATGTGGCTACGGATCCAAACGGGACCACGTGTGATTTGGATATCTTGTAACATACTAATTAGACTATTAATTATAGAGATCAAATGAGATAACATGCAATTTTTAGCGGTACTGCAATTGTTAACTCTAAGCATCAAATTAATAGAATCTAACCCCAACAATTCATATTAATTAATTAAAACATTTTAAAAATAATTTGCTCAAATTGAGAATTCATCACAATAAAAGTAAGCAAAAGGAAAAAAAAATTGTCAAAAGCCTTAAACAAAACCTCTAAACCCTACACTTTAATCATTCACACTTATATTTTTCAAACAACCCTGATTTTTTTTTTTCTCGAATTAACCCCGGAGCCATATCGACCGCCATATTTCCCTTCCATTATATCCTTTGAATTGAAACTAGAGACAACTTGACTTGCGCGTGACTGGCATGTGGCAAACGGAGCCAACCCTTTTGGTAAAACCGGTTGAAGGGGCCTCACCGGCCGCCCCTCGCCAACTCACACCGTGTTGCACGACTTCAGCCACGGCTAATCGTGAAAAAATGGAAGGTGGGAGAAGCCGAGCGCGAACGCTTTCATCGCTACGTCGCTGCCACCACCGGCCGCCGTCGGCTATAAACCCGCTTACCCAACGCTAGTTTTCCCAACGCCACGACCCCCCGCGCGCAACTCTAAACCCTCGGCCCCCGTTAGGGTCTCGTGTCGCCGCTCGACGATGCCCGACAACGTACCACCCGTGCATCCCCGAGATGACACCGGGAAGAGCTGCGTGCTCGAGCCGAAAGCCGCGATCCCGGATCGCGACGTAGGCCAGCGCCCGGGCGCCTCCCGAGAACCATGAAGAGCTGCTCGGGTTGCTCGAGGTGAGCGCTGCCAAGAACCATTTGCTTTCGCTCTAGCCATTTGTGCGTGCGCTGTGTTTCCATTGTGTAGTGTCGAGATGTAACTTGCTTTGAGTAGGATGGAAAATCGAACCAAGAAAGAGTCGGCTTTTCGAGTATGTCTTAGTTGTGGTCATTCGCCTAGATTAGGATGGAGTAAGAAAAGGCTGCTTTGTTCGTTGATGAGGTAATATGATCCCGAGTAGTTTACGTGGAGATATTGCTTGCATTGCAACGGTTTAGTGTTTTTTTTTTTGGGGTGTGCGCTGAAGCTTGTGGGCCGTGCCGGATCCGATCGGGCGGCGAGGCTGGGGGCGGCCGAATAATCTATACAGGTCGAGCAGCCGATCCGTTGGTGGCGAGCGAGCGCGGCCGGATCCAATCGGGCACGGGCGTGGTCGGGGGCGCGTTGGATCCGCCGGGCGGGCGAGGTCGTGGCAGCCAAATCTATTGGTAGCTAGGTTAGGGCGGCCGGATCCGCTGGTGGCGAAGCCCGGGCGGCCGGATCCATCGGCCATGAGGTTGGGGGTGACCGGATCCGCCGGGCCGGGCGAGCTCGAGCGGTCGGATCCATTGGCGGTGAGGTCAAGGTGGCCCGGATCCGTTGGTGATGAGCTTCGGTGCAACCGGATCCGTCATCGTTGAGCTCGTGGCGACCCGGATCCATTGGTGGTGACCTTGGGGCTTACTCAGATCTGTCGGCGTGAGGTTCGGGCAACCGGATCTGTCGGCGGTGAGGTTGGGGATCCCGGATCCGGTGGTGGCAAGGTCCCGGCCGGATCCGTCGGGTGGCGCAGCTTGGGGGCAAACGGGATCCATTGGCGGTGAGCCTCGGGTCGGATCCATTGGCATCTAGCTTGGGGTGGCTGGATCTGTTGGTGGTGAGCTCGGGATGGTCAGGATTTGTGGGGCTTAACTCGGCGTAACCAGATCCGGGCGGCGCTGAGATCCGTTGACAGTGAGCCGGGGTGTCCAGATCTGTCAACAGTGAGCTCAGGTCGGCCAGATCCATCATTTGTGAGCTCTGGGCGGCCATATCTGTCGGCAGTGAGCTCAAGACGTCCAAATCATGGATGGGCTCAAACTCAGGCCTGGATGGGCTCTAATCTAGGCATGTCTTTTTTATTTCTTAATTGATTAACCAGCATTAACTATGACTTTTAATTGGAGGCATTTGCTTTGCCTGCCTCTATATATTTTTTGACCGCCTCAAAGATTTATGTATTAGTGGGTTATGATATGTGATGGATGACCTATTTTGATGGTAGCTCATTCAGCTCAAGACTATATACAGGGTTTTCCCTTTTCTTATTGTAGTTGGAATTGCTTTTTACGTCTATGCAGGAAACCGCATTCTTGTTGACCAGGGTGGGTCAATGTTCACCGGAGACCGACAGCAGAATGTACAATGCTCTTCGCCCCACTATCTCGGTTTTGAGTAAAATGACCTACTGGAGCACCCAGATCCCAAAGTGAAGGTTGCTCTCAGTTCTTGCTTAACAGAAGTTACCAGGATTACTGTGGAAGCTGGCGCTCCCTATGTTGATGATGTTATGAAAGTGAGATTTGTTGCCTTCTTGGTATGAAACGATGGTGTCTATGTGTACTGACCATTGCTATTTGCCTTGTTGCAGGTCGTGTTTAAGAGAATTGTGGAGACTTTTGGTGACTTGGATGATATGAACAACCCCTCCTTTGCAACAAGGGTTTCGATCCTTGATACTTTTTGCAAGGGTTCGCTGTTGTATTCTGATGTTAGATCTTGAGTTGGACCATATGATACTGGACATGTTCCATCATTTCTTCAAAACCGCCTCGTAAGAAATTTCCTTCTCTCTTTTTTGTTTCTTGAACCATGTTGTAAGGATTTGCTGTCTTTAATAAAATTCCAGTAGGTGCTTTGCCCTCCTGTTTCATAAAAAAAAAAAAAAAGAAACTTCCTTCTAATTCATTTTTAATCGTAACTTTGCATACAACTGGTGCCATATTATTTAAGATTGGACAAACAGACTGGAGTAATAATGTAACTGTGGCTTAAACTTGGTGCCATATTATTTCATTGCTGTGATGGTAGTCACAGAATGCATATGTGCCTATATATGTTCCTGGCATGCATGACTGCTATCCTTATTTATCTAGTGTGGATTTTTTATTTCTCATCTTATTCGTTCCCTTTTTGTATATTTCAGCACCACTCATCCAGAAAAAGTCACCCACTGTATGGAAATTATAATGAAGTTTGCAGTTGAGGAGAGTGATGATGTCCTTGCTGATCTGGCATCGTATGCGTGCTTCAGAACCTTACGAAAGAAACACAAGTAATTTCATCCCTCTGTTTTTCCTTCAATAAACAGCTAGTTTTTGTCAGCTACTAAATTTCTGTCCTTACTTTACAGGAAACTCTCCCAGCATCTTTTGGACTTGCAGAGAGGGTACTAGACCTATGCAGGGACAAGCTCAAACCAGTGTTTTGTGAGTTACTTAAGGGCACTCCCTTGGATGAATACAGCAACGTTGTTACAATGTTGTTCCAAGATGCTTCAGATGCTGGAGTAAAAAATGTTGATGCATCAGGAAAAGACATGGTTAGTTGCATCTCCAGTACATTACAAATTGAGTTTATAGCCTGATGTTAGATGTGGGAAAGCATGATGCACCATATTTTAAATGCATTTTTTTGAAAGAATATTTTATTTTAAATGCATATAATCTCTTCAATGTGATAGTACTAAGACCCCCCTCCCCCTACTGGTAGTCATGCATATGTTTCAATTGTGTGCTAAGTTCCTCTAAATTATTACAATGCAGGCATCTGAAGGTGAACTTTCTGAAAAGTCTGCTTCTGACGAGTCAATAGACTCACCACAGGTATACATCTACAGATGTTCAGTATCTAATGTTCTATAGATTGAGGTAGATACCACAAGTTTTTTTTTTTCAGGAAACTTCAAAGGTGGACCAAAATATCAAGTGTCCAAACGGACCAGATTCTATAAAACAGAAGCAAGAACTGACTTATGGTGACGTGCAGACACTGGATTCTTCTAAACAAATGCCAGAACTGACTTCTCTTGACAAACAGGCAAAAAAATTTCTGAGCAATTGATATCTTGTGACAAAGAAGTACAAGAACCAGTTACTGTTGAAACTGAAAAGCTATCTGAAGTCAATTCAAAGAAAGATCACAAGCTTGGTTCTTCCATTGGTTCTGAGATCAGTGAACAATCGAAGGTTGTTAAAGACGAGATTCTAGTAGCATCTGAGTTAATCCCAGAGACAAATGATGGTGATAAAAAGAAGCTATCAAAGACTGGCAATATAACTGCTGAGGAATCATCAAAACCAACTGATACGAAGCCTGCTGTGGTTAAGCCAAAGAGAGGCCGACCTCCAGCAGCAAAGTCTCAGGAGAAAAGCCTGTTGGAAAGAAACATTCATCAGACCTAAAAGCTACAAGGCAAGTGAATAAAGATGCTGCGAAGTCTTCATCAACTATGGCTGCTGAAGGAGAATCTGGCAAGAAGCAACATGAAACCAGTGTAAAATTGCATAAAGAAGATGTTGTCTCTGATGAAGATACCGATGAAGATATTAGTTTGACGGTAGCGCTTTCTTGTTCTCAATTGACTGCAGCACATACATTAAAGTTGTTTCTCTGTACTTAAGCCATGCATGCTTATTTCTTACAAGCTGAAGATTGGGTTTCTATAGTGATAGTCCCAGTTTATAGTTTAATGTTTTACATACTTTTATTTTCTATAATTAGATAGTTGATAGGTAAAGCATTACAAAGGTTGGCCAGTTACTCAACTAGTCTTTTCAACGCATTAACTTATATCACCCATAGTTGTCGTCATGTTTTTGACCTTTTCTGTTTACACTTATTTCTGTTTCATTTTATCTGAACATTTTCTATTGTGTTGCCAGACCCCTCTATCATTGAAAAACAAAATGCTTGATGAAAATCTTGTTGGCTCAAGAATCAAAGTTTGGTGGCCAGATGACAAAATGTAAGTTTGATGATCAACATGTGCTTCTTATCAGTAAAATGCTGTTCTTACAGTAGTTAATATCTATTATTTTTTGCACCATTTTTTTTTACTGTGACAATGCCATGAATATTTCTATAGTGAAGCATTTGGTTACCTGTGAGCATATTACGGACCACCGTCTGGATGCACTGTGGTCCCTATTTCTGTAGGCTTCAAGTCTGCACTGTGTTATATATATATATAAACAATATCTGCTTGGTGAATTTATTCTTCTGGATGGAACTTTACACCTATATTCTTTCTTTTTGTGTTTTAATCTTCTGTTTGATAACAGTGTTGACTACTACTGAAAATCACATTTGGCTCCACGAGTTATGCACTTATGCTAGCATGCAGTTTGGTTGGTTTTGAAATTATTTCTTGATTTGCAGGTTCTATCAGGGTGTTGTTGAATCATATGATGCTTTTTTCTGAAGAAGCACAAGGTGCCCATTCACACTTCATTGTTCCTTTATAGTGTTTATTTGCCCGCCCGAATGACAAACACTATTATTAGCCATGGAATGTTTATTCTCTTAAACAAAACTAATTATGATATTTGGACCTTTTCCTCTTGGCCCTCAGGTTTCTTATGATGATGGTGATGTTGAGCTACTTTTTTTTCTTAAAAGGGAAAAATGGGAGTTCATTGCAGAGGTATTTCCATTAGGTTTGAATTTGATGCAGCTATATCTATCCTCCTCTGTTCCTTTTTCTGATTCATTTGCCATCAAGCAGGAACAAGACACTGATCCTGATGCGTCATCTAATATGTAAGAAAAATATCTACTTTGCGCCTTCTATATGTTCTGTGTTTGAGATGACAATTATAATTATGCCAGCACTTGAAACAATATAATATGTGATATATTGTGTGCACAACTGCAGTTTCCGCTACCTTGTTTTAAGAACTGCCTTTCTGTCTTAAGTTGCTAGAAGCAACTTCTTACACTTAATGAGTCACTAGTTTCAAGACTCAAAAACAAACAGCGGTAGCATGCACACGCATGAGTTTTCAAAGAACCAGTCTTTGTCTCCTATGTTTTAAGCCCTTTTATGTGGATTCTTCTATGTGTTTTTTGTCGTTCTTATCTCCAACTTTCTATCCTGATTGATAAATAAACCAGGCGACGTGGCAGAAAAAGGTAAAAGGGAGATCGGTTCAACAAATGAAAGAACGAAAAACAGGAACACCTCAAAGGTAAATTGTTTACTATTATGGATGTGCTATCTTTTTATACATTGTACACTCAGTAGCTTATGTGAAACGTTTAATTCACAATGGCAGTGACGTTAATAATCCTCCCAAGAAGAGAGGGCGTCCAAAAGGCGTGCGCTCCAGCAGTAATAGGGCAAATGCTGACAGCTCTGTGACTCCAGCCAGACTGAAGGCAAAAGGTGCTGAGAAGGATACTCAAGAGACATCAAAGAGTGGCAGCAACTCATCTAAAAAAAGAAGTTGCAAAAAACCTCTGGATCTACTGGGAAGGCTAAGGATGCTGTTGTCAAGGCAAGCAGCAAGGATGAGCCTGATAGCAATGACAACTCGAAGGATGATGCTGGTAGTGAAGACAAGAATCCAAAAGACGAAGTGGAATCCAGTGAAGCTATCAATGGATCCAACACTAGTGATCTTTCTAGAAAAAGGAAGGCAGAGGAGAATGAAGCTGAGTCATCAGAGGAGATGGGGTCTGCCAAAACTACTACTAGCAAGAAGCGCAGAAGAAAAAGCCTCAACTAGTTGCTCGATCAGAAGCTATGCAGTTCATCATCTTGGGGTGTTCCACACTTACAGTCTGAGTCTCAAGATGTTGGCATGAGTCATGCCATGTATGTTTTTTTATATTCCCTGGACCGTTTACTAGCTTAGCGCTTTGGTGACTGGTGAAAAAACATGATCTGGTGTTTAGATCACACTTTGTTCTGTTGTCTAACATGTTGTTAATTACTTTAATTGGTTCTTTCTGTTGTCCATCTTTTATTTTCCATTTGGAACAATTTCAATATTTGGTTTCAAAAAGAATAAAAGATTTCTGGTCTCTGGTTAATAGCTTGAACCGAGAATCAAAGATAGCATGGTACGATATATAATAACATCAGGACCATCTTCTTGTTCTTGTCGACTGCGGGCATGCACCAGCTGCGTGGTCTTCTTATAAAAATAGATTCAACCATATATCTAGTTACAAATCATGTACCATAAATAGTATGACATAATTTAGTCAAAGTTGTTTATGGGGAAGTAAAAAACGATGGTTAAAACGAGGTGGAGGTCAGAGGGGAGGGAGTATGTGTACTACATGTACAATGTATCTTAAAACCTGGAAGAATCTAGCAAAATGTTCGTGGTAGAGCATGTGTTGTACATATATAAACATCAAACATCATTCCTGTGGGGAGAATTGAAAATCTAGCTGATCCATCACTACTAAACCCAATCATCAAAACTTATTAGCGAACAAATTACATTGTCCTCTTTCTCCAAACAATATTGTAGTAATATAATAAAATATAATAGCTAATACAAATGACGATGCAACGTATAAGATAGGAACATAATAGCTAATATAAATTATGACGATGCAGCGAATATAAATTATGACGAATAGCATGAGAACTCAAGCCAACTGCTTGACGAGAAGCTCGACCAGAAGAGGGAGGCAGGTAGCTTTCATCTGCTCGAAGCCACGGGTCTTCGAGATCGCCTTCATACACCCAGGGCGAGCCATGAATTCCATGCACGCAGCCTTGAGAGCCTGGCACTGGTGCTCCTCCGCAGCCACCAAGATGGCTGCCACCGTGTTGAAGTCGATGCGCCTGCGCAGTGCCTCCTCGCACATCAGCTCCAGCCTCTCGAGCTTGTACTTGTGCGCCGCGGCGAGCAGCGCACGTGCCATATCCACGCTGCCGTCGTCGTTGCCGTCCTGCTCCGGCTTCTGCAGGGTGTCGTCGTCGCTCCACAAGCTGTCGCTGTAGCTGTCGTCGTCGCTGCTCGAGGGAGCTGTTGTTGTCGCTGTCCTGGTCCAGCTCCAGCTCTTGGGGCAGCGTGTCGGTGTATATGTAGTGGAGCATCGCCTTGAACACCTTAGGCTCGATGCCTTTGATCTTCAGCACGCGCCGGGCGGCACCCTCCTTCTCCTTCTTGCTGCTGGTCAAGGTCAGCGCTTGCAGCTCTGCCTCCAACACCGGCGACCGCGCCGCCAGCAGCCACCCGTGCACGTCGAACGTCGCCCCCGCGACGTCGATGGTCACGTCCGCTCCGTGCTTCTGCTTCCACAGCAGGTCGCTGAGTTGCTGGTGCAGGTCGGACGGCGGGACCACAACGCTGCTACTCACCGGAGCGCCAGCACTGTCGAGCTCGGAGCAGTCTTTGATGGTGGTGATGTCGCACATGATCGTGAACCGGCCGTCCTTGACGGCACCGGAATCCTGCAGGTCTTTCCACTTGACGAAGTCGTCGAATCCTATCAAAGCGCGCCCTGGTGTCTTCGCATTCGCGAGAAGACGCATTGTTCCCTCGAGCGGCTGTAGCCGGGCACCGGGTTCCCAGCGAGATCGAGCAAGCTGAACTTGAACTGGACGGGGACGTGATGATTGTGCAGCTTGTCGTAGTCTGTGCAGTCTCCATTGTCGAGCTCGAGGTACAGGGAGATGCAATCATCGTCTCGGCCATCCTTGCCGCCATCATCTCCGCCTTCCTTGCCGTCACTGTGGAAGTAGTAATCATAATGGCCTCCATCTTTCGTGCCGCCATTGGTGGCGTACCTGATCCGCCAGGTGTAGCCTGCCGCCTCGAATGGCTGGGAAGTTGGCCAGGACATTCTGGGCAATTGGGGGACCTTCCTTGACGCCGAGTAGCCGTCGATGGTGAGCTTGTGGGAGCCGGTCACTTCGCGCGTGATGATGGTGGAGGTGGAGGCGCAGCGCGAGAGCTGCCGCGCAGCAGACGACGACAGGGTGAGAGCGGTAGCCGCTGCCATGATCGACGACGGAGGGACGTGGCCGCCGGAGCAGAAGAAGTAGATGGATGGAGAGATAGATCTAGGTGTGATCTTCGTGGTGGTTAGGTTCATTTGTAGTCTTGCGGATTGGGTTGCATATATATAGGTTGGATGGTTGCATGGTAGGCAAGAGATAATCATGGCAATGTGGACTCCGTTAAACAGATCAGAGGATCGGAATAATAAGATCCGGGCATCGATCGAATAATATCTTGAAATTGATCTATGCATGCATTGGATTCTAACTTCCTTACCTTCGAAACTAATAATATCTTGTTTTTAACTTTCAGATTTCATTCTTGACTGATCGACTGCTATTATTTAGTTTAGGCGCCGATTTTTTCTCCCTTCCAAATTCCGCTGTAGATACGGTTGGCTGGGTATAAACTTGCAACTAAAATCAGAGAGGATTTGGATTTTACATGTAATTTGGACCTAGATATATGTAGTTTTCGAAATTAGGCTTGATGGCACGTTTGTGCAAGTTTTAAAGTTTAGTTAACTTGCGTGGCCCATTTTATAAGTTTAGGTCCTGGATTTTTTTTAAGAAAAGTTTAGGACCTGGATATATGCAGCTTTGGAGGTTATTAAAGACCTACTATATAGTAACACCATGCAATGCATTGTGTATAGTCTGTTACAGAAGTTTGGGTTCTAGATGTGCAAATTTGGAAAGTTTGGGCCTATTTATATGACACCAATGTGTAACATTATATCAGCAGCTCTCCGTCGGGCTCAAGGCGGTCGAGCAACCTGAAGAAGCAGAAGAGAAACGGCCCTCGCCATCCAGCTCATGACGATGGCCATGGCTCGGCCCAACCCGAGGACATCACTACTACAAACCTGTACTTTGGGAGTGCCTAGGGTTGTGAGTAGGGGCGGCTCAAAACCCTAGGCGCTGCTACAGTGGGCGGCAAACCTCGCTGGTCAGTCACCCCTACTAACGGCGTAGTAGGGGCAGCTAGTCTTACGAACCATCCCTACTATTAGCGGGGTCGGCTCAATATCCAACCGCCCCTGCTGTGCCGACAAATTAGGGGGCGGCTGGTGTTACGAGCCGCCCCTACTATTAGTGGGGTGGCTACTATCCAGCCGCCCTAATGTGACCATCATTAGGGGCGGCTCCAGATCCAGCTGCCCTATAGTGGTTTGTAGCATATAGCCGAAGCAACCACCTTCTTCCACCTCGAGACATTCACTCAAACTCGCAAAAAAAAAAAGGGTTGGGAGGCCTTGGGCTCCTCCAGAAAATTGCTCTACTAAGGGGGAGGATTTCAACTCAAATCTTTTTGTGGGAAGCTTAAATAGGTAAGAAAATGCTATTCCTACTCTTAATTCTAGTTATATTGGTTGGCTAGGGATTAATTTGAATTTTGTTTTTCTCTCTCTTTTGTGATGCTTGAGCTATGGAGCAAACTAGAGCTTAAATTTGGAGCCACTAGGGTAGATTAGTGGTAATATTGGATTAGACATTTTTTAGTCTCTCTTACATTATTTTAGTAGACTAATAAAATAGCCAGGGTTCATGTGTTCATGGTTGATGAACAAGATTTTTTTTTTTTAATTCCTATTCCAAATTTGTGACACGTTTTTCTCTTTCATATGGGACGTTCTTATAGTGACTTTTTGTAGTAGTAGCGGAGACACCACCGATGGAGGTGCGCAAAGTTGTGCTACCCACGGCCCATGGAGGAGGAGCGTTACCAGTTGCTAGAGGTGCGTAAAGTGTTGTACTACCCATGGCCAGCGTTACCTGCTGCTGGAGGAGCGGTGGTTCGCCCCCTCATCTGGCATGTTGTACACGGGGAGGAAGGTGAGCTACTGCTGGAGGTGCATGTGCCGCTATGCCGCCCTCCTGGCTGTCTTTAGTTCCCCAAATTATCTCTCCAAAGTTCACTATTCACCTATCACATTAAATCTTTTTGTCTGTAACGTGGAGCACTAAATGTAGGAAAATAAAAAAATAATTATATAGTTTTGATGTACACGATTTAGGGCGATTTTTTTTGAGCCTAGTTAGGTCATGGTAGGACAACAATTACCGCAAAGGTTTATCAAGATTCCCCCTCCCTTGCGTCATCCCCTCCGGAGGCGACACGGGGCTCCGCGCCCGCAGGCGATCCGTCCCCTTCCCGATGCGACGGGGCGCCACCGCCGCTCTTCCTGTCGGCGGCGGCGGCGGCCTGGGAAGGCTCAACAAGGCGCCTCCCACACCATCCCCTCCCCTCATTGTTCCCCCGTCCTTCCCTCTCCCCCCACCCCTCCCACCTCTCTCGCGACTCGGCCGTTGGTCGGTGGGGCGGCCGATCCGGCCCCTCCTTGGCCAGATATGGTCCCCGCACGGCGGATCCTCTTCCTCCCCCCGTCACCCGGCGGGGCGGGCGCCGGTGGTCGGAGCTAGGGTTCGCGCGGCGAACTCGGGCTCGGCCGGCGGCGGGCGGCGGCGGTGCTCCGGCGGCCTTTCCTTTCCACCACGCTGCGGCGGATCCCACTCCTCCGCGGTCGATACGGCCAGACCCCTTCCTTCGGCGGGGCGGCGGCCTCGCTCACGAGGCGCCCCCCGGCGCCGGTGGATTTACCCGCGGCGGCGAGGGGTTCGGGGCCCCTTGGGGCATGGGCGTGCCGGATGGCCGCTGGGGGTGGCGGTCCTGCCCCCCTTGGCGCCCGCCTTCCCACCACCACGAGCGGCTGAGTGCCACCACAAAGCGCAGATCCGCCGTGCCGCCCCCACCTCCCCGCCGACCGGAAGACGCGTGCCATGCCACACGGCGGCGCCGCTCTTCCCATCATCGCCGTGGGTAGTAGGTCGGGTCCGTTCGGTGCCTCCTTGCTGCTGGGGGTTGTGTCCGTGGCGCTCCGCACAAAGCGCTGACGGCGGCGCAAGCTATGTTTCTTGGAGGACTTCGCGCTATGTTGGCGGCTACGGTTGATGGCGTCGGGTGAAAACCCCCCTTCCCAAGCTCGCCTTGGACCGATGACGGTGGCGCTGCACGCCATTACCTTCTTCGAGGCGTCGTTCCTCGTGCCATCGGCGGTGGCTGCCGTGGCTCAGAACGAAAGTTCCGCTGGATGCTCTCAACGCTTGTGGCACTCAGCGTGGGCGTCATTTCCTTCTGAAGGCCTCATTGAATCCTTCTCGAGCTCCGGCACCCCCATGCAGTTCCGCCCCGATTCTCCATCGCCACCCCAAAGACTACTGGTCTACCTTCCGGCTGCGTCGCCGTCCCGCCCGCCCGCGTTAGGGGTTGATGCCTTCGTCCCCACCGTGCCGTCATTGTACCCGACGCTGTGCCTTGGCGACGAGATCTCCAACGCCTTATCATGGTTGCATCCCCTTCGCACCGGCGATGTTGCAACTCGCCAACGATCATCCTGGCTCGCTTGGATGTTGACGCCACTGTTGTCGCCGTCTACGCTGCTGGCCTCGGGCCATCGGCGTTGCGCTCGGCTAGGGTCGTATTGGGGGATGACAACATAATTGTTAACGCCATCGTCATTGCTGGCCTTCGCCACCGACGACGCCCTTGATCCACCCTCGGGCCGTCGCCGAGCGTGTGATGCCCCATCATGGTCATCGCGTGGTTGCGGCGACTGAAGCATCCATTCTTCTATGCAATTGGCGACTCCTAAGCACCGGCCTAGCGATGTTGCATGTCGCCTAGTGGTTGTATTCTGTGGTTTGATGGGGGTGGTCTCCTCCTTCTTGCTTTGTTGTTGTCGCCACTACCTCTATGGTTGGGTTGGGTTGTGTTGTGTTGTGCGTGTCTTGTGGTGTAGTGTCGTGTTGTAATGTGTTGTTCGCCAATCTTGGTCTTTTCTCTTAATAAAAATGATACGTGAAGTCGTGTTCGAGAAAACAATTACCACAAACAAACGAAAAGTGTTATAGTGTCCGATGTGATATTTTTTCCAAACTCCATGGATCTAAACACAACCAAAATGCAAGTTTGAGGTAATGTTACCACATTCTACCTTAGCTCCACGGTCATCGTATTCTTTTGCACTGGCAAACAAACACGATCTCATCTAAGCTTGGCTCCGCAAGAACACATAATCAAACACAAGCACTTGCAAATTCTGTCTGTTTTCGACACAAGTGGGGATTTTCCATGATGTAATGGATGTAAAATCCGGGCACACAAATACCTGACCACCTTGCGGATGACCACATGCACCTGTGTGGTCTTCTTCCATCCTCTCCAACCAGCGATCCAGCGCCCCCCTCGACAAGGCCATCCCTCCAAAGACACTCTGTCTCCTAGAACTACCCTCTTAGCTTCAACATCCAAGATCCGGCGACAGCGCACACTGTGTTCATGTGCTCTGGCCGGTGGTGCGGAGCATGCATCAGAGAGTCCATGTTCACTCAGTTCCACATCACAACATCGGTGAACATATATACAGTGCAGATATCGAAAATATCAGTAGCTAAAAAGTACATCAAAAAAGTATTTCAGAAACATTCAATTTCACACGGTACTGCATGCACAATAATTTAAACGACAAAAAAAATCTATCTACATCTCAAACGCATCTCAGCACCTGATCACAAGTTCACAACTAACAGCAACCGAAAAATGACACAGGCATATACGAGGAATAATAGCCTGGAGACAATGAATGACTAAGCTATGTTGAAAATGCGTCTATATGATCATCTTTCATGCATTTCACGCATAAAAGGAAAAGAAATGTCCTTGTCATGTGTGCCACAGAGAAATTCTGTTAGTTAAAGGTATCATTGTTGGAATAAATTGTTATTTGATTTGATACTTTGTGAAAGAAAATCAGACGAAGAACAATAGCTAAAGGGGAGATGCCAGGACCGAAAATGGCACATAGACGATGTGCAATAGGCTGAGACAAAAGGTAAAATACGTAAAAACACATTGATATGATGTTTCATAAATTCATGCATAACAAAAACAAAAAAGTGTGTCATGTGTGCCTTGTCATGCATGCATGCCTTGATCAATCAGACGAAGAACAACACCCATAGGCGAGGATACATATGTCCCTGAACCAAAATCAAAGCGAAACTGAAACCGGCAACAAGGCAAAAGCAAATCAATCGCAAAAGACCCAAAAGTAGTAGACCATACATCATAGTTTTAAATAGCTACGACTGCTGCTATAGCCCGCTATAGCCTTTTAATACAGAGTGTTGCTATTTGTGTTCATGTAAAGTTTAGCCGCTATAGTCCGATATAGTTTCGCTATTAGCTGTTTCAGAGACAAACAGCTATAAACCTTAGCCCGCTATTTAAAATAGGGCATAAGGCATGTGGCTCATCATCCCAGCCGAGGCTCCATGTTTTTCTGGCCTGGACCGGGCATTTTACTACGACCATTGAGCCGGGGCCTATCGGCTTTGACCCGACTCAATCTAGTCGATCTAGAGTCATGGCTACGCCTACTTAGAGTCATGCCTAAGCCTACTTCGGTGCAGCTTGTGCCAGCCCTACGGTAGTCCATTACCAGGCATTACACTCTTATCTGAAACCTAAAGCAAGTTTCTGCTAAAAAACTCAAAAACCCAAACCCTAGCTATCTCCCTCTCTAGCACGTACTCTTTATCTCTCGGGAAGTGAAAACGATGCTTAAAAAGGGGTGGAGGGATGGAGGTCAGAGGGAAAGAATCTAGCAAAATGTTCCTCATGTTCTTTGCGGTAGAGCATGGATTGTACATGCCCTAACTACAAAAGAAAACCTAGCGAACGTGATAGCTAGAACGCATATATAAACATCAAACATCATTGCTGTACGTGGGGAGAAATGAAAAGCAGCTGACCCATCACTACTAAACCCAATCATTAAAACTTATTAGCGACCAAATTACATTGTCGACTCTCCATACAATTGTAGTAAAAAAATAGAAATATAATAATAGCTAATATAAATTATGACGATGCAACGAATAAGCTACCGATCATCGTCGAGCATTGCTAGCGTATGTGTACTCAAGCCAACTGCTTGACGAGAAGCTCGACGAGAAGCGGGAGGCAGGTAGCTTTCATCTGCTCGAAGCCACGGGTCTTCATGATCGCCTTCATACACCCAGGGCGAGCCATGAATTCCATGCACTCAGCCTTGAGAGCCTGGCACTGGTGCTCCTCCGCAGCCACCAAGATGGCTGCCACCGTGTTGAAGTCGATGCGCCTGCGCAGTGCCTCCTCGCACATCAGCTCCAGCCTCTCGAGCTTGTACTTGTGCGCCGCGGCGAGCAGCGCACGTGCCATATCCACGCTGCCGTCGTCGTTGCCGTCCTGCTCCGGCTTCTGCAGGGTGTCGTCGTCGCTCCACAAGCTGTCGCTGTAGCTGTCGTCGTCGCTGCTCGAGGAGCTGTTGTTGTCGCTGTCCTGGTCCAGCTCCAGCTCTTGGGGCAGCGTGTCGGTGTATATGTAGCGGAGCATCGCCTTGAACACCTTAGGCTCGATGCCTTTGATCTTCAGCACGCGCCGGGCGGCACCCTCCCTTCTCCTTCTTGCTGCTGGTCAAGGTCAGCGCTTGCAGCTCTGCCTCCAACACCGGCGACCGCGCCGCCAGCAGCCACCCGTGCACGTCGAACGTCGCCCCCGCGACGTCGATGGTCACGTCCGCTCCGTGCTTCTGCTTCCACAGCAGGTCGCTGAGTTGCTGGTGCAGGTCGGACGGCGGGACCACAACGCTGCTACTCACCGGAGCGCCAGCACTGTCGAGCTCGGAGCAGTCTTTGATGGTGGTGATGTCGCACATGATCGTGAACCGGCCGTCGTTGAGGGCACCGGACTCCTTAATGTCTTTCCACTTGACGAAGTCGTCGAATCCTATCGAAACGCCCTGGTGTCTTCGCGAGAAGACGCATTGTTCCCTCGAGCGGCTGTAGCCGGGCACCGGGTTCCCAGCGAGATCGAGCAAGCTGAACTTGAACTGGACTGGGACGTGGTTGTGCAGCTCGTAGCCTGTGCAGCCTCCATTGTCGAGCTCGAGGTACAGGGAGATGCAATCATCGTCTCGGCCTTCCTTGCCGTCATCGTCTCCGCCTTCCTTGCCGTCACTGTGGAAGTAGTAATCATGGCCTCCGCCTTTCTTGCCGCCGCCATTGGAGGAGTACCTGATACGCCAGGTGTAGCCTGCCGCCTCAAATGGCTGGGACGTCGGCCAGGATATTTGGGGCAATTGGGGGAGCTTCCTTGACGCCGAGTAGCCGTCGATGGTGAGCTTGTGGGAGCCGGTCACTTCGCGCGTGATGATGGTGGAGGTGGAGGCGCAGCGCGAGAGCTGCCGTGCAGCAGACGACGACAGGGTGAGAGCGGTAGCCGCCGCCATGATCGACGACGGAGGGACGTGGCCGCCGGAGCAGGAGTCGAAGCAGATGGATGGAGAGATAGATCTAGGAGGTGATCTTCGTGGTGGTTAGGTTCATTTGTAGCCTTGCGGATTGGGTTGCATATATATAGGTTGGATGGTTGCATGGTAGGCAAGAGATAATAAGCATGGTAATGTGGGTTCCGTTAAACAGAGAGGATCGGAATAATAAGATCTGGGCATCCATCGAATAATATCTTGAAATTGATCTATATATGCATACATTGGATTCTAACTTCCTTACCTTCAAAACTAATAATATCTTGTTTTTAACTTTCTGATTTCATTCTTGACTGATCGACTGCTATTATTTAGTTTAGGCGCCGATTTTTTCACCCTTTCCAAATTCCGCTGTAGACACGGTTGGCTGGGTATAAACTTGCAACTAAAATCAGAGAGGATTTGGATTTTGCATGTAATTTGGACCTCTAGATATATGTAGTTTTCGAATTTAGGCTTAGATGGCACGTTTGTGCAAGTATTGAAGTTTAGTTATCTTGCGTGGCCCATTTTATAAGTTTAGGTCCTGGATTTTTTTAAGTAAAGTTTAGGACCTGGATATATGCAGCTTTGGAGGTTATTAAAGACCTACTATATAGTAACACCATGCAATGCATTGTGTATGTGCAAATTTGGAAAGTTTGGGCCTATTTATATGACACCGATGTGTAAGATTATGTCAGCAGCTCTCCGTCGGGGCTCAAGGCGGTCGAGCAACCTGAAGAAGCAGAAGAAACGGCCCTCGCCATCCAACCACGACGACGGCCCCGGGGTCGGCTCGGCCCAACCCGAGGACATACAAACCTGTACTTTTGAGTGCCTAGGGTTGTGAGTAGGGGCGGCTCAAACCCCAAAGCGCCGCACAGTGGGCGGCAAGCCTCGTTGATGGCCAGTCGCCCCTACTAACGGCGTAGTAGGGGCGGCTGGTCTTATGAACCGTCCTTACTATTAGCGGGGTCGGCTCGATATCCTACCGTGTCTGCTGTGCCGACAAATTAGAGGGCGGCTGCTGTTACGAGCCGCCCCTACTATTAGTGGGGCGGCTACTATCCATCCGCCCTAATGTGACCATCATTAGGGGCGACTTTAGATCCAGCTGCCCGTACAGTGATCTGTAGCATATGGCCGAGCCAACCACCTTCTTCCACCATGAGACATTCACTCAAACTCGCAAAAAAAAGTTAGGAGGCCTTGGGCTCCTCCCAAAAATTGTTGTACTAAGGTGGAGGTTTTCAACTCAAATCTTTTCATGGGAAGCTTAAATAGGTAAGAAAATGCTATTCCTACTCTTGATTCTAGTTATATTGGATGGCTAGGGATTAATTTGGATATTGCTTTTGTCTCTCTTTTGTGGTGCTTGAGCTATGGAGCAAACTAGAGCTTAAATTTGGAGACTTTTGTGGTGCTTGAGCTATGGAGCAAACTAGAGCTTAAATTTGGAGACACTAGGGTAGATTAGTTGTCGTGGTCTAATGTCGTGGTGACCACTTGGTCACGAAGAATCGTCCGCTAGTGTGTGCAACGATGGCTTAGCTCTAGAGACAATGACACAAGATTTATCTTTGGTTCGGAGCAGGGCAAATCGGGCTCCCTAGTCCGGTGTGGTCACTATCCGAGCTCAAAAGCTTATCAGGAGGGGCTAGTACAGCGGGATCGAGAGGGAAGGGGCTCCCAAGTCTCGTGATTGAGGCTAGTGCCGATATCCGAGTATGAGAGAAGGAGGGGGTGAAGACTAGAATGCACAAAATCCTCCTCAATCCGGGAGGGCTACCCCCTTTATAGTCGGGGGGGGGTGAACATGAGCTCCCCTCCGTGCTAAGGACTTTAGAAGAGATGGGAGGCGGTCCGTGAAGTGTAATGTGGGCCGGGAGAGCCCCGGGTGAGCTCGTGATGCGATGAGAGCTCCGTGAAGCATTGGATGCCGAAATTGGTCGCCGCCGTGACGCTGGAAATCGGGATTTGGGCGGTGGTCCGGGCGCTGCCTTGTCCCTAATCGGAGTTGGAAACCGTCTTCTCGGCATGGGGGTTGCCCATGCCATGTATGGAGGTGCGGTACTAGGTATGTACCGCCGGCTACTGTAGCGAGCTATTGGAGTTGACGGGTACGACGGCATGATCGAATGACCTCTTCCCTCTCCGTAACTCCGCATGGCTACAAAGTGATTTGTCGTGAGTGGTTGGGCGCAGTCGGGGAGTTGGCGGCCAACTCTTGTACCGCTAGATCGAGTCGAGCCCTTCTGGGATAGCTACGTGCGGGGCTGCCGTTGTTGGGGAGTTGGGCGATTCGGAGAGAGGTCCGTGGAGAGATCTCTCGCGGAGAGCTCCGGGGCAGCTTCTCGGCGCGAGCTCGTCCCGGAGCGGATCGGGAGCCTATGTCGGGTGAGCTCTTTCTAAAGAGCTCACATGGGCCCATTCCCACGAGGAGCTCATCGTTAGGGGACTCTACCGGGTCCGAGGTTACCTCTCGGGACGTCGGTTCGTGAGTTTGGGTACGATCGTCGCAAATATTGATCCCCACGGCAGCCCCCGAGCGCGGGGAGACGAGGTCTCTCTGGGCTGTTTTTTCAGATCGATCCTCGCTGGTGCGGGAGAGGGTTCATCGGGAGGATGAGTGTCGGCCCGGGTGCGTGTGACGCACCCGCGGGTGTAGCTTCCCGAGGCCCGTGGAGAATGATAGATTCTCGCGGAGCTTTTAGAGTTTTTCGTAGGGCGTGCCGACCTGCCTCGCGCGGCCGTCGGCGCCGAGGTGGTGAGCTCGAGCTCAATCTTGCCTCGTTAGCCGAGATCGAGTGCTCGGTGAGTGTTATCGGATAGTCTAGGTGAGGCTCGAGCTCGTCACCGCTCGCTTGACCGGTGGCGGGTCAACCTCGTGATTCTCGGAGAGCTTGGTTCTCTGTAATTTTCGAGCCCCCCGGTGTCGACCGGGCTGAAATGCTTCCCGTCGGAGAGGCTAGCTTCGAACCATTCGCAGCTCTTGGCGACCCGGACGCGTGTGGGTAGAAGCCCCCGAGCTCTTTCGAGAGTTCGGGGGCGTGGACCGCCGATGTCGCTCGCAAAGCGCCTCGCCGTGACGTCCCCCGGCGGCTTCGTGAGCTCTCGAAGTTTTGAGCTTGCCTTCGAACCTGGGGTTAGTGAGCTCGCCGTGAGCTCACCCCTTTCCGATGCTCGGGCGATCTCGACCGCTAAGGCCGAGCTCGATTTTTGCCCGTTGGGTAAAAAATAGCCGTTGAGATCTTACCGTTAAGATTTTTACCGTTGGGAGGAGTCGCCCCATCAATGCGGCGGGGCTCGGTTCGGCTTCCGCTGTGTGTCGCGCGCGCGGCGGCGATCTCGTGGAGTGGGTTACGGCGGATGTGGTGCGTGCCGGGCCCCCCGACAGTTTCACCTCGTCACCTCCGTCGTGGTGGAGCTCTATAAATGGCAGGAGATTGAGGAGCGCTTTTACCTTTTCATTACCCGCCTTCCTCCATGCACGTTCAGAGAAGGAGAGAGGGGGAGAGAGAGAGTCCGGGCGCTGCCGGTCGATCTGTAGATTCAACCCTCGCCCTTCCCCTCGCTTCGCCGGGCGAACCCCACCGGAGGAGTGAGAGATGGGTTCATGGCAGCGTTCGACGGCCGAGAGGGCTCGAACGAGCGATGCAGCCTCGCGTGGTGGCCGCCGTTTCGCTAACGTGGAGGCGCTGGAGTGGATCATCCCGGCGGCGACGCAGAAGCGCCGATCCGCCCGGCCGGGCTACGTCGTCTCATTCATTGCGTTCCACGAACGCGGGGCATGCCCGCCGACGACTTCTTCCGGCGGCTAGTCTCGTATTGGGGCATCGAGCTCCGCACTGACGCCTAACGTGAGTGCTGCTCCTCTCAACCTTCTCCATGCTTTGCGAAGGGTGGTTGGGGATTCCCCCAACTGGGAGCTCTTCGTGCATTATATCTTCGCCAAGATCCAGCCATCGGCCAAGAGCGGCGGATCGGCCCCCGATCGTCGTGCAGGCCGCAGCTTCGCCGGGGGAAGGTCCGCGAAACCTTTCCGGTGGGAGACTTCCGTTAGGGAACGCCCGGTGGAGGGAGGAGTGGTTCTATCGAAGAACGACGCCTCCTTCCCTCTCGTCGCAAAGACACACCGGGCGTACATTCGACACGGGAGCGAGCTGCGGGCGCGAGAACCCTCCCCCGCCGGCATGAAGGCGAGACGTGATGGCGGCCGTGAGCAAGATCAAGGCGCTGCGGGATGCCGGGTTGACGGTGAACCACGCCATCGAGACCGGCTCCGCAGGCGGTGGTGCCACCGGCGTCGAGCTCTCTCCGTATGTGGGAGATGACGTCGGACAAGGCCCCGTTCGTGGGGACTGTTGGTAAATCTAACGTCACTATAACTTAAGGTGGAGTTAATCTCACCTCGGGCTATATGCCATCAAAAGATACTCGGTGTGGTTCATCTCTTAACACTACTATGTGCTAGGTTGTCATCCCTAGCAAGTAATGTTAGGAAATGCTTTTGTGATACTTGTGATATGTGTTGTTGCAATCTAATAAAATAAATATAAAAGGTCTATCCGCAAGCGCCACGCAGATATAAATACCCTTTGTAGCATTTCACCGGGAGTAATCCAGGTTTATCATTTATATTCTACCCACAGGAGGAATAATCTAAGGTGGAAGAAAACATAATTAATAAGTGGCATACTTATGAGAGACATTGTTACTAGGGCTTACTTTAGCAGGGGTTAAACCAATAATGATAAAGATATGATAATGATAAATAGAGGCAGAGGCATCACACACACAGAGATTGAGATCAACTACTACAAGTTAGACTTAACATAGGATTACAAGAAACGTTCATCTATAGCATTTAATCTACTAAGTCATTACATCTACTCTAAGGCATATGTTATCATCTATAGCATAGTAAACTCTAGATCATGTATCAGGAAGGTTATCAAGGAAAATCAAGAGCGAAACAAGATAATCCCCATAATCATTATCCACTTGTCTTATAAATGAAGGGTGGATTACAAAGGACTCAACAGGTCTGTCACACCCGCGATCTACCACACGGCCCGGAATATAAGGTGCATTTGCAGGTAAATCATATATAAGCACCACGCTTACATAAATATCTTTACCACCTAACCCACTCGAGTACTGAATTAGGCGCTCTACAAATAAATACATGAATCTATCATCGACTATATCTATATCAATCATACTATTAGAATAAAGTAAAAACATAGCAAACAAACACATATTATTAATAAAGTGCAAAGTCATAGATACAAGATAATTCATACCGTAGTACTTGAAGATCGAGAAACTCGGGTAGGCACACCCACTCTAATTGTAAATCGCTAATCAACTTGGATGAACTAGAACTAGATGAACTAGAACTAGAAGAACTAGAACTAGAACTAGAACTAGAACTAGTAGCTAACTCTAATCTCTGGTGGAGAACTCTCTTCTACTTCTGCCCGACTCTGGTTTACAATTTAATGAATACTAATGAATTCATATCTAGCCCTGGGGGTAGGGGGTCTTCTTATATAGTCCTTGGTGATGAACGATGACCCTCAGATCAAACCAACCTTCAACAACGGCGTAGATGCAACCACAAGGTCGGTAGTAAACCGACATAGGAAGCCGAGGCTGACAGGACGGGCCCACATGGCGGCCGCCAATGGAGGGATCGGGCGGGTGCCGGTGTCCCACCTCCTCACGTCTTCGGGTTTCTTCCCGTGTCCTCTGGTATCTTCTCGGAATGTTTTAGTTCACTTTTCGGTTCGAAATTTGTTTCCTGGTAATTCTCCTTCTTGTTGGGGGTTTTCTCTCGCTTTTTTTCCGGCATTTACCCGTTAAGTCCTCGAAAAGATATAATTCACCAAAACTCGTGGAACTTTATCAATTATAACACCTATTCTATGCATTTCATTCTTTTTTTATATCCTTAGTTCATCTCTTGTTGACATATAAAAACATATGATAACAGGTGTCAACAAGCTCCCCCAAGCTTACCCTTTGCTAGTCTCTTAGCAAAGCTTTTTACCAGAGTGGATCAGGAGTTGCTACAATGAATTATTCTCTCACAAATACACATGTCATCAATTTAAAATTCTCCCAAAAAGATAAGTGAAACATTATGATCTTTCAACTTTCTTTTATCATAAAGATAATATGAAGTTTCTACTTTCATTTTAAATCTTGGGTAATTGAAAGATAGAACAATCAAGTCAAGCACTATGTCTCAAACTCTTCATTTCACCTCTATTCTGGAGTTTTTATAAATTTTCAAAATAAAACTCAGAGTTTTCATTGTATGACTCTTTCAATTCTCTCATATGTGGTATTTTTGGATCAAGGCAATGATGTAGTACCTTCTCAAAAAGGGTATATGGTATTTATGGAACATAACAAGATGTCTTCTCTCTACTTACCTTATAAGGATTACATCTGGAATTCATAGGTGGAGACAAGTGTATGCATACTTGCAAAGCATATATTATAAAGTCAAACAACGGATCCAAAGGAACGAGTCATACAATGTGGGTGTATGGACTGCAATTGTGAGGTGAATAATGGTAATAATGATAGGATATAATGATTCTAATTCTACTATGCTCCTTCTTGATATTTTTGATCTCTCTTTAATTTTTCAAAAGACTTAGAAGAAAACTGGGCTTAGCTTTTCTTTTCTTTTTATTTTCCTCTTTCATTTTTCTTAGAGAGGTGGGTCCTACTCACCCTCGGACTTTTGTCCATTTTTTGTCTCTTTTAATTTTTCTTTTTTCTTTTTCTTTTATAGAGAGGTGGGTTCTACTCACCCTCGGACTTTTGTCCATTATTCTCTCTCTATTTTTAAGAGATGTGGACTCTCTTGGCCCTCGAACTTTTGTTCATTATTCATCTCTTTTAGGGAGGTAGGCTCTACTCTTCGTAGGACACTTGTCCATTTTTTATCTCCTTTCTTTTCTTTTTAGCTTAGCCCAGAGTTTCTTCTTTTGTCAAATGAATAATTTGAGAGATAAATGAATTTTTATGGAGCATAAATGGGGTTTTGAGAAAAAAAATAAAGATGAGAAAATATTTTTGGTGTTTACTCCCAGGATAGGAGTGAAACATTTTTTTTTTTATATGGCTAGCAAATGGATGGAGGATATGTGGTGTGAGTGTGTAAGTGCAATTGTATGGCAAGTTCGGGGGTCTCAATGGTTGACTAAACTCAACACTAAGCAAGTAGTGAAAGAATTTGTCTATTCTATAACATAAATATATGGCTGTAGGAATTTAGAACTCTCTGTCATATAGGAAACTCATCATGCAATTTTCAAATTTTCGCAAATCAATTCTCCAGAATTTAGTGCAACTAGGAGTAAGATAAATAGCAGCTCAAACTATCTCATATCATATCCGTCAATTACCTAGATTGGCTCAAGAGTAAGCTCCTGTAAATTTTTCAAGCTCAAAATAAATTTCTCAAGTTTTAAATAATTTTATTTATAGCATGGGAGAATTCTAAACCAATGATAGGTACTTGAAAGAAAACAAAAACAGAGCAACTATTCATCATCTCCAAGAGACGGCTACTAAATTATTTAAGCAAACAAATTTTAAACAAATTAATTATACACACTCTTTTTATTTGGTTTTTCATGATTATGCATTTTTTTTTAGCATAGCAAAGCAAAGCAAATTTAAACAAACTATATAAAACATAAATATATATATAAAAATATAAAAATAGATAACGCGGGGTTATTGAGACTTACCGCCAAACGGGGACAACTCCCCCAAGCCGGTGTTGGTTCGGGGGTTCGGGCCGACGACGCGACGGGCGGCGTCCATACATGACATTCCTTTCTTCGTTCGGGTCGGTCGATGGTATCTCTAAGGTCGGTGATGTTTTGTTCGTCCTTTCATTCCACTCTTTTCGGTAGTTGTACTTGGTTGACTTGATCGTGCCTTATGGCTAGAACAAAGTGTTGTACATCCCTTGGAACGTAATACGGATCATATCCCGCAAAAGAGTGACGAGGTGGTTCGGGAGTAGTAGGGCGTTGTGAAGTACCCAAGTGGTGTAGAAACGATTTGCTGCTATGATGAGGTTCACGACGAAATTGGGCATCACCACCCCGCTCACTTGGGCCTCCTTGTTCATATATCGGGTGACCGGGTCAACACGATATGTAATCGCTTGTGATGGTGTGGGGTAGGTCCATGGTTGATATGCTCCAAATGCTGGTTCTTGTGGTATTGGATCTGCCCCTGTCCCAAACCGGATCATGGGCACGTGTCTGTCGAAGCTGGCATAGTTCTCTCAAGCAGATAATTGGTTGTGCCCGCACATTCAACAGATAAGATCGCAGACACGATATATAGAGAGTTCGGGGTTAGGCAACCGAATCTCCCCAACAGTAGCATGGGTCATGACAAAAGTATTTCCAATTTTCTTCAAAATATATCCCTTACTAAAGAAATCAAAACCTATGACAGGTCTTTCATCCCTTATGTAAACAACATGAGCATTATCATCCAAGATTCCTAAGTGGTTGGCAATTCTAGTGATCAGTGATGTGTAATTAACATTCCCTAGGAGAGATGGTACAGCTATCCAGTGTTGAACTAACATGTATATCGGTGAAATTTGTCTCCTCTTAATAGCTGCATAGATCAACTGTAACTCTCCTACTCTAACATTATGACCATCCTTTCTAGGCAAAAGAGTGAAAAGAATCCATTTGTGGAAGAAACGGAAAGTGGGTAAGTGTAACGTCTCGGCTTTTTGCATCAAAGAAAGTGTCTATATTGGTGAGGTCTTTCCAAACTATGGCTTGATTAAAATCTTCTAAGGCTACACTCAAGTCCATGACAGAAGAGTGTAGGAAACCAAGTGCATCACTAAGTTCTCTCCAAGTGAGTGAAAATTGTGTTTGGAAGAATCTAAATGTGACTCCTTCATCAGTGCAACGAAGGGTGCTAAGAAATTCAATGGTCAAAAACTTGGAACCATCCTCTCGTGACATTTGCAAAAGTTTCCCAACCCAAAAAGCTAAAAAAAAATATGAGCAAATTCAACATCCATACCTATTTGGTTTAGGAGATCGGGATCAATCATGGAGAGTGAGAGTGAACCTACGATCCTTCAATTGTCTGTACCTTGTCTTCTCATATGGTCCATCAAACTTGAGGTGTGAGGTTGAAGTCAACCTTCTCACCGCAGCAGGCCGGATGTAGTGGTTCATCTTGCTCGACTCATAGCTCATCTCCGACAGGACTCGAGGATGATTCTTCAATCTTTTGGAGACGTTGGGATCGTCTTCCCGTGAATGACTTTTAAACTCATCCTACAAAATGTTAGTATACAAACAAGAACAAGAGACTAATGGAGGGGTTAGAATAAAATATCGAAGTTAGCCGTCTAAAGTTAGTCGTCCAGGGGTTAGTCGTCCGAAAAAGAAAGATTGCAAGATTATTTTTTTTGAGTAACTTCCCTAGCAAACTTTTATCTTGATTACTTCATTAGGACAGCACCTCCACTAATCACTCTTGATTATTCTAATTCTCTCAAGATCTTCTCCTCTCTCAAGAAATCTTTCTATTGCTACTAAGCACTTCCTTTCTCCTTCTTACTTCTCCTTCTCTCCACTACAAAGCCCAAAGCTTTTCGGATACTAGAACTTCGAACTACAAACCGGAATACCTTGAGCAAAGCAATGTTGGTGTGAGGAAGAAGCGAGGGATGAGGGGCCTTTTATAGAGGATCTCGCACCGGCGGCCGCCAGTGGTGATGGCGCCCGGCCGCCATGGTGGTGGGTCCTCTCCCACTCACCTTCATGCAGTTGAAATGCTCACCCCAATGCCATTGTTTTGAGTGTGCTTTTGGTGGAAAAGAGATGGCGTGTAGTGGTGCATGGTGGTAGGTGAGGTTTGAGTGGTATATGTCTTGTCCAAGTTAGGTGAAATATGGCATGTAGTGTATGACATGTAGGACCCATCACATAGTGACTCTATTTTTGTATTTTCTAATATATAAATGCAGGAGTAAAAATGATAATATAGAAATAAATATTTTTGAGCCTCCACAATAAATACTTTTCACGATTTGTCACACCGTAAAATTATTTATATGGGGCATGAATTTTCTGTAAGTAAATGCATAATAATAAAGTGTAATTATTTACTTGACTTACCTTGATAAATGTCCGTAGTTAAAGTCCTCGAACCGAGACTTCCCAAAATTTATTAATTATCGGGTGCATTCTCCGGTTCGGAGATGGTACCGATGATGGCTTTTCTTCAATTTCGATTCAATCTTTGTGTGCCGCCAAGCTAAGCTCGATTTGGGTTTGAATGCAAACTTTTCTTCTTTTTCCATTTAAGTTGAATGTAATCTCTCCAAATTTGTGACATTGATGTTTGCATTAGCTGTGCTAAGAAAAGGTCGCCCAAGAATGATTGATACTGAGTCCGGTGGCATATTCAAAACTACAAAATCCACAGTGTATAATAAATCCTCTCGATATTTATGGGTACGCACGTTTTCGCAATTCCCCGAGGGGTATCCGATTGATTGATCTCGCCAATTGTAATGATATTGAAGTTGGCTCCGTGGTTGTAAGTTTGAGTTCGTCAAAAACAGTCTTGGGCATAACACTAACACTTGCTCCAAGGTCACACAAAGGTTTGTAAAATGTTGATCTCCAATTGAGCAATTGATTACTGGGTATCCCGGATCCGTCATCTTATGTGGTAAAATATTAAGTATTGCTGCACTGCATTCTTCTGTTAGCTTGATCACCTCCGTAGTGGGTATTGGTCTTTTCTTATTTAAGATATCTCTGAGATACTTGGCATAGGTTGGAACTTGAATAGCTTCTAGTAGAGGAATGTTGATATATAATTTCTGAATTACCTCCACAAACTTTGTAAATTGATCATCCACTTGGGGTCCACGATTTCTTCTTGGATATGGTAAGAGATTTGTATCATTAAAGTCTTTTGTCATCCGAGGTTCTTGAGTCAAATCTTCTATGTCATCACTCTCTTCTTCTCTAATTGGTTGAATCACGTGTCTTTGTTGTTGCCGGTGCTACAGTGTGCCGTGGTTGGTGTTCCGACCCGCTTTGTTTCTATTATTTTTCTTGGGTCAACAGTAATCACGTGTAGATTTACCTCTTCTTGTAGTAACATTATTTACCTGCTCAAGGTTAGTGGCAACAGATTTTGCAAAGCAAACAACTTTGCTATTTGACTTTCTATCTTTTTATTAAAAAGATGTTGATTTTTAAAAGCAACCGAGAAAGTATTTATCTTAAGAGATATATCTTCTAAAACTTTTTCATGAGTATCAAGTTTTTAAGAAGAACATTATTTAACTAATCTTGATCTTCAATTAATTCTCGTAAAAATGGGCTTTCGAGAATATTACCTTTATACTTACCCGGGTTGTTTGCGTAGTGTTGTAATTTTTGTTCTTGTGACCGAAGTTGATGTTGAATTGTTAATGACCATGCTTGAATTTGAAGCGTAATCAATATAGTCTTGTAAATCTTGTCTTTCCTCGCTTGTCCTTGGCTCTTTGTTCAAGCCAATTTAATAACACATCCATCCGGGTTGATATAGCTTTTATTTCTTCAGAGTTTCTTCTATCCGATGATAGTATTGAGTGTCTTGATTCCGCTTTTGATTTTTCTCGATATCTTGTTCATGAGTGCTTCAAGCTTTGTCAAGAGTGAGTGATAAAATGATCCTTCAGCATGGTTGCATCAAGTATTCCATGGTGAGGGCAACTGATATGTATTCTTGTAAACGCTCCCAATCACCGAATTGATTCTCCTTTTCTCTTTGTTGGAAATTGGTAATTTTTCCTCGTAGGGCATTGGTTTTATCCGGGGAAAGAATTTTGATAGAAAGCTGTAGAACATTCATCCCATTTCTTGATTTCTTCTTTGTTGGCATAGAACCATGATTTTGCTTTCTCCTTCAATGAGAATGGAAATAAGCGGAGTAATATGATATCTTGGGGAACATCCTTGGGTATGAAGGTGTTAGCAATCTCTAGAAAATTCTCGCAGATGTAAGCGTGCATCTTCATGAATCTTTCCATCTGAATGGTGTAGCTTGTATCATGTTGATGAGGCTTGGCTTGAGCTCAAACTCAAGATCTTTAAGTTGAAGTGTTGGTCCCATGCGAATGTTCTCGGTGCTTGGAGCGTAAAACTCTCGTAGGGATTTTCCGGCCATAGCTTCAAAAAATCGATATATGCTCTCGTGATTGATTTGATTCCGATGAATGAAGTGGAGTGAATCACAATCAATTTCCAATTTGATAAACCCCGCATAAAATAAACAAAAGAAAAACAAGGGTAAGCTCCTCGCTAAAGCAGCTACCTAGTTTAGATTCTCATCATAAGTTTCCATTTATTAATTTGTCTAACTATCTTATATTTCCTCCCCGCAACGGCGCTTTAAATGCTTGTTGGTAAATCTAACGTCACTATAACTTAAGGTGGAGTTAATCTCACCTCAAGGCTATATGCCATCAAAAGATACTCGCCAGTGTGGTTCATCTCTTAACACTACTATGTGCTAGGTTGTCATCCCCAGCAGTAATGCTAGGAAATGCTTTTGTGATACTTGTGATATGTGTTGTTGCAATCTAATAAAATAAATATAAAAGGTCTATCCGCAAGCAGTTTATGCATATAAATACCATCATTGTAGCATTTCAGGGAGTAATCCAGGTTTATCATTTATATTCTACCATAGGGAGGAATAATCTAAGGTGGAAGAAAACATAATTAATAAGTGGCATACTTATGAGAGACATTGTTACTAGGGCTTACTTTTTGAGGGGTTAAACCAATAATGATAAAGATATGATAATGATAAATAGAGGCAGAGGCATCACACACGAGAGATTGAGATCAACTACTACAAGTTAGACTTAACATAGGATTACAAGAAACGTTCATCTATAGCATTTAATCTACTAAGTCATTACATCTACTCTAAGGCATATGTTATCATCTATAGCATAGTAAACTCTAGATCATGTATCGGGGAAGGTTATCAAGGAAAATCAAGAGCGAAACAAGATAATCCCCATAATCATTATCCACTTGTCTTATAAATGAAGGGTGGATTACAAAGGACTCAACAAATCATCACACCCGCGATCTACCACACGGCCCGAATATAAGGTGCATTTGCAGGTAAATCATATATAAGCACCACGCTTACATAAATATCTTTACCACCTAACCCACTCGAGTAATTGAATTAGGCGCTCTACAAATAAATACATGAATCTATCATCGACTATATCTATATCAATCATACTATTAGAATAAAGTAAAAACATAGCAAACAAACACATATTATTAATAAAGTGCAAAGTCATAGATACAAGATAATTCATACCGTAGTACTTGAAGATCGAGAACTCCGGGTAGGCACACCCCGGCTCTAATTGTATCCTGCCCCGCTAATCAACTTGGATGAACTAGAACTAGATGAACTAGAACTAGAAGAACTTGAACTAGAACTAGAACTAGTAGCTAACTCTAATCTCCGGTGGAGAACTCTCTTCTACTTCGCCTCGACTACGGTTTACAATTTAATGAATACTAATGAATTCATATCTAGCCCCAGGGGCGGGGGGTCTTCTTATATAGTCCTCGGTGATGAACGATGACCCTCGGATCAAACCGACCTTCAACAACGGCGTAGATGCAACCACAAGGTCGGTAGTAAACCGACATAGGAAGCTGAGGCTGACAGGACGGGCCCACATGGCGGCCGCCAATGGAGGGATCGGCGGGCGCCGGTGTCCCACCTCCTCACGTCTTCGGGTTTCTTCGGTGTCCCTCGGTATCTTCTAGAATGTTTTAGTTCACTTTTCGGTTCGAAATTTGTTTCTGGTAATTCTCCTTCTTGTTGGGGGGTTTTCTCTCAGTTTTCCGGCATTTACCTGTTAAGTCCCTGAAAAGATATAATTCACCAAAACTCATGGAACTTTATCAGTATAACACCTATTCTATGCATTTCATTCTTTTTATATCCTTATTTCATCTCTTGTTGACATATAAAAACATATGATAACAGGTGTCAACGGGGGGACCCTTGAAGCAGCGTCGCGGGCTCGACGATGCCCGTGTGGAGTTCTACCTGAGCTGGTGACGGGGCGGGACGAGGCTCTCCCCCAGCTGGCGGCGTCGTCGCTGGTGGCGGTGCCTTTCGAGCTCTCCTTAATTTCTTGTGCTTGGTTGGCGTTCTTATGATGAGCTCGTGCCCCCGGTCGTCGAGATACACCCGCCGGGTTTCGGCCTCCCCTCTGTCGGGGCCGGCGCCCCCCGTCGTCCATGCCCTCGCGTGGAGCGGGAAGCCGGGGCTCGTCGGGCGGAGGCGGTGAGCGATCGGCCGAGGAGTCGGGGTCGAGCTGCCAAGAGAGCCCTCGGCGTCGTCCACCCACTCCGCCCGGGGAGGCCGGGTCCCATCGAGCCGGCGAGCTCTGGACTTGGCCCGGTGGGGTGTCGGGCGCGGCGATGCCCGCTCATGAGCTTCGGCTGTCCCCCGGCTTTGACGCGGCTGAAGGTCGACTCCTCGGTCGGCGATTGAAGGGTACTGCGGGCGCAGGCCGGAAGAAGAAGAAACTGAAGAGGGTGGCCCCGGGTGAGTTTTTTTGTTTCCGTTGTTGTCGCCGACAGCGGTACTTGGTTGTGGTCACCGAGTCCTCCTTCATGCTCGGGCGGCGGGAGATTACCCCGGGAAGCGCCTCGAGGATGGAGGGGCTCAGCAGGTGGCGCGAGCTCGGCCCGAGGCGGAAGCTCTCTCTTTGTCGTCATGTTCGAGATGACGAGCACGATGGCGCTTGCTGATGACGAAGCCGCGGGGATGAGCTCGTCGGGCGACGACGGGCGGACGGTGACCGCTATGACGGGTCCGGATGATGCTGATGTTCCCATTCAAGGGAACTCGTCGACTAGTGCCTCGCTGACGCCAGGAGCTCGACGCCGGGCTCGCTCGGCGGCACGCCGCGAGCTCTCGGCGAAGGAGGCCACCGTGGAGCGCGGGGCGTAGGGCCGCGCGGGGCCGGACGGGTCCCATTGAGGAGGTCATCGCCGAGCTTCCGCCGGTGGCGATGGTTAGGGCGAAGACGTGGTCACGAGGATGGCCCGTTCGGAGGAGGAGGAGGAGGTCCCCGCGGAGGGACGTCTTGGAGGGTGACGTCAGGCTCAACGTCACCGACGCGTGCGGGTGCCGTTCCTTGCCACGACGATGATGGACGTCGGCGGGGCAAGGGTGCCGGGTGCGGTGCGGCGCGGGCGGCGGCGTCCTCCAGCGCGGACATGGCTCTCCCCGCGTCCTGCGTCCCGATGACGCCACAACCGCCGCTCCCGTCGGAGGGGCCGGCGTGTGTGCTCCGCCTCGCCCAGGTTTGGACGGTGATAGTACTTAGTTGCTTCTTCTTATGCCTCGTCGGGATGCTCACGCCTTTTAACTCTTCTCAGGGGAGTGCAGGACTCCCTTCGCGGCTACAACCCGGGTGACGCGGCTCTCGTTGAGGGCCAGCGGTCTGGTTAGCAAGCCGACGACCGGCGTGTGCGGATATGCGCGAGGAGATCGACGCGACGTAGGTTCAACACCGTTATCTCAAGCACCGAGTGGAGGAGGTCATGGAGTACGCTCGTGGGGTGGAAGACCAGGCCTCCCGTGAGGCGGGGAGAGGGTGGAGGTCGTGCTCGCGAGGCGGCTCGGAGGGGAGGAGGAGCGCGAGCTTGCCCACAAGCCGCAGGCGCAAGAAGACGGAGAGGAGCTGGACTCCCTCAGGCGGCAAGGAGGAGGACCTGAGGAAGCGGACCATCGGGCTCGGCCGACATGCGGAAGGAGCTTGAGGACCTTCGGGAGCGCCGGGACGCCATGGCCACGGAGGAGCCCAGGAGCTCGCGGCGCGCCCGCTGGCACCTCGCGCGATCGCCGTCGGGGACGCCCGCGAGCCTCTTCGGGGTAGAGGTCGCGGCGGATCCCGCCTGAGCGACTGTCGGGTGTTCCCCGCAAAGTGGTGGAGGACGCGGCGCGCGTGGTGCACAAGGCGGTCAGCGTCGTCTTCTCCCACTACCCTGATTTCGAGGTCGGCCTCGTGCGGATAGGGTGGGCTCCGGGCATCGACGATGCCGACACCGAAGCGGAAGTCTCGTTGCCGCCGAGGCCGCCACGGCGGAGCTATCCACCCGAGCTCTTCAAGATGGCCGCCGATGAGCTCGAGGTCTTCGGGCATCCCTGCCGGTGAGGATGGAGCGGACGAGGAATCCGGCCCGAGGAGGAGGCTATCGCGCGCGGACGTTCTCGCCCCAACGCCGACGGACGGGACCCCCCCACGCACGGAGTAGAAGTTTGAGGCTTGGCCTCTTGTGGCGGATCGCTTAAGTCCTCGTGGTCGAGGTGGTTTTGTAAAAACTTTTAAGTGGTGATGACTTGGTGGATGTCGTGTCTTTTTCCCTTTCTTTGTGCTTTGTTCTTACTTTCGACTTTTTCGTATGAGCTCGTGTTCTAAGAGTTGGATGATGGGCCGTTCCTCGCTGGCCGCGGGGCGCTGGAGGTTGTTAGGCGCCACGCCACGTTCTCAGGTGGTGAGCTCATAAGTTAGCCGTTTCGGGACATTGCTCGAGCTAAGGGAAGAAGCGCAAGTTCGTGAGTTTTTGCGAAAAATCGGTTTGCAAAAACGTGGGGTGTGAACCCCGCTCCTTGTAGCCCCCGAGCAATGGTGGGTCTTCGCGGGGCGAAGGCCGGTCGTTCTCGACGCGTGCTAAGGAAAAAAAAAAAAAAATTGAAGTGTTTGCACATAGTGATGCGTTTAGGGATAGAAGCGGCGTAGTTGTTCGATGTTCCACGCGTTGGCGAGGACTCGGCCCCCGTGGTCCTTGAGCTTGTATGTGCCGGTCTCAAAGACTTGGTCGATGGTGAAGGGCCCTTCCCATGGTGCTGAGAGCTTGTGCTTGTCCTTCGAGCTCGGACTCGGCGTAGAACGTAATCGCCAACGCGCCGAAGGCTCGCCCTTTTGACGTGGCGGCCGTGGTAGTGCCTCATGGATCGCAAGTACTTGGCGGAGTGGATGAGGGTGATGTCGCGAAGCCGTCGAAGCTGATCGGGCGGCGTCTTCGAGTAGCGCCTGATTCTTGTGCTCGTCGAAGGCCTGAACGCGGGGTGAGCCGTACTCGAGATCGGTGGGGAGCACGGCCTCGGACCCAAAGACGAGGAAGAACGGTGTCCATCCCGTGGCCCGGCTTGGCATTGTGCGCAGGCTCCACACGACCGCGGGGAGCTCGGCGAGCCATCGGCGGGCGTACTTCTCGAGCCTTTTGAAGATGCGCGACTTCACGCCCTGCAGGATCATGCCATTAGCTCTCTCTACCCGACCGTTGGTCCTTGGGTGGCTGATGGCGGATGGGTCGATCCGGATGCCACGGTCATTTGCACCCGGTCGATGAAGACCTCTCCTACGAAGTTCGTGCCGTTGTCGGTGATGATAGAGTTTGGCACCCCGAAGCGGTGGATGATGCCTGTGAAGAACTTGACGGTCTCCTCAGCTCGACACCGCGCGATAGGCATGACCTCGATCCACTTGGAGAACTTGTCGATGGCGACGAGAAGGTGCGTGTGACCTCCGGTGGTCTTTTTGAATGGCCCCACCATGTCGAGCCCCAAGACCGCGAACGGCCATGTGAGGGGATCGCCCTGGAGGAAACTGCGTTGGAAGGTGTATCTGTTTGGCGAAGAACCGGCATCCCTCGGTCTTAGGAACAATTTTTGTGGCATCGGCAGCGGCGGTCGACCGGTAGAAGCCCCGGCGGAAAGCCTTCCCCGACGAGAGCTCGCGGGGGCTGCATGATGGCGCATTCGGGAGTGGATCTCACGATGAGCTCCTCCCCTTGTTCGGGAAGGTGATGCATTTGGAGGGGCGCGGAAGCTCCACGCTGTCGAGCTCTCCTCCGATGAGGGCGAAGGACTTGGCCCTTCGAGCCGGTCGTCTCGACTCCTCTTGTCTGTGGGAAGCTTGCCTTCTCCGAGGGGAGGAGCCCGGGATTCGCCGGTCAGGTTTGGGGACCGTCGTGGTCGACCCAGCCCCCGAGCCAGCCCCCGAGCCTGCCGGGCTCGAGCTCGTAGCTAGAAAGGCTCTCGCGTCCGAGGATGGTGAGCTCGTGGAGGTGCCAACCCTCGTGGGGTCCGAGCTCGGGGGCTCGGCCGTCGGGTTCGCATCCGCCTCGGAGGGTTTCCCTTGAGCCGTATCGGCGACTTATGCTGCTCGTGCATGAAGACGCCGGTGGGACCGGCAATCGATCTGACGCGAGTTTGGCGAGGATGTCGGCGTCGTTGTTGAGGTGTCCGTGGACGTGGTTGACCTCAAGCCCATGGAAGTGTTCCTCCAGCTCGCGGACTTTCTGGTGGTATGCGATCATTTTTGGATTGACGCAGTCGACCTCCTTCATGACCTGGTTCTTGACGAGCTCAGAGTCTCCCCGGACCTCGAGGTGCCGGATGCCGAGCTCGCGCGCTATACGCAGGCCATTCACCAAGGCCTCATACTCTGCCACGTTGTTAGGCGGGGAAATGTAAGCAGATGGAGTACTTCATGCGCACCTTGTTCGGAGAGATGAGGGCGAGCCCTACGCCGGTGCCGTATTTCTTCACGAGATCCGTTGAAGTACGGGGTCGGTAAGACTCGATGCCGTCGGATGCGGGCGGCTACTCGACCTCGGTCCATTCGGCAACGAAGTCGGCGAGAGCTTGCGATTTTATGGCGTCTCTAGGGGCGTAGGAGATGTCCGCCCCATGAGCTCAATCGCCCACTTGGCCATGTGTCCGTGACCTCGGGAGAAGCGGATGACCTCGCCGAGGGGGTACTTGGAGATGACTTTAATTGGGTGGGATTCAAATAATGCCTTAGTTTGCGCCTGGTGATCGCTAGCGTACCACCGAGCTTTTCGAGCTGTGTGTAGCGGGTCTTGGTGTCGGTGAGGACTTCAGCGATGAAGTACACCGCACATTTGGACCTTGAGCGCGTGGCCCTCTTCCTCCCTTTCAACGACGAGCGCGGTGCTCACCACTTTTGAGGTGGCCGAGATGTAAGGGAGGATCGGCTCATCGGGGGGGGGGCGCGATGAGTATGGGCGGATTGGCCAAGAGCTTCTTCGGGCCGAAGTCGAGCTTGCCGGGCCTCGTCGGTCCAAGCGGCGCTCGACTTCTTCGGCCCGGTTGTACAACGGGAGGCTCCGCTCCCCAAGTCGGGCTATGAAATGACTCGGGGCGGCTAGGCATCCCGTGAGTCGCTGCATGCACTTGACATTCTTGATCGGCCCCATGTTCGTGATGGCGGTGATTTTTTCCGGATTGGCTTCGATGCCGCTCGAAGGCGATGAAGCCAAGCAGCTTCCTCGGGGGACCCCGAAGATGCATTTTTTGGGGTTGAGCTTGACTCCAAACTCGCGAAGTTTGGCAAAGACCTTTTCGAGGTCGGGTATGAGCTCTTTCGGCGTTTCGTCTTGACAACGATGTCATCGACATACGCTTCGACGAGCTTCGAGGAGCTCTTTGAAGACCTTTTGCATGCATCTCGGGAAGGTGGCGCCCGGCGTTTTCAAGCCGATGGGCATTGTCACGTAAAAAAATGCGCCAAACGGAGTGATGAAGGAGGTGGCGAGCTGATCGAGCTCGTTCATCGCTATCTAGTGGTAGCCGGAGTAGGCGTCAAGAAAACAGAGTGTCTCGCACCCGGAGGTGGAGTCAATGATCTGGTCGATGCGTGGCAAAGGAAATGGATCCTTTGGGCATGCCTTATTGAGACCCATGTAATCAACACACATTCTCCATTTCCCATTCTTCTTCTTAACCAAGCATGAGGGTTGGCTATCCACTCGGGATGATACACCTCCTTGATAAACCTAGCGGCTAAGAGCTTATCTATCTCCTCGGCGATTGCCCGGCATCGATCGTCGTCGAAACGTCTAAGCCTTCGCTTCACCGGCCGAGAGCCGGGTTTGATGTTCAAGGAGTGCTCGGCGACTTCCCTCGGTATGCCCGGGCATATCCGAGGCCCTCCATGCGTAATACATCGAGGTTCGCGCGGAGGAAGTCGACGAGCTCGCTTCCTATTTGGCGGTGAGCTCGGACCTCTACGCGGAGGGTGCGTCCATCGCTGTCGACCCGCGACTTCCTTCGCGTCCTCACCGGGCTCAAACGCGTGCCGCGACCTTCGGCGGCGGAGCTCGTGCTCGCTGCCTTCGAGCTCGACAACGGAGGTCGTGGCCGCCATCTTCTTGAGTTCGGGGGAGTTTTCAAGACCGGCCCAGGCCGCCATCTTGGGCAACATCTCGCCGATCTCGATGGCAGCATCGGCATCGGACGGGCGGCGGCCTCGCAACCGAAGCGCGTGCTCGAAAGTGGAGTCGACGGTGATGACCCCCCCTCGGGCCGGGGATCTTGAGCTTGAGGTAGGTGTAGTTGGGGATGGCCATGAACTTCGCGTAGCACGGCCTTCCCAGCAGAGCGTGGTAGGCGTTCCTGAATGGCAGCACCTCGAACGTGAGGACCTCCTTGCGGAAGTTGACCGGGGTGCCGAAGGTGACGGGGAGGTCGATCCGACCAAGCGGGAGCATCTGTTTCCCGGTACCACCGTGAATCGGCCCGGCGAGGGACGGAGCCGTGCCTTGGGGATGCCGAGAGCTTGGAACGCGTGAATGTAGAGGAGGTTGAGGCCGCCGCCGCCTGTCCACGGCACCTTCCCGAGGCGCTTTGGTGCCGATGATGGGGTCGACGACGAGCGGATACCTCCCAGGTGCGGGATGTGCCAAGGATGATCGGCCTTGTCGAAGGTGATGGCCGAGCTCGACCACTTGAGGTATTCGGGGTGGCCGGCTCGGTGAAGAAGACCGTTTCGGGCGTGAGGAGCTCGCCGGGCGCTTGGACTCATAGCCGGGAGCTCCGCCGAAGACAACGTTGACGGGCGCCGTCCCTCCATGTAATGCAGTCGGCGCCGAATCCTCGTCGGGCTGGCTTTTATGTCGTTGTCGCCGTCCTTGTCCCCGCCTCGCAAGCATGCCCATCACGTGCTTTTTGATGAGGCGGCAGTCCTTCATCTTGTGCTTGACCGCCCCTCGTGATGCGGGCGGGGTTCCTCGAGCATTTTGTCGAAGTGCTCTTTGGGGACGAAGGGATTGCCCCCTTGGGGCGGCGGCGCTTGTCGCCACGGCGACGAACTTCGTCGTTGTCGTCGTCGCGGGGCGCTTGTTCTTCTTGTTCCTTTTCTTGCGCGGCGCGGGGTCGATTCACTCGGCAACATCGTCATCGGCCTTGGGCTTGCCTCTTCCCGTGGCGGCGGAGGCGGCGTCCTCCCCCTCGGCGTGCCGCGTGGCAAGGTTGAGGGCTCCTTCACGGTCTTGGGCTACGAACACCGAGCTCGTGGATGAGGGTCTTGCAGGTGGTGCCAAGCGTGGGCGGTGATGACCTCGACGTCGGAGGCCTCGGAGAGGTTGTTGCAGAGCTTGGAGAAGCGCCTGATGTAGTCGCGCAGACCTTCGTCCTTCTTCTGTTTGCACCTTCGGAGGTCCCACGTAGTGCTCGGCCTGGCGTAGGTGCCCTGGAAGTTCCCGACGAAGACATCGCGGAGGTCCTCCCAGTCCCGGATGGCGCCTTCCGGGAGGTGCTCAAGCCACGAACGCGTAGAATCTGCAAGATAGAGGGGGAGATTGCGGATGATGAAGTAGTCATTTGTCGGCGCCCGCCCCTCCTGGCCGGCCGAGCGAGTAGTCTTCGAGCCAAGTGGCGGGTCGGTCTCCCGTTGTACTTACGAGCACCGAGGTCGGGGCTCGGAAGCGAAGGAAGCGGGGGCGTCGTGGATCGCGAGGCCGAAAGCCCTTGGTTGCCTCGAGCTTGAGCTCGTATGGCGACAATCCCTCTTGGGGACGGACTCCGTGCACATCGGTCCGGCGTTGGGCTGCGGCTTTGTCTTCGTCGCTATCGTAGCGACCGCGCCGCGCCGCTTGTTATGCGTCTTGCGATGTCGTTTTGTCGCGGTTGTCGCGGCCGGTGCTTGTTGTCGCCCCGGGGGCGTTCTTTTTCGCCCGAGCTTACTTGCGGCGGGCGTTGATGGTGTCCTCTGGCGTCGCGGTTCGCCGACCGTCGTCGACGCGTGGACCTCGGGGTGCGAGGAGGCTTCGTGCTCCTCCAGCAGCCGTCGGTGGGACGCCGAGCTCGCCGCTTCTGCTGCGGCCGCTTCCTCGGAGCCGCTTGAGCTGCTCGTGGGTTCTTCGGCGCCTCGGGTTCCTCGGGGGCCGGGCAACATCGTAGCGGGAGCGTGGCTGCAGCCGAGGTTACGGGAGGCTCTCCCCGAACACTGGTGGAAGCTGCTCGGGGCCCTCTTCCACGGTTGATGCGGTCTGAACCCGCGAGCTCGAGCTCGTGCTCGTGATTGTTAATGCGCCTCCTTGCTCGGCGAGGAGGGCCAGCGCTCTTGAGCCGCTCGGCGCTCGAGCTCTTCGAGCTCTTCCAGCCGAGCCTTGATGGGATCGGCGGGAGGCTCGCGTTGGCGCGCGTCGGAGCCCCTAGGCGTGTGCTCAGGAGGCGTCGCTCGGCGAGCGTCCTCGACCTGGACCTCGGGGGGTGTGGCACATGCACTTTGTCGTGTGGGGTCGCAATCCATGAGGCTTATTCCGTCGAGGGCGAGCTCGAGCTCGTGGGACGCTGGTCGGCCGAGGCTCGCGCGCCCTCAGAGCGGAAGGCCCGGCAGCCCGTCGGGGTACATCCCGTGTAGGCGGTCGTGAACTCGTCGACCGACAAGGCCTCCTCTCCGGGCGAGTTGGAGGGACGACGTTGGCGGTGGAGAAGGTCACGTCGCAGAACAGAGCCTGCGTGGGCTTGCGTCCCAGGATGTTCGGGAGCAGGTCCTTAATGAGGACGAAGAAGCGATCTGCGGTAGCACGGATGGGGTTGGCTGCCACGAGGTCGAATTCCGCCCCATGCTCGTGAGGACGGAGTCGGTGGCGCCACGGAGGTGGCCGGGGATGTCCTCACGCCGCATCGGGCGGGTGAAGACAGCCCCGGCGACGGACTGTTCCGACTCAATGCCGGAGAAGTTGATGGTGCCGAAGCGCATCGATAGCGCCGCGGTGGTCGGAGAAGCGGAGGAAGCCATCGGTGGTGATCGTCACACCGGCCGCCCCTACCGGGCGCACACCAACCGCCGTGGTGACCACCGCCACGAGAATCGCCCGGCTAGTGTGTGCAACGATGGCTTAGCTCTAGAGACAATGACACAAGATTTATACTGGTTCGGGGCAAATCGGGCTCCCTAGTCCAGTGTGGTCACTATCCGAGCTCAAAAGCTTATACCGGGGCTAGTACAAGCAGGATCGAGAGAGGGAAGGGGCTCCCAAGTCTCTGTGATTGAGGCTAGTGCCGATATCTGGAGTATGAGAGAAGGCGGGGGTGAAGACTAGAATGCACAAAATCCTCCTCAATCCGGAGGGCTACCTCCCCTTTTATAGTCGCAAGGGGCAGGAACATGAGCTCCCCTCGTGCTAAGGACTTTAGAAGAGATGGGAGGCGTGTCCGTGAAGTGTAATGTGCTAGGGAGAGCTCCCCGGGTGAGCTCGTGATGTAGATGAGAGCTCCGGGGAAGCATTGGATGCCGAAATTGGTCGTCGTCGTACGCGGGAAATCGGGATTTGGGCGGTGGTCCGGCGTCGCCTTGTCCCTAATCGGAGTTGGAAACCGTCTTCTCAGCATGGGGGTTGCCCATGCCATGTATGGAGGTGCGGTACTAGGTATGTACCCGCCGGCCATCTGTGAAGCGGAGCTGTTGGAGTTGACGGGTGCGGCGGCATGATCGAATGACCTCTTCCGTCTCCGTAACTCCGCATGGCTCTGAGTGATTTGTCGAGGAGTGGTTGGCCGTGTTGGGGAGTTGGCGGCCAACTCTTGTACCCGCAGATTGGAGTCGAGCCCTTCGGGATAGCTCACGCGGGGGCTCGTTGTTGGGGAGTTCGAGGCGGTCGGAGACAGTCTGTGGAGAGATCTCTCGCGGAGAGCTCGGGGAAGCTTCAGACGGGCGAGCTCGTCCGGGAGCGGATCGAGGAGCCTATGTCGGGTGAGCTCTTTCTAAAGAGCTCACATGGGCCCGTTCCCACGGGGAGCTCATCGTTAGGGGGACTCTTGCCGGTCCGAGGTTACCTCCGGGGACGTCGGTTCGTGAGCTTGGGTACGATCGTCCCAAATATCGATCCCCCACATTAGTGGTAATGTTGGATTGGACATTTTTCTAGTCTCTCTTACATTATTTTAGTGGACTAATAAAATATCTAGGGTTCATGTGTTCATTTTTATGAACATGATTTTTTTTTAATTCCTATTCCAAATTTGTGACACGTTTTCTCTTTCATATGGGATGTTCTTACGGTGACTCTTTGTAGTAGTTTGGGGACGCCACCGATGGAGGTGTGCAAAGTTGTGCTACCCACAGCCCATGGAGGAGGAGTGTTACGGTGGTGGAGGTTTGCAAAGTTGTTGTGCTACCCATGGCCCATTGGAGGAGGAGCGTTACTCGCCGCAGAGGTGCGGTGGTTCGCCCCCTCGGGGTAGGTACATTGCTACAAAGTGAGCGGTCTCATACGCCGTCTCATGCATCGCCACACAGGGATTTTTGATGATGTGGAGGAAAGAGAAGGGTGAGAGAGAATGAGGTAGTTTCTTCATGAAACAACTATCTCATGAGCTAAAATTTAGGACTATGAGACAACTATTTTACCATTGTATGTGTTGTTATCGTCATGCACCTCACAATCCTATTTTTACTCTCTCCATAAATTAAGGAAATGCGAAGTTGCTATGAGACAACTTAGAAACACAACAATTGTACATGTAGTGTATTAAGTCGTCTTAAATTGTGTGGCACTATATGAGACTAGTTATGAGACAACACCAATGTACTTGCCCTCATCTAGCATGTTGTACGCGGTGGAGGAAGGTGAGCTACTCACGGAGGTGCGTGTGCCGCTATGCAGCCCCCGTGGCTATGTTTAGTTCCCCAATTCTCTCTCCAAAGTTGACTATTCACCTATCACATTAAATCTTTTGTCTCGTACATGGAGCACCAAATGTAGGTAAATAAAAAGTTAATTACATAGTTTTGATATACACGGCGAGATGATTTTTTCAGCCTAGTTAGGTCATGATAGGACAACAATTACCACAAAGGTTTATCAATATTCCCCTCCCTCGTCGTCCCCTCGGGGGGCGACTCGGGGGCTCCCACGCCACGGGCGAGCCACCCCGCTTCCCAATCTTTGGCGGGGGGGCGCGCCGGGCGCCAGCGGGGAGGGCTCAACAAGGTGCCTCCCCACACCATCCCCTCCTCCCGGTGTTCCCCGTGCTTCCCTCTCCCCCACCTCTCTGGCGATTCGGCCATTGGCGGCAGGCGGCCGATCGGCCCCCGCGCCAGATCCTCTTCCTCCCCCGTCGCTTCAGTCGGGGGCTGGCGGCGGAGCTAGGGTTTCGCGTGCGAACCAGGGCTCGGCGCTGGCCCAGCGGCGGCGCTCGGGGCCCCTTTCCACCATGGGCCAGATCCTACTCCTCCGTGGTCGATTCGGCTGGACCCCCATCCTTTTTGGCGGCCGGCGGCGGCTCGCGAGGTGGCCCGGCTCGGTGGTTGGTTGGGGGGAGGGGTGGGGTTCAGGGCCCCTCGGGGCATGGCCGTGGCGGGATGACCGCCCGGGGTGGCGGTCCCGCCCCCTTGGTGCCTCTGCCTTTCCCACCACCGGGAGCGCGAGGTGCCACCACAAGCGCGCATCGGGCTGCGCCGCTCCCCACCTCCGTCGGATTGGAAGGCGTGTCATGCCGGCGCGCGGCGGCGCCGCCCTCCCCCTTAATCGTGGGTGGTAGGTGGGGGTCGACCAGGCGCCTCCATGCTATTGGGGTTGTGTACGGCGGCGGCTCCGTCACAAGGAGCAGTGACGAGGAGGCCTCAAGCTGTGTTTCTTGGAGGACTTCGCGTTGTGTTGGCGGCTGCGGTCGATGGCGTTGGGTGAAAACCCCTTCCCAAGCTCGCCTTGGGCTGGCGATTTTGATGGCGCGCTGGCGGCGTCATTACCTTCTTGAGGCGTCGTTCCTCGTGACGTCGGCGGTGGCTGCCGGGGCTCAGAACGAAAGTTCCGTTGGATGCTCTCAACACCGTTGGTGCTTTCGGGCGTCATTTCCTTCACGAAGGCCCCATTGAATCCTTCGAGCTCGGTACCGCCATGCCGTTCGCACCGATTCTCCATCGTCACCCCTAGCACTACTGGCCTAACTTCCCATTTGCGTTGTCATCCTCGCCCGCCCCTACGTTAGGGTTGATGCCTTCGTCGCCATCGCCGTCGTTAATGCGGCCATGGGTCACCGACGTTGTGTCTTGGCGACCGAGATCTCAACGCCTTATCATGGCTGTGTCCCCTTCGCACCTACGATGTTGCAACTTGCCAACGATCATCCCGCTCACGTGGATGTTGGCGCCCTTTGTTGTCATTTGTCTCACGCTGCTGGCCTCGGGCCATCGGCGTTGCGCTCTTCTGGGGTTGTATCGGGGGTGACAACATTGTTAACGCCCGTCATCGTTGCTGGCCTTCGGCCACCGATGACGTCCCTGGATCCACCTCGGGCAATCGCTGCTGAGCGTGTGATGCCCCTTCATGGCCATCGCATGGGTGCCGGCGGCGGAGCATCCATTCTTCTATCCAATTGGCGACTCCTAAGCACCGCCTAGCGATGTTGCATGTCGCCTAGTGGTTGTGTTCTGTGATTTGATGGGTGGTCTCCTCCTTCTTGGTTTGTTGTTGTCGCCACTACCTCTGTGGTTGTGTTGTGTTGTCCGTGTCTTGTGATGTAGTATCGTGTTGTAATGTGTTGTTCGGCCAGTCTTGGTCTTTTCTCTTAATAAAAATGACACGTGAAGTCGTGTTCGAGAAAACAAATACTACAAACAAACGAAAAGTGCTAGTGTCCGATTTGACATTTTTTCCAAACTCCATGGATCTAAACACAACCGAAATGCAAGTTTGAGGTAATGTTACCACATTCTACCTTACCTCCAAGGTCATCGTATTCTTCTGCACTGGCAAACAAACGCAATCTCATCTAAGCTTGGCTCTACAAGAACACATAATCAAACACAAGCACTTGCAAATTCTGTCCGTTTTCGACACAAGTGGGGATTTTCCATGATGTAATGGATGTAAAATCTGGGCACACAAATACCTGACCACCTTGCGGATGACCACAGGCACCTGCGTGGTCTTCTTCTATCCTCTCCAACCAGCAATCCAGCGGCCCCCTCGACAAGGCCATCCCTTCAAAGTCACTCCGTCTCCTAGAACTACCCTCTTAGCTTCAACACCCAAGATCCGGCCACGGCGCACACCGTGTTCATGTGCTCTGGTCGGTGGTGCGGTGCATGCATCACAGAGTCCATGTTCACTCAGTTCCACATCACAACATCGGTGAACATATATACAATGCAGATATCGAAAATATCAGAAGCTAAAAAGTACTCCAAAAAACTAATTCAGAAACATTCAGTTACACACGGTACTGCATGCACAATAATTCAAACGATAAAAATTCTATCTACATCTCAAACGCATCTCAGCACCTGATCACAACAACTAACAGCAACCAAAAATAACACATATACGAGGAACAATAGCCTGGAGACAATGAATGGCTAAGCTGTGTTGAAAATGCGTCTAATGATCATCTTTCATGCATTTCACGCATAAAAGGAAAAGAAATGTCCTTGTCATGTGTACCACAGAGAAATTCTATTAGTTAAAGGTATTATTGTTGGAATAAATTGTTATTTGATTTGATACTTTGTGAAAGAAAATCAGATGAAGAACAATAGCTTCTGCTAAAAAACTTCAAAACCCAAACCCTAGCTATCTCTCCCTCTCTAACACGTACTCTTTGTCTCTCATGGAAGTGAAAACGATGGTTAAAAAGGGGTGGAGGGATGGGGGTCAGAGGGAAAGAATCTAAGGGTGTGTTTGGTTGCCCCCAATGGGCTAGCCAGGCTTGGCTAGGCCAAGAATGTGGTGTTTGCTTGCCAAATCTTGGGTCCTAGCCAGGCTTGGGCTGTACAGCCATACAGCCTTAGCCAGGCTTAGGGGAAACGGCCGGGTGAGAACACAGCCTTAGTCGGGCTTAGGGGAAACGGCCGGGGTGGCCGTTCTCGTGGAGCCTGGCTAAGGTTGCATCAAGTTCCGCGCTGGGCTTGTTACGGTCACCAAGAAGCGCATGCACGTGCCACCCTGCGTGGCGTTTGGAGGCGGAGGACGACCGGGGCAACCTCGACGCGCGGCATTCCTCGTGGCAGGGGTCCTCGCTGCAGCTCGTCACCACCGGCGGCGCTGGCTCTTCGTGTGGGGAACAGCAGAGCATGGATTGTGCTAGCCAGGCTCTTCTAGGAAATGAACCAAACACACCCTAAATGTTCTTGCGGTAGAGCATGGATTGTACATGACCTAACTACAAAAGAAAACCTAGCGAACGTGATAGCTAGAACGCATATATAAACATCAAACATCATTGCTGTACGTGGGGAGAAATGAAAAGCAGCTGATCCATCACTACTAAGCCCAATTAGCGACCAAATTACATATATTGTCCACTTTCTCCATGCAATTGTAGTAATAAAATAGAAATATAATAATAGCTAATGTAAAAAACGATTGCAATCTATAAAATAGAAATATAATAATAGCTAATATAAATTATGACGATGCAACGAATAAGCTACTAATCGTCGAGCATTGCTAGCGACTAGCGTATGTGTTGTGTACTCAAGTCAACTGCTTGACGAGAAGCTCGACGAGAAGCGGGAGGCAGGTAGCTTTTCATCTCCTCGAAGCCACGGGTCTTCATGATCGCCTTCATACACCCAGGGCGAGCCATGAATTCCATGCACGCAGCCTTGAGAGCCTGGCAATGGTGCTCCTCCGCAGCCACCAAGATGGCCGCCACCGTGTCAACGTCGATGCGCCTGCGCAGTGCCTCCTCGCACATCAGCTCCAGCCTCTCGAGCTTGTACTTGTGCGCCCCCGCGAGCAGCGCACGCACCATATCCACGCTGCCGTCTTCGTCGCCGTCCTGCTCCGGCTCCTGGTGCATCATGTGGTCGTCGCTGCTCGAGGAGCTCTCGCTGTAGCTGTCGTAGTCGCTGCTCCAGGAGCTGTCGCTGTAGCTGTCGTCGTCGTCGCTGCTCGAGGAGGTGTCGCTGTAGCTGTCGTCGTCGCTGCTCGAAGAGCTGTCGTTGTCGCTGTCCTGGTCCAGCTCCAGTTCCTGGGGCAGCGTGTCGGTGTATATGTAGTGTAAAATCGCCTTGAACACCTTAGGCTCCATGCCTTTGATCTTCACCACGCGCCGGGCGGCACCCTCCTTCTCCTTCTTGCTGCTGGTCACGGTCAGCGTTTGCAGCTCCGCCTCCAACACCGGCGACCGCGCCGCCAGCAGCCACCCGTGCGCGTCGAACGTCTCCCCGCGACGTCGATGGTCACGTCCGCTCCGTGCTTCTGCTTCCACAGCAGGTCGCTGAGTTGCTGGTGCAGGTCGGACGGCGGCACCACGACGCTGCCGCTCACCAGAGCGCCGCCGCCGCCACTGCCGCCGTTAGTATTGGGATCGGACCAGTCTTTGATGGCGGTGATGTCGCACATGATCGTGAAGCGGTCGTCCTTGAGGGCACCGGAATCCTGCAGATCTTTCCACTTGACGAAGTCGTCGAATCCTATCGAAGCGCCTGCCGGGTCTACTTGCGAGAAGACGCATTGTTCTCTGGAGCGGCTGTAGCCGGGCACCGGGTTCCCGGCGAGATCGAGCAAGCTGAACTTGAAGCCGACGGGGATGGGATGATTGAGCAGCTGGTGATGATTGAGCAGCGGGTGGTCTCCGTAGCGTGCATGGCCGCCGGCGCCGCTATGGTCGAGCTCGAGGTACAGGGAGATGCAGTCATCGTCTCGGCCTTCCTTGCCGTCACTATCGAAGTAAGCATCGTCTCCGCCTTCCTTGCCGTCGCTGTGGAAGTATACAGAGTCCTTGACTTTGTCCTTGCCGCCTTTGGGGAAGTACCTGATCCGCCAGGTGTAGCCTGCCGCCTCGAATGGCTGGGACGTTGCCCATGACATTCGCGGCAATTGGGGGAGCTTCCTTGACGCCGAGTAGCCATCGATGGTGAGCTTGTGGGAGCCGGTCACTTCGCGCGTGAAGATGGTGGAGGCGGTGCGCGAGAGCTGCCGCGCAGCAGACGACAGGGTGGCCACCGCCATAATCGACGACGACGGAGGGATGTGGCCGCCGGAGCGGAGAAGAAGCAGATGGATGGACGGATAAATCTAGGTGATCTTGGTGGTGGTTGGTTGGATTGCAGCCTAGCGGATTGGGTTGCATATATATAGTAGGATGGTTGCATGGTAGGCAAGAGATAAGCATGGTAATGTGGGTCCGTTAAACAGAGAGGATCGGAATAATAAGATCCGGGTATCGTGTAACTTGTAATATCTTCCAATCTTGAAATCGATCTTTGCATGCATTGGATTCTAATTTCCTTACCTTCAAAACTAATAATATCTTGTTTTAAACTTTTTTTTTTTAAGAAGGAACATGTATTAATTTTGGTGCATTACAATCGACCCTTTTACAAACAGAAATCCTAAGAAAAGGAAAATTACATAGAAGTACAAAACTCATGTTCATCTTCCTCGAAGCCTTCAGATCCGTTTCGTCACCGCCCGTCGAAGCCGCTTCTCAATCGTCACGGGGGCACCAGAGCCAAACTCCACAAGGTGGAGGCCGCAGAGGAGGACTTACTTCCGTTCTCCGATGGCGATCTTCTCCGACATCAACGGAGAGGCCTGGGGAGACCTGTCCAGGAGTCGAGGGCGGCACATCGTCGTCTTCTTCGGTGATGATCTTTGGTGACCCCTGTTAATCTTGAGGAAGATGTTCTGTGGTGAAAATTTGAGCTTTGCTCGGATTGCCGGGGCGGTGGAATCGAAGGATGCGTCGTGGGTACGGGAGTTGGCCGATGCGCTTGGGAGGCAGTTTATCTTGTTTTAAACTTTCTGATTTCATTCTTGACTGATTGACTGCTATTTAGTTTAGGCGCCGATTTTTTTCTCCTTCAAAATTCCACCAGGCCTAAGCTCTGCCCGCCTCCGCTTGCCCTTCAGATATATATGTGCATCCTGCCGTGCGGGCACAGCGCGCCGGCACGCCACCGTGCGTGCCAACGGCGTGCCTCGTGCGGTGGAGCAGCCCGAGGGCACGGGCGCGTCGTGCTGATTTTTTCCGTGTCGTGCCGCCCATCATGCCGGCGTGTGCAGGTCGAGGGCGGCACCGGGCGGGAGCGGGGCGGCGCGGCTGTCTGGCAAGGCAGCCATGGCTGGCCACCTCCTCTTCCTCGCGCCGCAAGGCTGGGGACGGAGCCGCTGCGATGGCGCCCGGAGCTCGTAGCGGTGCCGGTGGCTGAGTGCGCCGCCCCCGGTGGGGGCGGACGCCGGCGATGGGAGGAGAGTGGGGCGGGGCGAGGGAGCTGGGGCGGAGGGGCGATGCGGCGATGGGAGGAGTGGAGCTGCGCCGCCTACGATGCGAGTCACGGACTCGAGGGCTAGCACCGTGGCCGCCGTGCGTGCCACCGCCGTGTCACGCGTGCCAGCCCGGCGGCCCGGGCTCCGTGCCTCGGTCCGGGATCTCCGTGCCGTGCCTCGGACCGGGCCAAATGCCCCGTGCCGGCGGGCCACGTGCTGCATGCAAATTTGTACCTGCCTACACGATGGACATGTGTGTCCGGACGCCTATGCCATGCACGCCTTCCCAGCCCACCAGGTCTCGCCTCGCCTGCCTCCGCTTGCCACGCCTACACGCCTAGCCACGCCTGTCTACCCCATGTCGCACTTTGCCCCCGCCCGGTCGAGCTCGTGCTCGACCTCGGCTCGCCATGGAAGCGCATGTAGGAGAAAGGTGGAAGAAGAAACAACAACACCCAATCTACTTTTAAAACAAATGATAAAACATACGCATGAAAGTAATTGAAACGCTTGAAACATCATTTTGAAATACTAGAAAACACACACCGGTCTACTTTTTAAAACATCCGAAAAACAACAGTTCAACTCGACCTCGGCTCTATCATGGCGAGCATGCAGCGAGAAAAGGTGGAAGAAGAAAGAAGCAACACCCGATCTACTTTTGAAACATCCAGAACAAATAATGGATAAAACCATACGCGTGAAGGTAGTTGAAACGCTTGAAACATCATTTTGAAACACTAAAAAAACAGAACTGATCTACTTTTGACGCATAAAAAAAAACAACAGTTGAGCTCAATCTCGGCTTTATCATGGGAGAACATGTAGTAGAAAGGTGGAAGAAGAAAGAAGTAACACCTTATCTTCTTTTGAAATAGCGGGGAACCAATAGATGAAGTGTACGCATGGATCTGAAACACTAGAAAACACACACTTGATCTACTTATGAAACATCCGAAAACACAGCGGTTGAAACATACGACTAAAACTAGTTGAAACACTTAAAACATCCCTTCTGAAACATCGATGAAAATCTACCATATGAAACACGATCTACTTTTGTAACGTACATATGCTTCAGTTGAAACATACTATTGAAACTATTGAAACTACTGAACAACTGAAACAAAAAAAAACCATTGGGGGATTGATCTGAGCGCTCCCACCAGCCGCCGGAACTGCCCTGCTCAAGTTCACCGAGTTCCAACGCTTGGCCTCGAGGCGTCGTTTCCAAGTACTCAGTGGGGGAGAGAGGAGGTGTGGAGCAGCAGCTGGTCCGACGGCGGCGGCAGCGGCGTCTTGTGCCCACCATAGCTAGTGGCAGCTGGCAAGGAGCAGATCGAAAAGCGATGGAGGACGTGCACTGGAGCCACAACCTCTTCTCATCCTACGACGGGTCGGCTGCTTCGGTGAAGACGCAACCTCTTCTCGTCATGTGACCAGCACTGGAGCAGATCGAAGCCCAGTGCTCGTGGTGGGCCGTGCGGTGCCTGGAGATGTGAGCGGTGTGAGAAGCAGAGCGGCGGCTTAATGGTTTTTATTGAAAGAAGAAGTTACGGGTTATAGATGGGCCGGTGTAGGACGCGAGGGCCGGAAACAGCCGTCCGGATGCCCAAGACTGACACTATTACCGAAGTTTAGTTGACCCTGTATGTGGCCCATTTTAGCAAGTTTGGGACCTGGTTATAAAATTTTAGAAGATAACCGCGATGAGCAAGGAAAGTGCTGTCATGTTCAGAATCTCATGGCCGCACATGGAACGAAAGGGGAACGAAAGGGAAGCTTGCGTTTTAGGCTACAGTTTGGTCGGTCGTACGTGTGGTACCGAAAACCCTGCTTTGTTTTCCTCCATGACTATGACAAACAATTTTTGCTTCAACTTATTTGTAGCCAAAATAGCATATGAACAGTACCCGTGTAGACAGAATAGAGCCACTGCAGCTGCAAATAAGCTGCAACCCGTCATATATACATAGGCACCAGTGAGCATTGAAAACGGACGGAAATTTTCCAGGTTCGTTTGTCTACATTTGACATGTCCGTTTTTGCATTTTTAGAAAAAAAAATCAGAATACGGGACAAGACGGTGTCGTCGGAATGTGGACGGAAGTAGAGACGACATTTTTTGTCCGTATTTGTCGAATTCCGTATTTGGTCGGAATGTTCCGTATTTGTACAACATTTCACCCGGATTCCAGGCTGCCCCTCAAATGTATTTCACTACTAGAATCCGAGGTTTTGCCAAGTGCCCACCTCTTTGCCGACTGTTTTTCGGGCACTTTGGGCAAAGAAGCTGCAAAGAGCCTGTTTATGAACACCATATAAAACACACATGGCAAAAAAAACACTCGGCAAAGCCCGTCGAAAGTGCCTAAAAATGGCACTCGGCAAAGAGGGTCTTTGTCAAGTACCTTTTTTTTCCCACTTGGCAAAGCCGTTTTTAGGAAGAGAGATTAATAAAATCTACGAACAATGTTACTAACACTTTGTCAAATGAATAAATGAGCAAAGTAAACTTTATAAGTCTCCAAAAGATATGAATCTTTGTAGTATAAAACTTTTTGATTTGAATTCATCTTATCATGCAAGAATCTCTTAAATTTGAAATTTGAATATTTGAAACGACCTCGGATGGAAAAACTTCCCGAAAAGAAAATTGTAGATCTCAAAAATTTATGTAATTGTGTAGTTGACAACTTTTTATTTGAATTCATTTAGGTCCTCAAAAAATAGATTTGAAAAATTGCTTTGTCAAGTGTCTAAAAATGACATTCGGCAAAAAAAGAGTGTCTTTGCCGAAAGTGCTCATTTTTGACACTCGGCAGGGAGTGTCTTTGCCGAAAGTGCCCTAAACCAATTCAAATAAAAAAGTTATAAACTACAAAAATTCATAACTTTCGAAATACACACTTTTCATTTCGAATATTTTTTCATACGAGGTCGTTTCAAAATTCTGAATTTCGATCAAATTTAAATTCGATTTTTTCAAGCGACTACCCATTGAAAAAACTTTATAAATGAAAAGTGTAGATCTTGAAAAGTTATGAACCTTTGTAGTTGACAACTTTCTGATTTGAAATCATGTTATCATGCAAAACACGTCCGAAGTCTCTCAAATTTGAAATATAATTTTTTCCAAATGACCTCGGATGGAAAAACTTTCTAAATAAATATTGTATACCTCGAAAGGTTATGAAACTTTGTAATTGATAACTTTTTATTTTAATTCATTTAGGGCCTCAAATATGGTAGTTCATTCTAGAGGTATCTCCATTAGGTTTGAATTTGATGCAGTTATATCTGTCCTCCTCGTTCCTTTCTCTGATCCATTTGCCATCCTGCAGGAACAAGACACTGATCGCGATGCGTCATCTAATATGTAAGGAAATTATGTACTTTGCACCTTTTTATGTTCTGTGTTTGAGATGACAATTATAGATATGCCAGAACATTAAACAATATGGATGCGCCTTTTTCTTGTAAACCAGGCGACATGGTAGAAAAGCTAAAGGGAGCTCGGGTCAACAAATGAAGGAACGAAACACAGGAACACCTCAAAGTTAATGTGTTTTCTATTATGGATGTGCTATCTTTTATACATTGTATACTCAGTAGCTTATGTTAAACTACTTAACTTTTTTATGCACATGACAGTGATGTCAGTAATCCTCCAAAGAAGAGGGGGCATCCAAAAGGTGTGCGCTCGAGCTGTAATATGCCAAATGCAAAAACCTCTTGATCTACTTGGAAGGCTAAGGATGCTGTTGTCAAGCAAAGCAGAAAGGATGAGCCTGATAGCACTGAAAACACGAAGGATGATGCAGGTAGTGAGGGCAAGAATTTAAAATATGACGTGGAATCCAGTGAAGCCATCGATGGATCTAAGACTGGTCTTTCAACAAAAAGGAAGGTAGAGGAGAATGAAGATGAGTCATCAGAAGAGAAGGGGTCTGCTAAAACTACTACCAGAAAGAAGCGAAAAGAAAGAGCCTCAACTAGTTGCTCAGAAGCTATGCGGTACGTTCATCATCTTGTGGTGTTCCACACTTACAGTCTCAAGATGTTGGCATCACACATGCCATGTATGCTTTTATATTCCCAGGACTGTTTACCAGTTTAGCGCTTTGGTGACTCTGGTAAAAAACTTGATTAGGTGATTAGATCACACTTTTTCCGTGGTCTAACATGGTTCTTTCTGTTGTCCAACTTTTATTTTTCATTTGGAACAATTTCAATATTTGGTCTCAAATAGAAGAAAAGATATCTGATCTCTGGTTAATAACATGAGAATCATAAATAACATGGTACGATAGTAACATCACGACCACCTTATTTGTCAGCAGTACCATACCTGAGGATCCTTCCACCAGTAGGCCCAAGCGTACAAGGTCCAGGAACGTTCACCTACACGGGCCGGAATGGGTTCCAGCAAGGAAGCAGCCCAAGTCCAAGAGCAGATGAGTATAATTAGCCTCCTGTCGTGAGTCGAGAGACTATCAAAGACTTGAACTCTTTTTATTCCATACTTGTAATAGAAGTAAAGTAGCCACCGCCGCTGCCAACTCCGGCACGGGCGGCGGAACTCTAGATTCATTTTACTGCCTAGTTATCTTCCGATTACTATCGTTCCTGTTTCTGTTCGGTAGTTAACACCGGTATCAGCTCTCTACGATCTCCACACCGGCCTGGATTCCCAACCCACCCTCCACACCCACTTTACCCGTCTCCAGAGCTCGAGGCGCCATGGATCCGGTTGTTAGCTCCCGGTTCGACGAGGTTGTCCGCACCCTCCACGGACCTCGGGCGAGCTTCGAGTCGTCCATCGGTCGGCTGGAGCAGCGCCTCTCCCTCGCGGAAGAGGGCGCCGCCAGATCGGGCGCGGTGGCGGGCGCGTCCACGGTGCTTTCCGAATCCTACGCGCTGCCGGCTACACCGCCCCGCCGTCGTGGCGGACAAGCGGGGAGGGCACCGACCGGCGCGTTTGGATCTCGAGCAACGCGTCATCAACTTGGAGCTCGTGCGCTACGGCGACATCGCGGCGAGCGCACGGGAGAGGATGGAGGCCTTGGAGTCCGCGCCGCCGGCGATCTTTGCTTTGGCGCCCCCCGGTCGGCGCTCCCTCTTCCACCTCCGCCTCGAGCTGGACAATCCGCTCCAAGCGAGCAGGGACCGCCGCTCCTCTGCGGTGGCGCCGGGCGCGAATCCTGAGTTGGTGCCGGCATCGTCTCTCGCCCGGATCTCTGCCGACCGGCCCCTACGGGCACCACGATGCAGCGACTACGCGGGATTGGGCGTGGTTCATCCATGGCCCGGATCCGGCCAATGGTATGCATTCATCCCCTCCTATCCTTCCTTCTACATCTCGGGCGTCCAATTCCACCAATTCAATCATCCTCCACCCTTTCATCCCCAACATCAGCCTCTCGATCCATACCCACCACCACCGCTCAATTCATCTTCGCTCCTACCTCCGAATCCCCCACCATATCCACCGCTCAATCCTCCTCCACCATACCCTCCACCTACCTACCCTCCTCCTTACCCACCACCGATTCATCCTTCCATGTACCCACCACAGTTTCCCCCACCATCTCACCAATCTCCCATGTACCCAGCCGACCCCAATTTCTACCAATTCCCCTCCCCGGATCACACATATGGCCACAACCAGCAGCTTGGTCACCTACCTAAACTCCAATTTCCGCAATTCGATGGCAAAAACCCAAAGCTCTGGATCACCCGGGCTACTAACTACTTCAAAATGTATCATGTCCATCCATCCACTTGGCTTACCATCTCTACCCACCACTTCACTCATGCCGCGGCTCGGCCGGTTTGCGGCCGGTCGAAACCCAAGTTCGGACATCTTCACGGGAAACGTTTGTTTCCATGCTCCATGAGCGCTTCAGCCACGACGAGCACGAACTTTTGCTCCGTCGGATGTTCCACATACGCATGACATCCACGGTTTCCGATTAAGTCGACCGTTTCACCGCTTCGGTGGAACAGCTCGCTCCTTACCAAACACACCCGGATGCCCCGACTTATACTCGGCGCTTCATCGATGGCCCGCGCCTAGATATCCGTTACATTTGTCATTGTCGCTCGTCCCCAAAACTCGGATCTTTGCTTGCACTCTCGCTTTGTTACAGGAGGTGGCGGGCGTCATGGAGGACGCCGCGAAGTTTTGCCCTCACGACGGGTCCATCCGGGCGCCGCGAACGCGGTGGTTCGTGGAGCACTGCCACTGCCACCACCGGTGCGTCCACAACCGGCAGCAGCCACCCCAGCGTCGTCCCGCGTCTCTGATGATCGTCGAGTGCCGGGCCAACCTGCTTCAGTCGACGACAGGCTCGCGTCTCTGAGGGACTACCGCCGGGCCAGGGGCCTATGCACACGTTGTGGAGAGCGGTGGGCTCATGGTCACCGTTGCCCACCAGTTCCGCAAGCGCATGCCATCCAAGAAGTATGGGCGTTGTGTTCTGACGCTTTCATCGACTCTGAAGCCCCCGAAGTTATTGAAGAGCGTAAAAAATTCCTCAGGCTCCCGTGCTCGAACAAGCCTTTATGCTCTCAGCCAGCTTGCTCGAAGATTCAGCTCCGGCACTAAAAACTCTGCAGTTCCATGGCTCTGTTCGTGGTCATTCAGTTCGATACTCCTAGACTCCGGCAAAGACGCATTCCTTCGTCGGTGAAGCGGTGGCGGCACATCTTTCGGTGTTCGGCAGCTGCAGAATCCAGTTTATGTCAAGGTTGCTGGTGGGGGCAAGCTCTTGTGCACCTCATTCCTGCCAGCTGCTGCTTGGTGTCACGCCCCACTTTCAATGGGTCGTTAATCACACGTGTTTGCGCCAGGATCACGCCACAAACACGTCTATTAGTAACAGTTAATGGTAAATAGAAGTAATAGTATACCGAGCTATGGAAATATAGGATGGAAAGGGACTTACAGTGGCGACGAAGGGTCACCAAGTCGGGTTACAATATCAGAGTTGGCCAACCGAGAAGCGGTGGATTAACTATGACACTGCCCGTACTCCACAAGCAGACTTGTGCATGGATGAAATCTGGGCTTCAACGTCCTTCTCCTAAGCAAACACCTCTCGAACTCCTACGATACGCTATCCTCTACCTCGTCGTCGATCTTACCTTCACATGTGCCGATATCTCGTAAAAAAGAGGGGTGAGTACAAGCGCATTTCGGCAAGTCCCAAACAGAGGGTTGTAACTATTAAGGGTTTGGGCCCTAAAGCAGAGTCTCTAAAAGCTGCTCTCGCTAGTTCCTGGATTATCTCATGTCATCCTTTCTTTGTCATGACATCACAGGTCAGCCATCATTAGTGTATATCTAATCATAGATGTTCACGCCTAGCACTTGGCCATTCCAAGGACATGGCTATTCGAATAGATTCAATTAACTCTGCAGAGGTTGTACACTTTTCCCCACACGAGGGGCCATCTTCTCCCACGTACGGTTGGTCAAAGGTGGTCCCACGAGATTCCGTACCCGCTTGGATGCCTCCTAGATATATCGGTATAATCTTCACCACGACTTCTTAGGGGTTGGAAGGATAACACGCCACCCAAGGATGATGCATCACCCTAGACAATATGGTGATACCAAATCACCGCGGCTTTTAGGTAATACCTAATTACCCAACCTATCTTTGTCAACACCACTCTCAATCTCAAATCATCAATATGTGCCTCTAGCACTGCGCCACTGCGCCCAAACACTTCCGTGGAAGACCACTCAGCATCCACGCCAACCGGACCATAGGGCCACTCTCCCCATGTCTGCTCCCAATAGGTCGTTTGCCTACTCCGGCCACCTTGGCTCCAATTATACCTCAACCCAACGGGGTGTGAAATCAAGCCGTCCCATCTCGGCGTGTGGCTGTACGAAATATCGTACTAGGTAGAAGGTCTATGAACCAGTCCTTAGGGAGGCGAGCATCTCTCCGCGGGATTCATCCCCGATTGTGAATAGTCCACCTCCATGTGGACCATCACCACTCACCTTTTTTGTTGGAGGGTTCACATTTTTACTCAAGTTAAAGACAAAGCCTAGCGAAGCCTCACGCACATAGCCCATGAGTACTCCTGCATGGCTTGCCCTGGTTATATTTATCTTAACATCTTATTAAACATTTTAGTAATTAGGTCAGGTTAAGGGGGGTAAGGACTTGCCTGGGAGGTTCTTACGAATCGGCACGGCGTCGAACGTCTTCTAGCGTACTTCGGACAAAAACTCCTAATCGGGTCGTCGACTCTACCTTACGTCTGGCGATAAACCCTAGCTTGAACTATAGCACATAAAACAAACATAGAACATTATGGTGGCAATGGGTTAGATGCATAGAGCTAGATTTTAGATGAATTATGGAAGTCGTTTTCACGCGAAACGGAGTTAGTATGCCGTTGACGCCCCCGTCCGCCGCACTCACGCGGCGGTGGCCCGCCGGAAGCCGCGCGGAGTTGCCGTTCTTCGCCCTTAGCTCGCCGCGATGGAGTCTTTCGAATCGCCTCGCCACCTTGGTCATGCTGGTCGACACTATAGTGGCGGAGGAGGTCGTCCCCCTCGGCGGCGGCAGTTCAGGCGGCCGACGGCGGTGGCGGCGCTCCAAGGTGTCCCTACGCAGCACCCCAGCGAGGAAAACAAGAGGAAATCAAACGGAGAGGAGATAGGCGAGTTATTAGACTCACCAATTTGACCGACGACGACCATATTTGACGGCGGCGCTAGAACTCCTTCCCGACGGTGGCAGGATCCCGATTTGGGGGAAATCCCTTTCGAGCAGGATAAGGAGAGGGAGGAAGGCGGTTGGCGCGAGCACGGCTTGTTCCGGGACTCAGCGGAGTTTGTCCGTGCTTGGCGAGGCGAGAGCGAGCACCGGGCGGGGCTATTTATAGCCTCGCCGGGCAAGCACCGCCCGGCCAGATTTCTCCCACTCGGAGATCTTTTCCGACACTCGGTCGTGAGTCGTGGACCTCCAGGCGGCTCGGTGTGTTCAAGCTGGCCGTCTCGTGCACCACGTGCTCCGACGGCGGGTGCGTCGTTGATCCGCGTCTCCTCAGCCCGGAGGTTGTCGCCCCCCATGGCGGCCGCGATGGTTCGGCGGGGCGGTGCGTCGCGTCGACCCGGTGCTCAGCGGCCGTCGCCCACCGGGCCCGGCCCGGGGAGTTAGTGGGTGCCCCGTGGCGCGGTCTTCGTCACGGCGCCGGCGTGGCGGCTCGGTCGTCGAGGCTCGCCCGCGGCCGAGATTCCCCGCCATCGTGGTGGCGCCAGCACGTTGACCGCCTCCTGGTGCGGTAATGCGTGATTTTGGCGTGACAGCTCGGGCGTCGCTGTGCTCTCATCATCCGTTCCTCCGACAAGGCGGGTGGCAGTGCGGGGCCGGGCTGCCCCTCCGCGTCGCGCCGGCGTCAGAGACGGAGGTAGGCGGCAACGGGGCGGCGATGGCACCGCCCCGGTCGGGCTCGCGGATGGGCCGGCCCAATCGGCCTCCCCGCGAGAAGGGAGGCGGGGCGTGGGCTTTCTCGGGCGAATGGAAATAGAGGGAGAGAGGGAGTTCTGACGGGCCAAGGAAGGAAATGAGCCCACAAGCTCTTCCAATTTTATTGCTCTTTCCCTTTTCTATTTCTTTTCTTTTCCCTTATTTCTTCTCCCAAGTCTTATGCGTGTCACACATATATACTTATTATGTTATAAATCGTTATACAAGTATATGTATATTCTCATGACTTTCAATCTTGAGAATATTTATATTGTACTCATATAAATGTGCATATATATATATGTGCACACACTTTGTCCCCAATTCCATTATTTCATGTGTGGTGTATATTTTATGAATATTTATACAAGCTCAATTGATATTCCCATGACTTTTATTGTCGAGAATACTTATTTATTGTGCTCATAAAAATATTCATATATATTTGGTACACCGCAATTTAGGTATTTAATTTCAGAGAAAATTAAGTAAATCATCCTCATGCAACATTTTCCATAATAAAAATCTAGCACTTACCTTGCATCCTTGATCACCATAAAGCTCAACAACAAACAAGGTTTTCCTATTTTCCAGATGGTGAGAGTTTTGAAATGCGGGGGTTTTTGAAAACAGGGGGTTTTCGGTTTAGCGGGAATTAAGTCAAGTTTTAGTTGTAACTATAAAAGTTCAAATTTTTAGTGAATTTTAAATGATACAAAAACACGGGTGTTACAAATCTACCCCACTTAGATGAATCTCGTCCCCGAGATTCCTAGTCTACAGAGTGAAGATCCTAATTCGAGGCTTAAAGGTATAGAGATAGAGAGAGGGGGAGGAAAACTTTCCATTGCTTACAGCGTTGTCTTTTCCGAACCTCCACGATTATCGTGCTACTCTGTTACTAGGGCAACACGATACTGTGGAGGGTATGCCTTTTTCCCGCTTTGTGATTCTTCTTTGCTTTTACCCCATCTTCTTGGTCTTGCATCTCGTCCTCGTAGTCTTCAAGTCTTTCTCGGCGGCTACCCCACTTAGAGAATTTATTCCTCTAAGGTCTTGATCTTCGGTGTCTTCCGATTAATACGTCTCTTTGCTTGTTCCTTCGCGGTATCTTCTACGGTGCACTTTTTTGTGTACCGGACTCGCTTCGGGATACACTCGTCGGGTTTTCGAGGATTCCACTTTCCGTTTGGAAACCTAAGTGTTCTGTTGCTCTTTATTATATCATCTTAGCCTGTTTCTATTTTTCTCTATTTCTCCTTATTCTCGCCCATTTGAGTCTTTCTCTTTCCTTATTTTCGCCCGTTGGTATTTTCTTTTCTTCTTTTGTATATAGTACTACCCCACTTAGAAAATTTTTCTGCTTATCATTTGCTCTGTGGATTTTGAGCTTAGACACCTGTCAATCTTTCTTCGTCGATGCTCGCATTTGGATCGTGGATCGAGCACAATGTTCTTGATTACTACAAGGGGAGTACAACAGTAGAGCGAAAAGGTAATGCTACTCTACGGTTACACCTCCCTTGGGAGTGTTGGTTCTACATCTTACGTCATCGTGACCTGGCTGCGGTGATCCAAAGACTTGGCTCCGCCTTGGGGGGCTTCTTCTCTTGGTGGTGCTTGGTGAGTGGCGGGGTGCTCCTCGGTTGTCGGTCTTCTACCGGGGATGGCGGCCTGGTGGAGTCCGTTCTTCTTCCGGTGAAGGGGTTGGCGAACCTCCCTTTGGTAGTTGCTAGTTCGGGCCGGGCCGTGGCGTGTCTTCGCGCCTTGATTGGAGAGCGATGTTGGTGTCCCTCGTTCTCGGACGTGTCGCTCTTGGATGGCCTTCAGGGGTCTCGGCGAGTGTAGCCTCTCGGCGGGATGCCGTGGCAACTTGCTCCTTGGCGTGTGCGTGCTCCGCGAGGAGTCGTTGAACGTAGCTCTCCGCTCGTTCGGCTCGGCGAATCAGGCTTCTTATGGCGGTGTCTTAGCGGTCGTACTGCTCATCAAGAGCGGCCGGGATAGGATAGCGGGTGCGTGATGACGGGGCTGCCTTGTGGACCTCGCACGTCCTCTAGGGCGAGCAATCCAGGCGGGGTGATTCTTTCCTTCGGGTGGTAGGTGCCTCATGGGGTGCGGGCGATGGGCTCCTGGTAGGTCTGGTAGAGGCGATGTAGTGCCTTGCGAGTGACAGCTTGGTAGGTGTCGGGAAGTGAAAACCAATGGTGGCCACACTCCAGTCTTCAGTGATGGCGGGGTAGTCTTGACTCTTGCTGATGTGGACGGTGACTTCGCAGCGATGGGTGCCGCGCTCTTCATACTCGCTGCCCTCATACATAGGGCGGTATTGGGTGCCAAGGTTCCGCATGGTGGCATAGAGAAGTTGGGGAAATCCGAGGGTATCGATCTGGCGGCTACTAACCCAAGTGTCGGCCATTTGTGGTGGTGTTTGGTGATGGCTATTGGTGAATGGATGGTAAGGAGTGTGATGGCGGAGGAGGAAAATTTGGAGGCTAGCGGTGGGAGGGTGGTGAGAGCGGTGGTGATGCTCTTTTGTAGTAGGTCAAGGGTAATAGCTTATGGGAGAAGCTTGGTCGACTGGTTCTGTAGCCATGGTGTGTGGTGGTGTGTGGTGGAAGGAATGGGAGTGAGTCTCCTGTATTCCTTGACCTTGCGATAGTGGTGTGGTCATGGGGACTGCGTAGTCTTGGCCGGTGGATTCCTTATAGTGGAAACTGTGTGTCTTCTCTATTATCGGTGTACCGTCTTATGGCATTTCTGTATGCTTACGGGGTATTGGTTCGCCTTCGGGCATAAATATCTTTTATGGGTTTGGTGTCTTGATTCATCGTAGCCCTCTGATTATCTTCTACTTGTAATGCTGATCTTCGGCTATGGCTTGCATTTCTGGCACTGGTTGCCACTTGGTACGTTGCAATCGTATCTTGAAGCGGCTTCATCGGTCGTGGTTAGGGTCAAGGTAATACTGTATCCCGTGACTTTTCGGCATTGCGGTGACAAAGATGTCGGCAATGTTGCACGCGGTCGTCGGCAAGACAAAAGCTCGAGGCGACAGGCGTGTGACGGCTGAGGGAAGAACACCGGTGTGGTTCAACGGCTACAGCCGTGGAGTCCACTTGTTGTCGTCGTATTCCCGCAGGTTAGCTCCTAATCTATTTTGACTAGAAAAGGATTGGGAGGGAAAAGCACAAGGTATGATAGGGGTCTACCTAGCTAAGGATTAGAGGGAAAGCAAGCATGCTAGATCGGGATAGACTTCGGGGTATCCTAGTAACACTGGTGTCGGGGTACAATACAAACTTACCTGGTGTGAAACGCATGAAAAGGTAGGTCACGGCGAACTAAGTTTATGTGAAACTCGTCTTATTACTCGTGACTTGAGGGAATTTTCAGTACGTTCACTGATCCTATCGGAATCTTCCTTCCATTAATCACTTTGAGTAGTAATTATGGAGAATTTCCTTTAGGATTGAAAGGAAATCAGGCATTATATTAAACAGACAAGCGCGTCAATAATTCCCATCACAGGACAGTTACCCTGATGATACATGGTCGCATCACGCATAATGACTGCCATGATGGTTATTGCGCGACTTTACACCTACTAAAGGCTTTGAAGCCTAGTCATCTATGACTGCGAGCGAATGCTTAGCTACTAATGCTAAGACATTGCTTGCACAACAAGCTTTGCACATGGGTAATACTACTCAAACTTATTTTGTTGTAGGGACTTTATGCCTTATGGAGATTCCATCAAGGTTAGATTCGCACATTGCATTAGCGCCCACATAGGTGCTCGGATATCCTTTCGCATTTCAGTCGGTCATTGTATAGCTTTTGAATCCTTCCCGTCGGGGCTTTTGGAACATGCGAAGTTTATCACGCACTTTGGTACTTGGTCTTCTTAAAACTCTCGATTTTAATATCGAGGAAGGCCAAAGTATCCAAGTATTCTAGTATCTCAGGGGAGTCGTAGAAACTCTCCTTTAGTCATTTGTCGGTCGAGATCATCCTTACTAGTCCATTTTTTGCAAGAGTTTCGATGTTGCCATCGATTCTCGCAACATACAAACTATTGTAGTAAGGTGTACTCGTAGCAACAAGTTTAGAAGTAGTTATCCTTATGTGGAGTTAAAATTTACATTAACCCAAATTTCATCCTATGGACAAGCTCGGCTCGATACCACTACATCACGCCCCACTTTCAATGGGTCGTTAATCACTGCGATGTTTGCGCGAGGATCACGCCACAAACACGTCTATTAGTGCGATTAATGGTAAGCAAGTAATAGTATACCCGAGCTATGGAAATATAGGATGGAAAGGGACTTCTGATGGCGGCGAAGGGTCACCAAGTCGGGTTACAATATCTCGAGTTGGCCAGCCGAGAAGCGGTGGATTAACTATGACATTGCCCGTACTCACAAGCGGACTTGTGCATGGATGAAATCTGGGCTTCAACGTCCTTCTCCTAAGCAAACACCTCTCGAACTCCTACGACACGCTATCCTCTACCTCGTCGTCGATCTTACCTTCACATGTGCCGATATCTGTAAAAAAAAGAGGGGTGAGTACAAACGTACTCAGCAAGTCCCAACTAGAGGGTTGTAACTATTAAGGGTTTGGGCCCCAGTAGAGTCTCTAAAACTGATCTCGCTAGTTCCCGGATTATCTCATGTCATCACTGCTGTCATGACATCACAGGTCAACCATCATTAGTGTATATCTAATCATAGATGTTCACGCCTAGCACTTGCCCATTCCAAGGGCGTGGCTATTCGAATAGATTCAATTAACTCTGCGAGAGGTTGTACACTTTTCCCCACACGAGGGGCCATCTTCTCCCACGTACGGTTGGTCAAAGGTGGTCCCACAAGATTCCGTACCCGCTTGGATGCCTCCTAGGTATATCGGTATAATCTTCACCACGACTTCTCAGGGGTTGGAAGGATAACACGCCACCCAAGGATGACGCATCACCCTAGACAATATGGTGATACCAAATCACCCGCGGCTTTACAGGTAATACCTAATTACCCAACCTATCTTTGTCAACACCACTCTCAATCTCAAATCATCAATATGTGCCTCTAGCGCGCCCACTTGCTTCAAACACTTCCGTGGAAGACCACTTTCAAAGCATCCACGCCAACGGACCATGGGGCCACTCTCCCCATGTCGCTCCCAATAGGTCGTTTGCCTACTCCGGCCACCTTGGCTCCAATTATACCTCAACCCAACGGGGGTGTGAAATCAAGCCGTCCCATCTCGGCGTGTGGTACATCTGAAATATCGTACTAGGTAGAAGGTCTATGAACCGGTCCTTAGGGAGGCGAGCATCTCTCTCCGGGATTCATCGATTGTGAATAGTCCACCTCCATGTGGACCATCACCACTCACTTTTTTGTTGGAGGGTTCACATTTTTACTCAAGTTAAAGACAAAGCCTAGCGAAGCCTCACGCACATAGCCCATGAGTACTCTGCTTGCGGCTTGCCACGGTTATATTTATCTTAACATCTTATTAAACATTTTAGTAATTAGGTCAGGTTAAGGGGGTAAGGACTTGCCTGGGAGGTTCTTACGAATCGGCACGGCGTCGAACGTCTTCTAGCGTGCCGGACAAGAAACTCCTAATCGGGTCGTCGAATCTACCTTACGCCCGGGCGATAAACCCTAGCTTGAACTATAGCACATAAAACAAACATAGAACATTATGGTGGCAATGGGTTAGATGCATAGAGCTAGATTTTAGATGAATTATGGAAGTCGTTTCACGCGAAACGGAGTTAGTATGCATGAGATATGGATTTTATAATATTAATCCCTAATTAAATCATTAGGGTAATATTATAATATAATTTTATCATTTAATAATATTGAAACTAATTACATGATAAAATTCTATAAATCAAATAATGAATTTACAAAATTTTCGGGAATTTTTTTCGACATGGGAAGGTCTATTTTTAATACTCTGTGTACACTACTCGGGTATCCATAGCAATTTTACAAGGTGTACACGAGGAATCCATCCATCACGCAGCGTGGACGACATGTGGGCCCCATAGGTGCCACCGTGGCCGCCACGCAGGCGCCACGTGTGTCGTGGGGTCAATTTGGGCGGCCGGCACCGGCGGCGGTTGACGGTGTGAGGCGGGAGGGGTGGCGTGTCGGCCGGTTGGTCCTCGTCGTGGACGCGTCACCGCATGCGGGGCGGAGCCGTTGATGTCCCCGTCCGCCGCACTCCGTGGGCGGTGGCCGCGGAGCTTAGCGGAGTTGCCGTTCTTAAGCTTAGCTCGCCGCGATGGAGTCTTTCGATCGCCTCGCCACCTTGGTCATCTTTGGTCGACACTATAGTGGCGGAGGAGGTCGTCCCCTGGCGGCGGCGGTTCGGGGGGCCGGCCCGGCGGTGGCGGCTCAAGGTGTCCCTACGGAGCACGAGAAAAGGAAGGAGAGGAAATCAAGCGGAGAGGAGATAGGCGAGTTATTAGACTCACCAATTTGACCGACAGCGACCATATTTGTGGCGAGGCGCTAGAACTCCTTCCCGACGGTGGCGGGATCCCGATTTGGGGAAATCCCTTTTCGAGCGAGGATAAGGAGGAGAGGGAGGAAGGCGGTTGGGCGCGAGCACGGCGGTGTTCGGGACTCGGCGGAGTTTGTCCGTGCTTGGCGAGGGCGAGAGCGCGAGCACGGGCGGGGCTATTTATAGCCTCGTGCGCGATGCAACCGCCCGCCCGGATTTTCTCCCTTTCGGAGATCTTTTCCGACACTTTCGGTCGTGAGTCGTGGACCTCCGGCTGGCTCCGGTGTGTTCAAGCTGGCCGTCTCGTGCACCCGTGCTCCGGCCCGGCGGGTGCGTCGTTCGGTCGCGTCTCCCTACGGGCGGAGGTTGTCGCCCCCCATGGCGGCATGATGGTCGCGGGCGCGGCCGTGCGCGTCGACCCGGTGCTCCGAGGCCCGACCGTCGCCCGGTTGGGTTCGGCGGGGAGTTAGTGGGTGCCCGTGCTCGGACGGTCTTCGTCTGGCCGGCGAAGGCGGCTCGGTCGTCGGGCTCGCCCGCGGCGCCGAGATTCCGGCCATCGTGGTGGCGTGGCGATTGATGAGCCTCCTCTGTGCGGGCGGATGCGCGTGATTTTGATGTGACATTTCGGGCGTCGCTGTGCTCTCATCATCCGTTCCTCCGACAAGGCGAGGCGGGTGGCGGTCTTGGGGGCGGGCTGCCCCTCCGCGTCGCGCCCGCGTCGTAGACGGCGGAGGTAGGCGGCAACCAGGCGGCGATGGCTCAGATCTGGGTCGGGCTCGCGGATGGGCGGCCCAATCGGCCTCGCGAGAAGGGAGGCGGGCGTGGGCTTTCTCGGGCGAATGGAAATAGAGGGAGAGGGGAGGCGGACGGGCCAAGGAAGGAAATGAGCCCACAAGCTCTTCCAATTTTATTGCTCTTTCCTTTTCTATTTCTTTTCTTTTCCCTTATTTCTTCTCCCAAGTCTTATGCGTGTCACACATATATACTTATTATGTTATAAATCGTTATACAAGTATATGTATATTCTCATGACTTTCAATCTTGAGAATATTTATATTGTACTCATATAAATGTGCATATATATATATGTGCACACACTTTGTCCCCAATTCCATTATTTCATGTGTGGTGTATATTTTATGAATATTTATACAAGCTCAATTGATATTCCCATGACTTTTATTGTCGAGAATACTTATTTATTGTGCTTATAAAAATATTCATATATATTTGGTAGTACACGCAATTTAGGTATTTAATTCGAGAGAAAATCCGTAAATCATCCTCATGCAACATTTTCCATAATAAAAATCTAGCACTTACCTTGCATCCTTGATCACCATAAAGCTCAACAACAAACAAGGTTTTCCTATTTTCTAGATGGTGAGAGTTTTTTGAAATGCGGGGGTTTTTGAAAACAGGGTTTCGGTTTAGCGGGAATTAAGTCAAGTTTTAGTTGTAACTATAAAAAGTTCAAATTTTTAGTGAATTTTAAATGATGCAAAAACACGGGTGTTACAGTTCAGGGGCATGTTTTCCACTCCTCCTTACGTATACTACCGTTAACAGCCTATGATATGATAGTTGGCATGGATTGGCTCTACAAATTCTCTCCTATGCGGTGGATTGGCATGCTAAGTGGCTCCGAATCCCGTATGAAGGGGGTCACATTACTCTCACTGGTTTGGGCAATCATGGCAGTACATCTACTATGTTCCAGCTTCTTCATATTGCTGTTCCTAAAGCACCTGCAAAAGATGTTCTGCCTGCACCAATTCAAGCACTAGTTGATGAATTCTCTGAACTTTTCCAAGAGCCAACCAATCGCCACCAAGGAGAAAGCTGTGACCACTCAATTCCTCACGGTCCCTGGTGCATCACCCGTCGCCATCCGGCAATACGGGTATAAGCCGGCTCTCAAGGACGAAATCGAAAAGCAAGTCACTGAAATGCTCGATACAGGGGCTCATTCGTCCGAGCTCCGGTTCCTTCTCCTCGCCCGGTACTCTTGGTCAAGAAAAAGGGCGATTCGTGGAGTGCAGTAATGTCGACTTCTGGAATGCTCAACTCCTTGACGATGAAGTCAAGTTCCCTATTCCCCGTCGTCGACGAGTTGCTCGATGAGTTGGCACATGCCCGCTGGTTCACTACTTTGGATCTCGGATCGGGATTCAACCAAATTAAAGCACCCGGCGAAGAATACAAGACGGCTTTTTCGGACTCATTGGGGCCAATTTGAGTACAACGTGATGTCGTTCGGGTTGGCCGGGCGCCCAACACCTTTCAAGGGACCATGGTATGCGTTGCACCCGGCGCTACGCCGGTTTGCCTTGGTATTTTTGATGATATCCTCATCTACAGCCCTGACTTCGACACTCATGTTGAGCATCTTCGCCAAGTGTTCGAGTTGCTGGCTGCTGATCAATGGAAAGTTAAATACAGTAAATGTCAGTTTGCAAAGCAGAGCATTTCCTACCTTGGTCACATTGTCAGTGAGGGGCAGAGTGGCTCTGAGACCCGGTAAAGATCAACTCCGTTCGGTCTGGCTTTGTGCCCAGCAATGTTAAGGAACTTCGGAGCTTCTTGGGACTCGCCGGATACTATCGAAAGTTCGTGAAAAATTTCGCCCTCCTGGCCCGGCCCCTCTCTGATCTGTTGAAGAAGGGTGTGCTATTACAATTTGGACATCGGTACATTCTGCGCCTTTTCGGGCCTTGAAGGGTGAGCTCGTTTCGACTCTGTTTTGGCAATTCGGATTTCAGCAAGCCATTTCAGTTGCAAACGGATGCCAGTGACTGTGGAGTGGGTGCCGTTCTCTGCGGGAGGGTCACCCTATCGCTTTTGTCAGCCGGGCCCTCGGACCTCGTACCAGCGCACTTTCAACTTACGAAAAGGAGTATTTGGCGATCCTAGTCGCCGTTGAGCATTGGCGTTCGTACCTGCAGCATGGTGAGTTCACCATCTTCTCTAATCATAGAACTCGACTCACCTCTCCGACCAGCGGTTGAACACACCTTGGCGGCTTAAAGCTGAATCACAAGTTATCGGCCTCCAATACAAGATTGTTTACAAGCCGGGCGTCTCAATTCTGGCTGTTGATGCCTTGTCTAGGCACTGACCCCGATATGCAGCTTCAGGCGATATCTGCAGCAGTTCCTTCGTGGCTTTCTGAAGTGGTGTCTGCTTACGCCAATGATCCCAATCTGGTTAGCCTGCTGCAAGAGTTGGCTGTCAGTCCCAAGGCTCACCCCCTTTTTACTCTATCGGCGTGCCGTTATAATGGTCAGTGGTGATCGGTCGGGACACGACCATCGGCGCCGTATCATATCGGCGCTACGATAGTGCTTTAGGCGGCCACTCGGTTTTTCGGTTACACACGGCCGGGGTGAAGAAGTTGTTTTATTGGAAAGGGTTGAAAAGCTCGCTGTTAAGCGGTACATGTCCAACTGTTCGGTTTGTGCTCGGGCTAAGCGGACCGGTCGAAGTACGGGACTTCTCTCTCCCCGCCGGTTCGGATGAAAATTGGCAAGTTCGGCGATGGATTTCATCAATGGGCTCCCTACTTCGGACCAGCAAATTGTATAATGGTGGTGGTCGACAAGCTTAGTAAGTTTGCTCATTTCGTGCCTCTCCATCACCCATTCACTGCTGCTAAAGTTGCCCAGGCCTTTCTCGACAACATCTTCAAACTCCACGGGATGCCACGGTACATTGTGTGCGGCAGGGGACCCTATCTTCACCTCGACTTCGGCAAGAGTTGTTCAAAGTTTTAGACGTTACTGCGAATCTCAGTTCAGCTTACCATCCGGAATCCGATGGCCAGACCGAAGCGGGTCAACCGATTGCTGAAAGCGTTCGCCGATGCTTTGTTCACTCCTGTCCTCGCCGCTGGTTCAAATGGCTTTCTCTTGCTGAGTTTTGGTACAACACCAGTCCACATTCAGCGTTGAGTCATTCGCCGTTTGAAGTTCTCTATGGTCGTTCGCCCAGACACTTTGGCCTCTCGGTTGATTCAGTACCTGCTGTCACAGATGTCTCAATTATGCTGGATGAACGCAAGACCATGCTTGAATACGTGCGTCAACATTTGCTCCGGGCACAACAGAGAATGAAGTCGATGGCTGACAAGAGACGCTCTGAGAGGTCCTTCACTGTGGGTGACTAGGTTTTCTTGCGCCTCCAACCATATGTTCAAGCTTCTCTAGCCCCTCGCTCCCATCACAAACTATGCTTCAAGTATTTTGGCCCCTACAAGATCTTGGCCAAGGTTGGCGGCGTAAACACAAGTTGGATCTACCGGCTTCCTCTTCAGTGCATCCGGTATTCCATGTGTCCCTTCTTAAACCTGCTCCATCATCTGCTCCTGCCTCTGATGAAGACCTCCCAGACCCGATGACATCTTTGCAAGTTCACGAAAGGGTGTTCTGACACGTCTGCACTCTCGAGGGCTCGTGTGGTGAAAGCGATTACTCATTGATGGAGCCGGTTGGGACCTGGCGGCCACTTGGGAAGACTACGAAGCGGTGATGCAAAAGTTTCCGGCTGCTCCGGCCTGGGGTCATGCCGGGTTCAAAGGGGAGGACTGTCGGCGGTACCATACACGAGGATCCTTCCACCCGGTAGGCCCAAAGCGCACAAGGTCTGGAGCGTTCGCCTACACGGGCGGAATGGGTTCCGGCAAAGGAAGCAGCCCAAGTCCAAGAGCGGATGAGTATAATTAGCCTCCTGTCGTGAGTGAGAGACTATCAAAGACTTGAACTCTTGTATTCCATACTTGTAATAGAAGTAAAGTAGCCACCGTCGCTGCCAACTCCGGCACGGCGGCGGAACTCTAGATTCATTTCTTGCCTAGTTATCTTCCGATTACTATCGTTCCTGTTTCCTGTTCGGTAGTTAACACTATTGTTCTTCTTCTTCTTCCTCGCCATCGAGCGATCCAACGCCCTCGAGACAAGCTTCTATCTCCAAAGAAGAGCCGCCTCCCAGTACTCCTCCCTCAGCTTCAGCATCTCGCCTTTGTTTGAACAAGCTATGGCATGTCTTGTTTGTTACCCGTCATGGTCGTCCCCGTCGCAACAACCGCCAAAGATCGTGATGACAGGGAAGTGCATGCGGCGGAGGTGGAGGAATACGGGAAGTTATGGCATATATATAATGGTAATGGATGTAAGCATCAAGCAGAATTACCCTTATCACCTTCTTCTTTTTGTCGACGACCGGCTGGCAGCAGCCGACTGCGTACGTGATCTAGCTGCTTCTTCCTCTCTCTTCTAACAAATAACAAACACCGAAAGTTGCACACAGACGAGGTGCAATAGGCTGGAGACAACAGGTAATTAAACTATGTAAAATGCGACGATATGATCTTTCATAAATTCAAGCATAACAAAACAAAAAAAAAGTGCGTCATGTGTGCCTTGTCATGCATGTATGATGCATGTACATGCGTGCCTTGATCATACATGCATGTATCCAAGACCTAAAGCTTCTGCTAAAAAAATCCAATACCCAAACCCTAGCTATCTCCACTCTTGTAGCCTCCACATTTTTTTTTCTTCTCTTCGATTTTTCCTCCTGTGATAGCAGTGCCATAGAGGCACTCAGCGGCGGCGGCGGTGGCCAGCACTATGGTGGCTATCACGATGGCCACTGGCCACAGAGCAACGTGTGCCCAACTAGATTTGTAAAAGATATTAGCAAAAATTCATATCCCCAAAAAAAAAGTTATTATAAAAATAGATTCAACTATGTATCTAATTATATGAATATGTACCACAAATAGCATTTTTTTTTTTATATCATTTAGTCAAATTTGTTTCTCGGAAAGTGAAAATGATCGTTAACAAGGGATGGAGGTCAGTATATTTTTTACATGTGCAAATGTCATCTTAAAAACCCGAAAGAATACAGCAAAATGTTCTTCGTAGAGCATGGGTTGTACATTGCCCTAACTTCAAAAAGAACACCTAGCGAACGTGCTAACTAGAACACATATGTATAAACATCAAACATCATTCCTGTGGGAAAGAATTGAAAATCTAGCTGTTCCATCATTACTAAACCCAATCATTAAAACTTATTAGCGAACAAATTACCTTGTCCACTTTCTCCACACAATTTTAGTAATAAAATAAAATAAAAATATAATAGCTAATATAAATGACTATGCAACGTATAAACTAGAAATATTGCAACCAAATGTTTGGTGTTGCGTAAAAAATGGTGCTCTAAGTGTCAATTCCTAGTAGTGGCCCCTCGATGCCCCCTTCTCCTTACGTGTCATGTCGATGGCATCACGGCGAGAGTACATGAGTCGGCAGCAAGGATCGGTGAGCAGCAAGATTAGTACAACAACAAGCAAAGATGCCAGCAAGATCGAGATGCCCCCCAGGCGTTTGGTTGGGGATCAAACCCCAGGTCTCGGGATTGGGTGCCTTGGGAAACGCAGTGGTAGCCAAGGAAGCAATCATATGGAAAGCGTGCGCTAACGCACGATCGGTCATCGATTGCCATGGAAGCGGCGATTGGAGAAAACGGGCGCAAACGCGTAGCTGATCGCCCTTTGAGTGCTGAGGAGATGGCCATTGGATCGCAGTCGGTCATCGTTTGAGTGCCAAGGAGCCATCTTTTTTATGGTGACGTCCTTGGGAAATGACAATCAACAACATGCATGGCATGGCTTGTTACTATTTGTACACCCACTGATTATGATAGCTTGATCGCTAACATCTCTTTCCATAACCGCGTTCACATTGTACAGGCTCGCAGACGACCGACGATCGATATGGTCAGCATCCACACCATTGAAGAGATCTGATTCACCGTGGAGCGCTTCCACGATGCACTACGCAAGCTCAAAGACCTGGCCAGAGAATTCGGCCTGCCAAGGGTGACTGAGCCCTTGGTGGAGAAGGCCAACTTCTATGCCTTCAAGGTCGACGTCATTGTCGATATCCTCGCTAAGAGGATACCGGACAAGCTGCAGAAGTTGAGGAAGGCACGCACAGCGGCCGGCGGGCACGCGGCCTACGTGGCCATGAAGGCGGCGGCGGTGGGCGCTTTATTTTTATTTTTATCAGTTATCTTGTATTTTTATGTACTTGTAAAATATTATCTATTGTGTTCTAGTGAACAAGTCATTTTTTATTCGTCTAGGTGTCAATCTTCTTTTTCTATCTTTTGTTTTATTGTTCCTTGGTCTTCAGCTCACTATTGGTTCTTGTTTCAAACCCGGTAGTGACCTGTGTCTCTCAAGATCAATGTCGGGGAAGGATTCAATCCGGTACTAATGTAAATCTTCACTACCAGTGTTGGTCGAGTCCATGGATTTTCTGAATTTCCCACACCTAAACTGGTCATCACTGCTAGTGGAATGGATTCCGACGGTGATGTCGGCGGCAGTGATGAACGGATCTATAGTAGTGCATACAAGTTGGTACGTGGCCACAGTATATGTGCACGAGTTGCAAGTTAGAAACATTATTGTTTGGCCCATTCTTGGCGACCCGATGCTGATATATCATCCCAAATAAGCCACGGGACCCAACAAGCCCGAAACCCGATTACAATGTCTGCAAAAATTCTATGTTAAAGCACTCGAGTTCACGGGCATATGAAAATTGACGAGATGACTAAGTGTCACGCCAATGATTTTACACGAAGGATAAGTCAAGTGTGTCATGAGCACAATTATCACATTTACCATTGACCATTTTCCGCACCATCAAGTCTAGATATAAAAATAAATATCTGGAGAGTGGAGTCTGTCCATCCATCCATCCATCCCCTCCGTGTCCGATAGACGCCGCCGCCGCCGCCGCAAATCCAGATCTACCCACCCCCGTTGGGGCACGATGATCGCGTTTCCTGCGGATTCCCGCCGAGATCTCAAGGTGAAGGGGAGGCCGCGTCGATGGCCCGCCCAGCCGCAGCCGCAGCCGCAGCCGCAGCCGGGAAGAAGGTGGAGGCGGGCGCGTCGGAGGGCCGTCCGGCCGGGAAGAAGGTGGAGGCGGGCGCGTCGGAGGGGGCCGTCCGGCCGGGAAGAAGGTAGAGGCGGGCGCGTCGGAGGGCCGTCCGGCCGGGAAGAAGATGGAGGAGACGACCACAGCGCTGAAGAAGATGGAGGAGACCACGGCCAAGCCGGTCGATAGCTTGTGGAAGGAGGGTGAGATGCTGAGGCTGAGGAAGGAGCACTTCGAGGCGGGGGATCGTTACAACGAGAGTCGGCGGAAGTATCACCAGCTGACGGTGGAGGAGAGGCGGAAGTATCACCAGCTGACGGTGGAGGAGAGGAAGATGCCGGCGGTCGACGATAACAAGAAGAAGAAGAAGAAGTTGGTCAGGGCAATCTGTTCCGATGCTTTCATCGACTTCGTCATCAAAAATCACCGAACGGATCCTGATCTCTCGGCCAAGGAGATTAAAAAGTCTCCTAGGAGGCACCGCGAAGGCTATAAAATGATCAAGTTGGTGAATGCTAAGAGGCGTGCATACTATCAAGCCCTCATCGACCAGTACCGTGCTTTTTTGGCTTTGCCTACGACGAACTGGAGGTCACAGATGATGATGATGATGACCAAAGGAGGTCACAGACGACCAAGAGGAGGCGGCTGCGGTGGTGGTGAAGAACTAGGCATGCAGGAAGCAAGCAGATGGGATGGGATCGTTCAAGCAGCTAGCCTGCGTTTAATCTATCAAGACGATCAAGCTACCCTAAGTACTAGTAGTAGTATCATCATCTATCATGTCTGTGTGACTGGTGTCTACACATTGCTATGCTGTGATGTATTCATCATCTTTCACCTTATTTATTGCTACTGCTGTTTCCTGTTATATGTATGGTCCTAATGTTATTATCATACCTTGCTGTTTGTGATTCTCATGCAATTAGCTAGGCAATCTGTGCTTGTGTTTTATGCTAGTGAGCCGGTTTGGCATTGTTGCTATCCTAAACCCCACATACATCATCTTTGGTCTCGATGGACGTACATAAACAGAACCCAAACTGGCAATTTTGCCTGTATGTTTGTTCGTTTTTCTTCCAAACTGTTGTCATTTCTTTCGGAATCCGCAGTTCAGTCCATGTTAATCTATTTGGCCACTTTACCACTAGTATAAAGTCGTTACATGATTGGTATTTTCGCTCTCCATTTATAAGGAATACTGTAGATTGACTTATGGAGTATCGGAGAGCACATATGCTTATACTGGCAAGGATGATCAAATATGCAGTAGCCCACTAACATAGCAGTCTGGAATACTGTAAATTTGTTTGATGCAGTTTTACACAACCAAAGATGGCAAGGGAAATGATTAGAAGAGGCCTGTATCTGTAAGCCTCTGCTTGAAAATGCGATGCTCTCATAATAGAGACATGGGGTTTATAATACTCCTCTATTTTGCTCTTAGCTGTCTAGTGATATTTCTTTGATAGTCTGTCTAGCAGTGAACAATTTTCTGTTTAGTCACTCAATCAAAGCAAAAACATAAATGATAAGAAACTAGCCATTGCTGCCCCCGCTTCGCTGCGGGTGATGTGTTTATAAATATGCAGTAATAAAGTATCTGTTAGTTTCGAGTTTAAGTAACTGGCACATTTAGATTCAAGGCGCAATATTGGGTGGGATTGCATTGGAGGTGGAAAGAGTAAAGGTTTAAGTAGTCCCATTAAGCTAAAGGACGTCCACATGGCACTACTAAAGCAGGGGCTCAAGCAGGTAACTCCACTTGAGCAAAATCATTACATCACTTGGGATTACATAGCAGGCAATACTAAAGATGGGGATTGGAGCTAACTCCACTAGAGCCAAAGCATTACATTACGTGGGATTACATAATAGGTGGAAAATGTAAACGTTACAATACAATACAGATACATATCCTCATGCACCGAGCAACTTTTAACGGGCCGTTCCATAAGGGGGTGATGTGCCCGGTTAGATTATGCTTCACCATTCTTCGGCAATGGCTGAGTGAGTGGGCTTGTTTCTTACGCATGATCGGACTCGTCTGCGAAATTACAGCAGAGCGTCTATTGAGGGGGCGCGGGGGAACTTCCATGGCGCCATTTGGATTTTTTGCATGCACGCGGCTGGGATTCCATCTAGTATGGGGCACTCCTTCTCTTCGAAGTGATGGTGAGGGGAGCCCTCCGAGATCAAGGGTTCTGCCTTTCCATTGCAAGTGCCCGGCAGCTTGAACCTTGTGACAAGATAAGCATCCTTCAACTCCGGACATGACGATCTTGGGCCTTCTTTGGGTCCTCCGATGCAACTTGACCTCCACGACTTTTCTGCGGGGCCGTAGCGGCATGTGCCCGGCAAGCGCACCTCGAGCATCCTACGGAAGAGCTCGGCATCTTCGGCTCGGCGGAGACACTGCTCATCTCAAGGCATGTCGATCATCTTTGCTCATCTAGAGCGAGCAAGTATGCCGTCGGGTGCTGCCGCCGATGGGGTCCTCTTCACGTGCCTCGGCGTTGCAAGGCCTCCATGCGGCGCCTCCCATACCAAGCGATTCTTGTCCCAAGGTGGGAAGAACCGCATGGGGGTACGGGCAATGGGCACTTCATAGGTTTAGCGCAGATCTGCGGGGGCCTTGCGGGGCAACAACTTGGTAGGTGTCGATGAGCGAAACCCGATTGCGGTCATACTCGGGCTTCCGTCTCCTTAGGAAACTCCTCACTCTTTGCAATGTAGGCGGTGACCTCGCATTGCTCGGTGCCACGCTCTACATACTCACGACCACGATACATAGGGCGCTCTTTCCTCCAAGCTTTTGCGGGTGGTGTGTGAGAACCTTGGGAAAGCCCTCAATGTTCGGCGGTAGCTACTAACCAAGTCTTACTGCCATGCTTGGTGGATACTTGTTGGAAGGGAGAAATGAGTGAGAAACTTGCTCAAAGCGAGGGCTATGTGAGTGGGAAGTGATAAGGACCCGGCCTGCCCTTTTAAAGGCAAAGGCCGGTGGCGGTAGTCGACTCTGAGGAATGGGATGTGGGTGCCGGCGTGAAGAACACATCGAGGATTCTTTGGGTTGTAAACGTGGCCGACAAAAACGCAGAAAGAGTGTGCGAATAGCGTGAGGTATGATAAGAGTGCATAGTAGGCCGTCTGCAAAAGTTGTGGACGCCGCGCACGCCGATGATGGCGTGCACGTAGCCGAAAGGAGGTACAGGTAGGAACTGTACACCCCTATTATGAGGTACAACCATTATTGGGCCACACTATGCAACAGGTAATGCTTGGTATAGGAAATCTTGGAAATGTACAGTAATGAAGTGTCTGATGGATTTGGGTCTTAGTAGCTGGCACATTTAGATTCAAAGTGCAACGACATTTGGTGGGATTACATTCTAGCTGGCAAGAGTACAAATTACAACATCACATTATGTGGGATCACCGTGCTCAAGTCACTTTACATTAAATCTGTTGCCGATTTGAAATCCTTGTTCCTTGTTGTGGAAGCCGCCCTTGTCACCTGAATGTTCCCTTGCAATACTCCTCTGTTCCTGTGACCTCGAACCCCATTGTTTTTTCTATGCGTAAATTGGTAATATTCGATTTGGTTAGTACCTTATGGTGCCACGGCGAAATGGATGGCCCCCGATGTAACGGTTGCCACTTTGGATGGCGCCACTTTGCACGGGCTGGTATGGAGGTTGTCGTCGGTTGTCTTTACCAAGTTCTCTACTTACGTGGTCTCCGGCCCACTACTTTTACTATGTGTAAATTGCTAATAGTCGCCGGTTAATAGCTTATGGTGCGAGACAAAACCAAGGTCCCTCGCGGTAATATACGCTGCCTGAATGATGGTACTTGGCACTTATTTGGTATCGAGGTTGTTGGTCGGTATGTTTTTATCAAGTTATAGCATTGTACCACTATTATAGTAAAATAGTCTCCTTGGTAAAAAGAAAAATACTCTAGCATTTCAACGGGAAATCCACAATGGGTATATGGAGTAGTGCTCTTTCATGTGACCAAGTTAATAGGGTTTTTGAAAAATGATAAGTGGTTGAAACGATAGTTTTGGGCTTTTTGCGTAAATCGCCATTGTCACTGCGTTGCGGGGATGTCACCGTGTCGGGGGGGGCCACATTGCCTACCTCGGCGTGTGGCTGCGGTGTTGTGTCGCACTCATCGTTCCCACGCGATGCGCCCTCCTTTTCACGCACTTCGTGTCGGCTCTCGACACTCGCCCTCATCCGTACCGGACCCCCCCCCTTCTTCTTACCTTTATGGCTCGGCCTCTCGCGTGCCTCCTTGTGGGCGAACCCATCCCTCTCGTCCTCTCCCTCTCCCCACCTTGGTTAATAGCGGAAGGGTGCTATGGCCAATCCCGTCTGCATTACCCGCGGCGATGCTCCACCACCCGCCCTGCCTTCAAGCGTACAGGTACCCCCACCTCAGTTACCCAGCTATAATAATATCTCGTGGTGAAGAGCTGGCGCCAAAGGATGTGATTTTTTCATTTTGTCATAGACAAAGTACTAAGCCAGAGGCCAGTCAATGCATTATGTTTTCTTTTGGCCTTTATTATGCAAATAGTTTGTATGCCCCACCGCGTAGCGCAGGATGTGTTATTTATATGTGTATGTGTATTATTAGGTTGGTCGAGTAGCCCTTGCATTTCCCCCTTTGTTTGTAACCAAATTGTAAATGTATAACTTATTTTGTCGGAGGTTCACCCTGGGGGGTCTAAATTGCCATCTAACCCTTTTTTTTTTTTGTCTTTATTACGCCATTGTCCTTATTTAGTGTCAGAAAACATCTGCACTGTTGCAACTATTCTCTCTCTCTCTCTTTTCATTCTCTTTTTAAAGATTTAACCGATTTTTTTTAAAAAAGAAAAAGGGAAACCAATGTTACTGTAGCAATACCGCCCTCAAAACCGCCGAGGGAGGTAATTTGCATGGTTTGAAAAGTTGAGGGAGGTGATTTGTCCTGGTTTTGAAGTTGAGGGAGGAAAAACTGAACTTTCGTGACAGTTGAGGGAGGTAATTAGGACTTTTTCCAAAACAAATTCATTCTAGGTTTCAAAAAAAATAAAATCATTCTAGGTCAGTGAGATCAAAATGGGCTTCCAAAATGCGAGCCCAGCCCCATGAAATGCCTTCGGGCTTCGGATCCGAAGAAAGAAACGCTACCGGGCGTGCCGCCCTGCTCCCCCTCACTCCCACTCCCTCCGCCGCCGCTTGCCGCCGCAAGCAAGTGCCGCTCCCGCCGCCGGAGATGGAGACTTCATACAACTACAAGTTCAGGCCCTACAAGATCGGCACGCCAGGGAGTTCTTCCACGCCACGCCCCTCTCCTATGCCATGGTCAATCTCCCGGTGGGTAACCCATGCTCCCCCTCCCCGCCTTGCATGATTCTTGCCTGCTTCGTTACCGTGGCCACATCCGCTGCCGAACTCACTGCACCGTAGCTTTTTTTTTTTTTTAACCTTCCGAAGGGGGGTGGGCTTTGGTGGTAAAACATCCAGCATTTTCGCGGAAATGTGTGTGATGGAAATTACATTGATCAAACATTGGGTCCCGGATTCCCGAAATGGTTGGATCATAGGCGATGCCTTCTGGGTTGGCTGGTAATCCGAACCCAGTTCCTACAATCTCATGATACTCTATCTAATCCCTACCTACAGAACAAGCTATGACAGTCCCATTCTAAATTTTCTCCTGATGATGCCTGACACTACCGGCTAGTGCTTTCTATAGACATTGCATTTAGGCTTTGCATATCTCTAAACCACCACATTGCATTTCATTTTTTTTTTCTCTCATAGACACTGCATCTAACAATCTTTTTATGCGGGTCATATCCTTTTATTTCAGCGAAGCTGGTACTGTAATTTCTTGGGAGCTGGTTTTGTAGTCACCACTCACATGCCTGTGCAAACATTTCCTGTGCAGGTCACTGTTTAATGATTGCTCAGTTCAGTATAGTTCATGAAGAGCACTCAAACAAATATGAAAGAAACAGAGTGATGGCATTTTTTTGTCAAACCTTTGCATCGGTTCTCTTTTTAGATCTGCTTATCTAGTCTTTCTAGGGGGGGGGTCAAGGTAGCTTTAGGTACTCATTTAGTGAGAAGGACTCTGTTTTGTTGCACCACTGACTTCATATTTGATCCATCTTTCCATGGAGACCATCTAACTCTATGACATGATTATTTCTTTTTTCGCATCATGCAACAGTTCCACTTGCAGAATAACTGTACGCCACCAGCCTGGCAATTCAAGTCGACTTTATTAAAGAAAAAACTTTTTTTGTGACTTGGCGATTGGATTTTTCAATCAATTTTGTTGTGTTGTCATTTGGTGCAAAGCTTTCATAACTCATAAACCCATCTGCATAAATTTATGTGACTCAAAGTTTATACATCACATGTTGAGGAAAATGTGTTCTTGTAGATGTATCACTTTTTTTTTTGCTTGACAATGGATGAATGTTCTTGTGTGCCCCAAGCGTGAAGTGAAAAGATTTGCTGATCCAAGCTCTGATGAGATGACTTACGGGTTACCACAAAGGAAGTTGGTGCATGCCTTGAGCAGCATCATGAGTAGTTTGTTTGTTTTAGTGGTTGCTTCAGTGGTAGTTTGTTGTTTTAGCTCTATAGCTATTCAATGGTGGTTTGTTGTTTTAGCTTGCCTATCAAATTCTACTTCTTTGCTACAGCAGGAGGTTGCACAGCATTAGGTAGTGGTCTTCCTGTATGACAAGTTTGATTGGGTAGCAACTCATTTATTTTTATATTACATTCAATTTGTTCCATGTATTAGAATGTATAGAACTGATAAAATTTTTTGGTACTGGTTTGACTTTTGATTGATAGACCTAAGCCTGCGCAGAGGCTTGTTTAGGTACCAGCTCCTTTGTGCTTATTCTGCAAGTCATTTGTAATTGCCAAACCCCAAACTCCATATTTTGGGTCCATACATACTATACAAAGCTATCAGTTCTCACTTTGCCATTATTTCATTCCTCATTACCTCAATAATCCAAGATTGAACATGGACTGTTATTTAAATGATCACACATTTTAAGCCATAAAGGAAAACAACATTTTAACCGTTTACATGTAAATTATCCCTTCTAATGGTTTTTAGGTTCATGGGGAAAATTATATTCTACTCCAGGGTGCTGTTCCAAAATTGTGTAGGATCTACCTCAGATAATACAGCACAGGATGAACAGACTGAGCCTACCACTAATTCCATTAACCCTGTTAGTTTCTTTATGTCATTTTAGTCTCCTCTATTTATATATATCTGTCTATAATCATCACTTCTAAACTTAGCTAATCTGCAGCGTGCACAATTAAACACCGACAGAGTCTTCCTTTCATTTGATCTATAGGCACCTCCACCTGATTTGATCTTGATCAAACAATATCAAAACATGCACTCACCAAATAAGATGTACTATCATGTGGTGGAACCACTACGTGTGATTGTCTACATTCAAAAAACTTCCAATCTCTTGTTGACATATTTTAGCATGGTGCAACAAACAGTCCACCTGCAGGAACCAGACTGCTCGCAGACAATTATTCCAGGACAAAAAGACGATGAAGAGGAGTGCACCCAATGCGTCTTTGCTCACATCCTTTTGACAAGTTTTGAATTACGGAGTACTTCTGAATATGCAGGAGGAAACAATCGAGTGAAGAAACCTACGCACAAAAACCGACCAGAACACAGAAAACCAAAATTGCCCCATTATCAAAATCCTCAACCAAAAAGTAAGTTTCCGTACATAAGTCCATGGCATGGTTAATAGGCCTAGATCTTTTTGATGACGATGATTTCATATTATATACAGATCAAAGGTGGATGATTCTAGACAGGAACCAAAAGGTGCCACGCTGCCACAAGTGATTCACGTTGAACCATACTTGCATCCATATCAACGATCCTTCTAACTCTTACAATAATGGTTTCTATGTCCGATAAGCCCTGAAACTGAAACAGAAGTTGTTTTTAAACTCAGTAGAACACCTCGCTGCTCATTCCCCTCAGACGCGGGGCTGTTTTGCCATGTCTTCAACTTCTTATAGCTGCCCCTGTATTCACCGAAGTTCCTAACTTTTCTCAAATCTTACTGAGATGAAAACCAAATATTTCGCGGTCCGTATATATTGTCGTTCCTGTCAATATACTTACAAACTACCCGCTTTCCTTCTATGTCATGTCATTAACTATATACCTCTTAGGGTCAAACTGATGGCATCAAATTTGTAAAATACCCTTCAGCTTAATATGTAATATGTACTATTGTACACCTAGATTTCATCTCTGCTTTCTCCATCCTAAATTATAAGTCATTCCAAAACTCTTGGAGAGTCAAAACCATCTAAAGTTTGACCAAAATTAGAGAAAAAATTTGCAAAAGACTATACACTATGAAAATATAATTACTGAAAAAACTAATGATACTTAGTTGGTATCTTAAATGTTATTATCTTATCATATAAACTTGGTCAAACATGAAATGCTTTTACTCTCCAAGATTTTGGACCTTGATGGTTCTGTTCTTGGGGAATTTGGATGCTGAATTGCTTGTACTGGTGCTGCGGGAATTTACCTTCTGTTTGTCATCAGAGAAAATCCTTATATTGTCTATCAAAATTAAAGTGTGTAAATAAAGGGTAAGTAATGATTACTTTATGTGCATTCTTGTGATGTGGTTTGAGGGATTCACTTCTGTGTTGTTTCATTCACTTTAGAGTAGATGTTTTCCCCAGCAAAACTAAATTTTTGGGATATTGATTACTTGTTTAACTCCCATTGCTTGGTCATTGTTTGCAGAAATTAGGGGCTTACTTCCAAGTCTGTTTTATGTCCGCATGCGAGCTATGATTACCAATTTTCAGGCTGCTGTCATACAAATGCCTTATTTATTTGCCACATGGTTTTCAGTAAGATTGATTAGTCCATTTAAGGCCTCATATATTGAGATTAAAGTTACGTTTGTTTTTGCAGAAAAAAATTGGGTTGAATAGGAAGTGGGTATTAGAACAACCTGCAAGAAAATATATTGTTAGTATATTTGAATAGGAAGTGGGAATAGGAAGTGGGTATTAGTCCATTTAATGCCTCATAGATTAGTATATTTGAATGGATTATATTGTTGGGGGGACTTAGTCATGTGATTATAGACCCTTCTCATAATTAGAGGCCTGGACATACCTACTACATTTAGGATATCGGATATCAAGTATGTACCTGCTATTGTTATGAGCTACAAAACATATTATTATTGTCGTCTTCAGTGATGTCTTCGTTGCAAAGAAAAACTGTTAAGCAAAAGAAGAAACTAGTATCTTTCTTTGGATTGACCATGCTCACTAAGACATGTTGTAGGAAACATTTTATATGCATAGGTCCAGATGTAGATTCCTAAAACAATATAGTAGACCTTATATCATTACTTTGTTTCTATGAAGTGCTATCAGGTTAGATGAGCCCTCAACTAATTTCCAGGCTTCCCGCCGCATGGCCTCCCGATTTGGCGGCATGGCCAAGAGGTAAGGCAGGGAACTGCAAGGTGTTGCTGCTCTTTTCTTGCCGACACAACCAAAGAGGCAAGGCAGGGAACTGCAAGGTGTTGCTGCTCTTTGCTTGTCGACACGACCAAAGTGAGTTTGGGAAATATGGAATGGTGTCTGTAGGAGTTTTGTAGCACATAAATCTGTATACGCTCCAATATGGAGTCTTGGAAAAGACATTGAACCTGGATTGCTCTATCTGATCTTTGAAAGATGAGAATTTCTGTACGATCCAATCTAGAGTCTGAAATGAACTTGGATTGTTCAGCTCGTGTTTCTATCTTCCATTTGGTTGGTGCATAAAAATTTGTTTGACATTTTGGAATGAGAAACCAATTTTTTTTTTTTTATTTAATTGAGTCAGTAGATAGATGCCAGATTGTTATGAGTTCTTGGTTATAGACATTAGGGACTAAGTTGCATTTTCCAACAATTCTTTATGCCATAATATCGCCGTAGCATTAGCACGGGCAATTTACTGCATTTTTTTATCTGATCATGGTTTATTTCTTGAAGCGCTGCTGGTTATGCTTGTCTTGTTAACTTTATTTTTATGACTGTTCATGTTCCATGGATGGAAATCTTTTTGAGCACTCAGTGAGTGGCCTCATGTTCAATCCATTTCTGGTTTGAGGATGCATGCCAATATGATTCATCAATGAGATCTAGAAACTGGAATAGGATGTGCTGATCTTCTATGCTTCACCTGATTATCTATGATGGGCTCTTTTTTGTTTGGTAGTGGTATTGGGGTTGAATTCTACTGCCGTCTAAAAAGCCGAGCCGATTGGATACATGTTATTCCACCGCCCCTAAACTACCGCTTGATGTATATAAGCTGTAAATTCAGGGTAGAGAGTGTCGTATTTTTCTTGGATACATAGACGTCGATATTCAATGTCCTACTTACTCCCTACATAGTACATAGCTCCACTTCTCCATTTTCAAGGTTGGCCTAGTCAGGACTGGATGCACCTCTTGGCCTCAGTCCACATAATCTTGAATCCATACACCCATGAGCCATTCTCAACCATCTTTCTTCACCGCATAGAGGTGATTTGTCTTCCTCCTTGCACCTCTCATGGCCTCTGATAGTCAGGCTGTGAAACAAGCATGGTGTAGATAACACACCTCATAGAGATACTGGATGTTGAGAAAAGGACTTCAAGATTGGGTGCTTTACATTCCATAGAGATACTTCAAGATTGGGTGCTTTACATAATCTTCCAGGATAACACACTTCATAGAGATACTTGATGATTATAGATCTTCTTGCAGATCTTGTGTTAACAGAAGATCTGCAATCATCTGGTTTATCTCTTGTTCAAGGGATCCATACTCAATTGGGTACCTCAAGTTTGAGAGGTGCTTAATTTTCAAGATTTAGTACTTTATGTTCCTTGAAGAAGGTACATCACCTCAATACTCTTGAGGTGCTCCTGGAGTGTTGCTTTGTATGTGCAAATCACTGTATGATAACAAGCTAAACTGGTACTAGCTGGTTAAATAACATGAGAATACAATCACCAGTGTAGCAAGATGGACACAGTAAGATGATAACTGGATAGCATACACCGTAGCCATCAGCACACAAAGGTATTATTATGGCAATAAAACGTCAGGATGATGAGTTGATGACTATTGACTGCTACATCTACACGCGCAGACAGGTTGACATAACACAGATCTTTGCTTGTTGTCTCCTCTAATTCTCTGCCGTGACATCCTCCTCATTGTCAGTGACCTCACGTTCGTCCTCGGCATATCCCAGGGCATTGTACTGGTCGATCAGAGCCTGCTCATAGTCACGCAGCTTGCCATCAATAAACGTCGCCATTGCATGAAGCTGGCGGTATCTACGGGAGCGTTTTGCCAGCTGATCTGGAGTGAGGTCTTCGCTCATGAAGCTACCAGTACCATGAGTTGCCACGAGACCGTCGATGAATGCCTTGGCGAACCTCTGCTTGACGACCCTCTTCCTCTTCTTCTCCGGCCTCGCCTTCGCCGCCTCGTCCTCCTCCATCTGGGCCTTCATCTCCAACCAGCGATCCTTCCAGGTATCCAAGCCCCCAGGTACGTACTGCAGCTGCAGGTCCCAGAGATCTTGAGCCGCCATGTGCTCCTTCCTCTTGTTCAAGATGCCAAACCCCTGTGACGGTAACACGGTTGTCGCCTCCTTCTTCCTCGCCGGGATCGCAGTCCGAACTGACGCAGTCGCCGCCTTCCTCTTGAGGTCACGGTGTCCGGAACCCATGGCAGCACCAGCAGTGTCCAGCAGCAGCGATCGATGGAGCGGAGTCCTGACCGATCGAGCTCGGGATCAGGCGGCTATCGTCGCTTGACGTGCGAGTCGTGCCAGGTTATATTTGCTCTGTTCCGGGCAATCGGTATCGGACTCGATCGATATACTAATGGGCCAGGCCTAATAATAACTATAAGCCCAACTCATTTTCTGTTGGGTTTGGGCTTTTCCTCACTCTGACGCGTGGGCGCTGGTTTCCTGTGTGTTTCTCTTTTTATTTTTAGTTTTGGAGTGATTACATGTCATCCGGTTGATTTTGTTTCATTTCATCCACCAGATTTTCAACAAGTCACAAACTGACACGTCAACCCTTAATCTCATTTAAAATCTGCAAGACACGTTTAACAAAAAAATACAACCAGATTTTACTAAGTAAAAATGATAAAAAATTTTTGGAAAACTAAAAAAGACAACCAGATCATAAAAAGTGAATGGGCCCCACCATTAAACACCTCCTCCTCCATCTTAGCCTTCATCTTCAACCAACGAAAAGAGATAGTTGAACCCGGACTCGGCCAACAGGCCCAACAACTTGTGCCATGTAGAAGGTCATCAGAGGGGCTAGTAGCAATTAGCATTAGCGTTGTGTAATGACAAGTCAATTTTTTTTTACTCCATAATAATTCCTTGATGCCTCAAAACCACTGTCAGACATTTTTTGCTAGGTTTGGGCCTTAAAACATGGGATGGTGTTTGAGGTGCCACATGGTGTCATTGGGACGCTTGCGCCCATGCAAATTATTCTCATAAAGGGCTCGTGGCCATCGGATACATGGATCTCAACTTCAAGCTTTGTACCCCTTGTATTAACAGGTTTAAGCAAAATATCTAAGAGCAAGTTTGAAATGTGTGATGTGTATCTACCAAGTACCACTGTACTAGAGAGAAAACAAAACAGTTCTTTACTGGCTCTGTTGTTTGATAATATATATGCACTTCTTTTTTTCAAAATTTACAATAATAGTAGCATTATAAATATTAGAAATGAATACTTTTCAACCACAAGTAGATTTTCTATTTACATTATAAGCATTACAAATATTAGACAAAAATACTTTTAACCACAAGTAGCATTTTTTTCTAGACAAGAATACTTCCTACTTCCATTTATTTCCCTGCAAAAAGTTCTAGTAGAATAGGTATCACTCTCCACTGTTTATGTGAATATATATTTGCCTAAATAAACATAATCAAAGACTATGGAGACCGGAGCCTTGTTCCTTTGAACGTATCAGCTCTTTTATCAGATATGTTACTCAGAACAAAAGAGCATCATCCGGTTATCAACAACAGAAACCATCACCTGAATAAGGTGTGTCTTTTGTAGTTAGCTGACTTTTGGCATAGTTGTACAATCGTATAGTATGGTTGCCTTCATATATAATTTCAATGACGACTTCTTGCCGCACAATTGTCACCGCAGAAATGTGCATCTAAGCGATCAGATTGGATACCCGCCACTTCCCACTTAAACAACTTAATCGCACTCTCCAGAGTTGGCCTCTTTGTTCCGTCTGGATCAAAGCACCCAGATATCACCTTTGCAAGACCACTAAGATGGCGACAAACTGCCACATTCAGGGATTCCTTTATCAAACAATTTGTTATATGGTTAGGTACTTCTTTCCTTGTGAAGAGTTCTAGCAGAACAACTCCCATGCTGTATATGTCAGCCTCCTTGGTCAATACTCCGCTTTCAAGAAATTTGGAATCCAGATAACCATTGTTCTCCTCTGTTTTAAAACTTTCGTGTGCAGCCTTTTTCATGGAGAAATCAACAGAGGCTCCAATATTTGAAACAAAAATTGGGGCAGCCTTCGAAAAAATGCCCCGGGGATTATCTCCCACAAGTATGTTCGAAGTTCTCACATCACCATGGATAATGCCAAGTGAATGCAAGTAATATAGACCTGTAGCAATAAATATTGCTATATGGAGACGCTCTTCAGAGTTAATAATCCAGTTTTTGCAACTGTCGCCGAAAATGATGTCATGCAGGCTCCTCTTAGAAGACTCATAAACAAGTATTGGCGGGTTAGGATGATTTAACCGGCAGCCCTGAAACCTAATGACATTCTCATGGTCATTTTTTGACTGCAGTACCATCTGACGGGAAAATTCCTCCACTGATTCATCGAGAACATCAAATGAAAACTTCATTGCAACAGTCGGCATTCCGTTCATGTCTCCTTTGTACAACTTTCCCATAAAACATACAATTGGAATATTCTCGAAGTAGCTTGTCACCTTATATTTTTGCTCTTCAGTGATGAATCTTATCATCGAGAGTTCTTCTTGCTCTCTATGAAGCTTCCTAAGACATTCAGAGACATCCTTCATCTCTGGCCTTTCTTCTAACTCAAACTTTAAACACTCTTGTGCAAGCTTAACAATTTCATTAAGAACCTTTATATTCTCACTGGAAGCAATTTCCTTGTCAAAAAATTCATCACTTTCAGCACGACTGAAAGATTTCGCAAGGAAATTTTTGTTTTCATCAATAGCCTTTGTTCTGGTGATGAGCTCTAGAAGAACAACTCCAAAACTGTAGACATCACTTTTTGTCGTCAGGCACCCAGTTTGACAAAACATGGGGTCTATGTAGCCCTTACTCCCAATAACATATCCTGTGTATTCAACTGAACCATGGAAAGCAACCTTGATATTCCAAAGTCATTGAGTTTCGGCATATACATGTTATCAAGAAGTATGTTCTCTGGTTTAATGTCACCATGAAGGATCGGGTGACTCTGAGAGGTGTGCATGTAGACAAGTGCCTCTGCTACTTCTGTGGCTATCTTTATGCGTCTGGTCAGGGATAGGGGTATGTGTTGGTCAGTATTCTTTCCGTGCAGAAGGTCAGAAAGATTTCCATTAGTAACAAACTCAGTTACTAACATTGGAGCATCGGCTTCTATGCAGCAACCCAACAATCTGACGATATTTGTGTGACTAAATTGAGACTGTATAATCACTTCTTTTGTGAACTCCTTCTTCTTTGCGGTAAAGATATATTTTTTTAACTGCAACTGGACGCCCGTCGTCAAGTCTCCCTTTGTACACTATGGAGAAACCTCCTTTTTCCCAGTGTAGTGCTGTAGTTGTTTGTTATGCTCTTTATTTGTCTTTTTGTGAAGCACTTAATGTTAAGCTCGTTATCTGCCTTTCCCAATGCTGAACCGGCAAACTTAGTCATAAATAATTTGAGTTTTCGTTGTTGCTCCTCCATATTCTGTCACAAGCTAATTCAATTTTGCCTGGAACAGAACTATGTTAATAAATTGGCCAAAGCATCTAGTGCAATTCACACAGTCACATTGAACTTGTATAGTCACATCACATTTGAGTTTAAATAATCATACAAATTCCTTTTTTTTCTCTCTCGAATACACAAAAGCTTTGTGTGCGTATCTTTTATATTAAGTAGAGAAACAGTGAAGGTTACAATGACGCGCCACGAATGACTCACTAAGGGGAATAGCTAGAGTTGTACAATCGGTTTAGCCCTCCATAGCGAAGGAGATCAAGACACTATTACCGCTAATCGAATTACCTAGTCGCCACCAACGATCACTCGTGTCGGCTAGAGCGGCGCATCGACTGCCTCGGCCTCTCCCAGTGAAGAGTTGCTGCGGCGCCTCCTTATGAGAGGGTTGGGGTCCTCACGGAAGTTGTCGTAGGCCTCCTTATCCGCCGTGGAGGGCTCCCTCGGTCTATCGATGAACCCCGACCCCACCGCATCGTCAATATCTCACCCGTTCTTTAACCGGAATACATGATAGCGGCTGAGCGGTGATCCTCCTGCTATGGTGCGGCAGTGTTGGCTGCGGTGGTGACACTTGCAATGGTAGAGGCATAAACGATGATGATGCCTTACGCGAACCCCGCATGCCGCCAACCGCGGCTTCGTCAAGGGAGTCGGCAGACCGAGGGAGGGTGCATCTACACCGGCGGGTGTGGATCGCGTGTCTGCCTCGGCATCCACGACGTAGTTGCACTCCCGGGGGCAGCGACGTGACTGGCTCCATCATCTTCAGACCAAAGCCAGGTGGCCAGTCAAGATCGTCCACCGCGGCCGCATCAATGCCCGAGGGTTATTGAACACGAACAACTTTGGTGTGACCGACAACCCCAACCGAGTGTTCACCGAGGGTGAGGTGGGGCGCGAAGGTGGCGGTACCGGTGTGCAACCACAGGCAACTACCTGCAGGGCCACCTCCTCCGTCTGCGCGGCCGGCAGAGATCGTGGGACAACCCAGCTACAAGCGAGCGAAGTTGTGAGCTCGAGCAACATCGGGTCGTCAGTAGGGCCACAAACATATGTGGCGTCCATGCGTGTAGCCAATGACAACGGGTGAACCGCGGCTAAGACCAATTCGCCGGAAGTCCCACCATGCTCAGCTTAGGCAACCGTAGAGGACGATTTTCCATTTTGCACTGCTTGGGTGGCCTAGGACAGTCGACCATGGCACCTTCATCATTGTTGGGCGGTGATGGCGGCGACGTCGCCGATGTCGCCGACCTTCTTCGTTTCTCCCAACCTCACCCGATACGTCCTGGTGGGCGATGAAGCCTAGTGAAGGAACGACACGAGGCTCGGACCCAATAGGTCAGAGTTCCTGCGCTGAGGCGGCGCTGTAGCCGGCTGTCGCCTTAGCGCTGTCAACCACTACCGATTGACTCTGACATCGCCAACGCTTCTGTCGGCGCCCCCTAGACATAGAGTGGCCACTATAAGGCTGGCGAGGAGCCACCACCAATTTCTTGTGGTGAGCCGTCCACGACATAGGGGCTGACCATGCCGGCTGAGGAAGGGATGCCTCTTGCCCCCAGCAGCACAAGAGGGCAGCGACATGGGAGGGGCTGGTGAGCCGAAAAGGCGACGCCGATGGCCACGGAGAGAGCTGCATGCGTCGGTGGATGGCTCGTCGGCCACCCGAGGGGTGCGTCGTCAGGGGGGCCACCATGGCGAGGGGTAACATACATGATTTGGTTTTGGATGTGGACTGGGCTGGAGAGAAGCGGCGCAAGTGCGCCCTCCAGAATGGAAGCCCAGGCCAAACCAGGGAACTTCTTCGTAGGCGTGCCAATGTCACAAGCGGCATAGCTACCACTACCTAACACACAAAGAGTACCACCACGGCCGGTTTGCCTCAACCACGGCGAGGTCTCCCGGATCTCAAGGCGGGGAAGGTCTCATTGAACTCATCATCAGCGTCGGGGCCCCTTTTCGTCGAAGGAGGCAGAGGCATAGGCATTGCTCTTGATTGCAGGAAGGAGGTATTGGATTCATCATGTGGCATGCTCCCCAAGTGCGGAGGGAAGGCGGGAGTGGAAGGCGGCACCGGCACTCCCCGATGGCCAACATAGGTTGTGGCACAACGGCTCGGCGCACATGCCGACGCCTTGAGGGGCTCTCCCAACAAAGGAAGCAGAGGAAGTGGTGCGCTAGCTGATAGGATGGAGTAGGGCGGCGCCGACGGCCTCACCTCATGCGCATGCGCCCCTAGGCGCGGAGGGGAGGTAGGCGGCGGCGCTCCCCCAACGCCCAACGCAGGTGGCGACACATTGGCCTCCGCACGCACGGTCAGAGGGGGAGAAGACAGATCTCGACGGGTAAGAGCATCTCCAACGCACTACCTAAACAACCTTCCTATCCTATATTTAGGTAGTGAGGGCAAAAAACACACTCCAACAAACTACCTACTTTTATTGTCTACCTAAATCCCTCTCTTCTCTATCTATTCCTGTTGGGCCAACAAGCTGGGCAACTATTTTTTTCTCTCGCATCTCCTTCCTCCCACACGCGTTGAAATTAGCCCTCGCCCGGTTCCTTTCCTATTGCCGCTCCCTCCACTCCAACAAACCTTCCTATCACATTTGAGTTTAATAATCATACAAATTCCTTTCAAAAAAGTAATCATTCAAATTGAAACAATGGAACTATAGATTTCCATCGGGCTGGGCTGACTAGGGCGCACCGTGCCCTGTGGGTCATGCCTCAGCGGGCTTCGTGCCTCCCTGGCAGCCCAAGCACGACTAGAATCTCGGGTCATGTCGGCCTAGTTGCCCGACAAAAGGGCAACAGAGGAGGCGGCGTCATGCTCCACACTCTAGGCAGCCTGCGCGGCGGCGCAAATAACGCCCTCATGGCCATATGGGAGGGAGACGGGAGCACAGGGTGTCGACTGCCATGCTTGACAGGCCGAGATAAGGAGAGGGAGGAGGTGGTCATCGTGCTCACCACCAGGGAGGCTGGATCACGGAGGGTGAGTGCGGCGACGGCCTTGTAGGGAAGGCGAGGCGAAGGGAATTGCATAGTGTTGCGTCACCAGCTGGCGCCTACAGAAGGCGCGAGGAGGGCAGATTTGCGGAGTGCAGCGTGGGGGAGGGTGGAGCCCGCCTGGGTGAGATGAGCGAGGGGCGACCGCGCAGCTCTCACTCTTTGCTCTCGTGCGGCGTGGGCAAGGTTTCGGGGAGGATGCTATGTTGTTGGGCTCTTGCCATGCCTCTTAGTAGGCCGACTAGAGAGGGCAATTGGGAAAGGTAGGGTTGCTGCTCGGGCCGCTGTCGGGCCGACTCTAAAAGGTCGGGTCGTGTCGTGTTGGCCCGCGAGCTAGGGGTCACCCGGCTCAGCTTGTCGAGTCGCCCTACCGACCCGGGCTTGAATATCACTGTGTCGGATTGTGCTCGTGCCGGGCTAAAAAGTCGGGCCGTGGTCCGGGTCGCCGCCGTGCATCGGGCTGCATGGAAATCTTTAGATGGAGTAATCAAATGTTTCGTCGCTGCATTCTCCTCCATTAATACTAGTGTGGACTACAAGCAATCAAGTCTATTCATACTGGTTTGTACTTGTCTTTGCATAGGTTCCAGTGCATAGGCTTTGGCCAATGCAAACAACCAATAACTATATCTGACTAGAAAGCACGAAGCCGGTGGCATGGCCTGAGGCATGAGAATTCGGCCTGGCCCAAACACGACATGGCCCGGTCGGAATCGTGCTCGGGCCCGGGGCATAGCACATAGTGTGCACGGGCCGCTACCTCGGCCCACCGGGCGCACGGCCAAGCATGGAAATTGATGGCAGCCCGGTGTCGGCCGCGATGCCTTTTAAGGCCCGCTAACAACCCATTCTTGGTTCTCTCAATTAAAAAAACAGCCTAGTCTTTCCCGTTCTTTATCCATAATGAGAACTGTCAATCAGCGGCAATCCTCGCCGTTCTTCCTCCCACGACCGCGACACCTCTCCTCCACGCGATGGACGCCGCGGCCACACGCGCTCACCGCCGCAACCCACCGTCGCCGTCCGTCACCTCCTCCGCGGCTGGCGCCTCGATGGCGGCGGCGGAGGCGTTGCTACAGGTCCACCTCCTCCTCCGCGGCCGGATCCGATGGTCGTCGTCCGCACACCACCAACCGTAGTCGCACTCGGTAGCTCGGCATTGGCGTCAACGGCCTCCTCTTCTGCCGCGGCGTGCTCTCCCTCTATTTTTTGAGAAACCGCGTGTTGGTTGTGGGCCTCGGGCCGGCCCGGTTCACTATTGGGCCCGCACTTATCCGGGTCCACCCAGCTTGAAAGCGGCCCACGTGTCGTGTCACGGCCCGTCGGCGATCCACGCGGTGGCCTATGCGGGCATGGCCCAATGGCAAGGGCGAGACGGAGAGTCTCACCGTCGGCCTCGAGGGGCTCTTGTTGGGGAGGCCGAACATGCCCACCCCCTACTTTCGGCTTAGGCGAAACCGGATCGAGTTGGCCTAGAAACTAGGATTTGGCCGTTGAGGGCGAATGCTTAAGGGACCGGGCCTGTCCTACCCCCGTCCTTTGACGAAACGGTGAGAGGCGCCGAGGCGGGAGAAACCCATGGCTTCGTTCCGCCGCATCATGGGAGCTTGCGCCGCGGCGCTCCTCACGAGGGTCAGATTGAAGTCGGCGGCGGCTTTCGCCCGTGCAAGCCGAATCTCCACGGCGATCGGTCGGGGCGGCTAATCGGCCCGTCTGCAGGAGGGCGGCGTCGGCATTCGGCCTAAAGGGGCGGATCACGGGCGTCGCCCGCAGCCCCGTGGCTCAACGTGGCCTCCCGGTTGCGGCGCGCGTCGCGAGGGACGGTCGTTTAGCGGCGCCCGGGCGGCTGGCGATGAAGGCCTTTCGCGGTAGGTTCGGATGGGGGCTCGGCCGACTCTTGTCATTCAAACTCTGCGGTGTTCGCGTGCGGCGGAAAGGACCACACGGCATAAAAGGACCGCTACGCACCGGACGCCGGGAGAGAGCCCAAGGAGCCTGGGGCGGGTAGGAGGGTAGAAGAGGAAATGTAAGAGTCTACGAACTATAAATAGACCCCTCGGGGCATTGTAATGAAGAGAGAGAGACATCCATTCAAGAGAGTACCAGTTTCGGTCCACCTTCGTGGACGGTTTTGGCTATATCTTGTGTTTCGTCTCAGCGGGGGTGGTCCGCTTTAGGGCCACACCAACATTGGCGCCCACCGTGGGGCTCGAACCCCACGACCAACATTGGCACCCACCGTGGTTGTGCGAGAAACCCATGGGCGGGCGAGGAGGCCAAGGGGCGGCTGGCGGCGGCGGCTAGACCTACTCCGACGGATCCACCCTCAGATCCGCCGGGCGAAACCGTCAACCCGGACAGGGGGGGAGGCGGCCACGGACCCGAAGCGATTACGGCCGGGGGCCCTCAACCAACAGGAGTGCCGGCCGCGAAGAAGCGGAAGATTCAGATGACGACCTTCAGGGTGAGCAGGAGCTGCCCTCCAACAATCAGGAGGAGCACGCCAGGCTAATCGAACAGCTGAACCTCAGGCAGGCCGAGCTCAGGGAACTAAGGGCTCAGAAAGAGGCAATGCTAAAGGGGGAAGCAGCAAGGCGAAGAGAAGATTCGGCCCGTGAACAGCTCAGGCTGGCCGAAAACGAAAAGCAGAGGCTGCTCCAAGAAATTGCTCAGATAGAGAAGAACGCAAATAAAACCGCAAGAAGGCGAGAGAGCCAGTTACGAGACAGATGAAGAAATCGACCCGGTCTCACCGCTTGCCCCGGAGCTACAGCTAAGTCCATGGCCAATGGGATATAAGCCCAGATTACCATCATTCAACAGGAAAACGGACCCCAGGAAATTCATCGCAAGTTACGAGGCCGCAGGTGCATTCGGCAGGTGGAGATTCGAACACCCTAGCGAAGTCACTCATCATGGCAGTAGAGGACATCGTGCATGAATGGTACATAGCTCTTCGCCCGATGTCCATACAAAGCTGGAAGCAGCTAAGAGAGCAACTGATCATAACATTTGAAGGCTTTCGAGCCCTAAAAAAGGGAACAAGAGACTTCCTAAAGCTGAAACAGGAAGATGGAGAATCACTCACACAGTACTTAGAAAAAATAGTGCAGCTCAGAGCACAAACGCCGAATGTGTCAGATGAAGTCGTCATAGCAGCAGCAATTGAAGGCATGACCATAGGTCAGTGCGCGGCACAGTTTGACAGGGAGGAACCCAAGACCTTAACTGAGTTATATGATCAGATCAAAAAGTTCGCCAAGTCCGAAGAAGGCCTAAAAAGAAGGAAGGCAGCACGAAAGGGACGAGAAACAAAGAATCACCCCATCCAAGTGCAAGCAATAGCCAAAAAAAGCGCAAAGCACCACGCCCCCGTCAACAACGTGCGGGAAGATTCGTCGCGGTGGCGAACCCAGCTGGAACCGTGAACCCGGCGAGGCCCCAAACCCAAGATCAAACCCATCGAACAGAGGGGGCCGAAACCCAAGAGGTAGAGGTCGTGGAAGGGGCCGAGACGGTCCTAGGGTACCATACTGCTTCGTCTACGGAGAGAACATGGGTCATTTCAGCCGAGACTGTAAGTACGGGCAAATGGCCAAGGAACAGAAGTCTAAGGACGAAAGCCCACAGGGTAGCCAGGCACCAAAGCACGTGTTTAACACAAGAGAAACAACGAGCGTGCAGCCGAACGTATACTTCGGATATCAGAACACCCAATTGCCACCACCGCCCCCATTAGTGCAACAGGCACCTGTACTTCTGACTCACCATCATCAGTACTCCTGGAATTACCCGGGTTATATTCCACAAGCTCAGCCCCCTTCAGTGGCGGCGTCCTCTCCGGCGAATCTAGAATCACCATCACCAAATATACACATGAAGCCCGAAGCGGAAGGGAGGAGAATTGATCCGGGCCAACTCAGACTCCCATCCCGAGGGCACATCTATGCAATCACGGGCGGATCCAATCTAGAACATGAAAACAAACGCGCCCGGAAGGGACCGTCGAGGAAGAGTGCATACGGTAACACCAAAGTTGCCTGAACGCAGACAAAGCATGGTCAATGGTCCCAATCACTTTTGGCGACTTTCGGTTAAGAGACTACCCATACCGACGCATTCATCGCAACTGCTAAAGTAGATCAGTTTACACTTCATAACATCTTGATAGACAACGGAAGCTCAGCAGACATTCTGTTCATCAAAGCCTTCCAGAGTATGAACATGGAAAGAAGAACATTGCACCCAGCGGCTTGCCAATAGCCGTCATAAAACCGACCAGCAACCTCCAGGACGGGGGTGGGAGTTTTCCAATATTCGGAAGCATCCTCTTTCGGCACCACAGCCTCGGATGCTCACACTTGAGTTCATGGAGGGCGGTGCCGAAGCCCTGAGAGTTTCGGGGAAGCATAGCCTCTCCCGGTGTCAATCCGGCGCCCAAACCGTGCAGCTCCCGAACAAGCCGGGAAAGGGTTTCACCTTCACCAAGCTCGGCCGGAGGCGCGGCTTCATCACCAAAGGAAGCCAAAAGGCTGCGGGGCGAAACCTCGGCCTTCGCCTCCCGACAAGTGGCGAGGTTAGCCTCCTCCCCGCAGTTTCCTTTCGGACTCGAAAGCAGCCCCTCCGGCTCCTTCACCGCCGGTCCAGCTCGAAGCACGCCTTTCGGTGGTTTCGGGCGAGTCTCGGCCTTAGCCCTCGGCGTCGAGGCGGTCTTCAGGTCCTTGCGGATCTTTTCAGACTTGGCTTTCTCGGCCTCAAGGGCCTTGCTACCCTGACCCTTGTTGGTAAATCTAACGTCACTATAACTTAAGGTGGAGTTAATCTCACCTCGGGCTATATGCCATCAAAAGATACTCGGTGTGGTTCATCTCTTAACACTACTATGTGCTAGGTTGTCATCCCCAGCCAGTAATGCTAGGAAATGCATATGTGATACTTGTGATATGTGTTGTTGCAATCTAATAAAATAAATATGAAAGGTCTATCCGCAGCGCACGAGATATAAATACTTTGTAGCATTTCACCGGGAGTAATCCGGGTTTATCATTTATATTCTACCACGGGGAGGAATAATCTAAGGTGGAAGAAAACATAATTAATAAGTGGCATACTTATGAGAGACATTGTTACTAGGGCTTACTTTAGCGGGGGTTAAACCAATAATGATAAAGATATGATAATGATAAATAGAGGCGAGAGGCATCACACACCACGAGATTGAGATCAACTACTACAAGTTAGACTTAACATAGGATTACAAGAAACGTTCATCTATAGCATTTAATCTACTAAGTCATTACATCTACTCTAAGGCATATGTTATCATCTATAGCATAGTAAACTCTAGATCATGTATCGGGAAGGTTATCAAGGAAAATCAAGAGCGCGAAACAAGATAATCCCCATAATCATTATCCACTTGTCTTATAAACGGAGGGTGGATTACAAAGGACTCAACAGTGCATCACACCCGCGATCTACCACACGGCCCGAATATAAGGTGCATTTGCGGGTAAATCATATATAAGCACCACGCTTACATAAATATCTTTACCACCTAACCCACTCGAGTCTTGAATTAGGCGCTCTACAAATAAATACATGAATCTATCATCGACTATATCTATATCAACCATACTATTAGAATAAAGTAAAAAACATAGCAAACAAACACATATTATTAATAAAGTGCAAAGTCATAGATACAAGATAATTCATACCGTAGTACTTGAAGATCGAGAACTCGGGTAAGCACACCCAACTCTAATTGTATCGTACGCTAATCAACTTGGATGAACTAGAACTAGATGAACTAGAACTAGAAGACCTAGAACTAGAACTAGAACTAGTAGCTAACTCTAATCTACGGTGGAGAACTCTCTTCTACTTCTGCCGACTACGGTTTACAATTTAATGAATACTAATGAATTCATATCTAGCCCAGAGGGGGGGGGTCTTCTTATATAGTCCTCGGTGATGAACGATGACCCTCGGATCAAACCGACCTTCAACGACGGCGTAGATGCAACCACAAGGTCGGTAGTAAACCGACATAGGAAGCCGAGGTCGACGGGGACGGGCCCACATGGCGGCCGCCAATGGAGGGACCGGCGGGCGCCGGTGTCCCACCTCCTCACGTCTTCGGGTTTCTTTCCGTGTCCCCCGATATCTTACGGAATGTTTTAGTTCACTTTTCGGTTCGAAATTTGTTTTTTCGGTAATTCTCCTTCTTGTTGGGGGTTTTCTCTCAGTTTTTCAGCATTTACCCGTTAAGTCCCTAAAAAAGATATAATTCACCAAAACTCGTGGAACTTTATCGATTATAACACCTATTCTATGCATTTCATTCTTTTTTTATATCCTTATTTCATCTCTTGTTGACATATAAAAACATATGATAAGGGTGTCAACAAGCTCCCCCCCCAAGCTTACCCTTTGCTAGTCTCTTAGCAAAGCTTTTACCGTGAGTGGATCAGGAGTTGCTACAATGAATTATTCTCTCACAAATACACATGTCATCAATTTAAAATTCTCCCAAAAAGATAAGTGAAACATTCTGATCTTTCAACTTTCTTTTATGATAAAGATAATATGAAGTTTCTACTTTCATTTTAAATCTTGGGTAATTGAAAGATAGAACAATCAAGTCAAGCACTATGTCTCAAACTCTTCATTTCACCTCTATTCTCGAGTTTTTATAAATTTTCAAAATAAAACTCGAGTTTTCATTGTATGACTCTTTCAATTCTCTCATATGTGGTATTTTTGGATCAAGGCAATGATGTAGTGCCTTCTCAAAAAGGGTATATGGTATTTATGGAACATAACAAGATGTCTTCTCTCTACTTACCTTATAAGGATTATATCTGGAGTTCATAGGTGGAGACAGTGTATGCATACTTGCAAAGCATATATTGTAAAGTCAAACAACGGATCCAAAGGAACGAGTCATACAATGTGGGTGTATGGAGTGCAATTGTGAGGTGAATAATGGTAATAATAATGATAGGATATAATGATTCTAATTCTACTATGCTCCTTCTTGATATTTTTGATCTCTCTTTAATTTTTCAAAAGACTTAGAAGAAAACCCGGGCTTAGCTTTTCTTTCTTTTATTTTCCTCTTTCATTTTTCTTAGAGAGGTGGGTCCTACTCACCCTCGGACTTTTGTCCATTTTTCTCTCTCTTTTAATTTTTCTTTTTCTTTTTCTTTTATAGAGAGGTGGGTTCTACTCACCCTCGGACTTTTTGTCCATTATTCTCTCTCTATTTTTAAGAGATGTGGACTCTCTATCGCCCTCTAACTTTTGTTCATTATTCATCTCTTTTAGGGAGGTAGGCTCTACTCGCCCGTAGGACACTTGTCCATTTTTCATCTCCCTTTCTTTTTTTTTTTAGCTTAGCCCGGAGTTTCTTCTTTTGTCAAATGAATAATTTGAGAGATAAATGAATTTTTATGGAGCATAAATGGGGTTTTGAGAATAAAAATAAAGATGAGAAAATATTTTTGATGTTTACTCCCAGGATAGGAGTGAAACATTTATTATTATTATTTTTTATATATGGCTAGCAAATGGATGGAGGATATGTGGTGTGAGTGTGTAAGTGCAATTGTATGGCAAGTTCGGGGGTCTCAATGGTTGACTAAACTCAACACTAAGCAAGTAGTGAAAGAATTTGTCTATTCTATAACATAAAATATATATGGCTGTAGGAATTTAGAACTCTCTGTCATATAGGAAACTCATCATGCAATTTTCAAATTTTTCGTAAATCAATTCTCCGAATTTAGTGCAACTAGGAGTAAGATAAATAGCAGCTCAAACTATCTCATATCATATCCGTCAATTACCTAGATTGGCTCAAGAGTAAGCTCCGTAAATTTTTCAAGCTCAAAATAAATTTCTCAAGTTTTAAACAATTTTATTTATAGCATGGGAGAATTCTAAACCAATGATAGGTACTTGAAAGAAAACAAAAACAGAGCAACTATTCATCATCTCCAAGAGACAGCTACAAAATTATTTAAGCAAACAAATTTTAAACAAATTAATTATACACACTCTTTTTATTTGGTTTTTCATGATTATGCATTTTTTTTAGCAAGCAAAGCAAAGCAAATTTAAACAAACTATATAAAACATAAATATATATATAAAAATATAAAAATAGATAACTGCCAGGTCATTGAGACTTACCCGCCAAGCGGGGGACAACTCCCCCAAGCCTGGTGTTGGTTCGGGGGGTTGGTGGCAGCCGACGGCGCGCCCATACATGACATTCCTTTCTTCGTTCATTTGGTCGATGGTATCTCTAAGGTCGGTGATGTTTTGTTACGTCCTTTCATTCCACTCTTTCGGTAGTTGTCTTTGGTTGACTTGATCGTGCCTTATGTCTAGAACGGTGTTGTACATCCCTTGGAACGTGTAATGCGGATCATATCTCGCAAAAGAGTGACGAGATGGTTCGGGAGTAGGGTGTTGTGAAGTACCGCAATGGTGTAGAAACATTCGCTGCTATGATGAGGTTCACGACGAAATTGGGCATCACCACCCCGCTCACTTGGGCCTCCTTGTTCATATCCGGGTGATTGGGTCAACACGATTGTAATCTGCTTGTGATGGTGTGGGGTAGGACCATGGTTGATATGCTCCAAATCTTTGGTTCTTGTGGTATTGGATGCGCTCTGTCCAAACTGGATCATGGGCACGTGTCTGTCGAGCTGGCATAGTTCTCTGCGTATTAATTGGTTGTGCCCGCACATTCAACATAATAAGGCGCACACGATATATAGAGAGTTCGGGGTTAGGCAACCGAATCTCCCCAATAAAATAGCATGGGTCATGACAAAAAGTATTTCCAATTTTCTTCAAAATATATCCCTTACTAAAGAAATCAAAACCTATGACAGGTCTTTCATCCCTTATGTAAACAACATGAGCATTATCATCCAAGATTCCTAAGTGGTTGGCAATTCTAGTGATCAGTGATGTGCAATTAACATTCCCTAGGAGAGATGGTACAGCTATCCAGTGTTGAACTAACATGTATATCGGTGAAATTTGTCTCCTCTTAATAGCTGCATAGATCAACTTTGTAACTCTCCTACTCTAACATTATGACCATCCTTTCTAGGCAAAAGAGTGAAAAGAATCCATTTGTGGAAGAAACGTGTTGACAGTTCTTTAGTGTTACCACTAAAGGACCGATACACCTAAGTATGGCAACGGTAAACCCAAAGCGCCACGGTGTCGGTGTAGCTTTTCACCGGGAGTATTCGTGTATCGATTTCCACGAGGAACGTGAAGTGAACTAACAAAGAATCAAGACTCGTCCTATGATGACACAAGGTGTGTATTTGGTAGTTGAGTTGAGAGGTTTTCTATAGCTATGATATCCGGATAGGCTAGATAGCTAAAGCGTGGCTTTGTCGACCCCTCGATCACGGAGGCGTGGGTGATAAGCGGGTGATAACAATCACCACTACCAAACTACTCTTTTACTAGAGCCTTACCTTTTTAGAACTTGCTTAGACTCGTGGTGATTTATACGAGAGACCGGAAGCTGTCACTACCTTCTTGGCCGTCACAATCCATCAGAAAGCAAAGAAGCGGCAAATGCGATAAGAATAACCTAGACACCACGTCTACGCTATGCTTATTACTCTAACTACGATCAAAAAAGCTAGAGCACTCTACTAGAAGTAAGTAAATTACTTAAAGTAAAGCAATATACCAATGAAGACGAGTGAATAGCTATTATACTAAACCGGATATGCGAACTATAGAAGAACTTAGGATATATTACTTACTAGAAGAAGTACACCCTCGGAGATACACCTTGGAGGAGATTCCCGACAGATCAGGGGCTTCCTCCGAAGACTTCTCTCTCTCTCACTCTCTCTTGATACACTAAAGGAGCGGGGGCTTCGCCTACTACATAGGAGTGGAGATCTTCCTTGTGGTCATCTCTTGGAAGTGAAGGGGTAGGGGGTATTTATAGCCCCTGGGGTGGAGTAGGGGCTACTCCCGGCGCCATGTCATCGATCCGCGTGATCCCACCTCGTAGCCCTTGGATAAACCGCCTTAGAATCAACGGCTGGATGAAATAATCACTGGACAATGTGGTAGGCGTGGGGGACATCGGTGGCCAAATGGGCCATGGTCGGCCGACCATGGTCCATGACTGCGCGGGCCACCCCCGGTGCCGGGAATGTTGGCCCCCTTCGTCGGTTTACGTGTCTTGAGTCCGAACTTGCCGTGACATCTGTTTTGTACCACTATGATCCATGTGACGTCTTGATGGACCAATCAGGTGCCTTCTTTTGTTTTCCCATGGATTAGTGACGTGGAAGGTCGCGTTGGAAGAGTTTGGGCCTAAGGTCTATGGTCGGCCGATGCGGGTCCATTGGGCCCCGGCCTTCTCAACTCTTCTAGAAGGTGTCCCCACATGTCGGGATGTCTCGGGATGAAATGGTCATGCATCGGCCGATGTAGGTCTTGTGGCCAAATGACTTCAAATTTTGTGTGGAAGCATCCTAGAACATGGAGATCATGATGGTCATGTCAATTTGTCCATTGGTCATACTTGGAGTGTCGACCGGATGATGACCAAATGTGTTATTTCGGCCAGATTTCCTCCGTTTCACATCCGCATACAAATAATGACATCTACATGTGAAACTAGGTTATTTGTACAAGAAATCATTATTTATATGTATGTTGGCTTCCAAAAAGGGTGCGTTGTTGACGGTTTTGACTATGTAAAAACATGGTGTTTCTACCGTCAACAAGATCGCCCACACTTACATCTTTGCTTGTCCTCAAGCAAAGGAAGGAGGTTGAAGTAAACATAGTCATAACACTTACGAGATATTGAACTCTCATAAAAATTATTTCTGAACATTTCTTATGTGAGTGGGATATGTGGTCGTGTCTAGCATAAATCCTTGAGGAATTGGGAAATGGAGCAGTTCAAAGCTAATCATCTTCCTTATTCACATCTTAGTACTTGAAGTTTTTTTTAATATACATTGAAAAATAAGATCACATAGATCACTTATACTCCTCAATTGGGTACTCTCAAGTCACTCAATGGTGTATAGATCCTCACCAAGGCATAGCGTAAAAAATGCCCTTTGTGTTTCATCCTTTTACTACAAAGGTCTATGTGGAGCTAAGGTGGGGATAAACATGTTTGCTTACTTTGCATTGCATATTTTGTACAGTCAAAACTAGGATCCTAGGAGAACAACATCATGCTCTTAGATCAAGAATGTGCATGTGTGTGTGTGGATGATTTTTGTTTTGCTCCGTTTTTACATATGATCTCTCCTTCTACTTTATTATATTTGAGACATAGCTATCATAAATATATATACCTTTTTTTTTTTTTTGAAGAGGTGGGTTCTACTCACCCTCGGACTTGTGTCCATTATTTCCTCTCTTTAAATATTTTTACATAGCTCATGTCTCTTTTGATCATCTATTTATGTAAAAAGAGATCAAATTTAAATCATAGAGCAACTTTAATGGTGGGACTGGGAAAAAGCATGTGGTGCGTACTTCTGGTGTAGAAGCAGCATATTGATATGGAGTGTATGTGATCTTGATCTTGGGAGCATGATATGATTCTCAACAAGGGTCACTAGGTTTGCCACAACTCAATACAACTTGCAAGTAGCTTAAATGAGCTTTGAATATGTAAGAGTAATGTATATGGCTTTGATAGGTATTTCATCATTGAGGAGTATGTGATACTATGGTTTTTATGACATTTTATTAAAACAAATCTCCAAGCACTTTAAATGAAAGAGGATGATGCATAAGCTTGAACTATATCACAAGTCACAATACCTTAGTCAATATGATATTTTTTTCTAATAATATGTTCTTCCCACAAACATAAGTTTGCTCAAGAAATAAATCTTATGATAAGTTCTATCTTCAAAATGTCATGTAAATGTTACTTCATTAAAGTTTTATTTTTTTCAGGTGTTTCTTCTAGCTTTATTTTATTCATAACTTAGAAAAGTAACTAATTAAATACGAAATAAATATAAAAACAGAGAGGAGAAATATATCAAACCAGCGTGTGGATGTCCTGGATGCTGACAGGTGGGTCCAGGGGTCCAAGGTGGCATCGGCCGATGCCACTTTTGGAGCTCCTGGCAAATCGGCCACCGTGGTTCTCCTCCTCTCATCTGATGGATCTATTTTCTACTGACCGTTTTCTTATTTTGAAAAGTTGTTGCATCGGCCGATGTCACTTTTGTGGCCGTTCAGGCTGAAATTTTTCCTGGATGATCTTGGTGTGAAGGTGATCAGCGTGACGGGATTAAAGTATTTAGATCCTTAACTTGGCACGTCGGCCGATGCTCCCCCACACTGGCTTTCGCGCAGTCTGTGACACATCAATACAGAAACGTCAAGTGCAGGTGTCCTGGCGGGTGGGAAAACACCAAACAAAACAAAAATTCTTCATTAGTTCTTCTTTTCTTTAGGCACATTTACAAAAAGGGAAAATTTAATCAAGCCAATATGTGAAAAAGGGAAACCTATCCTAGTGCCTAACTTATTTGATTATGGGAGATTTATGGAGAAGGTGGCTCTAATGCCTCCTCATGGCCGACAGCGTTAGCAAGACGCTTAAGTTTCGCACACATGCCGATGCGCCAAAGTGCTTTAAACTTATCCTCTAACTCCCAATGGCCCATATGAATCTCAGCAACCTTCTCTTCTAATTTTCTATTCTTCTCCCTAAGTGATGCCCGCGGCCTAGGGAGACGATCTACTTCTTCTTTCGATCTTCATCTTCGAATTGCCCCGGGCGGACCGTTGATAGATGGTGGGTCGCTTGTCCGGCCGGACCGTCTTGCGGAGCCAAAGGAGGGTGCTGCATTCCGCTCCTCGGATGTGAGCGGTGGCTGCACCACCTTCCCTCGCCCCACTCCTATTGCCACTACATGCCGATTTGTTGGAGTAGACGGCGTGTAGGGACAAGGAGAGGCTTGGGATGCTTCTGGTGGGGTGTGCAGTCCCGAGAGGTTGATGGCGGTACCGAGGTGCAAGTTGGCCCGTCGTTGGCCATCTTGGAGTCGTCGGACGTGGCTTGGACACCCACGATGTGGTGAGAGAGTTCGGGGACACCCCTGGTGCAACCGGGCGTCATGGTACGATCGGCCGACCAAGGGTCAAATCCACGGACACATCTCTCGGGTGTCGGTGGACACTGGTGGTGGCGAACGGCGATCGGAGTCGCCTCAATGACTTCTAACGCCATCGGATCACTAGGACCTTCTTTGGAGTGATCTCTCACTATGGCTGTGTTCGAGATGGGATCTACCAAGGGTAGGCGAAAGGGATTGTCGGATTGGGGTGCCATTGGGATCTTTCCCTTATCGGTGTTCTTGGTTGGGGCCATGGATGGTTGAATGTGAATGCAAGGAGTCTTAAATGGCGGGGAATGGAAGAAGGAAGTGTAGGAGTACGAGAGGAGGAAGAGGAGTTTAAATAGAAATGGGTTCCAACGTCTCTGGTTCAAATCCGAGGTGAGACGCTCCTCTAACCGAGATAAGGATGAAAGTTAACGTTAAGTGATCGTTTTGAGGCAAATGCACCGCATCGGCCGATGCACTAATTTTAGAGCTAGGCCTTCCCAACGTTCTAGTTGCTTTCTAGAAGGTTTCTAAAGGATGTTCCACCTATCCGTAGGCCCAAGGGCTTATGGTCACGCATCGGCCGATGCGGGCCTAACCCAACGAAGTCGATCCCGGATCTTTGGGGCGTCTTTTAGGGGCTCTTAGATGCACATTCCCCTAGCGCTTGGGTCCGAAGACCCAAACACCGAGTCGGCCGATGTGCCAAAATTGGTAAAAATGGCTCAAAACAGGTGTAGTGAAAGTTAGGATCATGAAAGGGTATTATCTATATATATAATTTTTTTTTTTTGAATTATTATTATGTACAAAATTGACAAGTTTATTTAAAGCGGATCGGGGTGCGGGCATAAGGTCTATCATGTCTACTTCGGTTCAGGTAAAGAAGGCTCATGAAAGACTTTAAGACGTTGACCATTTACCTTAAAGATGTTCCCATCGTCGCCCTGAAGTGTGATGGTGTTGCATTTCTTAAGCGCAATCATTAGAAATAGGTTTAGAACCCATCTCCAATAACGGGCGCCAGAAATGCGCCGTTGACATTTCTAAGTGAAACCACCGTGTCGGTGATAACACTAGGCACATCAACGGTGATAGATCTTGCCTAAGAAGATATTCATCCATAGCGCGGATCTATCATTGTAGCATTTCACCGGAAGTATTCGGGGGTATCGTTATTTATATTTTCCCAAAGGAAGGCATGGTGGAAAAGGATCTAATAGAGACATGAACAGGATAACATGACTATGTAATGGACCAATGCTCATAACAGGGATATAAAGGAACGGTAAAGGGATAACTTGACACACTCACTCAAGCCAAACTCAAGGATAAAGATAAATAAGGAATAAAGAAAGACCTAAGTGGAGCATACAGATTCTAGTCATGGCTGTGCATAGAACCAATTGTTGATAGTCGGGCAACACGCATGAGCGGGGAGGTCGGAGGCGAGAATGAAATGGACAGGGAGACCTCCCGGAGCATCCGCCCTAAAGGAAGGCATTTACGAACTCCTACAGCACACACGAACGTGGGGGGATTTCAAGGGACGGTCAAGGCTTGTCACGACCAAGCCGCCTACCCCCTCAACCGTGGCATGCACTCATATTCGAAGGATACGGCATCCGAACACCACGCCCCGCATACTAGGACACTACTCATGTCCCCCATGGCCCCCACCCTACGGATGGACGGAATAGAACACGAGCAAGCCCGAAGGACACAACAACGAACCGCCATTCAAAGACAATCCCGACACTACCCAATTATATTGCATGAATGGTTTAAGCATAAAGTTCTATATGACGATATCACAACATAGAAACTATAGACTAGTTCATGTGTCATGATCATGTCAAGAACAACATGTTAGATCATAAGATAAATCATGAGGCATAGAAATAACATGAAGACTCTAATCCTAATGCACAACCAAGATAAGATAAGAACAAGGCTTTGGAAGAATACCATAGAAACATTTATTCCCAGAATCCATCTTCCAAGGAGCCAAGCCCTCCTTGGTAGCTTTGCCTAGCTCCACATCCTAAACTACTAATCCTACTAGGAGGAGGAAGAAGAAGAAGTAGAAGAAGAAGAAGAAGAAAGGGAGAAGAAGAAGAAGAAGAAGAAGAGAGAGGCTACATTGTGAGGTGTGTGTTGAATGAGGGGAGAGGGCCTCCTTTTATAGGTAGAGGAGAGGGGGCTCATTGGAAAATGTCCCTCCCCACATGGAAAGAGCCAAAACCGTCCTTGGACACCTTCCAAATCTGCTTGAACCGACCATCCAACGTCGGCACGCCGTTATGGAAGGTAACAAACCGCCTCGCCAAACCACGGGCCCGAACCGCCTCGGGGTGGGTGCGGCGCGCAAGTGGGAAAGCGCGCACCCCACCGGTCCCGCAGAAAATTTGGGCTTCGGGGGGGTGGCGTTGTTGGGCTGAAAAAGTTGTATGGCGGTGTTTGCTCGGCCCAGTTTTGCGTGTTTGGTCTGTTTCTCCCTTGGGCTTGATGTTGCGCAGAATGCGCTTTCGGGGAGGGCGCCTTTCGGTGCATTTTCCACTTGTTTCTTATATAAATCTGCACAATAATAATTTGGACACTACAAGTGGAAATATGTCAATAATAAAATGTATATATGTGTAGTAAGGCATAGTTTCACCCCTTATTGGTAGAATGTTGACGTTAAAAATATGTCGTTGGTGACCGTCAACAAACTCCCCAAGCTTACCCTTTGCGCGTCCTCGAGCAAAGATAAGTACTTGGTTGTTGATCGGGGAGTTGCTACTATGCCGATTATGTTTCACAAGTGCCGGGGTTATAATAAGATTTTCTACTAGAGTTTGAATAAAATGGCATGCCTTTGCTCACCCTTTGTTACCTTTCATCGTAGCGGGGCTTTTTTTAGCTTTTTCTCAAAGCCTTGGGCGGTTGCGATAGAACGGTTTATAATGTAAATACTTTTCATTCATCCTTTTGATCAACTTTCTCATCGGGATTTATTTATTTAAGTTCTATTTTGTTTTTTCGAGAAAGTATGGGCTTTTTTTGTTATATATATATATATATATATATATATATATATATATATATATATATATATATATATATATATATATATATATATATATATATTTTGGAGAGGTGGGCTCTACTAAGCCTAGACTTTTGTCTTTTATTTCCTCTCTTTTTTTTTTTTTTTTTCTTCTTTTTTTTTTTTTGGAGATGTGGGCTCTACTCGCCCTCGGACACATGTCCATTTTTTCTCTTTTTTTTTTTTTTTTTTTTAGCATAGCCCATATCATTTCTCTTTTCTTTCAAATTAGATTCCCGGATGTCAAGTTTCTCTTTTTGGACTAAATCATAGCAAATCCATTTGTACCATATCATACTTGGCAACAACTTAGACTAGATAGAGCCTATGCAACCCACATGAATTTTTTTTTTTTTTAGGATGAGTTTTTAGACTTAGCCACTAAACCCAAACTTTAGAGAAATTCAAATTATAAACTAGGCACGGGAGAAACATAAGACGAGCAACTATTCATCATTTCAACGGGGTAGAACTAAAACATTTCTACAACACATATATATGGAGTGGAATAAATCTCCTCTCTCTCTTTCTTCTTCCCCTCTTTTTTTTTTATTATTATTTTTATTATTCTCATACCTCATCATTCATATAAGATAAGAAAATAACCGAATGGAATGTGAGATACGAAGTTACCTTTGTGGGAGTCCTCCCCAAGCTAGCTTTTGACTTACCTTCGGTTTATGAATGTTGCTAGCTTGTGAACGCTATGAATAGATCTTTGATTAATATCGTCTTTTGAGCGTGCCGGAGACTCCCCCAAGCTTGTCCTGTGATGATCTTGGAAAAGCGGGACAACCATTCTTGGGGTTTCAAAGGTTTTTATTAATTTATTATTTTTTTCATTATCATAATTTTTTTTTACTTCTCTTTTTTTTTGGTTCACCAAACAACTTTTGATCTCCATTGTCATCTCTTGGACTTACCCTCATGATGTTGATAAATTCTGCAGGGGTTAGTCCATATGGTCGACCAAATTCTACACTAGCAAACTCGATTCAATAATCAAACTCGACTCCATGTCTAATCGATTAGGGTAGGCTTTTTTGACCTAAGCACCATGCTCAATTCAAAAAGTCTATGGAAGTATGATCATTCGAATAACCAAAACTTCCAAACCATACATGCCAATATAGAAAGAGGAAGCATGAGTTGATAACAAGATTCATCCAATGGAGATAAAGGCATTGCAAGGCTTAACAAAATGATTATAATAATTTTTTTTATATATACTAAAAATTTATTTGTAAAATATGTTTTATTTAGAAAAATATTTTTTTCTTTTTTTTCATAGAAGAATTTATTTTATTTATAAAGATTTTTATTTTAGTTTTTTTTTCAAAAATATTTACTTATAGATTTTTGTGTAGTAAATATTTTTGTTTAAATAAAATATTTTTATAAAACACATTTTCTTTTTTTTTTTGGAAGGTAATGGACGAGGAGGATGAGAGTGTAGGTTTCTTATTACCTTGTTAGGGTCCTCCCCAAGCTAACTCAATGCTCATCGGATCGAGGTTTCGCCCCGTGCTCTTTGACTTTTCTGCATGGTTAGTAGATGGTAGATTCATGAGTGGACTTACCATCCTCCGTGATTACCAAAATTCAAAGCATATGCAGGGAAGGAGCATTTCGAGCAAGCTAGGTGTTCAAGAATTATTATTATTATTATTATTATTTTTTTTTTTTGGAATTTATTATAAAGGGAGGACAAAAAAGCTTCACCAAACTTTTCAAACTCAAACAAGGCTAAGATAAAGATGCAATGAAAAGTCTAGCCTTGCTTTATCTCCATCATGAAATAACATGGATTCTTTATATGGAGATAAGTATGAGTAAAAAGAATTGGTGATCAATTACCTTTAAGCGTACCTGAGTGTGTGTGTACCAACCGCGCGCATGAAGGCAAGAATGTTGAAACTTCGCGGTGGTAGCTTGATGATCCATCTCGGGCGGGCCACAAGGCTTAGGTGATACACATAGGTAGTGTATATGGACCATGGGCCTTAGTGGTCACAAAGGTGTAAAGAAGGATGTTCCTCCTTTCCTTTACCTTCTTTTTTTTTTCTTTTCTTTACCCCCTTTTTTTATTGGACCTTTTTGCGCACACTGAGTGTGCCCCTTGACCCGGCAGCTTGAGGATAGAGTTCATAATTCTTTGTATCGGTAGCGTGATGATCTTGATTTGGTAATGACTTCCTCACACCGGAGTAGAGGGAGGCGGACCAAACTCACCCAGGTGCAACAAGGTCTTGGGAAAGAAAGATCCCTTCTTGCTTACATGGAAGCAATGAAGGTGGAGTCAGTGTCTTCATTGTTTACTTTGACCATATGGGGCCAACTTTCGCTCCTCTCTCCCTTATTTCTCTTTTTCGCTCTTTTTTTTTCTATATATATATTTTTTCAACTCTTTTTTCTTTTTTTTTTTTTATAGCAAGGGGAGGCTAATCTCTTATTCATCTCTCTTCTTTTTTTTTTTATGATCCCCTTGTACGTGGAACTTGATATTCTCGCCATCTTCCCTCACACGCTTGGACTTTCGTGAAAAAGTCAAGTGTGCAAAGTCGTGGTCTCCTTTTTTGAGTGCGTTCCCTCGTCCAAGAGCATCAAAGTTTTTCTTAATGATCTAGCCCCCATGTTTTCCAAGCGTTGCGTGCCCTTTGTTCTTCTTAGTCTCCACCTGAAATGGTTAGCGACAAGAATACCCGAAGGTGCATACTAACTTGATAACAAGTCCTTGCTTTTTTTTATAAGAGATTTTTTTATAAGAGTTTTTTTATATATATAAAAATTTTTTTTTTTCTTTTAGATAAGCCTCGTTATGAACAAAGGTCACTACACATGCATATTATCATGACGAACATGTTGAGAAGAGATGCCTTATAAAAAACCAATGCCTCCCCCAACAACGGCGCCGAAATGCTTGTTGCATTTCTTAAGCGCAATCATTAGAAATAGGTTTAGAACCCATCTCCAATAACGGCGAGAAATGCGCCGTTGACATCCTAAGTGAAACCACCGTGTCGGTGATAACACTAGGCACATCAACGGTGATAGATCTTGCCTAAGAAGATATTCATCGCGAAAGCGCACGGATCTATCATTGTAGCATTTCACCCGGAAGTATTCGGGATATCGTTATTTATATTTTCCCAAAGGAAGGCATAGTGGAAAAGGATCTAATAGAGACATGAACAGGATAACATGACTATGTAATGGACCAATGCTCATAACAGGGGATATAAAGGAACGGTAAATGGATAACTTGACACACTCACTCAAGCCAAACTCAAGGATAAAGATAAATAAGGAATAAAGAAAGACCTAAGTGGAGCATACAGATTCTAGTCATGGCTGTGCATAGAACCCGGTTGATAGTCGGGCAACACGCATGAGCAGGGAGGTCGGAGCTGAGAATGAAATGGACGGGGAGACCTCCGGAGCATCCGCCCTAAAGGAAGGCATTTACGAACTCCTACAAAGACACATACCTAACGTGGGGGATTTCAAGGGACGGTCAAGGCTTGTCACGACCAAGCCGCCTACCCCCCTCAACCGTGGCATGCACTCATATTCGAAGGATACCGGCATCCGAACACCACGTCATACTAGGACACTACTCATGTCCCCCATGGCCCCCACCCTACGGATGGACGGAATAGAACATGAGCAAGCCCGAAGGACACAACGAACCGCCATTCAAGCACAATCCAGACACTACCCAATTATATTGCATGAATGGTTTAAGCATAAAGTTCTATATGACGATATCACAACATAGAAACTATAGACTAGTTCATGTGTCATGATCATGTCAAGAACAACATGTTAGTTCATAAGATAAATCATGAGGCATAGAAATAACATGAAGACTCTAATCCTAATGCACAACCAAGATAAGATAAGAACAAGGCTTTGGAAGAATACCATAGAAACATTTATTCCCGGAATCCATCTTCCAAGGAGCCAAGCCCCTCCTTGGTAGCTTTGCCTAGCTCCACATCCTAAACTACTAATCCTACTAGGAGGAGGAAGAAGAAGAAGAAGAAGAAGAAAGAAGAAGAAGAAAGGGAGGAGAAGAAGAAGAAGAAGAAGAGAGAGGCTACATTGTGAGGTGTGTGTTGAATGAGGGGAGAGGGCCTCCTTTTATAGGTAGAGGAGAGGGGGCTCATTGGAAAATGTCCCTCCCCACATGGAAAGAGCCAAAACCGTCCTTGGACACCTTCCAAATCTGCTTGAACCGACCATCCAACGTCGGCACGCCAGTTATGGAAGGTAACAAACCGCCTCGCCAAACTGGGGGCCCGAACCGCCTCGGGGGTGGGTGCGGCCGCACCAAGTGGTGCGCGCGCAGGGTCCGGCAAAATTTGGGCTTCGGCAGGGTGGCGTTGTTGGGCCTGAAAAGTTGTATGGCGGTGTTTGCTCGGCCTAGTTTTGCGTGTTTGGTCTGTTTCTCCCTTGGGCTTGATGTTTCAGGAATGCGCTTTCCGGGGGGCGCCTTTGGCGCATTTTCCACTTGTTTCTTATATAAATCGCACAATAATAATTTGGACACTACAAGTGGAAATATGTCAATAATAAATGTATATATGTGTAGTAAGGCATAGTTTCACCCCTTATTGGTAGAATGTTGACGTTAAAAATATGTCGTTGGTGACCGCCAACAGATGGCTCCATGAGTTGAGGCATTGACGACAAGGTATGGTCCTTCCCATTTGCTCCTCGAGCTTCCCATGCCCGAATAGCTTGAACCTTGAGTTGAACAAAAGGACCTTTGTCGCCGGGTGTAAACTCCTTTTGCTTGATCCTTTTTGTCTTGCCACCTTTTGGTTCTTTCCTTGTATATGTCCGGCGTTGTGATATGCTCTTTCCCTCCATTCTTCTAACTCTCGAGATTTGCATTTTTCTATTCATCCTAGCGGCCCGTAGATCCATATTCCACCTTTTGATGGCCCAATGGGCTCTGAATTCCAACTCAACGGGCAAGTGGCAAGTCTTTGTATACAAGTTGGTATGGGGTCATACCAATTGGTGTCTTATCTACGGTCCTATATGCCCAAAGTGCATCGGGTAACTTGCTCTTCCATCTTTGTACCCATCTCGCTCCTTTGTCTTTTGCGGGATGTTCTTGATACATTTATTGGAAGTTTACGCTTGGCCGCTTGTTTTGTGGATGGTAGGGAGTCGCTACATTGTGCTTTATACCTTGTTGCTTCAAAAAGTTCGGAACCCTCTATCAGTGAAGTGAGTTCCTCCGTCACTTATCACCATTCTTGGAGTGCCAAATCTTGGGAAAATGATTTCATAGAACATCTTCCTTGGTGGCGGCATCTGCTTTTAGGCAGGGTAGTGCCTCTACCCACTTGGATACATAATCCTTTGCCACTAAGATGTGCTCATACCCTTGTGATTTGGGAATGGTCCCATATAATCAATGCCCCAAAGCGTCAAATAATTCAATCGAAGGTTGTTAGTGGCGGCATTGCATCACGGGTATTGATGTTCCCGTGTCTTTGGCATCTTCCACATTTCTTCACAAAGTCTTGTGTGTCTTTGTACATTGTTGGCCAATAAAATCCACTTTGCGGATTTTTGGCATGAGTTACGAATGCTCCATAATGGCCTCCATACTCTCCCCCATGACATCTATCCATGATCTTGATTGCTTCATTCATTGGGACACATCTCCTTAATATTCCATCATTGCGGACTCGATATAAGTATGGTTCATCCCAGGAGATGCACTCTACTTTCCTGTAAGAGTTTCTTCTTTTTACGCTCTGGCGGCACATAGCCTGTGACCATAAAATTAACAATATTTGCGTACCGGGGGTTGGAGTGCGTGACCCGTAGGAGTGTATCATCTCGAAGGAAGTCGTTGATGGGCAAATCACGTGCGTCTTTAAAATGCATTCTAGACAAATGATGGGAAAAAAATGAGAATTCTCTACTCCCTTTTTATCTTTTATTTCAAGATCAAATTCTTGGAGGAGTAGGATCCATCTTATTAAACGAGGTTTAGCATCTTTCTTAGTGAGCAAGTATTTTAGAGCGGCATGGTGGGTGTAAATTATTACCTTTGCTCCTACTAAGTAAGATCTAAACTTGTCAATGGCAAAAACAACGGCCAATAATTCTTTTTCAGTAGTTGCATAGTTTAATTGTGGCCCCTGTTAAGGTTTTGCTAGCATATGAGATTGCATGATGTTTCTTATCCTTTATTTGACCTAGAACAGCACCGGACAAAGCATAATCGCTAGCATCACACATTATCTCAAAAGGGAGAGTCCAATCACGGGGGTTGTATGATTGGCGCGAGAGACAAGTGCTTTCTTAAGGTAGTAAAAGGCATCTAAGCACTCATCATTAAATTCAAAGGGAGCATCTTTTGCAAGCAAGTTTGTTAATGGACGAGCTATTTGAGAAAAATCCTTTATAAAGCGTCTATAAAAACCTGCGTGGCCAAGAAAGCTACGAATCCCCTTGACATTTGTGGGAGGTGGAAGCTGCTCTATAACTTCTATCTTAGCTCTATCCACCTCTATACCACGTTCTGACACTCTATGCCCTAGCACTATGCCTTCGAACCATGAAATGGCATTTCTCCCAATTCAAGACTAAGTGTTTTTCTTTGCATCTTTGTAAGACTTCGGTCCAGGTTTTCTAAACAATCATTGAAGGTTTTCCCATAGGCGGAAAAATCGTCCATGAAAATGAAAACTTCCATGATTTCTTCTATCATATCGGAGAATATGGACATCATGCATCTTTGAAAGGAAGCGGGGGCATTGCATAGACCGAAAGACATTCGTCTATATGCATATGTCCCATAGGGGCATGTAAAAGTGGTTTTACTCTGGTCATCAGGATGGATAGGTATTTGGTGGTATCGAATAACCATCAAGAAAGCAAAAGAAAGAGTGTTTGGCAAGCCGTTCTAACATTTCATCAATGAATGGCAACGGGAAGTGATCTTTCTTAGTGGCTTTATTGAGTTTTCGGTAGTCTATGCACATTCTCCATCCTGTGATAGTTTGTTGAGGAATTAGTTCATTTTTCTCATTTTTGACTACTGTCATTCCTCCCTTCTTTGGTACTACTTGCACGGGGCTTACCCATTCGCTATTAGGTCTTGGATAGATTATGCCCGCATGTAGTAATTTCAAGACCTCTTTCTTAACTACCTCTCTCATTGCATTATTTAGCCTTCTTTGAGGCTCCCTAGAGGGTGCAAATTCGGGGGTCTATTGGAATGCGATGGGTGCGAGAGAAAGCGGGACTAATTCCCTTGAGATCACGGAGAGAGTAGCCTAAGGCAGTTGATGTTTTTCTAAAATGGTGAGGAGTTTAAAGGTTTCCTCCTTGAGAGAAAGTGTATCGCTAATGATTACGGGGGCCTCTCGGTCACCATTGAGAAAAAGCGTATTTGAGTCCAGAGGGAAGGGGTTTGAGTTCGATTGGAGGTTTTGGTGGTGGCTCGAGACTCTTCTAGGCTTATTGGTTCTTACGGGTCGACTTCTTCTGAATGAAGTCTTTGAGCTCTTCAGTTGGTGAGGCGCTTCTAGGAGAGTTGTAGCCATCACTTCCTCCATTGGATCGGGGCTCGGGATATGGCTCTAGTTTGGTGTTTGTAGAATTAAGAAATGGGATGAGAGCTTAATGCTTTTTTTTCGAGGGTGATATCTAGGCTCCCTTCATGATATTTGGCAAGGAATTTCATGAGCGGGTGCCCAATCAGCAGTCGAATTCCTCTATATCAAAAAGATGTAGAAGTTAAAGAGGATCGAAATTTTGTTGATTATGGTTGCAATATTTTGTGCGATCCCACGACTAGCAACCAATTGTCGGATGGTAGTTTTAAAAATTTATTGGTTGAGCATAGAGGTTCGTTACCTAGGAGGACATCGGCCAAAAGATTTTGACATGATGCACACTCCAAGCTGCGCGGGATCATAGAGGGAGTCTAAAAGGCTGTTCTATTGATAGAGCATTGTATGGTTGTGGCAAATGAAAGAAGTTGAATTACTTGAGACGTACTTTCTACTTCCTCAAACCACTCGGAGCTCATAATAGATGAAAGCTCTTGAACCATCTCCTTGAGGTAGCATTCCTCAAGTTGAGCCGCTATGTGTAGGTTGAAGCTTTTCTAGCGAGAAGACTTCTTACGCACGAGGTTGGTCGAGGTGTTTCCAAAATCGAAAACAAGTCATCCTCGATATCATAGAGAAAGTTTGGGGATTGAGTTTCCTCTTCCCCTATTGGTAGTTTAGGTTCGGAGGCTCGATGATGGTGGTTCTTGAGATGATGAGGTTGTAGGTTCAGCTATCGAGGGGTCTATTTCTAATTTGGGGATAGGTTCCTCCTCTAGAGCTTCATCATAGGCGTTAGTGTGGGGGTGTTCTCTAAAATTTTGGCGAGCATCTGCTTTCCCTCACTAACGGGGAGGTACAAAAATGCACCCCCGAAGCATTATCAAGGAGTTGGGCTGATTCCTTGTTAAGACCGCAATAGAATTGTTGCAATAATGCTTTGGGTCGGAAATACCAAGGTCGGGGCCGGATGATGCTAAATCGGTGATCTGAGCCCGAGGCTATGCCCGAGAGGTTCCTTCTTCATTTGTTTGAATGCTAGGACCTCCATTCGAAGATTGACGACACGGGTAATTGGGAAAAAGGCAAGACAAAACTTGCTTTGAAGCTTTTCCCATTCCCTCCTACACTTTCTACGAATCGAGCATACCATCGCTTGGCTCTTCCCGTTAATGAGAACGGAAAGAGTTTCCATCGAAGGGTATCTCGTGTCATGCCCCTGGATGTGGACACGGGAACACAATTGCTCGAATTCACGCAAGTGCGTGTAGGGGCTTTCATCTTCATCCCCGAGAAAAGGATTTCTCTGAACCATTGCTATGAGACTTGGGCGAAGCTCATAACGAACCGCCAAAATGGCTTTAGATGATTGTGGCGGCTCCAATCTTGCGCCCGTTGGAGCCGCGAATTCAAAGATAGGTGTTGAATCCATGGTTTAAAAATTAAATAAAAAAGAAAAAGAAAAGATAATTTGGGCGACCCGATTCTAGTTAAGGCGACTACCGTTCCCGGCAACAGCGGTGCGTTTAAAAGCTTGTTGACAGTTCTTTAGTGTTACCACTAAAGGACCGATACACCTAAGTATGGCAACGGTAAACCGCAGTTTAACGGCCGTCGGTGTAGCTTTTCACCGGGAGTATTCCGGTATCGATTTCCACGAGGAGCGTGAAGTGAACTAACAAAGAATCAAGACTCGTCCTATGATGACACAAGGTGTGTATTTGGTAGTTGAGTTGAGAGGTTTTCTATAGCTATGATATCCGGATAGGCTAGATAGCTAAACGTGGCTTTGTCGACCCTCGATCACGGAGGCGTGGGTGATAGCGGTGATAACAATCACCACTACCAAACTACTCTTTTTTTGGAGCCTTACCTTTTTAGAACTTGTTTAGACTCGTGGTGATTTATACGAGAGACCGAAGGGCTGTCACTACCTTCTTGGCTATCACAATCCATCCGAAAGCGAAGCGGCAAATCTCGATAAGAATAACCTAGACACCACGTCTACGCTATGCTTATTACTCTAGCTGCGATCAAAAGCTAGAGCACTCTACTAGAAGTAAGTAAATTACTTAAAGTAAAGCAATATACCAATGAAGACAGTGAATAGCTATTATACTAAACCGGATATGTGAACTATAGAAGAACTTAGGATATATTACTTACTAGAAGAAGTACACCCTCGGAGATACACCTTGGAGGAGATTCCCGACAGATCCGGGGCTTCCTCCCGAAGACTTCTCTCTCTCTCTCTCTCTTGATACACTAAAGGAGCGAGGGCTTCGCCTACTACATAGGAGTGGAGATCTTCCTTGTGGTCATCTCTTGGAAGTGAAGGGGTAGGGGGTATTTATAGCCCTGGGGTGGAGTAGGGGGCTACTCGGCGCCATGTCATCGATCCGCGTGATCCCACCTCGTAGCCCTTGGATAAACCGCCTTAGAATCAATGGCTGGATGAAATAATCACGTGGACAATGTGGTAGGCGTGGGGGGCGTCGGTGGCCAAATGGGCCATGGTCGGCCGACCATGGTCCATGACTTTAATGGGCCACCCCACAGTCTTTGGGAATGTTGGCCCCACTGTCGGGTTTACGTGTCTTGAGTCCGGAACTTGCCGTGACATCTGTTTTGTACCACTATGATCCATGTGACGTCTTGATGGACCAATCGGGTGCCTTCTTTTGTTTTCCCACGGATTAGTGGCGTGGAAGGTCGCGTTGGAAGAGTTTGGGCCTAAGGTCTATGGTCGGCCGTCGATGCAGGTCCATTGGGCCCCTGGCCTTCTCCAACTCTTCTAGGTGTCCCCCACATGTCGGGATGTCTCGGGATGAAATGGTCATGCATCGGCCGATGTAGGTCTTGTGGCCAAATGACTTCAAATTTTGTGTGGAAGCATCCTAGAACATGGAGATCATGATGGTCATGTCAATTTGTCCATTGGTCATACTTGGAGTGTCGACTGGATGATGACCAAATGTGTTATTTCGGCCGATTTCCTCGGTTTCACATACGCATACAAATAATGACATCTACATGTGGAACTAGGTTATTTGTACAAGAAATCATTATTTATATGTATGTTGGCTTCCAAAAAGGGTGCGTTGTTGACGGTTTTGACTATGTAAAAACATGGTGTTTCTACCGTCAACAAAGCGAAAAAGTGGGTAAGTGTAAGTCTACGGCTTTTGCATCAAACAAAGTGTCTATATTGGTGAGGTCTTTCCAAACTATGGCTTGATTAAAATCTTCTAAGGCTACACTCAAGTCCATGAGAAGAGTGTAGGAAACCAAGTGCATCACTAAGTTCTCTCCAAGTGAGTGAATATTGTGTTTGGAAGAATCTAAATGTGACTCCTTCATCAGTGCAACGAAGGGTGCTAAGAAATTCAATGGTCAAAAACTTGGAACCATCCTCTGTGACATTTGCAAAAGTTTCCCAACCAAAAAAGCGAAAAATATGAGCAAATTCAACATCCATACTGTTTGGTTTAGGAGATCGGGATCAATCACGGGAGTGAGAGTGAACCTACGATCCTTCAATTGTGCGTACCTTGTCTTCTCATATGGTCCATCAAACTTGAGGTGTGAGGTTGAAGTCAACCTTCTCCGCAGCTTGAAAGAAATTTGGATGTAGTGGTTCATCTTGCTCGACTCATAGCTCATCTCGACGGGACTACGGAGGATGATTCTTCAATCTTTTGGAGACGTTGGGATCGTCTTCCGTGAATGACTTCCGAAACTCATCCGCAAAATGTTAGTACACAAACAAGAACAAGAGACTAATGGAGGGTTAGAATAAAATATCGAAGTTAGTCGTCAGGAAAGAAAGATTGCAAGATTATTTTGACAGAACTTCCCTAGCAAACTTTTATCTTGATTACTTCATTAGGACAAAGCACCTCCACTAATCACTCTTGATTATTCTAATTCTCTCAAGATCTTCTCCTCTCTCAAGAAATCTTTCTATTGCTACTAAGCACTTCCTTTCTCCTTCTTACTTCTCCTTCTCTCCACTACAAAGCCCAAAGCTTTCTGGATACTAGAACTTCGAACTACAAACCGGAATCTTGAGCAAAGCAATGTTGGTGTGAGGAAGAAGCGAGGATGAGGGGCCTTTTATAGAGGAGCTCGTGGCCTGGCGGCCGCCAGTGGTGATGGCGCCGGCCGCCATGGTGGTGGGTCCTCTCCCACTCACCTTCATGCAGTGAAATGCTCACCCCAATGCCATTGTTTTGAGTGTGCTTTCGGTGGAAAAGAGATGGCAGGTAGTGGTGCATGGTGGTAGGTGAGGTTTGAGTGGTATATGTCTTGTCCAAGTTAGGTGAAATATGGCATGTAGTGTATGACATGTAGGACCCATCACATAGTGACTCTATTTTTGTATTTTCTAATATATAAATGCAGGAGTAAAAATGATAATATAGAAATAAATATTTTTGAGCCTCCACAATAAATACTTTCACGATTTGTCACACCGTAAAATTATTTATATGGGGCATGAATTTTCTGTAAGTAAATGCATAATAATAAAGTGTAATTATTTACTGACTTACCTTGATAAATGTCCGTAGTTAAAGTCCTCGAACTGAGACTTCCCAAAATTTATTAATTATCAGGTGCATTCTCCGGTTCGGAGATGGTGCGATGATGGCTTTTCTTCAATTTTCGATTCAATCTTGTGTCTTTGTCAAGCTAAGCTCGATTTGGGTTTGAATGCAAACTTTTTTCTTTTCCATTTAAGTTGAATGTAATCTCTCCAATTTGTGACATTGATGTTTGCATTAGCTGTGCTAAGAAAAGGTCGTCCAAGAATGATTGATACTACGGAGTGCGGTGGCATATTCAAAACTACAAAATCCACGGTATAATAAATCCTCGATATTTCTTTGGTACGTTTTTACGCAATTCTGAGGGGTATCGATTGATTGATGCGCCAATTGTAATGATATTGAAGTTGGCTCCGGGGTTGTAAGTTTGAGTTCGTCAAAAAGCAGTCTTGGGCATAACACTAACACTTGCTCCAAGGTCATAAAGTCTTTGTAAAATATTGATCTCAATTGAGCAATTGATTCTTTGGGTATCCGGATCGTCATCTTATGTGGTAAAATATTAAGTATTGCTGCTTTGCATTCTTACGTTAGCTTGATCACCTCCGTAGTGGGTATTGGTCTTTTCTTATTTAAGATATCTCGAGATACTTGGCATAGGTTGGAACTTGAATAGCTTCTAGTAGAGGAATGTTGATATATAATTTCTGAATTACCTCCACAAACTTTATAAATTGATCATCCACTTGTGGTCCACGATTTCTTCTTGGATATGGTAAGAGATTTGTATCATTAAAGTCTTTTGTCATCGAGGTTCTTGAGTCAAATCTTCTATGTCATCACTCTCTTCTTCTCTAATTGGTTGAATCACAGGTCTTCTTTGTTGTTCTTTGGTGCTACAGTGCCGTAATTGGTGTGTCGACCGGCTGTTTCTATTATTTTTCTTAGGTCAACAGGATCACGTGTAGATTTACCCCTTCTTGTAGTAACATTATTTACTGCTCAAGGTTAGTGGCAACAGATTTTTGCAAACAAACAACTTTGCTATTTGACTTTCTATCTTTTTATTAAAAAGATGTTGATTTTTAAAAGCAACCCAGAAAGTATTTATCTTAAGAGATATATCTTCTAAAACTTTTTCATGAGTATCAAGTTTTTCAAGAAGAACATTATTTAACTTATCTTGATCTTCAATTAATTCTCGTAATAATGGGCTTACGGGAATATTACCTTTATACTTACCGGGTTGTTTGCGTAGTTGTTGTAATTTTGTTCTTGTGACTGAGTTGATGTTGAATTGTTAATGACCATGCTTGGATTTGAAGCGTAATCAATATAGTCTTGTAAATCTTGTCTTTCTGCTTGTCCTTGGCTCTTTGTTCAAGCCAATTTAATAATACATCTATCCGGGTTAATATAGCTTTTATTTCTTCAGGAGTTTCTTCTATCGATGATAGTATTGAGTGTCTTGATTCCAGCTTTGATTTTTCGATATCTTGTTCATGAATGCTTGGCTTTGTCAAGAGTGAGTGATAAAAATGATCCTTCGCAGTTGCATCAAGTTGTTCTTGTACTCTTTGAGTTAATCCATGATAAAATCTTTGCATAAGCAACCAATTCTCTATTCCATGGTGAGGGCAATCTGATATGTATTCTTGTAAACGTTCCCAAGCACCTGGAATTGATTCTCCTTTTCGCTGTTGGAAATTGGTAATTTTTCCTCGTAGGGCATTGGTTTTACCAGCGGGGAAAGAATTTTGATAAGAAAGCTGTAGAACATTCATCCCATTTCTTGATTTCTTCTTTGTTGGCATAGAACCATGATTTTGCTTTCTCCTTCAATGAGAATGGAAATAAGCGGAGTAATATGATATCTTGGGGAACATCCTTGGGTATGAAGGTATTAGCAATCTCGAGAAAATTCTGCGAGATGTAAGCGTGCATCTTCATGAATCTTTCCACTGAATGGTGTAGCTTGTATCATGTTGATGAGGCTTGGCTTGAGCTCAAACTCAAGATCTTTAAGTTGAAGTGTTGGTCTGCACGAATGTTCTCGGTGCTTGGAGCGTAAAACTCTCGTAGGGATTTTTCCGACCATAGCTTCAAAAGCGATATATGCTCGTGATTGATTTGATTCTCGATGAATGAAGTGGAGTGAATCACAATCAATTTCCAATTTGATAAACCCTGTATAAAATAAACAAATGAAAAACAAGGGTAAGCTGCTAAAGCAGCCACCTAGTTTAGATTCTCATCATAAGTTTCCATTTATTAATTTGTCTAACTATCTTATATTTCCTCCCAACAACGGCGCCGTAAATGCTTGTTGGTAAATCTAACGTCACTATAACTTAAGGTGGAGTTAATCTCACCTCGGGCTATATGCCATCAAAAGATACTCGGTGTGGTTCATCTCTTAACACTACTATGTGCTAGGTTGTCATCCCCAGCAGTAATGCTAGGAAATGCATATGTGATACTTGTGATATGTGTTGTTGCAATCTAATAAAATAAATATGAAAGGTCTATCCATAAGCGCACGAGATATAAATACCCTTTGTAGCATTTCACCGGGAGTAATCCGGGTTTATCATTTATATTCTACCACAGGGAGGAATAATCTAAGGTGGAAGAAAACATAATTAATAAGTGGCATACTTATGAGAGACATTGTTACTAGGGCTTACTTTAGCGAGGGGTTAAACCAATAATGATAAAGATATGATAATGATAAATAGAGGCAGAGGCATCACACACACGAGAGATTGAGATCAACTACTACAAGTTAGACTTAACATAGGATTACAAGAAACGTTCATCTATAGCATTTAATCTACTAAGTCATTACATCTACTCTAAGGCATATGTTATCATCTATAGCATAGTAAACTTTAGATCATGTATCAGGAAGGTTATCAAGGAAAATCAAGAGCGAAACAAGATAATCCCCATAATCATTATCCACTTGTCTTATAAACGGAAGGTGGATTACAAAGGACTCAACAGTGCTGTCACACCCGCGATCTACCACACGTCAGGAATATAAGGTGCATTTGCGGGTAAATCATATATAAGCATCACGCTTACATAAATATCTTTACCACCTAACCCACTCGAGTACTGAATTAGGCGCTCTACAAATAAATACATGAATCTATCATTGACTATATCTATATCAACCATACTATTAGAATAAAGTAAAAACATAGCAAACAAACACATATTATTAATAAAGTGCAAAGTCATAGATACAAGATAATTCATACCGTAGTACTTGAAGATCGAGAACTCGGGTAAGCACACCCAGCTCTAATTGTATCAATGCGCTAATCAACTTGGATGAACTAGAACTAGATGAACTAGAACTAGAACTAGTAGCTAACTCTAATCTCTGGTGGAGAACTCTCTTCTACTTCTGCCTGACTCTGGTTTACAATTTAATGAATACTAATGAATTCATATCTAGCCCTGGGGGCAGGGGGTCTTCTTATATAGTCCTCGGTGATGAACGATGACCCTCAGATCAAACCGACCTTCAACAACGGCGTAGATGCAACCACAAGGTCGGTAGTAAACCGACATAGGAAGCTGAGGCTGACAGGATGGGCCCACATGGCGGCCGCCAATGGAGGGATCTGGCGGGTGCGGTGTCCCACCTCCTCACGTCTTCGGGTTTCTTCTGGTGTCCTCTGATATCTTCTGGAATGTTTTAGTTCACTTTTCGGTTCGAAATTTGTTTCTGGTAATTCTCCTTCTTGTTGGGGGGTTTTCTCTCAGTTTTCCGGCATTTACCTGTTAAGTCCCTGAAAAGATATAATTCACCAAAACTTGTGGAACTTTATCAGTATAACACCTATTCTATGCATTTCATTCTTTTTATATCCTTATTTCATCTCTTGTTGACATATAAAAACATATGATAACAGGTGTCAACAACCCTGGAATTGTTTCTCCAGGGTCCGGGACATCAGTATAGACTGCACAAGGAAGCAGAAAGGCAACTTCAATAAGCGAAAGTCATGCGTTAAGCTAAAAGCGAAACAAAGAGAAAGGCTCACCCCGGTGGCAAAGAAGTTGAGGGCCTCGAACAGCTTCTGGGGCTCCGTCTTGAGAAGCTCCTTTTCCGTCTCAGGACAGACGAAAGCACTAGAGCATTCGTAACCCAGCTTAGCACCCTCTCCTCTGAGGGAAAGAGGGGCAGCAACCGCGGGTCGACATTCGCAACCATGCGGGCTTCGGAAGATGCTCCTAAACAATGAGCAAGTTCATAAGATTTTTCTTGACGAAGGCTTAACTCTTCGGGAGAGCTATAGCCCGAGTAGACCACAGCCTCTCCGAAATCGCTAGAGTCGCTCTCCAGGGACAAGACCCCGTGACCAAACAGGCATTCGCTAAAAACGCCGGATGTCTTCATGAATTCTCGGAAGAACCGAGACTTACCAGGAGGTGCCTTTGATGACGAAGCTTTAGCGGCCAAATTTAATCAATCCCGCCTCCTTGCTGGTTTTTGGTCGCTTCGCAGGCCGAGGAGGGGCTCCGTCGACATTCGCATGAGAGGCCTTTACGGGGGGATCGAATCCCTCGGCCTCTTGATAGTAGTGAAGGTGGGACCGGCGGAGGTAGTGTCGTCGGCCTCCTTCAGAGTATCGCGAGGATCCTTGACTTGCTTGGGAGCCATGTCTTCCGAATCACTCGAGATTACCTGCTGAGACAAGAGACCAGGAAGGTAAGTCAGACGAAATAATTCAAAAATACGCAACACAAATAAAGTTGCCGAAACCTCGGCTAAGACCGCAAAAAAGCATGCCCAATACCGAGGCGGAAGTAATAATCCCGAATCTTCGGGTCCGGCCGAATGTAACCTTTCGGCTGCGCTTGCCCGGCACCCTAGCCATCTCGCGACCCACCTGAATATCTTGATCCTCTTTCCGTCCTCGCGAAGCACCAACTTTCCGCCTCTTAGCATGCTCAAAGCGAGACGAACCCAACATCACAGCCCCTCCTGACTGCTTAGGCTTATGGGCGTCCCTTTCGGCTTTGGCTTCGGCAAGAGTAAGGCGAGGCGGATAAACAACCTCCATCGCGTCAAAAATACGATTGACACGAGCACCATCACCGACTATCTCCTTCACCATAGAGAACTCACGATGACGAAACAATGCCGAGAATGGCATTCGCCCTCGCACATCACCCATGTAACAAAATCATTGTCGAATGGAAACGCAGCGCCGGCGGGCTTCGGCGTGAAACGGTTTCGTGCGTCACGCCCACCGTGGTCGATATCAAACCGAACCGATTTGCCCAAAGGACCGACACCCATCGCGACCCACTCCTCCACAAGATCTCCGGTACTGTTTTGCCAGGGGTAGCAAAAACGCAAGAGTAGCCTCCGGCGTCCCCCTCGGCGTTCTCAAGGAACTTCGGCATGGCACCTTCCCTCATTGGGACCATTCGGCTAGTCAAACAACTGTTGACCGGCAACCCGGTGCTCACGGCCCTATCTTTGTCGGTCGCGGTGACCGGGCATAAAACCGTATTCGGTCCATTTTGACCACTTGTTACAAAAATCTGGAGCAAGCCGAATGTGACCCTTAGGAATAAAGGTGAAAGCACCAAACTGGACGACACAATGTTTGTCAGTCCGTTCATCGTGAATCTTCTTGGGTTTCTTGTGACAAGCATGAAACTGCAGGAAAGTCTCTACACACAGAGGGGCCCCCATCATCTTCATAGCCCAAACGAAAGCACTGAGACGAGCAAAGGCATTCGGTGTAAGATGGTGTATCTGCAACCCGAATCTATCCAAAACCCCGCTGATAAAGGCGTCTTCACAAGGCAACCGAAAGCCAGCCCCGAAATAGTCCTTGAAAACAAGAGCTTCACCGGGACGCGGATCCGGGAATGTCTCACCACCGGGGCGCGGCAGAAGGACCGGGTGACTCGATCCATCCAACCCTTTCGCATGTATTCGTCCAAGGTGCTTTCGGAGACACGCGACACCCCAGCCCAGTACACCTCGCGAAGTGCCGAAGGTCCAGGATTTTCTCCGGACCCCTCCATGATAGAAAAACTGCCATCCTCTGACCCTTCAACAGCGCCGAATGGTACCTCGGGCTCCACCTCAGCCGCAAGGTCAGGGTCGCCCGACATCACAAAATCGCCACCGATCGGGGACCTTTCGATGTCCACATCCATGTCAGCCTCGCTTTCAGGTTGCGGACTAGTAGGGCAGTCGGAACCGGAGCCCTCGCCACCGTCACTCAAATAGAGGTGCGGATCAACACTCCGAATAGGAGGCGCATTGATCACATTAACCAAAGACGAATCTGAATCCGACGAACTCCCGGACGAATCAGGAGCTCTTCGAAGAAGAACCGGATCCCGACGCATTCGGACCCGACATACTATCGAATCAACGAAACCTAAAAATTACAGAACCAAAAAGAAAAGGCCGAAAATAAAGAAATAAGATGCCCAACGCAAAACAATAGAGAAGCTAGGCGAAAGTACAAACCTCGTGAAGCGCAAGTAGTGTTGGTATTTTTTAACGCACACAGATAAATCCGCAAGCGCCGCGGAAAGTACCGTTGTAGTTTTCACCGGAGTATTCAGTGGTATCGATTTCCACGGGAACGAGAAGTGAACTAGGAAGAATTAAGGTCGTCCAAGACAAGGTGGGAATAATATTTTTGGTAGGAAGAAAGGGGTTCTCTAGTGTTTTTCCCAAAATTACTAAATTACCAATGTTCAGACTTACTAAATTCCACTTGCTTCGGAGTAAATGACCTTTCCGATTCCCGAAAAAAAAGGCGGGAACGATGTCGGGGAAGGCCACCAAAAGCTCTACGAAAACACCAACACGCACGTGGTGGACTACAAAGGCCCTGGTCGGAGCTGTCACCCCGGGGCTACCACAACTATTCCGTAGTGTTGGGCGCAATCTCGGGTAAACTCTAGCCTAGACACCACGCCTACGCTAGCGGATACCTTAAACTAGTCTAGCGCTAAGACTAGAACCTTCTATTCGAACGGAGATCCGGCAAGTAAAATAAAATAAACACTGAATTTAGTAAAATAATAATATTAGAATTGCCACAAGATGACACGGACGTTACTCGAATCGAGTCGGCTCTCCGTAGAGGTACAAAAAGTTGAGGCGAGAACCGACAAACCCGGCTCTTCCTCTTCTCTTCTCCTCTCACTCTCTTCCTCTTTTCTAAATTGTACAACTAGGTGGAGAACACCTAGAGGGACACTACTACAAAATATGTGTGGAAGATGAAGCTTAAGTGTAGAATGTGTGTTGTACAATGGTGTAGGTGTCTCTTTATATAGGAAAAGAGAGGAGAGAATGGAGGGCCATCCTTGTTCCGAGGGGCATTTGGCAGGAACGAAAGTTTGCACCACATGCAACCGCCGCGTGAAGTCCGTGAGCGAACCGCCCGGAGAAAGGGCGGGAAAAAGCGCCAAAATTTTTTGCGTCGGCCATTGCGGTCTTGCCGTCGCCGCAAAGATGGGCCCCATTTTGCCTCTCCTTTCTCTCGGGTGGGCTTGTGGGCCTTGGTAGATGGTTTCCCGCCGGTGCAAAGTCCAGATGAGGCGTGGAATCGGCCTCCTTGCTTCCCTTTGCTCTTTTGGCGTATTTCGACTTTTGCGCTTCCCACTTTATTTGGCATACTTTATTTGTATGTCCACAACATTCTGCAAAACAACTTGAAACACCAAAACTCATGGAACTCGTTAGATAAATAATGTTTGGTTATGTTTTCACATGTAATATTATCCGTTTAGTTCACTTTGGTGGTCATAAAACATGTATTAATTGAGTGTCAACAAGTTCCCCACACTTGGTTCTTTGCTCGTCAGTAAAAGGTTAATGATAAAGTAAGTATAAACATAGCAATTTAAGTCATGAACCCGACATAAAGATCATCCCTAGACATACCTCATTCTTGTGGGATATGTGGGGTGTCTAACATATATTCTTGGGTGGTTGAGAAATGGAGCGGCTTTGAACAAAGTCATCCTATTTTCACATCTTAGTAACTTGGAGTTTTTTTTTTTTGAAAATAAATCATAGTTCACAAGTACTCCTCAAATGGCACTCTCAAATCGCTCAGTGGTGTTTAGGCATTTTATAACTTTGCCTTCTTTTTCCTTCCTACTTCTATAAAGCTTATGTGGAGCTCGGGTAGGAAAAATTTTTTTGTGGGCATACTTGTATTGCATATTTTGCTATGTCAAACAATGGATCCATGGAGAAAAATATCATACAATCAAATCAAGATGTGCAAGTGTGTGGATATATATAGTGGCTAACCTATTTCTACTATGCTCCTTGAAATATCTCCCTTTATTGTGACTCTCGAGAAAATAATTGTGAGAGCATGGGCTATCTTTTATTCTAATTTTCTTTTTTCTTTGTTTTTTTTTTTTTTTTTAGAGAGGCGGGCATCTAAGTACCCATTGTTTTAATAGCGGACACTTGTCCATTTTTTCTCTCTTTTTTTTCATTTGATGATAGCCTCATGTCTCTTTTTCATAAACTTTTTGAGAGGGAGATATCAACAAGTGTTCTGAGCATTTATTTCGGAAGAACCTAACAAAGATATTTTTGTTTACTCCTAGTATAGGAGTAGAACATTTTTTTTTTGGATCTAAATGGAAGGCATGTTTCTGTGCCTACTCCTAGTGTAGGAGTAGTGCATATATTTGGTGGCGTGTACGTGATCTTGATTTAAGAGCATGATAAAATTCTCAACTAGGGTCAACAAGGTTTGACAGAGCTCAATGTAATAATAAGTAGCAAATGTAGAAGGTTTTCAAATTGTATCATGGTATTTGGCCCCTGGTAGGAATTTCTCACCATTGAGGAGTATGTGAGACTATGGTTTTAACATTTTGATGAAAAGGAAATTCTCCAAGTACTTTGAATAGAAAAGGTTGGATTTCCATGTCAATGCCATATCTCACTTCACAACAACTTAGGCAATATGTTTTTTTTTTTTCCTATATATTTTTCCCACAAGCACTAGGGATATGCAAGGGACAAAAATTTATGTAGGCCAAACTCAAAGAGCTATATCTATATTTACCTTCAAGTTTTAAGTTTAAGTGTGGAATTTGGTTCTTTCAAAGTTTTCGGGTTTTAAACAAGTGTAGAACCGGGGAGCATGCATATGAACAGGTGGGAAGGAAGTGATCAAACCGAGTTTTGTACATGCTCCTCCACCAGTTTATGATGTGGTTTGGTGCTTCTATTCTTCAATGGGATGTTGCACACCCCCCACACTTCTTTGGAGCTATATCTGTTTTTATTCAAAGACAAAGGACAAGTGAAAATAACAGGGGACTCTTCGGTGTGGAAAATCACCAGAGAGTCAAAGGTTTATTTGATTAATGTATTATTCTAGACTCTATATTATTATTATTATTATTATTATTATTATTATTATTATTTTGGACAAGATTGAATTACTGGATTGATACTAAATTGCAAAAGAATTCAATCGTGTCAATTTCTTCAATTTGGGGTTCATAGAAAACTTTTAAACGATGGCCATTTACCTTGAATACATTACCTTCATCATCTTGGAGTGTGATGGCACCATGTGACGAGGTCTCGATTACTTTAAATGGCCCTTCCCATTTACTCGAAGTTTTCCATGACCAAAGAGTTTCACCCTTGAGTTGAACATCAGGACTTTATCTCAGTGTGAACTCTTTGTGTTTTATTCTCTTGTCATGCCACCACTTTGTTCTTTCTTTGTAGATCTTGGAGTTGTGGTATGCTTTTTCTCTCCATTCCTCTAACTCGGACATTTGCATTTGTCTCTTCTTACCGGCTAGGTGGAGATCCATATTCCACTTTTTGATGGCCCAATGGGCTTTGAACTCCAACTCCACGGGTAGATGACATGTTTTTCCATACACCAGTTGATATGGTGACATGCCTATGGGTGTCTTGTAGGCGTTCGGTATGCCCATAGTGCATCATGCAGCTGGTACCTCCATTTCTCCCCCATCTCATCCACGGTCTTACGTAGGATGTTCTTTATTTGTTTATTTGATGTTTCAGCCTTGACCGTTTGTTTGGGGATGGTATGGAGTTGAAACATTGTGCTTGACTCCATATTCGGCTAGGAATTCGGAAGGAAGGTCTTGTCGATTGTTGACACTTGTTATCATATAAAATTATTAATCAATTAAACATGAGAAAGGGGTATAAATAATAAAAACAACCTAGAATAGGGGTCACTAACATATTTCCATCAGTTTTGGTAATGTTTGAATTGCGGGGACTAAACAGAAAAAACAGCAGAAGTTCGCGAGCCATACGACTACTACGACGCAAGCGCAATCCAACTCCGAGAAAGACTCTAGAAGGCTCGGATTAATCCCGACGTGGACCAAACTTGACACCGAAGAAAACATCATCTAGAAGACTCGAAGCCCACGACGCACGACGGGACCCGAGAGAGGGGACTCCCCCGGGCCGATCGGCCCAATAATGGGGCCGATCGGCCCTACTTGGCCGCCAAGCAAGCCTGTCTCTCCGGAACCTTCCTCCACCGCCTCTAAGACTTAATCTAAACCGGTTGTTTAACGTCGGTTTGATCCGAGGGCGTCGGTAGAAGCACGAGATGAATCAAAGATTAGTACCACATCGCTCGCTGAAGCCTGAAGGGACATAAGAAGACCCATATATATAGACCCCCTAGACCCCCCTTTCCAGATCATCAAGTTCTCAATTCAGCAACAACGCTTCAAGATCCAAGTCATATCCCATATTTGTAGAAACATCGCTTTAGGAAGAGTAGCAATCAAGACTAGAACTAGTAGGAAGGGAGAAATCCGCCTCGGATCGTCGGAGGCCGGCTCAAGATCAGGCCTCGTTCTTGTAAGTTCTTCATTGTAAGTAGTCTTCAAGTTCCGGACACGTTCTTAATATGAATATCTTGATCATGTTTATATTCGAGATTATTTGTTCTAGTATTTACTTTGATTACACGTTTAGCATAGTTGAATTACTGTTATGTTCATACATGGATTCGTATAGCGCTCATCTATTGATATCATGGGTGAGTGGTAGAGATGATGTAATCATGGTGATTAGATCTTATTTACCTGCGTTTGCACCCTATGTGCCGGGTCGTGTGGTAGATCGTGGTGGTGACAAAGCACCATTGAGTCCTTTGCAATCCATCCCCCCGTATGTAGGCCTAGCGGATGATATTATTCGGGTTGTTCTAAGTTTCGGCCTTAGTCTTCACGGATTCTCGTCCTCATGTAAGGATTTAATTAGTCTTTCTTCAATGATTGTTAGATGTATTGCACTAATTGAGTAGATCCTAACTTATAGTTTAGAGTTACATATTGGAGTTTCTAATGCTAGCTAGCCTATGAATTGCTATCGTCCAATTGTTTTGACACTTTCTATTTTAAGCCCACTTAGATATGACTTTGGTTGAATCTATTTATCAAGAACTTTATCATTATCTTTATTGTGAACTTTGATCCTTGTTTAATTAATTGATAAGTTTAACACTTAAGCTTTGCATACGAGAGATGATTAAGATGTTTAGCACCTATGTATAGTTAATTCATGATAGAAGACTTCTTTCCCCATCGTGGTAGAATATAAATTCAAACACTGGTTCTTACTCCCGGTTAAAATGCTACAATGGTATATTCATATCTGTGCGCTTGCGGATACCCAGTTATAATTGTTTATTTACTTATTAAGAAGTTATCAACGCATAGTACGAATATTTTATTCCTTGCATATTAGTAGTTTAACTATAGGGATGACAACCTTTTCGGATATGCTATGAACTGCAATGAATATTTCTTTTAGTTTTATCTCGAAGCAACATCGATATTCTTTCTAAACGCCATTACTAGTTAGTGACGTTAGAAATACCAACATCGATGAAGTGTGACCCTCCGTCACTTATGACCGATTGGGGTGTTCCAAACCGTGGGAATATCACTTCATGGAACATCTTTTTGGAGTGCTTTGCATCGTTGGTTCGGCAAGGTAGTGCTTCTACCCACTTGGAGACATAGTCCACCGCGATCAAGATGTATTCGAGAATCTCCGGATCTTGGGAATGGTCCCATGAAGTCTATCCCCCGGACATCAAACAACTCCACTTGGAGGTTGTTCATGAGTGGCATTGCTTGTCGAGCATTGATGTTTCCGTGCTTCGGCATCGACACATCTTTTGACAAATTTCGCGGTGTCTTTGTACATTGTTGGCGGAAGAAGCCGCTCCGCCGGATCTTGGCATGTGTACGGAATGCTCGTAGTGGCCTCCATAGGGTGATGCATGACATCTTTCTATGATCTTTATGCCTTCCACCATTGGGACACATCTTCTCAGTAGCCCATCAGCACAGACTTGGTAGAGGTACGGGTCATCCCACAAGTGACAACGACTTTGGTGCTTGAGCCACCTCCCCGTCCCTCCCCGGTGGAACATATCCGCAACTATATAGTTGACAATATTTGCATACCATGGATACGAGTCATTACATCGCGAGAAGGGTGTCGTCCCTCGGATAATCATTAATGGGTAACTCATGTGCATCCCTATGATGAAGTCTAGACAAGTGGTCGACTCACCGAAGTTTTCTACTCCTTTCTTATCTCTTATTTCTAAATCAAACTCTTGGAGTAGAAGAATCCATCGGATTAGTCGGGGTTTAGCATCTTTCTTAGTGAGGAGGTATTTAAGTGCAAGCATGGTCCGTATAAACAATTACCTTTGCCCCCACTAAATAAGATCTAAACTTGTCTATTGCAAAGATCACAGCCAACAACTCCTTCTCAGTTGTGGCATAATTCAGCTGTGCCCCAGACAAAGTTTTGCTAGCATAGGATATGGCATAATGTTTTCTATCTTTTGTTTGGCCCAAAACAGCACCAACAGCAAAGTCGCTAGCATCACACATGATTTCAAAGGGCAACTTCCAATCAGGTGGTTGGATGATTGGAGCTGAAATGAGTGCATTTTTCAAGATTTGAAAAGCTTCATGGCACTCATTGTTAAAAATGAAAGGAGCATCTTTAGCCAAAAGGTTAGTCAGGGGTCTAGCAATTTGAGAAAAATCTTTAATGAATCGTCTATAGAACCCTGCATGGCCTAAAAAGCTACAAATGCCTTTCACATTCGTGGGAGGTGGAAGTTGTTCAATGACCTCTATTTTTGCTTTGTCCACTTCTATCCCACGAGCGGACACTTTGTGTCCAAGGACTATCCCTTCCTGAACCATAAAATGGCATTTTTCCCAGTTCAGGACTAAGTCCTTTTCTTCGCATCGTTGTAAGACTTTTTCTAAATTCTCTAGACAATCAGTGAAAGTTTTTCCACAGACGGTGAAATCGTCCATGAACACCTCCATGATTTTCTCGATCATGTCAGAGAAGATAGACATCATGCACCGTTGGAAAGCAGCTGGAGCATTGCATAAACCGAACGACATACGTCGGTATGCGTAAGTTCCATAGGGGCATGTGAAGGTAGTCTTACTTTGGTCATCGGGGTGGATCGATTTGGTGATATCCGGAATACCCATCAAGAAAACAAAAGAAGGAGTGGTTCGCAAGACGTTCTAACATTTCGTCAATGAACGGTAATGGAAAATGGTCCTTCCTAGTGGCCTTGTTAAGTTTTCGGTAATCTATGCACATCCGCCACCCGCGTGATAGTTCGTTCTTTTCATTCTCAACGACTGTCATACCTCCTTTCTTTGGCACGACTTGGGACGGGGCTAACCCACTTGCTATGTGGCACGGGATAGATAATCCCGTGCAAGAGTCACGAGGACCTCTTTCTTAACAACCTCCCCGCATAGCATTGTTAAGTCTCATTTGGGGTTCCCTAGATGGTGAAGAGTCTGCGGATCGGTGGGATTCTATGAGTGCGAGCATGGGGCTAATCCCTTTTAGGTCCTCAAGCGAGTAGCCTATGACCGATTTATGTCTTTCTAGGACAGTGACAAGTTTTTGGGTTTGTTCTTGGGAGAGTTTGTCACTTATGATGACAGGAGTTTCAGGGTTATTATCTAGAAAGACATATCTTAGGCCAGGAGGAAGGTCCTTAAGTTCGATAGGTGGTTTTGATGGCACTTGATTCGTCTAGCTCAATGGGTTACGCTAGCTCTTCTTCTTCTTGAATAAAGTTTTCAATGTCTAGATTTTGGTTCGGTCAAGTCTTCTAGGTAGGCCATCATAACATCCTCCATAGGGTCTCGTTTGGGTTTGGGTTCTACTATCGCATTGTGTGAGCGTGAAAGCGGGACATCGATAGAAGAGTTTCCAAGTTTTAAATTTAAGAGATCATGTTTTGGTCTTTCCTTAAACAGTGTCCCTAGTGGTAAACTAACTAGGAGGGACATGTCTGAGAGGTCGTAGATATGAAAATCTAGCTTATAGTCAGAGCCATTTATGCGCAAAGGGATAGACCTTAGGATCCCATAACTTTCAAGAGTGAGTCCCGAAGGAGTTCTCAAAAGCTTACGGGATGGGCTCACAGATTCGTTGGGGCAAAGTTTTTCAGCCAAAAGTTTTGAAATGATATTTATCCCAACGGTAGGACTATAGTGAGCCTCTATGGTGGTTTCCATGAATTTACATGAAAAGACATCTGATATGGCAATGACGCGGGCTACCTCGGTGGATAGCTCTATTTCTGCTAACCATTCACAACTCATAATGGCCGAGAGCCCTTTAATGTGTTCCATTTGGAAGGACTCATCTTGCGGAGTCGGTGCAGAATGCACTAGAGGTCTCACTTGAACCGGCAAATTCGAGGCATTCCCAAAATCTTCAAAAAGATCTTCCTCGAATTCAAAGGGAAATGAAGAGGGATGTGGTTCATCATCCTCAACATTATGGTGTGTTCCCTTAGTGGGAGGTTCTACGACAACCGGATCATGGGAAAGGGTTGAAGGGGTTTTTCAGATTCGGGTTATGAGTGCCTCCTCTTTTTGATCGAGGACTTAACTCTATTATTTCTTCAGGAGATTCATCATATATATTGATGTAAGGGGTGTTTTCAAAAATTCTTTCAAGAATGGCCTTCCCCTCACTAATGGTCATGTGTTTAAATGAGCCTCCAGAAGAAATGTCAAGGTGGAGAGCAGTTTCTTTGCTAAGACCAAGGTGAAAGTGGGTCGAGAAGGATGTGGTCCGGCAAAAAGAGAGGTTTGGGCCTCAGTATTTATAAGATTTGTGAACCTAGCCTGTGCTGCTCCTAAGGTCTCCTTCTCCTTTTGTCGAAAGCTAAGAATTTCTAAACGAAGGGCAGCAACTTGGGAGTTTGGGAAGAAAGCAAGACAAAACTTATCCCGGTTCATCCCAATTCCCATGTACTCTACCAACGGTGTGAGCGTACCATTGTTTCGATCTTCCCAAAAGGGAGAATGGAAACAATTTCCATTTGAGGGTCTCATGCGCCATGCCATCAATATGAAGGCAAGAACACAAATGCTCAAATTCTCGAAGGTGAGTGTAAGGATTTTCATCTTCGTGCCCAGAGAAGGGTTGGTCCTTGACCATGGCTATAAAGCCAGGACGGAGTTCATAGCCAGAAGCTGTGATTAGTTTTGACGACTGTGGTGGCTCTACGAACTCGCCCTTTGGTGCGGACAACTTATGGATAGGAGTGGAATCCATTTGGTGGTGGTGGTTTATGGTAGGGGTGAGGTGAATGTGGTGATGGTAAAAACAAAAAGGATACACAGACGACTTGGTTCGATCCTAGAACAGCTACCGTTCCCCGACAACGGCGCCAGAAAGCTTGTTGGTATTTTTTAACGCACACAGATAAATCCGCAAGCGCACGGAAAGTACCATTGTAGTTTTCACCCGGAGTATTCAGGGTATCGATTTCCACGGGGAACGAGAAGTGAACTAGGAAGAATTAAGGTCGTCCAAGACAAGGTGGGAATAATATTTTTGGTAGGAAGAAAGGGGTTCTCTAGTGTTTTTCCCAAAATTACTAAATTACCAATGTTCAGGCTTACTAAATTCCACTTGCTTCGGAGCAGTGACCTTTCCGATTCTCGAAAAGACTGGGGAACGGTAATCGGGGAAGGCCACCAAAAGCTCTATGAAAACACCAACACGTACGTGGTGGACTACAAAGGCCTGGTCGGAGCTGTCACCCCCGGGGCTACCACAACTATTCCGTAGTGTTGGGCGCAATCTCAGGTAAACTCTAGCCTAGACACCACGCCTACGCTAGCGGATACGAAACTAGTCTAGCGCTAAGACTAGAACCTTCGGTCGAACGGAGATCCGGCAAGTAAAATAAAATAAACACTGAATTTAGTAAAATAATAATATTAGAATTGCCACAAGATGACCTGGACGTTACTCGAATCGAGTCGGCTCCGTAGAGGTACAAAAGTTGAGGCAGAACCGACAAACCCGGCTCTTCCTCTTCTCTTCTCCTCTCACTCTCTTCCTCTTTTCTAAATTGTACAACTAGGTGGAGAACACCTAGAGGGACACTACTACAAAATATGTGTGGAAGATGAAGCTCAAGTGTAGAATGTGTGTTGTACAATGGTGTAGGGGTCTCTTTATATAGGAAAAGAGAGGAGAGAATGGAGGGCCATCCTTGTTCCGAGGGGCATTTGGCGGGAACGAAAGTTTGCACCACATGCAACCGCCGCGTGAAGTCCGTAGCGAACCGCCAGAGAAAGGGCGGGAAAAAGCGCCAAAATTTTGCGCCGACCGCCGCAGTGCGCCGGTCGCCGCAGTATGGGCCCCATTTTGCCTCTCCTTTCTCTGGTGGGCTTGTGGGCCTTGGTAGATGGTTTCCCCGCTGGTGCAAAGTCCAGATGAGGCGTGGAATCGGCCTCCTTGCTTCCCTTTGCTCTTTTGGCGTATTTCTGACTTTGCGCTTCCCACTTTATTTGGCATACTTTATTTGTATGTCCACAACATTCCTGCAAAACAACTTGAAACACCAAAACTCGTGGAACTCGTTAGATAAATAATGTTTGGTTATGTTTTCACATGTAATATTGTCTGTTTAGTTCACTTTGGTGGTCATAAAACATGTATTAATTGAGTGTCAACAAGTAGGCGAATGCGTGCGCCGAATCCCACAAAACTCCAAAGCTGAGCAAGAGCCAAAAGCTCTATCCGCGAGAAGCAAGAAGGCTGGAAGACAGAATGAGCCGGGGGAGATAAGCGGTGCCGCAGCCACGACCTTATATAGCGTCGAGCGGCACGCGAAACCGAGGGAGACGTCCACTCAGCCCCGTCAGGGCTCAAGAACCGAGGAGACATCAGATATTAACCATAGGGAATTCATCGCGATGCTGCTCGAAAAACAGGCATAAATTCAAAAAATAAAGCCACAACAACGAAAATAGGCACGAGCAAAATACAAGGAATCAGTCAGGGGGGATTCGGCGAAGGAGGGGGTTTCTTGGCTGCCGGCCGATCGTGGCCGAGGGCGAGACGGAGAGTCTCACCGTCGGCCTCGAGGCTACTTGTTGGGGTGAGGCGGGAACATGCCCATCCCCTACTTTCGGCTTAGGCGGAAACCGGATCGAAGTTGGCCTAGAAAACCAGGATTCGGCCGTTGAGGACGAATGCTTAGGGACCGGCCCCGTCCTACTCCCCCCCGTCGCGACAAAACAGTGAGAGGCGCCAAAGGCGGGACGAAACCCACGGCTTTCGTTCCGCAAAGCCGCATCATGGGGCTTGCGCCCGCGGCGGCTCTTCACCAGGGTCCAGATTGAAGTCGACAGCGACGGCTTTCGCCCAGGCAAGCCGAATCTCACGACGATCGTCCGGGGCGGCCAATCGGCCCGTCTACTTGGGAGGCGAAGGCGTCGGCATTCGACCGAAAGGGCCATCTCTGGGCATTCGCCCGCAGCCCCGGGGCTCAACGTGGCCTCCCGGTTGCGCGCCGCGGTCGTGAGGGACGATTCGTTCTCATCCGCGCCCGGGCGGGCGCCGATGAAGGCCTTTCGGCGGTAGGTTCGGATGGGGGCTCAGCCCGGCTCTTTGTCTGTTCAAACTCTGCGGGTGTTCGCCGCCACGGCGGAAAGGACCACACGGCGTAAAAGGACCGCTCTGTCCCCGGACGCGGGGAGAGGAGCCCAAGAAGCCCTGGGGCAGGTAGGAGGGTAGAAGAGGAAATGTAAGAGTCTACTTAACTATAAATAGACCCCTCGGGGCATTGTAATGAAGCGAGAGAGACATCCATTCAAGAGAGTACCAGTTTCGGTCCACCTTGGTGGACGGTTTTGGCTATATCTTGTGTTTCGTCTCAGGGGGGGTGGTCCGCTTTTAGGGCCACACCAACAACGAGTATGTCGTTTTTTTTATTTTTGAATTTCATGTTTACCTATCCGTCTTTTCAAAATATTTATACAAATCATAAAATAAGTGAATCAATATTCAAATATCTTTATTGATAAAATAAGTTATAAAAATAAATTATATTTATGTAAAAAAATTTGAATAAGAAGAAGCATTAAAAAAGATGACACGAAATTCAAGGGTGACAAACTCGGGGACGGAGGGAGTAAAGAAGGAAGAGGTACGTCCATCGAGCATATATATTGTCGTTCTCACTGGCACTGGCAAAATGAAAAGTGATTGCAAATGTTGGAGTATTAACCACGAAATTGAAGCTAAATAAAACAGAAAAAGAGAGGTTACTACAGGACATTCAATTATTAGACACCAAAGTTAGATGAAAATTTTTAAGAGGAGTATCGGAGCATGCTCTCAAGTCAGATAACTAAAGGACGAGGAGCTGTTTCCATCCTGTCCTATCCTGTCCTATTCTATCATATCCTATGCTCTTAGGGAGCCAAACCCCACTAATAAATTTTCTCAATCAACAATGTTATCCAGTCCGGTCAGAGCAAGGACAGCGGTTTCGCCCGCACATCGGCTGGGAGAAACACCGGGTCAGCGTGCATAGTGGCGGACCCCACCAAAAGTTAAGGTTCAGCTGTGCTTTGTGTCGGTATTGGATTGGGTGAGATGCTCGTCGCCAACGCGTTTTACCGGGCGTTTCGTGAGTCGCTGGCTTTCCTCTCTCTCATGCTTTCTCACTCCACCACGTAGGATTTCGCCGGCTACTCGCTCATTGCTGTACTTGCTCTCATCCCCACCCAGCCACCCACAGACCCACCCCAACTCTGAGGCCCGAGCTTGGGCAAGCACAGTGCCACTCCTCCTTCCTCGATCCCTCCTATGTCTCCACCAGGCGTCGCATGGGAAAAGAGCGTGGTGGCAGCTCCCCACACAGCTCCAGATTCGACTACCGCCGCCGGCCTCGACCTCCCCCACAGCTCGCTTGTTGCTGCCGCTTCTTCCTCGACCCGGCATTGTTGGGCCCGGCCTCCGGTTCCTCCCTCCCCTACGATGCCTCGGCTGCTTCCTCTCTACTTTCCCTCACGGCAACGGGTCTCATTGAGACAGTGGCATGGGGACACAGGCCTTGGGTCGGAACACCGTACTGTTTTTTTCGTGCTTCACAGGCCGGCCCAGCTCGAAAAGTGGCTCGTAGTGGCGTGCCTAGCCGAAGACCACGTAGTGGCCTGAAGAAGCACGGCCTCGGAGGTCTCCTTGTGCACGAAAAACAAAAACTGAGAACGAACCGAATATACCAAGAACCAAACCGAATGTACCGAAATTGAAAAAATCGGTTCCACGATCGGTTTCGAATTCTTAGGAACTGAATTTACCGAGGTACTTTTGGTTCCGTACCTCGCTAAACCGAAACTCCAAACTGATAGCGAACTTCCAGCCAATGAGCCATGAATACAATAGCCTCGTAGCCCAACAGCAGCCCAGGAAGGAGACCTAGCCACTTTGGCACACCCCCTGCACTCCTACGTCCATCTTGCGCATTTTCCCTATGTTGCACCTTTGTCCTCCGCCGCTCCATGTGTTGCGCACCTGTCCGCCTGATCCACGGCCTCGGCGCCTCGGCGGACGGCGGCTCGCCGGCTCGGCCTCGACCTCGTGCTCTCTAGGCGGTTACAAGCCCGAAGCGGCCGCGCCATCCACCCAACCCCAACGCCCTAGACCCACGCGACGTGCCATCCCCCAAGCAGCCGTGCCATCCCCCCCACGCTAGCCGCACCGTCATCGCCAAGCCGAGCAAGGAACCGCGAAGCCGTCTACTTCCATTGCTTCATGCGACTCTACTATAACTCTGATTTATTTGTTTGAACTACAATATGTTACAAGGTTCCGTAAGGAACTGAACTGGAAATATCGATATCGAATTCCTTCGGTACCGACTATTTTGAGGAACCGATCGATCACCATGTTTGTCGGGAACCGAATTTGTATGAGTCCCAAGGTATCGAACCAATTGGTTCAGTAATACCGAACGCTTATGGGTCTATACCCACATCCACGGGACAGTTCCTCTCGTCCACAGGTGAAAACCCATCGCCCGACCATGCAGGTTCGTCACCGTTCAGGTCGTTGCTTGGCCGCAGCCACGGGGAGGTCTTGGCGGCCCATGCACCTACCGCTCGAGCAGCAGCCACTAGGTGCGTCGGGGTGCGGTCGCGTGGTCACGAGGCGCCAGTTATGGGCGCGGCCGCGGGGCGGATGCGGAGGTAGCTGGCTGTGGGCGTAGTGTCGCGCTGGCCGCGGTGGGCGCGGAGGCCAAGCTAGTCGAAAGCAGGGTCCACACAGGGGCTGCCGGCAGTAGGAGGGCGCCGCTAAGGCTCACCAACCTTCTGGGAGTCGCCTGTAGCGGGCCATTGCTGGATCAGTCGGTCGGCGACGCGAGGTGCCTCCGGCGCGAGGGGGTGAGGATGAGATCTTGGGGCAAGGTCGTAGGGCCACACTCAGTGACGGAGCTAGCACCGGGTGGGGCAGGCTCGAGGCCCCCCTATGGCGCCGTAGCATGTGAAGCCCCTTGAAGCCCTCCCTTGAATTTCAGCAGTAGATTTACCGGGATTGGAGAGTTGACATCTTTTTAGAAGAGAAAATGGACTTTTTCCTGGCTCCGTCCCTGGCCACACTCAAGTGTATTATATCCATACAAGGCCTAATATATAAGCGCTTGTTTGGATGCACTAATATTCACATCAATCCTTAGTACGCAGAAGTAGATTGCTGTGAAAAATGGTTAATATTCTACCTCAATATACATGAATACAAGTGCATCCGAACTAAGGCCTAAGGTGGAAGAATTGGATGTTCATGTCTATTTGCATAACGGGACATATATAAGGTGTAGAAACAATGCATCTATCACCTGATTAGACATATACAAGCTACGGAGTACTACATAGGAAGCATGCATGCACGATAAAGCGAGAGATTTACAAATAAGCAAACAGGAGGCGGGCGCTTTTACCTGTAAAGAAGGAGCGGATCGGAGTACGTGGTAGGCACGGCGGTGCAGCTTGCACGCGCGGGGTGGATGAATGGCCGGATCCGATCACTATCGGCTGGCCGGTGGTGGTGAAGGAGTATGGCGGCACTGACTTGCTGGGGCTGGAGCCGGAAGACGGAAGGAGATGAGAGAGCCAGACAGGAGGTGTGGCCGCTCGCAGAGACGATTGATCTGCCTATGCTTCCTACCCACCCCCGACCGCCCACCCACCGCAATCAGTGCTAGCTGGACAGCGTTGTCAGCCGGGGAATAATGCCATAATAATAATACTACTAGTTTGCAACTTGGCATGTACTCCAACGCGTTTTTGGACCTCGTCTGTATACCGGTTTTCTTTCAAAAAAGACCCTCGCTGCCTTGCAGACGAGCCGGGTCGTCGTCTCACGAGCAGACGACCGTATGCATCAAGCGACGAGCGTGTACGCGCTGTACGGGAGTGTCCGTCTTCAATCATCAAGGCATGGCTCCGGCTGCAGCTATCATTTGTTTTAAAAAGCAAGAACACGGAACACGGAGTAGATGTTTATGTATATTATATAGTTCGTAGCAGACGGTCCACTCTGTATGTGACTTGCAGACAGGTATCCGTCTGTGGTAACAAGAAACCTTCTACTGCTTATGTAACTTATATATAACTAACTAATAATTGATACTATATGCAGAATATATTGCTTCCACATGCGGTTGGCAATTGGCAACTGAAATCAAAAGAACTAATCCAAATATCATCACATATACAATGATTACAAAACACCCATATTATGGGTCTGTTCGGTACACGGCAATTGGCAAAACTGAAACACTTTATTGCTAACCAATCAATATATTTATATATGTTTCGTGTAGGGTCACATTCTGATTATGTGCTGAATTGCGTTCAACCTAGAGTCACATTAGAAATGAATTAGGCATCGATGGAGAGCCATTCACGGGGAGGAAGTGTCGAACCCAGCTAGATTGGGCTGGACCGACACGAGATCGGGCGATTGTTGAGAGGAGGAAGGGGGTGGCGGTGCCTGGCGACGGCGGCGGCGGCGTGGCAGCGCCGAGGGGGCGCGCACATCGGGCGGCGGTTGGGGGGGCGGCGGGCGGCCGGTGGTGGCGTCTTGCGGCGGGGAGGAGGGAGGAGGGGGGCGTGGGGGAAGGAGCAGGAGGAGATTGGGATAAATTTCTTTATTTACTTGTTACCCCGAAAAGATTACAGATCCCTTACTTTTATAGCCCAAATTTAGTGGGACTTGTATCTCAAGCAAATCTCTAAAGGTTTCCTTATAGATTGGAATACCTTTTACAAGCATATCCTATTTATTTTCCTAATAAGGGTCTCCCTTACAGAGATAAGATATGCCCTTGCACACCAAAAAGCCTAAGATAATCTTAGATAATTTCCTCCTTTATTCCCGAATTAATTCTTGAAGAATCTGCGGAAGGGAGGAGGAGGAGGGGCGGCCGCCGCCCGCCCAGGGTTGCGCGCGCGTGCCCCTCGGGCTGGCGGGCCTGTCCTTCTAGGCCCTATTTCTTGGGTCATGACATCTCCCCCTTCTCCGGACCGGGCCTCCCTCTTATTTGGATGAAAGTCCATTCGGTCACACAGGTGGAGATCGGTTGCACCGGCATGATCAGCTCAACCTGTAATATCAGCTTGCCATGCACCTGGTTCGAAGGATCATGTTCTTCGCGGTATGCGCTATGGAGCAAACTCCAAGAGGTAGTGGAGGTTCCCAATGTAGCCGTGGTAGATGTCTTTGGTGGGACAAAGACGCCCCTCGCTGTAATGTTGTTCGTCAACGGGCCGCGGCAGAGCTCCCTCGGGAACGCCCACCTCAAGGTGCCTTTGATGCACCATGTCGCGGGGTGGGCTCTCCAGAACAAGAAGGGCTCATTGGGCGGAGCGTTGACAAAGAGCGGAAGGAGGCGCCGGATGGTGATGTCGCGGGCCAGTAGGGGAGTAGTGTAACACCCGTGTTTTTGTATCATTTTAAAAATCACTAAAAATTTGAACTTTTATAATTACAACTAAAACCCGACCTTACTCTTCTCGACCAAAATCCGTTTTCAAAAACCTGCATTTAAAATCTCACCATATAGATTATTTAGGATATATGTTTGAATGCTTGTGTGCTCGTTTGCTTGTCGCTGGAATTTATGTTGGCACCAAATGATATATTCCTTGATCGTCCCCACCAAATACCCTCCCTTAATCTCCCTCGACCCATCAAACCACCACCTCCAACAATCCATCATCCTCAGCTTTCCAAATCCCAAATTCCAATAATCGTGCCTAGTTTAATATCTGGGAATTTAAGTAGCTACCTCATGTATAAGTATATGCATGGCTATAAGTAAATGGATATATTTACATATTCATAAAATTGAGCCGTGCACTATACAAATATGGATATACATACAATACAAATACATATACATGTGTGTATTCCAAATATACATGAGAGCATGGTCACGTATATATATATATACACTCATAAATATATACAATTATTATATGTGTGTATATGTAATCCAAATGGAAAATGGAAAATGGAAAAGAGAAATTAAAAAGAGGAAAGGGCCTCGGGCTCAAATCTTGGCCTAGCTGGACACAACAGGCCATCGGCCTCTCCTAATCGTGAAGCCAATCGTGAAGCCCAGCTCGGCCAAGCTCAGCTAGAACAGCAGCAGCAGCCCGTTGCCACCTCCTTCTTCCGTCACCGCCATATAGGGCCCAGGTGTCGGCACCGTCTCCTTCCCATCTCATCACGTGAAGCAGAGGAGCTAGATATTTTGCCGCCGGTCGTCAACGCTATGGCTGTGGGCGACGAGGATGGCACAGGAGCGCCGTCCTCTGCTCCCGGCCACCGGTTCCCCCCTTGCCGCGTCCGCTCCGCGTAGAGAGCGTCGAGCCGCACGCGCTGAATAGAGCTCTTGACTTCTTCACAGTGAACGGGTCCACCTTGTCGGGAGACATCTACGGCACCAGCTCACGCCTGGCCCCACTCCGCCGCGTCGCCCTCGCGTCCGGCCGAGTTGATGCAGCGCTGTTCCAGTTGACGTCGTTGCAGCGCCACCACTGACCTCGCTGATGCCGGCAATGTCGCGTCCCATCGATGTCGCGCTGGAGCTCGCCCATAGCCCCTGTTGCCGCTGACTTGCCGATGCCGGCCGCGTCTTGTCTCGTCGCGATGAGCTGGAGCATGGCTGCCGGAAAATATCTCCGGCAAGCCGCAGCTCCCCGGCGCCTATAAATAGCCGCCCCGGGCCGTCGAGGCGCCATCCCGAGCTCAGCGAACCGGAACGGCGACGCCGAGGCCTGCATGGGCGCACTGCGCCCTGCCTCCGTCGCGCCAGCACCGCGCCAACTGAGACTCGCCGCCGCTCAGCTCGCTGAGCGCTGTGTCGAGGACCAAGTTTTAAATCTTCGGCTAAGCTCCTTAGCTGCGACCCTCTCAAAAGCTAAGCTGCAGCTATAGCGGGAGATAGCTGCAGCTATGACATTTAGCTGGTTTGCAACAAAAAAAAAAAAAAAAACTGGGATAATTTGATAACCATTAGCAACTGATAAATACGTAGTTCATAGGAGTACATAATACATTACATCACAGGATAGAGTACTGAAACATTACTTTCACAGAAGTACAACATTCTGGAAAGTGCAATACAAGACATACAACCAAACACAAAGGTCATCAAGGGTTCTGGTTCTAGAAAGTGGATACTAAATTACTAATATGAGGCAATATTATGGTCTTCTAGTCATCACTCATCAGATTTAGAGACATTGGGGAGAGAGACTTATCAGAATCGGCTGGAACAGCATCATCAACATCTTCTGAGTCAGATGATGGACCTTCAGGCTGAGCTGTCTCATTTCGCATCAAAGACTGTAGGCTTCTGACCTTCCTCTTCTTAGGGCGCAGTGGCCTTTTCCTTTTAGCTTGTGCTTGTTGTGTTATGTGTGGCTGTGATTCTTGTGCACATGGTTGCTCCGTTTCACTTAGCAAAGGCACAATACCAGTAATAAATTCATTATCACCGTCAGCCACAACATCATCTACTTCCTTCTCCAAAGGATCTCTATCCTTCTCTCTCTTATTCCGTAACTTAGAGTTAAATTTGACAAACACAAGATCTCTCATCCTTTCATGAAGTAGCCGGTTGCGCCTCTTTGTATGAACCTAATAGTCAAGTAGTGAACACAAGGCTGCAGGTCAGATTTATATCTCAGGAACAAAAGGCTAAGGAGCTACAAGTAGTGAACAAAAAGTTAAATGTCACATTTTTCTTTTTACCAGTTCAAATATTGACCAGTTCCTCTCACAAGCTGAGGAGCTGCAGGTCAGACTTAGAATCCTTGCTGTCACATTTTCCTAAGGTTAATACTACGAGCTGCTGGGGCAGTGGCGGTGCTAGGTGGATTGGTACCTATACAAGATTTAATATGGCACAAAACATTATCAGGAGTTACTTGAATAAAAAATTTAAAGCATGGAAAGAAGCACCAGATAATTGAGAAGTGCAATGTAGATCTTGGCATCTGGCAAGAAACAGGCTACAATATCAAAAAAAAATATATAAATAGTATGTTAACAAATTTGTCAGCAACTGGCAAGTAAATGAAATACCCCTGCACTAATTTTTTTTTGAGGAATTCCCCTGCACTAATCTAAAAGTTATTAATATGCATGCATATAACAATGTGGATCTTGGATCAAGCATGCACTCATTGACCTAGAAGCAGCAGAGAATTGAGCTAGAAAGAAGTGGTCGCTAGCAAGCTATAGCTTCTCTGTTGCAAAGAGACATAAGAAAAGAAGCCATATCTTTCACAGTATTGTATTTGCTTCCAGAACCGAAAGGAAGGAAAAGATAGAAACGAGTTGCATCGTTCATCACATCTTGACAAGACACGCTTGCTAGCTAATAGCCTAATAGTGATGGAACCCGAACAAATCAAAACAGATTTATTTGCTTGAATCAAAACAGTCGTTTCATCTCTGTAGCAGTTCATGAATACTAAAAATTACAGAGAACAAAATCAAAACTGTAGATCGGAAGAGAAGATACTTACTTGGTTGATCTGCCATGGCGGCCGTCCACTTGACCTTGTTGCCGCCTCCTTGAGCTCGATGCAGAAACTGAGGTCGACGCGCTGCCGGAGAGGGGCACGAGCCGGATGCAGCTGAAGGTCGAGGCCGGGGGGGGTCCTGCTTTTCCGCCGCCTGCTTTTCCGCCACCGCCTGCTTTTCCGCCGCTGCCGCCGCCGTCCTTTCCGCGAGCGAGAGTGAGAGTAGTGAGCGAGAGCTGGACCTGCTGACTTGCTGAGCCTAGGGTTACTGAGTCTGGACCTGGGTTGGAAAGAAATGGGCCGCCGCCGAAGGAAATTTTGGCCCAATAAAAAAGTTTAGCCGGCTAAATTGAGCCAAATTTAGCGGCTAACACCAGCTATCTCCGGATTTTAGCTGCCAGCTATGCTTAGCGCTAAAATTCGATTATCTTAGCGTTGGTCACGCCGAGCAGCTATCTCTGGCTATAGCTGCAGCTATAGCCGGAGATTTAAAACTTGGGTCGAGGACGAGGACGCCGGCCGCCCGTGCTCCCAAATCGCCGCCACCGCGCTCGACGCCGCTGGAGTTCCACCGCCACCGCCCGGAAGCCACGCGCCACCAGCCTCCACCGGCGGCCGAGCTCGACCGCACGCTTCGCCATGGCCATGCGCCGCGCCGCCGGCGTAGCCCAGCAAGGCTGGCGCATCGCGTCATCAGCACGCCGCGCCCCGCCAAGGGCGTAAGCCGCGGTCACGCCGCTTCGCCGGGGCCGGACTCCACCGCATCGCCGGGCGCCTCTACCTTCCCTTCCTCTGCTGTGTTCTCACGATGGGGACGAAACGGATGAGGGCGACACGAAGCCCACCTTAAGCGGTTTTTTTCACCTAGGTGCACATGCACCCTGCATTATGGACCACATGATACGCATTGTGATCCGTCTTGCAAGACACTTCTTAGAGCGGTGTGCGTTAAGAATGTCTTGCGGAAGACGGATCACAACGCTGTATCACGCAGTACGCGGTGTGGGTGCATGTGCACATACTCAAGCCGACCCGTGACCAGCATCCCGTGGACGTGAGGGACTCAACCTCATGCCTTCCCGTGTGGGCCCCAGATGTCATAGAAAGCACCCGTTTCTCCCATCTATTAATAGACATGGCTCATATGGAATAGAGGCAGTGGAAGGGCAAAGCCCAGATCGGCTCATGGCCTGATGGACCTTGTCTACAGCACAGTGTCCGACAGCCTGACTGTTGACTGGGCCCGCGCGTCAGCTAGTACATAATTGCTACGCGCACCCGGGACAGCGTACACAGGAGGCTAAAAGTACATTCTCCATGTATACAAAAATTCCCAGAAAATTCATAAATAAACTAGGTACACCCAGGAACCCTCCCACAAAATTTCACCTTCGTTCCTTTTACCAAAAATTCCAGACTTATTTCCAAAGTTCAATGTATTTATAAAACCATTATAAAACTTTGGAAATTCATATCTTTTTTCATTCTAACTCCAAATTACCCCCGTTCGACTTCCCAAATTCCTCTAAAATCATCCCTACATTTCATGTCCTTATCCCATTATTTGGTGCCCACTTAAATTCTACTCCCTCCATCCCTAAATTCTTGACGTTGGGGAGAGTGGAACAATTATCAAGGTGAGTGTCAAAAGACACCTTTGCAGCCCCTAATATCAATGATTCCCTCGACTGTGACATCCATCAATGCTTCATTTTGTTTCAATAAACAATATGGATCCACTCAAAGACAAGAAAACATGCAAAGACAAGTATTTTACACTTAAACAAATGAATGAGGAATTATTTCAATGGCGGGAAACACTATACCGCCAATTTTACATGGCCAAAGCGGACTAAAAGTTCAAACAATTGGGCTCCGGCACAGTTAGTGCCAAGTTTACACAGCCAAAGCTAAATGAAAATTCAAAGCATTGCCCCCCGCCATTTTCTCTCCAAGTAAAATCCTCGGTGGCCCTCTCGTCCATTCATTTTACCCATTCAAAGACTCATCCATCTCTCTCCTCCCTTCATTTCCCCATTCAGCTCTCATCCATCTTCCATGCCTCTAGACTTGAACACACTACCGGAGGAGGGAGAAGAGGAGGTGCCCGATCTCAACAACAAATGATCCACGCACATGATGAGGATCAACATGGTGAGGATCGAGAATGATGAACAAGGTAAATTCATCAAGGTAAGCACATTTGTATTCCATAACCGAGTATACTAGTTCTCTCTCTCTCTCTCTTTCTCTCTCTCTAAAATTAGAATGCTAGTTCATTTTCTCCCCTCCTAAAAACACAAGCAAAGATGAGGCAACGTAGTTATTATTTCAACTATTTTCTCACCGTAAACTCATACCTCTCTCCCTCGTAAATTAGCACATGAGGCTTTTTAGTTTTTCTCTGCTAGAACATCAGGGAGTTTTTAGTGTGTATACCTGTCACATCTTTTGCCCACTCGATCCTTTTGAAACCCTCTCGTGTTGTAAAGTTAGTGTACCTTTGTTGTAGTCTCTGTCTCATAAAAACTGCAAAGAACATTAGTTAGTACCACCTCTTTTTGCTTTAAATGATCCAAAGGAAGAACAAAATCTGCATGCAAGTGATTTCTAGTATAGCACCATCTAAAAGTCAAGCACCTCTGCACCATCTAAAAAGTCAAGCACCTCTTGACTTTTAGTATAGCACCTCTTGAGTAAAATAGCAGCTCTAAAAGTCAAGTATAGCACCATCTAAGTATTTCTAGTGTTTGTCACGTAAATATCCTTTTGTACCATGGATCCTTATCTCTCTCTATCCTAAAAGTAATTTTGAGTAAAATAGCAGCTCATATTTGTTTCAAGGTCAAAATTAAATTGTAGTGATAGCAAAGAACTCACATCCTAAAAGTAATTTTGAGTACTCGGCCAGGGGCAAGCTACTCTTGACCAGGCTATTTGTTTTGTAACGAATCCTACTTGATCGTCACTTTACGTACCGGTGGCTAGTCGGTGAGCATGAAATACTTGACCCAATGTCGCCAGAATTATATTCAGATTCAGTTCCCTCTATTGGTATCCACTTCGACACAAGAAATGCAAGTGGTAGAAGTAGAATCAACTAAAAGGAAGGAAGCATTGTGTTTTCCAAAGCAAATAATTGATAATGTATTGTCCATGTCAAAAGTTTGATAATGTATTGTGTACCACATGTTCTCTCTATCTCTACGTATGCGGCATGCGGCCCATAGTTGCAATGGGAGGGGAATTCTTTAATCATCGGTTTGCTTCCATTTCCAGTGACAATGCCGCCATTTATTTGATTTAAATGATCCACGTGTAGAAGAAGAAGAACAACAAAATCTACATTCAGTGATGATTATTTCTCTCATGTACAAGTCATGTTTGCAACAACAATTGTCCGGGCCTTATAATAAAAAGCTTGTTTCTCAGGGGTGACAAAGTACCAACCATGCATTTGATTTAAATGGACCACGCAAGGAGAAGATACCTTTGGCGATGTCGCATACACGACTTTGGCGTGTAATGCAGATGTGTTAACATCGGTTTGATGAAGAGGAGTTGTGGGACTCGGATGATGAAGACTATCGGAACCCCTACAAGAAGCAACAAATATAGTCAAGGATTTGACATGCAGACAGAGGCAAGACATATATCAAGATTTGCTTGGTGAGCAAAGAATGGCATATTACAACGTATCAAGACACAAATCATTGCCGACAAGCACAATGTCCGAGGCGCACAAATTATAAACGAATATGGAAGAGAGCACAAGATTGTGTGGAACAAGGCATACCATTAGATGTCGGTTCTTTGAAACCTAGGAAGTGTGGTCGTAAAAAATTCAAGTGGACCTCGGTAGGGTTCCCGATATTGCCTTAGAGAGAAGGGGAACCATAAAGTCATTAGCAAATGCTCTTGAAATCAATAAAAGCTCTCTACATAGGTTGTTCAAAGAAGGCAAGCTACGACGACACTCCAATGCATTGAGGCCTTATTTGAAGGAAGCAAACAAAAAGCAAGGTCTGCAAAGTGGGTTCTCTCTAAGCTAGATGCAAGCACTCGCCAAACAATCCAAAGTTCGAGGATATGAAAAACATTATTCACAATGGATGAGAAGTGGTTCAATGGTACATAGAAGATTAGGACCATGTACTTGACTCGGATGAACAAGACCCACATAGGACATTGCAAAACAAGAATGCCATTCAAAAAGTCATGTTTTACTCTGGCATTTGGAAGGCCTAGGTTTGATGTTGAAGGGAGATGCTATTTTAATGGGCTTGTAGGGTTATGGCCTTTTGTCCGTGAGGTACTAGTCATTCCCTACATTCTTCTTGCAATTCATTTTAAGCAACAATATGTGGCTAATCAATCTTTATAATTACAGAACCAAAGAATAAGGGGAAGTGAGAGAATGGCCAGAGGGGCACACCTATCACAAAGACCATCAAGGTTGATAGGCAAACTATGCGATCTTATATGATCACAAAACTAATACCAGCTATTCAAGCTTGTTGGCCTGCAGAATCAAGGCATGAAACAATATGGATACAACAGACAATGCTCCTTCTCATGTACGACAAGATGATGCGATTTCATGCTAGCGATCGCCCAAACAGGCCTAGATATCGCCTTACTAACCAACTTCCTAATTCACCCGATATGAACTGCCTTGACCTTGGTTTTTTTGCTTCTCTTCAATCAATAACGGATAGAACGACATCTAGAACCATCAATGAATTGATCGAATGTGATCACGGAATATGAAAACTACAACCCCCGTTGTTTTGAATAGGGTATTCCTCACACTACAAGGATGCATGATGGAAGTCATGAAAGATGGTGGAGGCAATAGGTACAAGATCCCTCACATGAACAAAGAAAGACTAGAGAGACTTGGCATGCTCCCCGAAGCTCTAAGTTGTGATAGTCGGCTAGTTCAAAGGGCTTTTGAGTTGTTGAACAATTAATGGTCATGTTCATGTAAACATCGGTTATGATGCTTTTGGCGTTGTAAAAATGTCATGTAAATATCGGTTATGATGCTTTTGCGTTGTAAAAATTTCGGGCACTAGTGTTGTTGGACTATTGAACTTGTACACTTGGATGTATATATAAATATAGTCTTGCTCCTATAATATGAGAGCGAGACTACTACCAAATAAGTTTTTGTATGTTATTGTGAAGGATCGAAACTCAATTGTGTATGAGCTTGCATAACCACGCTCCTAAGCATCATAGCCCAATCATGTGTCCAGTCCCTCCCCCACACTCTGCTCCAAATCCATTTGGCCAAATTCGATGGATAATAGGTAACCCAATGGATGAAATGTTTACAATTTATTCTTCGTTCAAGGATATGCTTACTTGTAGCAAACCACCCACTCTCTACAATAGCACAAGTAGATGGAAAATCGTAGCACAAATTCATGTAGAATTATTATTTTTTTGTTATTTACACAACTCAGCCTCTCAAAATTCATGTCCCTATCACAACTCGGTAGCTTGTTTTATTCCTTTGCAGTGCGCTTATCTTGTACCGACTTTGTTATTTTATTCACTGCAGGTCTTAAAAACAAGCGATTTCCGCAAGCCTTGGGCAAACATTACTTCAAGTGCAAAAGATTTTGTACAAAAATTACTAGTTAAGGATCCCCGTGCAAGACTAAGCTGCCGCTTACAGGCATTATGTATGTGACTATGAACCATCTTGAAAAATTTAAACCATTAAGTTTCTTTCGATATGGTTAGTTTCCCTTAGGACAACTCTCTTAAGAGTACCAAGATGTAATCTTGCAACATGATGGATGAAAGCGGCTCGGTTATGTAAGATCATTGCTTTTTTGTGGGAATCGTCTCGCCATGGGGTTTTCCACAAAAGCATACAAATGCTAAGCTAGCCAAGATGTGCATCGTATTAGCTAAGATTTGCCAACTAATTTAAACAACATCGAAACTAACAAGCCCATCATAATTACACACTTACGAGTCATTTAGTAGCATAGTTAAGCATCATACAAACCCATCATAATTACACAAATAGAAGTTCCACAAACTAAAGCAAACATTACGATGACTAGCATAATTCATCCCCAAAAGCCGCCATTGTTCTAGCACGTAAAAGCAACACTTAGTTCATCATCACATATATGCAATATGACAAACCGATCACTATGGGTGGAAGCATGCAGGCAAACAAATTCTAAGGAAGCCGAGAAAGGTGTCATGGAAGATGGGTTCCATCCCGGCAAGTTGTACACGCACCGGGCAGGTGTAGTTCGCCGAGCGTGGCGGACCTCCATGGGTGGGGGCGTCGGCGGCCTCCGCGAGGGGCGTGGGCGGCCTCCTTTGGGGCGTCGGTAGCTACCGCAACCTCACGAGGCGGATCTGCGGCCGTGGCCATCTCCACCTTGCTGTATATTGCTGCCACCCAAAGACGTCGACCTTCCTCATTATCAAGACCGTAGAGGCCTACCTCCCATGTTTGCCTTCATCTTGAGTCAAGCACATGAAGGCTGGCCGAGGCTATCGATGCGGCGGCGGCGGCGCCGTTTGACGATGCGTTACGGGCTTCCATTACTGCCGCTGCCCTCCGGCTTGAGGGCTTCCTTGACCTTCCAACGCTACAGGCCGCCACCTTCATTGGTTCGTTCAACCTTCCACCATGGCCGCCCATCTTGGGGAGAACACCTCCTCTCCCGAGCTCGAGCTGCTTTCCCCAATGTTGTCCCATTTGGATCTAGGGATTCTCGCCGTCGCCCCGAACACGAGGGCGTAAACGCCGACTCCCCCCACCGCCGCCACCGCCCCACACGCCAATCGGCGACCGCCACCTTAGCAGGCGCTCGGGGGCTCCCATCGCTGCTTTGTAGCTGGCGGCTTCACCCCAACTTGATGCGCCGCCTTGGTGGACCCGGTTCAGCGGGGAGGAAATGATGGCGTCGCGAACCAGCCTTGGCTGAGCCCTTTCCCTTCATGGATGGAGAAGGGAAGAGGGAGATGCGGTGGAAGAGGATGACGGCAAGGGAAGGGAGGGCGACCACAATGGGGGCGCCGGCGGAGGCGACGATGTGCTCGGGTGTTCTGCATCGGGTGGGAGGAGAGGCGGCGCAGGGCGGCATGGTGGAGGGTGGTGGAGGCGCACGGCCGGAGGAGGTGGTGGAGGGCGCTAGGGCGGCGCTGGGCGAGCGCAGCCAAGGCCGGCCAGCGGTGGATGGCGCAGGATGGCAAGAAGGGGTGCGTGGCAAAGGAGAGCGGCCGTGGCTTAGGGCGGTGGAGGCGGGGCGGCGGCAGCCGACCCGGGCGGGCGTGTGGAGGCCCGCGCTTAGGGCCGGAGGGGAGGCAGGTGGTGGAGGGGTACAGGCAGAGGGCGCCGACCGAGGGCGTAGGGGCGGGCCACAAGCCGTCGCTGCCGCAAGGGGAGGCGCCGCGGCGGCGAGCCCGCCGAAGGAGGATGATCGCGCCGCCTCGGCCTGCAGCAGAGGATTTGGGGATAAGGTGAGATTTTTCTTTTTTTTTTTTTTAAACCTCAATTTTGTGTGGTTGCCGAAGGGAAGGAGCGATGGGCATGCTAGGACCCTACGCGAAGATAGGCGATGACCAGCTTTCTCGGGACAAGGTAATCGTTCCTTCGACTAATTAGAATTAAGGGATGGAGGGAGTAGGTTTGTTTGTGCCTTCTTTATCACGTGATAGTTGCGCAAAGAGTTCGCCGCCCGGTGTAGGAGTTCGCGAGAACGAGCGCCTTCGTTCGGCATCGTCTCCGGTCGAAGAACCTCCCGTGCAAGTCCTTACCCCCCCCCTAATAATCGACCTAATTATGCAACCTAATCTTATAAGATGATGATCATGGTTTATGATATGTGAGCTTAAGATTAATGTAACTTAAATAATAATGTGAACCTTTCCAACAAAAAGGTGAGTGGTGATAGTCTACATGGAGGTGGACTAATCACGATCGGGGATGAATCCCTTGAAGAGATACTCGCCTCCCTAAGGACCGGTTCATAGACCTTCTACCTAGTGCGATATTTCGTACAACCACACGCTTAGAAATGGGGCGGCTTGATTCACACCCCGTTGGGTTGAGATATAATTCAGAACCAAGGTGGCCGGAGCGGCGAAGCGACCTATTAGGAGCGTGCACATGGGGAGAGTGGCCCCATGGTCCGGTTAAGCGTGGATCCGAAAAGTGATCTTCCACGTAAGATGTTTTGGGCTAGCGGGCGCAAATGCTAGGTGCACATATTTATGATTAATGATTGGGTATGGTGTTTGATAAAGATAGGTTGGGTAATAAGGTATTACCAGTAAAGCCGTGGGTGATTTGGTATCACCATATTATCTAGGATGATGCGTCATCCTTTCCAACCCCTCGAGAAGTCATGGGGAGAATTATACCAACATACCTAGGGTAGCACCCAAGCGGGTACGAATCTCGTTAGTTTGTTGAACCATAGGCCATGGTGTAGACAACGCCTATCGTGTGGGGAAATTTGTACAACCTCTGCAGAGTTACCTAAATCTATTCAATAGCCACGCCCTTGGAATGGGAATAATGCTAGGCATGAACATCTATGATTAGATATAACTAACCTGTTGTGATATGTGAAGGTGATGACCGAGATAAGATAACCCGGGGAACTAGCGAGAGCGATTTTTAGAGACTCGCTAGGGCCCAAACCCTTAATAATTACACCCACCACGGTTTGGGACTTTGCCGAAATACGTTTGTACTCACCCCTCTATTTTTACGGATATCGGCACATGTGAAGGTAAGATCGGCGACAAGGTAGAGGACCGGTGTATCGTAGGAGTTCGTAAGGTGTTTGCTTAGGAGAAGGGCGTTGAAGCCCGGAATTCATCTCGTGCACAAATGCACTGCGGAGATGCAGGCGGTGTCATAGTTAAACCACCGCTTCTCGGTTGGCCAACTCGATATCGTAACCCCGACCGGGCGACTCTTTGTCGCCACCGTAAGCCCTTTTCTATCCTATATTTCGTAGCTCGGTTTGCTATTATTCCTTTTTACCATTATACATTTACTAATTGGCGTGTTTGTGGCGTGATCACGGCGCAAACGCGTGTGATGATTGACCCATCAAAAGTGGGGCGTGACAAGTAGCAACCAAGTTCAACATCATACCGCATATGAAGGAGCCGATGTCGGAGAACGGGCGGGGAAAGATGGTGCACCCCTCTCAAGCGTCATAGCTGATGTGGACGTTGTCGGCACGGTTAGGAAGAGGCGCATCCATGCTGTCGAGGAAGACGACCCCGCCGGGCCGACGCGTGATGGCGCTTTGCGCTACGTGCCACCCAGCAGGATGGCGGTCGGGGAAGCCGCGGCGCCGGTGCGTCGTGTAGGCGCCCAAGGCGAGGAAGTTCGCCCCGCGAACTCCGCCTTGAAGCACGGCCTCCAAGAGGTCCGGCGGTGAGTGGGGAGGAAGCCGGGAGGTAGAAACGACCATCGAAGAGGAGGAGGCCGCCCTCTACCGTCCAGGCCGGGGGCGCCGCCTCGCGGTGACGCCGAGGGCGATCCGACGCAGTGCCGGGTCCTCCGGTGTCGCCGCCGTAGCCGCATTTAATACCCCGTGGACATGTCATAGAGGTCCAAGGCGCTTGCATGCCTTGACATTTCCCCGGCACGGAGGGACGGTTCGACACCGAAGATGCCCGGCCTCAACAACTCGGGGCCGGGCGCCCCACGGAGGAGGTGGGCGCCGACGTGGGAAGGTGGTCGGGGGCGGCCGCCGCGTAGTATTGCAGCTCGCGGATCGCGAAATCCCATGTCACCCGCCCCAAGCTTGCCCTGCCAAGGCATGCCAAGGGATGACGCCGACGCCGTTCCCACATGCATGACATAGGCGCCGGCGTCGGCGGTGCCGGCGCCGACGTGTAGAGGTACGCTGAAGGTGGCAGCCCGCATGTCGGCGGCGCCCGATGCAGTGGTGATCAAGACACGCATTGGCCGAGTCCGGAGGCCCCGCCAGAGCCACCACGCTGGGTTGATGTAGTTGTGCATTGCTCCCCGTGTCGACGATTTATGTTGACGCAGGCCGGAGATGATGCCGACGCAGGTATAAAGAATGAGCACCACATATCGGGAGTCGGGGTCCCCGGAAGAGGACTTTGAGGTCGGCGGGCTCCTCTTTGACGTTCGCCGGTGGAACGCCCTCATGTCTGTCGATGTAGTCGAAGATCGTGATATCGAAGAGGTGCTTGCACTTGTGACCGTGCGTGAACGGCTCGTCGCAGCTTGAAGCGAGTAGGCCGCCTTGCGTCGTTTCTATCATCTCCTTTCGGTGTCGGCCGCTTGAGCCAGGCCGAAGTCGATGTTGGTGCCGCCGACGGGTGGGCGCACGGGGGGCCCGGCCGGGGCCTAAGGTGCGATCGTCTTGCCTTTCGTTGTCTTTGGCTTGCTTGGGGGTTGTAGAGGATCGTCGGCGTCCACTTTCGTATGCCTCCGGGCGAGAGACATGGCGGCCTCCATGTCCTTGGGGGTCTGCATCTCGGCGTCCATCTTGAGCGGCTCGCCCAAGCCGCTGTGTAGATGTTCACTTGTCGCTTGTCGCCGAGGTGGCCTGCATGCGCCACGGCGCGAGAAGGCGCTTCATGTACTCATCGGCGGTGCTGTCTTCCTCGGGCGATGCCGGCTCGCCCGGCTGGTTGCGCCAGGCCTGGGTAGGCGCTCGTTGACGCATCGGGCAAAGCTTGCCCAATCTGCCACGTTTCGCCTCCGATAGCCTCATATGTACCCCTTGTGGTCCTCCCTGTGAGATGATAGGAGGCGTACCAAACTTGCTTTGTGGTCGGCATACCTTGTCCCGGAAGAATTGCTCGCAGCGGTTGATCCATGGGAGAGGATCCACCTTGCCATCATATGTCGGGAAGGACAAAATTTTTGTGCAAGCGGAGCGAGGCCCTGGGAAGGTGTCCACCGGAGGGGTGGGGGCGGTGCTCCCTGGCGGTGTGCTTCGCCTCAGTGTAGCCCCTTGTAGGATCCGATGGAAGCCTAGAGGGGGGGGTGAATATGCTGACCCACAAAAATCGATTGCTAAAACTTCAACAAGCCGTCAAGATAGAGGCGCGGCACCGCCACAGTAAAGTCACGGCACCGCCGCGTGAAACCGGACAAACGAGACAGAGAGTGAAAACCAAGGCCTGTCGGAGTAGGGCGCGGCAATCGCCAAGATCCGTGTGCGGCATGACCGCTGGGTCACTTCACGTAAGTGACTCCATGGTGAATCTGAGAACTGTGAACTTGGAGCTTGTGATTCACACTTGTTCCTGCACATTAATACTTCACGTAAAAACTAGCCAAAGGTAGCGTGAAGCCCTGCAACAAAGTAGATCAGGTCGAAGCCCTTTCTCGCAAGACAAAGTATGCAATAAAGTAAAGAGCACAAGTGACACAAGGATTTGACCCGTGGTTCGCCGCGCCACACAATTTGCCGGGTTACGTCCACGTTGATGAGGTTGCCACACAAGGCTTAGCTTGCCCACCGGTTTGCTTTTTCCCACGTTTACAAGTCTAGGAGTTAACCCTAGAGATGTGGGGTAATGTATTGCTGTTTGTGTGAGGTTACAAACCTCCCAAGGCTGCCACACGAAGGAGCAAGCTCAAGGGCGACGCCTAGATGTCTAGGAGCAAGCTCCAAGAGTAAAGAACCCTAGGGATTCGGCCAAACGTGGAACCAAATGCTCTTTTGAGTGGGGAAGTAGTAGATCCGGTCTCCAATCGAAGTTTGCAGTTTTTCCCTCAAAAAATCCCCAGTGGGAAGTGAGAGATTGAGTGGGGAGCTCAAGGTGCTTCAATGGAGGTGAGAGAGAGAGAGCAAGAGGTCTCCCTGGCTGTTCCTCGGCCGGGAGGAAGAAGAAGAGTGAGCCAGGTTACCGTTGTGGGAGGGATAGAATGGGTATTTATACCCCACCTAATCCAACGGTAGGATTTAAGTGTGGCACTCGCCAAGATCGACACGCTGCAAGATCGCCGTAAGGGCGCTGCACCCGCCAAGACCAATGCGCTGCTAATCGCCAAGGCCACCGACAAAGAAAAGAGTGAAACAAGGTATTTTGTTGGTCGATCGGGCTTGAGTTGTGTTTTGTGTCCGATTTGATGTTTAGAGCACTTGGTCCACGGTGTACCGAGAATCCTAGGATCCCTCTTAATAGTACGACATTTTCTAAACTCAAGATTCAAAATATGAAATAATTTAAACGCCTTTGATCAGGAAACACCATCATCTAGCTTATTGGATGCCTTTGGACCTGTGCATCAACTCCACTTTTTATTCCCGCATGTCATCTCCAGTAAATCTCATTAGTCCCCTAATTCGGTGGTCATCAACGCCAACACCCACTTAGAGCTTGATTGCACTTACACCCTTCATCAGTTCTCGGATCATTTCTGCGTGACTGATCATCCCGGTTTCGTTGCCATCAGTCCTCTTCTTGATGAAGTCGCGGCATTATCTCCAGCGGCGTCTTCATGGCTTCGATCGACTTCTGCGGTGTGTTTGACGCTTGATCACCACGGATCGTTGCACGATAGGATAGCAACATGCTCGGGCGAGCGTGTCGATCCTGGTGGTGAATCCGCGAATTGGTCCCCAAGTTCTTCGGAGCTTCTTCGTCTCGGCGTCCATGGTGGTGGGTGGATCGTAGTGTCTCCGGATACAACCGCCGAACCCAACTAGATTGGGCTGGACCTCGACACGAGATCGGGGCGATTGTTGAGAGGAGGAAGGGGGTGGTGGCGGGGCGTCGGGCGGCGGCTGCCGCCGAGGGCGGCGGCGCGTCGGGGCAATGGGGGGCGCGTGCGTGGGGGGGCCGGTGGGGTGCGTCTTGGCGGGAGGAAGGAGGAGGGGCGCGAGGGGAAGGAGCAGGAGGAGATTGGGATAAATTTCTTTATTTGCTTGTTACCAAAAAAAGATTGCCGATCCCTTACTTTTATAGCCCGGCTAGTGGGACTTGTATCTCAAGCAATCTCTCTAAAGGTTTCCTTATAGATTGGAATACCTTTTACAAGCATATTCTATTTATTTTCCTAATAAGGGTCTCCCCTTACAAATAAGATATCCCCGTGTCGATGTTTTATTGACCGAGAGCCCGCCGGGGTGAGCCGGGCGGTTTGTCGGCCTCGATGAACCAGAGTCCGGCGGTTTGTTGCGCAATTGACTTGGAGATGGGGTTTTTATCTTTGGTTGGGGCCCTCGATCCTTGATCGAGTAAAGACCTTCGTCGGTCGGCGTGAGCCTGTTTTTGATTGATGGGGTCAACCGAGGATCGGTTATAAAGTTTCTGACGACTTGATGTGTTCAAGTTGCGCTCTCCTTCTACGAGGTGCTCATTGGCCGCCTTTTATAGTTCAAGGGGCCAAAGAGCTTTGCTACGGACCTAGTCGAATCTGAGAGAGGGTTGTCCGTCGAGGATTCGAACACCCAAACTCTAAACATGGTAATCTGACTAGAGTTCTATCGATTATAAATGTAAGTCTACCGTAGCTATGCTTCCATTGCCTTCGAGAGTTGTTTGTGGCCTTGAGCTGGGATAGAATCTGCGAACAACTCTCTGGAGTCCTTAGGTGATCCCGTATCCACAAGCCCCCGAGCATCTCAAAATTTGAGTTGTGGAAGTAGTCCCCGCTCTTTCTTCTGGGCGAAGCCTTGATATGGTCTTGAGATCATCACACGGTGTGCGCTTTTTGAAAAAAGTGCACCCGTAGGGGGTGTAGCCCCCGAGCTTCTTGCTTTTTTGGCACAAAGATTTGGAAGGTCTCGAGTTCTTTCCCTCTGCCTTCGACATCATCGACGAGTTCTTTCTCTCTAGATTGCTCTTCTCCCACGAGCTCTTCTTCGGATGGAGCCTTAAGAGTGGTCTTGAGATCTTTTTCCTTTGTCTTCGAAGTTCTTCTTGTATTTGGAGTTCTTTCTCCAAGATGGATCTCTTCTTCGCGAGCCCCCGAGCATCTCAAGTATGAGTCATGAGAGCATCTTTTTCGCTCTCTTCTCGGATGAAGCTTCGACGCGATCTTGAGATCTCTCATCCTCGAAGTTCTTCTCGATTCGGAAAAAAATCTTGTCAGGGGTATCCAAAGAGCCCCCGGCGTCTTGGAGTTCTTTCTTTGGAAAGGAATCTTAGAGGTTCTCCCGTCCTCAAGGGATTTTTGACCGTTTCTCTTTTCCTTCTTTTTTGTTGTGACTTCTCCAGCGCTCGGCTGTTTCTCTATCCGTAATGGCGGTTGCGAGGGTTCTTTTCTCTTCTAGCGAAAGGATCGACCATTGTGTATTGATTACATTTGCTCTTCGCGCAAAAAAGGAGAGCCGTTGTCGCCAATTTAATTCGAAGTTGTAGAGACTCCGTTACGGAGAGTTTTATCCCGTAACGGTAGGAAATTTTCTCGTCCTTAAATACTTGGATACGGTCGTTCTTTCTTTCCCCTCCGCCATTTGCTTGCGTCATTAGCAAATACTCTTGCCCTAATCTCTTCTGCTTTGTTCTTTGTTTTTCTTCTTCCTTGCCGCCGCCCGTTTTGCCGACATTCGCTTCCGTTCGTCCTTGATGACGGGGTCTTCTCGGCTTCGTCGAGGCAGGGAGGAGGAGGCCCCCCGAGATGGAGAGGGCTCACGAAGATGCCGAGTCCGCCGCCACCGAGGCGGACATGGCGGAGCCGAGAGGCGAGGCTTCTTCTTCCTCGGGAATCTTTCGGGTGGCGTCACCTGTAGGTCATCGCCTTCCTGCCCCTAATCCCTCGAGGTTGTTACGTTTTATCGCCTTCGATGCGATCCGGTCTCGATCTTCACGCCCGACTTTTTCCATGAGTTTACGCACTTCTATGGGATTGCTCTTTCTCATCTTGCCCCGAGCGGGTTCTTCTTCTTTCTATCTTCGTTCATGCTTGTGAGACCTTCATAGGCATTCCTCCTTCTATGAAGCTCTTTTCGCTATTTCTTCCGTCTTTCGCCTACGGATCTCGATCCGCTACGCTCTTGGGTGTGTTTTGATCCAAGCCCGCCGTGGTCGGAAGGCCGCTTTTTTGATTACGATCTTCGATTACAGAATCGGGCCGGCGCTCTGGTTGGTTCTATGTGAACAACCCTCCTCCCGCTCTTCTTGACCATGACTCTATGAGCCCGGTTGATCAAAGCCTTCAATGTCGACTCTCCCGATGAGTCGGAGGTTCTTGAAGTTTGTCAATCGGGTCAAATTTTGAAGCTAGGTGCTGGTCTTAGCGCCCCCGGTATTGTTGCCGTTTTCTTCACCGTCGGGTTCAGCCCTTGATGGCGAGGAGAAGTATGGCTTCGAGTACACCGGGCCCGAGGATCCATCTTGTGTTGGAGGTGGAGGTGCCGAAGTTGTGCGATGAGGCCGATGGATTCTCTTCGCCTTGTCTTTGAAGGATGTTCCAACAATTCCGATTCGGGTCGAGGAGTATTACGCTACTAATCCTCCTCCGGCTTTGGAGTGATTTTCTATATGCTCGTGGTCTTCTTGTCGGTTAGGGTTGTTTTTCGACTCTCTCGCTTTTGTTAGCATCTTGGCCGTAACTACAAGGAGTGCGCTCGCAGTGCCGTGCCCGTGGGGCTTCGTTTGTCTGTCTCTGGTAACCTTGCTGAGTCTTTAGTCCTTCCTGGTATGAGTATTGGGGGTTCTTCGTATGTTCCCTTTACTCCAGATCCACGAGTTCTTGCTCTTATAGGTCGTAAAAGCGTCAGGCGCGTTCTTACGAAAAGAACACGGTGTTTCTTACGCCACTACCACTCCCAAGAGGACTCGCTCTGCTGCTTCTCAGGCTTCTTTGCAGGAGCCCACAGGTAATATTCTCATAGGTGAGGGGGTTATTTTTTCTTGTCAGACCCGCTCTTTTTGATATGAGTTAACCTGCTTCTCTGTTTTTTCTTTTCAGATGGTGCTCTGCATTTGTCCTTTGAGCAGGATGAGGAGCAAGTGGAGCCTCTTGTCCGGAATCCGTGAGTTCTTTTCTTTTTGTTTTCCCACGTCCGGGTTCTTTGTTTTGTGGTGGTCTTGATGTGATTTGTTTTACGTAGTCCTCTGTTGTGCAAGTTGAGGCTTCGGGAAGGTTTCTTCGCTGTTCAGTTGCTCTTGAAGTGAAACCGTCCACACTTGCCGGGTCGCCCCTCGCGCTCCTTGAATATCATTCCGGTGAGTGCTCTTTGTCTTTGAGTTCTTATTTCCGGTGTAAATATGAGGTGGCTTGTTTTTGAGGGGTTCTTTTGTAGGAGTCCCTGCGCGTGAAGTTCCGGACGTTCTTTCTCCGACTTCGTCTCAGCGTATGGCGGTTGGGCGTCTTACGCATGACTGTTGCTTTGTGCATACTTCCAACCCCGAGGTTCATCAGGATCCTTCTCTTTCTCGATCCGAAGGTTCTTGTGGATTCTGTTGATTCGAATTCGATTTGTCCTCTCGGGTTGGTGGTTTGTCTGCGTGGTGTATAAAGGCGCCAGCGATGCTTTAATACGCTCTTGATCACAAGTTCAGTGCGTGATCGGCTATCTTGATTGTTTTCATTTTTCTTAAGATGTTGCCCGAGCTTTCGACTTTGTTGCGATCTTTTTTGTGCGTGACCTTCTGTCTTCCTCTCTGGTCAAGAGAGTGACTCCTTGCGGTCGAGGTTACTCGTCTTGGAGTCACGGAAGCGAGCTCTTTGCTTGCAACTCCGGGGAAGCCCGTGCCCGCTGGACGGGCTGAGGAGTCCTATGGCAAGGTTGTCCGGGAGGTCGAAGGTATTTCTTACGCCTTTCTTCTTGCTCTTCTTGGTTGTTTTACGCTTTGCTCTTCCTCCGATAGTTGTTTTTGTAGCTCTTCGTGTGACCAAGACTAGCCGGGGAGGCTACTATCGGTGAGTTGCAGACCGACCCGGCTGGGGGCGAAGGATTCTCTTGCTGCCCTTCGGGAGAAGTTTTTGAGCTTTGGCGCCGTGTCTCCTCTTCTCGGCGTTATCCGTCTTCCTCAAGATCAAGAGTTGACACGGGGGGTTCCTTCCTCAAGCCTCCAACGCTTCCGCTTATATGTGGGGAATGTTGCCGGGGGAGGCTTACGAGGAGCTCTCTCTATTATTTTCATCATCTTGTCCGGGAGCTGCCCATTGCTACTGTTGTGAATGGGTTTGCCTCTATGGAACATGCTGAGATGATGGAGAAGGAGAACCCAGCGGTGGATGCAGCTGTGGCATCTCTTGTGGATACCATTGATCTTGGGATGAATGACGCCGTGGAGCTTGACTTTGATGCGGCCCGAGTGCTTGGTTGTGGCGGCTTCGTCCGGTCTTGTAATAATCGATCTTGTTGATGGCCCTGTATTGGGGCCTTTGAACAATTGAGTCCGCTTTTTGTCTTGACTTTTCAAATGTTATCCGATACGCCTTCGGCGGCTTTGTTTGCAGTTTGTCTTCTGCTTTGTTCTCTGAATTCTTCTTTCTTGGACAACTTGAATATGGTTGAGCCTTTTAGATCTAGGCTTCTGGCTTCGTCCTGTACTTGTAGACTTGTGCCGAGTAGTTGTGTAGAGTTGTACTCTACGTTCATCAGGGTTGTTCTTCTGATGAATCAGCTTGCCTCTTTTGTAGACGCATCAGCTTTAGCTCCTCTTGAGCTTCTTTGTAGATTGTTGGAGTCTTGCTCTTGCGCCTTTTAGGTAATTTTCCTTGACGCCCGACTTGTCTTCTTTTCTTGAGACTTGTCATGATGGTAGAGTCTTGCTCCTGCGTCTTTCGGGTTCTTCCCTTGATGTCTGACTTGTCTTTTTTCTCGAGACTTGTCATACAGATGGAATCCTGCTCTGAGGTGCTAGGGTTGTTTCTTCCTTGCTTATAGTAGCACGCCTTTTGTTCTTGGACTTGCTTGTAGTAAGTTGGGTCTTGCCTATGCGTCTCAAGGGTTCTTTCCTTTGACGCGTGACTTGTCTTCTTCTTTCGAGACTTGTCTTGAAGGTGGAGTCGTACTCCGATTGCTAGGGTTTCTTCTTCCCCGCTATAGTAGCGTGCCTTCTTCTTGGGCTTGCTTGGAATAGGTGGGGTCTTGCCCTCGCGTCTGCTTGGGTTCTTCCTTCGACGCGTGACTTGTCTTCTTCTTGAGACTTGTCTTGAAGGTGGAGTCGCATCCGATTGCTAGGGTTGTTTCTTCCCTTTTGTAGTAGCGCCTTCTTCTTGGGCTTGCTTGGAATAGGTGGGGTCTTGCCCCCGTCTGCTTGGGGTTCTTCCTTCGACGCGTGACTTGTCTTCTTTCTTGAGACTTGTCGAAGTAGATGTGGAGTCGTGCTCCGAGTACCGTAACTTGTTTTTATTCTCGATTTTTTTATTTGTCTTTGCTTGAGACTTGTAAAGTGGCCGGGTCGTGCCCGCCTCCGCCAGATTGTTTTCTTTTCCGGCTTGTGACTTGTTGCCTCCTTTCCGGTCATGTCACGATGAGTGGAGTCTTGCTCACGCCATTAGGCCTCTAGCTTTTGTCTTTTCTCGGACTTGCTAGTACATGTTTGGTGGAGTCGTGCTCCGAAAGCAGAGTTGTTCTAACTACGGGTTGCCGCTCGGGGCAAGGGCTCTCCCATGCCTGTCCAAGTGGACTATAGCATGATGTCCCTATAGGGTTCTCGGTCCCAGGGCCCATTTAAGTGCATTGCGGACCGAAGGTCAAGATGGTTAGGTTTCTATTTCACAACACTACAATCCACCTTGCCCCGGTTTGGGCTGCTCGCTTTTCGAGAGACTTGATGTGAGACGATGGGTTCCTATTTCATAACACTACACCGTTCACGCCCGATTCGAAAGGCCGTCCTCTGCCGTAGGACATATTGGCTCTTTCTGGACCCTTGATGGCCTCTGCGACCTAAACGGGCCGATCCCCACGTCCTCTTTTCTTCGAGTCGTAGTTCACGATCTGCCGCTAGGATTTGAGGTATGGACGCTATTCCAGAGGACTTCGCGTGGTTCCACCCTTGTTTGGTGACCTCCGATTCGGGCGGTCGGGGTTGCCTTCTCGTTTGGCCGACTTCTTTTTATTGAAGTGCCGATTTGGGCTGTTGTTGACACTAGTTATAACATAATATTAATAGTCAACTAATATGAAATAAGGGCATAAAATGAATATCAAAGATAAATCTAGAGGTTGACTAACATAATTCCACGAGTTTTTGGTGATTTGTATAATTTCGTGGACTTAATGATAAAATGCAGAGAAGAATGGAGAAAGTTCCGTAATATACAAGACATAATGATGACAAGACTTGACCGTGAAGTAACTCAACCCGAAAAGTGGACTAAAACACTCTAGAAGATACCGTAAGACACCGTAAGAGACGGAAGCCAAGGTGGCTTGACACCTCGGCGCGCCGCCGGTGCCAACTAGGCCGGCCGCCAAAGCTATTTCCACCAATCGGCTTTGAGATTTTTATGTCGGTTCACTATCGACCTTGAGGTTGTATCTACACCGTTGCCAAGGTCGGTTTGATCCAAGGGCTATCGCTCATCGCCAAGGACTATATAAGCAGCCTGGTGCTCGACCCCAAGGAATCATCTCTCATTATTATTTCATTATCATTATACTGCAGCAAAAAGTTAGGGTTTCAATTAGAAGAGAGAGATCCCTCTAGTTGTCTAGTTGTCTAGTTGTCTAGTTCATCTAGTTCAACTAGTTCATCTAGTTCATCTAGTTGTAACTAGATCGGGGGAGAGTAGAGGAGAGAGTCGAAGAGCCGCACTTCGCCGGATCTTCTTCAACTTTGTATTCTTGCAAAGAACTAGTTCGTCTTCAAAGAATCTCTAGGTTCTTCATTTATTTCTAAGTATTTATTTAATTCTAGTTCTTGCTTTACTTTTATTCAATCGGATCTCGCCGTATTGAGTGCTCTAATTATTACGTGTGATTAGAGTAGTAATCAGTAGTGTAGACGTGGTGTCTAGACTAGAGGTTACCCCGAGGTTGCCCCAATCCCACCTGCTAGTTGTGGTAGCCCTGGGGTGACAGCCAACCTGTCGTGCCGCTGTAATCCACCACGCTCGGGTTGGTGTTTTCATAGAGCTTTTGGCAGCCTTCTCCCAACTACCTTCTTCTCGGTCTTTATCGAGTTGGAAAGGATCTGTTGTTCAAGTAAATAAAGTATAGTAAGCCTTTAATTAGATAAAACCACTTAGAAAACTAAAAACCTCTCTACCCATATCATTTATCTTATCTTGGGCCATCCTAATTCTCCTAGTACACTTCACGTTCCCCGTGAAAATCGATACCTTGGAATACTCTCGGTGAAAGCTACATCGGTATCCGTGCGCTTGCGGATTTTTCTTGTGTGCGTTAATTTAAACCAACAAGCTTTTCTCGCCGCCGTGTCGGGAACGGTAGTCGTGCTAGTTTAGAACCAAGTTCGTCTCTTTTTTTTTTTTTTTTACCTTTTTTACCACTACTCCTACCACATGGATTTCACTCCAATCTATAAATTCTTTTGCTCCAAAGGGCAACTTGTTGGAGCCTCCACCATCATCGATCCCATTCTTACAGATGGCTATGAGCTTTGCCCCGATCTTATAGCCATGGTTCGGGAGCAATCTTTCTCTCTGGTTAGCGAGATGAAGATCCATACAACCACCTTAATGAATTTGAGCACTTGTGTTCTACCAGAGTATTCCCTCGCATGACACAAGACACCATTAAATGAAAATTATTTCGCTTCTCTCTTGAGGGAAGAGCAAAAAAATGGTATGCTCATTCTCAGAAGAAGTGTGAATGGAAATTGGAATGAACTTCGAGACAAGTTTTGTCTTGCATTCTTTCCTCTTTATAAAATTGCTGACCTTAGAATCGAAGTGCTTACATTTAGACAAAAAGAGAAGGAGACTCTAGGAGCAGCCCGGGCTAGATTTATAAGCCTTACCAATTCCGGTCCAAACCTTTCCTTGCCCCGACCATGTCTTATACATTCACTTTTATCGCGGTCTTAACAAGGAAGTCGCTCTACATCTCGACATCGCTCAGGAGGTTCATTCTCACATAAAATTGCTAGTGAGCTTAAAAAGCCATACTTGATAAAAATCCTTGAAAACACTCCCTATACTTGGTATTTTTGATGAGTTTCAAGAAGAAGAAATCGAGGCAAGCCCCGAACATCAAGAAGAGACACACGCAACCTAACCTGAAATTCCTATAAAACCCTCTAAAGATTTGGTTGCCATAGAACCTTCTATTATGGGAACACAACACTTTTTAGACAAAACTCTAGAGAGTGATGAACCCCATCCTTGCACATTCCTATCGTAAAATCGAGGTTAACTGCTTTGAAGATTTTGGCAATGCCTCGAATTTTCCAATGCAAGTTAAACCTCTTGTGCATTCCCCGCACCGCGATTAAGGATGATCCAAACAATGATCCATTCTTAATGGAACACATCAAAGGACTATCATCCATTATGAGCCATGAGTGGTTGGTGGAAACGGAGCTGTCCACTGAGGTAGCCCGAATCATTTCCCCCTAGAGACCATATTTTGCAAAATTAAAGGGACCACCATCGAGGCTCATTATAGTCCGACCGTTGGGATGAATATCATTTCATGGGCTTTAGCTCAAAAACTTTGCCCCAACGAGTCTTGGATCCCATCTCGTAAGCTTCTTAAAATTCTTTCTGGAGTTATTCTTGAAAGTTATGGGGTCATAAGGACTATTAAGTTAAGTATAGGAGGATCCGAGTATTTTCTAGACTTTCACATCTATGACATCTCGGACATGTCAATCTTGATTGGTGTACCCATAGGAACACTAATTCAAGAATGACCAAATTAGGGTCTTTTGAATCTCAAGTTAGGAAAGTCTCCTATCGCCATCTCACTTGCACGATCACATAATGCGATAGTAGAACCCAAGCCCAAGAAAGACCCAATTGAAGATGTTTTAATAGAATCTCTAGAAAGCATGGCTGAACCAGTCTTTGATGTTGAACACTTCATCGAAGAAGAGGAAGAATTGGCGGAGCCTATTGAATTGATACAACCGAGGTGCCACCATGACCCTCAATTGAACTAAAACCACTTCCTCCTCGGCCTAAAATATGTCTTTCTCAATAATAACCGAGAAACTCCAGCCATTATCACGACAAGCTTTCCCAAGAAGAAACCGATAGACTTGTCACTTTTTTTAGAAAGACATAAATCAGCCATAGGTTACTCACTTGAAGACCTCATAGGGATTAGTCCCCAACTCTCGCACACATCGTATCCCTATTGATCCCGATGCATTACCCTCAAGGGAACCACGCGGAGGCTTAACAACGCTATGCGAAGTTGTTAAGAAAGAGGTTCTTAAGCTTTTTGCACACAGGGATTATTTATCCTGTGCCACATAGCGAGTGGGTTAGCCCTGTCCAAGTTGTCCCAAAGAAAGGAGGAATGATGCGGTTGTTATTTAATGAGAAGAATGAACTCATTCCTCAAATAGCATCGTCACGGGGGTGGCGTATGTGCATTGACTAATAGGAACTTAACAAGGCAACAAAGTAAAAAGATCACTTTCCGTTACCTTTCATCAATGAGATGTTGGAACGGCTTGCAAATCATTCTTTCTATTGTTTCCTTGATGGTTATTCGATATCATCAAATCCCAATCCACGCTAATGACCAAAATAAGACAACTTTCACATGCCCGTATGGAACTTATGCATACCGACGAATGTCGCTCGGATTGTGCAATGCTCCAAACTTCCTTCCAACGGTGCATGATGTTTATTTTCTCTCGAAATGATTGAGAATATTATGGAGGTATTCATGGATGACTTTACCATCTATGGCAAAACCTTCGATGATTGCTTGGAGAATTTGGACAAAGTTTTTACAAAGATGTAAAGAAAATTCCTTAGTCCTCGAATCGGGAGAAATGCCATTTTATGGTTCGGGAAGGAATAGTGTTAGGACATAAGATATCCGAACATGGGATAGAAGTGGATAGAGCAAAGATAGAAGTCATTGAACAACTTCCACCTCCCACAAATGTGAAAGGAGTCCGAAGCTTTCTAGGCCACGCAGGTTCTATAGGCGTATTCATCAAAAACTTTTTTCTCAAATTGCTAGACCCCCGACTAGCCTCTTAGCTAAAGATGCACCTTTTGTCTTCGACAATGAGTGTTATGAATCATTTCAAATCCTTAAGAATGCACTCATCTCGGCTCCAATCATCCACCCACCGATTGGACGCTACCTTTGAGATCATGTGTGATGCTAGCGACTTTGCGTTGGGAGCCGTTCTTGGCCAAACTAAGGATAAAAAGCATCATGCTATATCCTATGCTAGCAAAACCTTATCCCGAACCATAGCTTAATTATACTACCACCGAAAAAAAAAAGAAATGTTGGTCGTTGTTGTCTTTGCTATAGACAAGTTTAGATCTTACTTAGTGGGGAAAAAGATTATTATTTACTTAATCATCATTTGCTCTTAAATACCTTCTCACTAAGAAAGATGCTAAACCCCGGTTAATCCGATGGATTCTTTTGCTCCAAGAGTTTGACATAGAAATAAGAGATAAGAAAGGAGAAGAGAATTAGGTAGCTGACCACTTGTCTAGGATTCCATATAAGGAAACATTTGAGTTACCTATTAATGACTATATGAGGGACAACACGCTCCTCAAGGTCACACACATCGACCCTTGGTATGCGGATATTGTGAATTATATGGTTGCAGGGGTTATGTAGCACCGGGCGGATAAGAAGAAACTCAAATATGATGCTCGTTGTCACTTATGGGATGATCCATATCTTTATCGAGTATGTTCCCCGATGGATTGCTACGGAGATGTGTCCCAATAGAAGAAGGGTTGAAGATTATAGACGGATGTCATGCATCACCTTATGGGGACATTATGGAGCATTCCGCATTACACAGGCTAAGATCTGGCAAAGTGGCTTCTTTTGGCCAACAACGTATCAAGATATAAAGGAGTATGTGAGAAGATGTGCTAGATGCCAAAGGCATGGAAACATAAATGCTCGGAATGCAATGCCACTTCAGAATAATCTCCAGATAGAGTTGTTTGATGTTTGGGGAATTGATTACATGGGACCATTCCCAAGGTCTGGAGATGCTTTGAATATATCTTGGTGGCGTTGACTATGTGTCCAAATGGGTAGAAGCACGCCATGTCAAGCCAATGATTCGAAGCATGTCAAGAAGATGTTCCATGAAGTAATATTTCCAAGATTTGGCACACCTCGAATGGTCATAAGTGATGGAGGATCACATTTCATTGACAAGTCCTTCGTAAAGTTTCTTGCGTAATATGGAGTAAAACACAACATTGCAACTCCCTATCATCCTCAAACAAGTGGCCAAGCCGAGACATCAAATAAGCAAATCAAGAATATTCTACAAAAGACCGTAGATGAAATGGGAAAGAAATGGAAATACCAACTCCATGATGCACTATGGGCATATCGAATCGCATTCAAAACACCCATAGGCATGACACCATATCAAGCGGTATATGGAAAAACATGTCACCCGCCTGTTGAATTGGAATTTAGAGCTCA